>OV743717.1:130506255-131186972 GCA_928272305.1 Volucella inflata
TTAGATTGTGAAAAAACGTGAATTCGCGTTCTTTAAAATAAATTTTCATAATATTAACATACCTATGAAGAAAACAGTTAATATTTCCTTAATCAACTTCGAGTAATTACAATATTAATATAATACACCACTATTCATCAGGTTCTTTGGCTGGGGCAATAATGAAGCTTATAAAGTAGAAATAATAGTAATATCTCTTGTTAGAATTTATTAAACAAAAAAAATATTATTAAAAATGGGTTAAATTTTGTCTTTTTGTTAAGTGTTTCATTAATAAATATAGATTCGGATACAGAAAAAATATAGAACAAAATGTCGCTGTATATATATTTAAGTATCTTTTGTTGCACTCTAAAACAAACTAATTGGTTGCATGTATTTATGAAAGGGATAATCTTCTAAAAACACATCAAAATCTGTCGATTCTCTATCACAATTACGAGTTTTTTAAGTCAGAATCTCGAATTTCTTATTTATCTTTTAAAATTGTGTTTCGCTAGGAAGTATTGTATCTGATAACAAAATAATACGAGTCATATTTATTAAAGAGAATTTAACGATTTTCTCTAGTACATTCAGCGATATGTACTATAATACTAAGATATTAGGGTAGTTTTATTTAGAACTACACACTACGATACTTTTATAAAAATTGCAAACTGTATTTTGTAAGATCAGCTCTCCAAAATCTAGGCTCTTTAATATTTTCAATAATTCATGCTCTCAGCAAACAAAACTATAGGCTGCTAACAACAGTCTTACGGAGCATTTTAGGGAAAGGCCTGAGTGTGCTTGGTATTAGTGCCACCACCTCCTGGGAGTTGACACAACAGCTCTATAAATTAGAATAAATATTTAAGGAATACAATAGATCCTCAGTCTGTTTCAAAAACAGAGAGCGTTGCAGATGGAATGATTTCTTGGATTCAACATAAGTAGATACCATTTTGAAAATAGTTAAGAAGCTGAAATAAAAATTAAGCTTGACATTCGCCACAGACGCAAGCACTCTGTAACTTTGGTTTGTTATCTACGCTTCATTTTAAAAATTGAACTACCACTTAGAAACTAACGCTAAACTAATTGAAGCTCAATGCAGTCACCTTCTACAAAATATTTTATTCCGAACCCCTTCGTCCAAATTTTGTCCTTACTGTTGCAATTTGTATCACACCCCATTTACCCAGCACCGTCCATCAGTCTAAGTTTCTTAAAGGATTGAATGCGAATGTAAAAATACTACGTTAGTGTCATAAGCTTGCATTCTACAAAAAAAAATCTTATTTGAATAATGCAATATCTCTGCATCGACCGATTTAATGACTTATTTTATTCTCAAACACAGTTGTTTAAGATACTGTAGCAATCATATTTATACTCTATCGTGAGTAGATTTTATCCGGCAAACTACCATACTTCAGGAAAAGATCAATCTGCTTTGAATAAAATTATGCTGTACAAGTTTAAAATTAAACTAAAGGAATGACTTTTGTCCAACACAGCTTATATCGGGAAAATATAATACAAGGCCATATAAAAATATATAACTAGACTCTGGGTAATTATTCAACATTGCAAACATTTATTTTCTCATTATTAGTTTTTTTTTATAACTCTTAAAGTATTACTTCATGTTCAATGTTATAAAAACCTTGTGAAGGTAATATATAAAAAATAATGTCTTAAGCGCAATTAAGGTGTAACAAAATGTCAAAACAAGTATTGCCGGAAATTAAACTACTTTAAACATAACTACTAAAAGATAGCTTTAACTAAGATTACAAGTATTGACATAAAAAATTAATGAAGGTTAAAAGTAAAAGATCTTCTTAATATTTGCATATAACCTTAAATTAAATATTTGAAACAATACAATATACAACAATAGTATACTAAATGTCAATTCAATTATAACATTCACTTCGCTTTCCCGTTCTAAACTTAAGCGCTACTATCCATTACTCGTTCTTGTTGTCTCGTTGCTCACATGTTCCCTATTTCTTATTAAAATATTTAGTTGTTGGTTTCTACTTCTTTCTTTTAATCGAGTAATTTTGTGTTTCCGAAACATATTCCTAGGTATTCTCTCTCAGAACAAGTAACAATTTCAATTCATTTCGAAAATTTATACATATATGTATGTATGTATAGTATTATGCAAGATCAGGGTGTTTTTAATTTTTAAATGTGAAACTGGATGGATCGTTTTATTTATTTTTTTCTTTCATTAATTTCGAAATTGCTCATAACAACGTTTCCCTCGTCCGGTTCTATTAGTACTCGACACATTTTTACCTCCGAAAAGTAACTTTTATTTTTCATAATCAATTTTTAATTTGAAGCCAGCTGCTTTTTTATAGCCTTGTTCTGCCAAAATAACATAGCTAAGACAGGTATCTTTTTTTAAATAAATAATATAATTCACAAGCCGATGATATAATTTTAGTGAATCATTTTTTCTTGCAAGTTTTGTTTTGAAAAATAAAAACAATTCTATGTTATATTGAAACAAAATTTAAACCACATAACAACCGTTCCTGTTAGTCAACTGGAGAACTACTCAACACTTAAATCCCTAATTATATATTCATCTATAAATTTTATCCTAATTATATGAAATTTAGCGAACTTTTTTGGCATTTGGAATTACAAATGTTCATGGGCAAATAAACTTCAAAACCAGTCAGTAATGCCAATTATTTAAATTAAATAAATTAGTCTATGGCATTTCTCTAAAAATTCAATCTTATGACACGGAGTTGCATCTACTTTCTTTAATATAATACTCGTAAATAAGTACAATATCTAAAACTGACGTCACTTTAATCACACATACTCGCACATGCATAAATTTATAAATCAAGCCAGTTTCTGTTCTTGTTTTTAATTTCTGTTTCTTTTTGTCAACTCATGGTTATTTTTGATTATCATAAGCTTCACTGAAAAAAAACTGAGTGATTTGTTTTCCTGAATTTTGTATTAATTACTTAGACGATTGATGTGATTCTTGGTTTTTATTTCAAAACCGTTGAATTCTATACTTATTTAAAGAAGAACAGAATTTCTTATATGTCATAAGCAATAATATGATTCATAGCCCAATTACCACTCATTACCATTTGCACAATAAGAATCGATGAGTAAATGATAAAACCAAATGTTGAGCGATGCATCAAATTTTTAGTAATACGTGGATAATATTTTTAATGGAATGAGATACCAAGATTTAAATTTTAAGTATATAATTTTATATTATATTATATATAAAATTATTAATATCCATCATATATTTAACTGTATCGAAAAAAAAAAATACTATTCATTGCCAACTCGCAAGTCATTAAGTAATTCAAAATTGTAATCGAGTTCATTGTACCATGAATTGATGCCTAATTAAAGTTTTATTGTTTGTCTAGCGTCTATAATTCATCGAAGAAATACTCCTGTTTTCTTTCACCTTTCCACAATTGGCCACTAACGAAGTAGGTACCACCTATCACCAACTATGCGTTAACTCAACTTGGTTTGGCTTTGAAAATTAAACTGGATTTTTTTTTTTTCTTTAAATAATTTTTTTTTCTGTATTTCGCGCCGCAAAATTGATCCAATTTAAAGATAGCAAGCTTCACATCGATGGAATCAAGGAAATATTCATAGTAAAATGAGTGTATACGGGATTTGTTTTAATTTTTTTACCTTCCCTAAGTCCTATCGAACAGGAAAGAAAATTGATAGGTATATGAAATCGATCTTAATAAATGGAGTGCAATAATATCATGCATAAAAAGTACTCATTTCTTTGCCAAGTATGTAGATCAAGTTTGAAGAATGCGCTAAAAAATCATCGGAACGTTTATTGCAACTGCTTTTCAACGTAAACAGCTTCAATAGATAAGGCTAAATTTTATATGTTTCCAAAAAACGTGGATTGACGAGTTATCCAAAGACAAAGGCAACTTATTCAAGTGCCAAGCATCAAAGTTCTCTAAACAAATATATTTTATTGAAATTGTATTTTCATTTATTCAACGGCCCAATAAATGATTAAATCACATACTCTTGTAACGTATAAAGTAAATGGTAATGCACCTTCTTCTCTTTAATATAAAACCCCCCTAATATAATGTTAGATCATCATTACCTTGTACCCATCGCAGGCAATTTCGTCAAATACTTTTCAAAGCAAAACAACGCTCTAATAAATCTCTCAACAATAATAAGATTCAAACCTTGCTGTGTTTTTGACAACTCCTTGACACATAAGTTCAGTACGGAAGAACCACTCTGTACCATTGCAATTTTTGGTGAAAATCGACCCCTATTTGTGAAACCATAAGAAGACTACGTGATTTGTTCGGTCCTCATAATCGACGAAATGTGCTCGTTATTCGTCGTACTTGAGAAAGAATTTCTCACCACTTACCATCAACGTTGTTGACGCAAAGTTACGAACACTTTAACGTGTTCATGCTGCCCATGAAAACGTTGACTAACTCAAGACTCGATTCAACGACAATATTAAGTTCCGAAATACACAAGTTGCTCATTGAGATCACGCAATCTATTGCCACTTGTCTTTGGTGTTACTTTGGTGCCACTTGTCTTTGGTTTGATGAATTTTTAATGCGTTTTAAATTTTTGTCAAAACAGTCTTTTGAATATAACTTCGTAAGCTGGCTGCATTGGAAAATAGCAGTGTAGTGAATTTAAAACTTTATCCGCTAACAACAGATGGAACTTGATCGCTTAAATTTAAAAAAACAAATCAAAACCAAAATATAGTCTTGACTTAACATTCTTGAATTTGGTTGACCTATCTATGATTCTTCTTTTTTTATTCTATTAGCTTCAAGTTCAGTATAGGTACGAATACATATATCAGTATTCTTTGATCACTTTAAAAGATATGACCTTGAAAATGTATGAGACGTTTGATAATAGCTTCAGTTCTGAGTACTAGTTTTCTGCCAAGCTACTAGTGCATGTTCTACCGACTTTAAAGCAATCACTTATGTTAGTATGCTTTAATTGCACATAGGTATGTGTATCTCTTTGAAATTTCCTTACTCGATCTTAACGATTGCCACCTTTTATAGTTTTATCTATCCGCCGTATCCCAGTAACCTAGTTTCCTAGCCGCTTCCTTTAAATACAGCTAACAACTTTTACTGAAAATAACACGCAAGCTTATAGCTTGCTCATATACACACACAAACTTAATCTTGTTATGCGACTATATTTATTGAAAGATTTATATCATGTCTGTATTGCTCTAGTTTTGTGTTCTCGTAGAGCCACTTTTCCGGCAGCAGGTTAACATGTCAAGCAAAACAAGGAAAAGAAAACTTTATGACTACGAGTATTTCTCTGATAAAATAATAGCTACTTTCAGTCTGGAATCAAAATCAATGAAAAGCGTTCAATACATAGTTTAACTCTGTGTAAATGTACAGACATTTGCGAGCCTATCATTTCCTATTATTCAATTTTTATCACTCCAGGTAAGTACTGAAACCTAAAACCTAAAAAGTTATACTCGTACTCCTATAAAATTTGCCCATAAAAGATCAAAAAAGATAAAGAAATCGTCACTTTAATTGCTGCTAAGGTCAATCAAATAAAATCTAAAGTAAAAGATTCAATTTGTACTCATTAAACAACGAGTAAGATACCTGAATACTTTTGCGGAAAAAATTACAATTTTTTTTTTTTAGTTTATACAATGACAATTGTATTATAGATATATTAAATTGATACTTGTAGGTAGGACGCAAATGAAGTATTAGAAATGATATTTTTACTATCACCATATTCCGATCAATATATCGCATTTAATGATTCAAATTTGTGCTCCTACATTATACGAGTAGTATCAATTTTACATATATTATATCACATTATTGTAACAAGATTATATCGTACTCTTATTATTATTATTCTTATTACTCTTGAATTAAAATGAATTTAAAATTGTGAATAACTAAAGAATAAAGAACAATTTCCCAATATTTCCAACATATGTATATGTACAGGACTGAATTCCAAAATTGTATAACAATTTGAGAAAAAACGATTCGGCGCCTTTTTTGATCAGACCGCCATCTAATAAAGTTCGTCGATTCCACCGTCAGAAATCTGTGTGTTTTCTTTCAAATCTCATTTAAATAGTCGAAGTCCCAAAAACTATTGTGGACAAGTAGATATCATCGCTGTACCAATAACCTTAAATTTTTCTTTAAAAGTGTGCAGCGTCCATGAATCGGTAGAAAAGTTTTTTAAAAGAGCTCTAATACCAATTTATATGATATTAAAACATGAATAAGCCAATGCAACTACTCCTAATCAACGTATACCATTTTCCTTTTCAATCAAAATGTTCTCCTTATCATTTTATGATCACAACAGTCCAACATGCCTTGGATGAGTCTTATCTTACAACAGCCACTCAAACGTAGCCTATCATTTTGTGGATAGGTGACACAGACCTGACACCGAATTTCGCTAAAAAAAAAGCTTATAAATATTTGAAACTTTTTTTTAGGTTTTCTCAAAAGTTATGTGCTTGGGTGTACTACCTGAAATTGGAGACAGATCTTTTGCGAAGTATCTGACTGCCTAATATTTGCGATACAACCACAATCGTTCAGAGTGAAGTGCACTAGTAAATCACTTGTTGTTAACAACTAAAGATCGAACTATTTTTTGAAAACATTTTTGCGAGTAAAATAAGATTCGGCTCTCATGTAGATCCCTTCCTTAACCTTCATAGCATGACTTCAGTTTTCTGAAAAATCATAAATTGAAACACTTAATTATTCGTCAAGTCACAACCAAGTGAGAGGACCTTAATGTTCAGAACATAAAAGCATCATCGTTTTTAATAAATTTGTTATTTGATAATATCCATTGTAAAATTTTTGACAGTCACTGCCATGCGCATAGACTAACAGACTTTTCTGCACAACTCAAGCCGACCAGTATGGCATTAATCCGACACCACCCCATCTACACTGTCATCTACGTGTTTTAAATGTCAATATTAAGGGTTTATTTAAGTCTTATAGGTATTAACGATTATGTTATATTTTACATTTTATTTCCCATACATATAAGTTCACGTTTCAGCTCTCAATAGAAGAAAAGACGATGAAAACAAAAAATGTTTCTTATCATAAGCCGTGCAAATTAAACTTGAAATATATTTTCTTCAATGGCAATTTTAATTGGAATGTCTCATCTAACAGGCGCATTTAAACCCATTATAATTTGTCTTTTTATGCAACGACAATTTCATGGTCGATAAAATTCGTTTTCAGCTATTTTAGTTTCGGTTAACTATTTTTCATTGAGACATAGTAATAAGCTTAAATTTAATAAGAAAAAAATTTGAAAGAAATAACAAAATCTTGGTGTTAAATATATCAATAAAAATAAATAAAAAAAGCTTAATAATTTTAATTTTCTTTTTAAATATTTTTACACGAAACAACTGCGCTTATGAACTTACCAAATATTAAATCATTTCACAAATTTGAATCTGAATGAAAAGTGGTTTATCAAAACTAACTTCTTGGGCAATTCGTGATCAATTTTTAACCAGCTTAACCTTGTGACAGTAGATCAATTTATATGAGAAAGATCAAATCTTTCAATTCTCACCATCTCTTCTTTATGTGGTGTACCTAGGTGCAATAAAATCTTTGACAAAAACTTTGATGAAATTACAAAAGTACTCGTATAGCTTATCGTATTTCCAATTATGTAAGTTTGCCACAGTTATAGGTCGAAATTCTCCTTTTTAGTTTTTGCCTCTTCAGATCAAATAAGAATGCATATCTAAACAATTTATTGTATTATGCAATAAAGACAAATCATTTATCTTCTCTTACCCCCTTGAAGATTGTCAATGGGTGAGTAAATTTAGGTATCGACTAAATTTCTTTGCCTATTCATTCTCTCAATCCTAACAACTATCTTTTTGTTATTGTCCACTTTTGTGCACAACGTTTACTTTTATATTCTATATGTATATCCCCGAAAGCATCTTTATATTAAAGAGTAGAAGTTACTTTAGAGCAAAGTCCTCGATTTTTTTGTGAGAAACTGACTTGCTTTGAATACTATATTTGTATAATAGTTCTTATCCGATACTTAGCACAACCTCATACCTGGTAGTTCAAGGATTATGAACTTGGAAACACTTATGTAATTAGTAGTTTAGTATATTTTGAACTCCATAAAACAATTTACGATTACTGATTTCGGTTATAGTAATTTTATATAAAATAAACTGATCTATTTGCACTAACAGTTAAGCCAGATGCTTCACATTTGGGATCAAGTCGTTAGTATCGAAACGAGTATTTATTATGAGAACACATTAAACATTCTCCTACACTTACAATGGTGCCGATTTATCTAAATGGTAGATCACTTAGATCGATAGTTTGCTTACTTCAAAAATCAAATAAAAAGTATTCTGTATTCTATGTCAACGATGCTTGCACATTAATTGAATCTATTCTATGCGTTACATCTTAAAATATGCTTGTAGCTTTATAAAATATTGAAATGTCATGTACTCGTATGTATATACGTACATATGGGATTATCATTATCTTCTGAGTGACTCAACGAAAAATATTGTAGTAGTAATAATGACTGTGATTTTCTGAATGAATTAGTATTGTATAATATAAACCTGCCGAACAGCTCACATTTCTTTTCTTAACCAAATGCACGCAAACACATTTATGTGGATATTTAACACATTCATGTTATAGGAAATTGTAAAAATTTCTCAACCAATTGATTGATTTTAATGTGAAAACTGTGTGAAGCGTGAAAGAAAAAGGAAAAGAAGTGCCAACCAAACCGCAAGTTTCTGTTCAAGTGATATTTGTATTTCATTTGTCGGCATTTCCTTTCAATAAAGATTTTCTTTAACCCAAATGCAAATATCTTGGCATTGATCTGAGATAATTGACAGCTTAACAATTGTCATAATACTATTTTTTTTAATTTATTTAAAAGCTTAATATATTGGTCATATTTTATTTCATAAAACAAATGATTATTTGCTTTTTGTTTGTACCTCTCACATAACAACAACATAAAGTACGTAAACCACATGTGATAAAGGTAATATGAAGGAAACCTATTAATCTTAAAAGCAAACTTAAATATATCAGATACGACGTTAAGTTGCTCTACGCAAATCATGCCAGCACGAACAGAAAATCTAATGGAAATCCATCTATTAACTGCCGAGTTTACGCTACCACTGTCATTTTGTTTTGTTTTATTGTATCTCTTTCCGGTTCAAAACCGGGGACAAGAAAAACATCGCTACTCCATCAGTTGTGTCTTCTTCAGGCGCTACATGAATGCATGCACACTTGGTTTCAGGTTGATGTTGACTTTTACGTTTGGAAAATGTCAGAGAAGAAAATCGTCTGGAAAAGTTGTTAGTTTACTTTTAGAAGTTCATTGCGATCACGATATGGTTTAGCAGACTTGTATGAAATATCATTTTGTGATTTGAATGGCGTTTTTTTCTGCGAAGGACGTTAACTTCTTTTCACTAAGTTTGACTTTTACTGAAATTCATTTTTGTTATTATGATAGTTGATTTCAATTGGAACTCGCCAGTTTTAGGGACCAATGGAATATTATAAGAATCTTTTCTAGAGCCCCTAGATTTTTGTTAAAATCAAGAAATAGGTTTTTAGATTTTAGAAATAAGTCTGTATAATCTCATTCATAAAGCAACTTTTATCTTAAACAAGTTTTTTGTTTTATTAATCCATTTTTCCATTTTTAAACTAAGTCCCTTGAGTGAACCGTGCAATAATAAAACTGTAGACAACACGATTGTAATTTTAACTGTGCATAAGTATTGACCACATAAATCGTTACATATATGTATATCGCAAAAGGCGCAAGCTTCTTACTTTGAACCCAAGACAAAGTTCAGTGATTCAAGTCTCTTGTAAATACGAGTATGTTTACAACTCATTATTCACCTGCTATCTGCCGGTTTTATAAAACAAGTTTATAAATTTGAAATTGAATACTCGCAATATGATTTGAGACTATCTTGGCTTTTCATTAACCATTAACCGTAAGATAAGAAAACATACTAAAAATATGCAAAAGAGTATCTATATGTACATATGTATGTATCTATGTATATAACGAGCAGACTAGTTGTATCATCTGCAATACCAGTTTTTGACATGGATGAATGAACTTAGTTAAGAGAGGCAACGCGCTTTCCACTTCAAGCCACTATGACGACGATCAAGCACGACACACCAATATGAAAAATCAATACGCAATGATTTCCTGCGATCTTTTAACACATGCGATTCTTGGCAGATGTTAAGCCCCCATTCGAACATGATGGCATGCAATAATTTCCCTTTCGAGTTGGTTTTTTTTTTTTCCTTAAGAGATTTCATTTTTTTTTTCTTTTTTCTGAACAAAGAAATGAAAACAACAACCAGGGACACATGGATTAGACAAATCAAATGGGAGGGAAAAATAGACGAAGAAGAAACGTGAATAATCTTTTAAGTTGCACGTTAGAAAGTGCAATCATTAGACTAGATATAAAATGGTTTATGTGAGAATTTCTTTTGTTTAAATGATTGAAACGTGATGTGATTAGCTTTTACTGACACTGCCTTGGCACGTTAATAAAGAATGAGATTAAATGAGTGGAGAAAAGAATAGGATCTCTCCCCCAATTAATTTAAATAAATGTGTTCAATTCGAAAGTATACTCGTACAATTCAGCCTAATGCTTTCGGTGATTTCTTTCCTTTGCAAACAGTCAAATGTAGTTCAAACGTTGTATCTATGCCAAATAATCACATGTTTCGGTATCACTCTCCTTAGTTAGCGATGTTTTGTCAATTGGCAAATACCGCTGAGCCAATTATTCCACATATGTATAATGTCACACATATTCCTTTCTTCGTCAGATGAGCTTAAAGTAAAACTAATAATACTCAAATTCAGAACGCCAATTTTCGGTTCAAACTACTCACCTTTTGACTTTCCTTCCAATTCCCTATACCATTGACAAAAATCAGAAACAAGAGACAATTCAGAATTGCCCTACATAAATATAGGTATTTGGCCATTGCACACCCCCAAGTACCTTAAGAACCATTATTATGTTAATAATTTGATTCCTTGCCAGTAATTGAATTCCAAATGTTATTTAACTTTTGTTAAATTATTCCTTTTTTCTTTTTTTATTTATTTTATCAATTTATAATTTAATTAGACTTGCAACATGCTGAAAATGTTCTTAAATCCTTGCCCTTATCCATGCTATACCTTGCACTAATTAAAACTATCATATCTTAATGTTTAAGCGAGTAAATTTGTAATAATAATAATAATAATAATAATAAAAATATTATACAAGATGGCACAAAATTAATCATCCTATCGGAAGATGTTATAATTTTTGCAAATGACGTCGTACGTCAATCATATTGAATACAAACAGACAAGCAATGAAGCGCTTTATTGCGCTATCAAGCCATCCTTAATCTCAACAACGAAGAGGACGATTTTGTGTTGTAAATGATCATGAGCGACGAAGCGCATTTCCACTTAAGCGGTTGCGTCAATAAGTAAAATCTTCGTTGCTGGGGCACTGAACTTCCGCGTGTGATGCACGAAGAGCCATTACAACCATTCAAAGCCACTGTGTGGTGCGGCGTTCACGCGGGAGGAGTGATTGGGCCGTATTTTTTGGCGAACGCTACAAGGCCATGATAAACGACTTCTTACTCCCGGAATTGGATGAGCGGGGCTTGGTGAACATGTGGTTTCAACAAGATGATGCAACCGCACACACAACACGAGCCACAATAGATATTGTGAAGTAAGCATTTCCTGGTCGCGAAATCTCCTTTTTTGTCGATTTGGCATGGCCAGCAAGATCGCCTAATTTAACCATCCCAGACGTCTTTGGGGCTGCTTGAAATCGCGGGCTTATGCAAATGAGCCTCAGGCAATCGCAGCCCTTAAGGAGAATATTCGATAGGAATCCGAACAGTTATCACCGGAAACCCTGCGGAAAGTCATGGAAAATACGATAAAACGGACACAAATGTGTATCAATACTGGCGGCAGCCACTTGACGTTTATCATCTTTTCCACTTAACAGAAAACATTTTAAAATAAAGATTTCCATGATGGATGATTAATTGTGGGCCAAATGATAGGTATTTGTCTTCAGTTTTTTTATTGGACTTATCACTGCAGTGGGTATGAATTATAAATACACTTACAATGCCTCAGCATGTGTTAAGTTTTTTTTTTTGGAAAATTGGGCAGATAGTAAAGATGTTTGAGTTAAGTGGTGGTTATTTTGCTCAATGGGTGGCATCCAACATTTAATGGGAAGACTAAATTACTTTGTTGCTGTTGTTTTAGTCAACTACACATCTTATTTAATTTTTGTTGACTGAAAAAATTAATATCTTTCGGGCACCGCCGAACCTTTCGATTTGGAAGCCATTTCACTATTACCGGAGCCACGGCTGCCGACAAATTGAGCTCCTAACTTAAGTCTGTTAGATGCACCAGTACTCGTAATTGCTCAATGTCTTAAATTTTTTTTAATTATCAAACAATAAAACTAGATAACACACTTTCCAATCACATGCTATACGCATCCTTTTTCGTATTACATCTATCCTCAAATTGCAATCAGCTTCCACTTGTAATTACAGTCATCAACAACTATTTACATATACGAGTATAACATATTTTCCCATCGAATTCAACTCCGACTTTAGTGGTATTCGAATAATTTGAATTTATTTAAATGGTTAAACAGTCAAACCAAGCACACTTAAAGATACTTCCACATACTGCGCTGGAGGAGAAAGTTATTTTATTGATTTCGGAAAATGTGTTGCTTGATCAATATCGATCGCCGGTTAAATAATTCCAGAATTATTGAAATTGATTATTTAATAGCTGATTAAAACGTATGTGTCTCCCCAGTTTCTCTTTCAAATTAGCATTTTATGGAAGTTAAACTCTTAAGAAAAGTTATCTGCATATTATATCACAATCTTATTCCATATCACATAAAATAATTCAGAGATCTAGTATTATAAAGATACCGTAGTTTTTACTGTGATGTCTCATCTATGTCTCATGTCTTCCGCAAGTTCCTGTAAGACATTATTGTAGAATAAGAAAATATATTTGTAGAATAGAAGCAAACTACAAGTATTATTAGCATTTTCGTATCAGTTCGACTAAATATTCATCTTACGATAGATTTCCAAAAAAAAGAATTTAAATAGATACAGATTTTGAAGAGACGAACTATGTATGTAAAGTATATATAGGAAAATGCATTATCATAAAAATCAGTAATATAAGTAAGCATTATCAAACAACTGAGGCATTTGATATCAGAAGGACGAGGCCCTGTCAATATCTGACGATTAACACTTCAAAAGTCCTTACAGCTTTTTGCTAACACTGACAACATTCACATTGTAGGAAGAGTCCAACAAATTGCCACCTGAGCGTATTGACTCATAAGCGGTTCAGTAATAAATGAGGGAAAAACAACAGAAAAGGGGAGAAGGGGAAACTATATCTTTAGGATTGCGAAGGACTTTATCTTCCAGCACTGTAGTGTGAATTCCAACTGCAATAGATACGAGTATCAAGATGTCAAGCAAATAATATTTCTTGCCAATTGCTGTTTCTTTGAACGTCTCATGAAACATCTTACTGCCTCACTGTGTTAAGAGCAATCATGAACTTTATGAAAATATAATTAGTTACTTCGTTAGAAATGTTCTTCGAATGATCTTCAGTCCTGCCTTAACCTTCAGCAGGACCGAAATTATTCTATTTGTTGTGAATCCTCGACAAGATAAAGAATAGAATTGATCGCGTAGGGTGATTAGTAACTCGCTTTAGATCAAAAGCCTAAATCTTAATAGGTGTGCTCATAAAGTTATATGCTTAGGCACGACACCGCTTTCCCAAGCCGTTTATTAACTAAGACAAAGAGGAAACTGTTTGATTAACATTAAATTCAGTGAATAACAAGTCAAAATCACAAATAGTTTTGTAGAAATATTGTTACCTCCAAAAATGAATACAAGAAAATGGCTGATTAGACACACAAGCATTATAGGGGATATTTTTATACAATAAACAACTTCTCATTTCAATTAATGACTACATGGTCACTTTAACAAATTTCATCTAAGCAAATGTTATGCAAATTTCTATCCGCTTAGATTTCCAGTTGAAGACAATCACAATTAAGATTCCCCTTTTTCTTAGTCAAGTCAATTAAAATAGTGTATTAAATCGGCCATTCGTGAAGTGAGTCAAAATCAAAAAAGCAATCCTCCAAATCATTTGACCTAACTATACTCTTATACGCTCATATTTAATGAAACATTCATCAAATACATAATACATATCTACATAATTCGCAAAATCCATTCAGGCATACACATACTTTCTTTTGCCTTCAAATCACCAGTTACTTTTATATTTTTACAATATCTACTCGTATATCCACAGGCTAACAAGCTACAAAGAACTTAGTTACTATCTCAATGGTTGACCGAATCTGACACAAATAACTATAACAATTGAATATTGAGTACAATGGCACAAACAGTGACACAGAAAAAAGTTACTTACCTACTCACATCAACCAGCGTTGGCGATCATTATGTAAGCATCTAGTACCAAAAAAGGCACAGATATCTGAGAAAAAAACACGACTGAATTGAAACTAAAACAAATACCAAGTTAAGATTGGAATCAGTTTTTGAAGTAAGAAGCCGGCTGCTCCAATTCGTGCAGAGTAGTTTTTCGTTTTTACATTTTGACAACGGACAGTTAACAATCGTGATCATAGAACGCGCACTCGCGTTCAAATCACCTGTAAGTTGATCATTCGGGAAAGTCACTGCATGAATCTGACTGTTAAAAGCAGCATCATCTATAGCAAAGCTTAGTGCAACTTGATTGATTTTAAATGTTTGGACTTTTGTCACACAGACAATTTCGAACCTATTCAATAACAAAGTAGATTGTCTGCTATATCCATGTCAGATTACGATTGCATTATAAAAGAAATGTATAGCTAACAACAAACACAATCACTGGATAGATCGAATTATCCTGGTCAACGTCTAACGTCTAATGGAATGTGTACATATATTTATAAATTTAAAACCGTTGTTATATCATCAGTATTGGTTACTAGGCAAAAGGTACTGCACACCGTGGTACATTGACAACATTAAATTGGCTTTGTCAATTAGAGGATAAAAGTTTTATACTGCATTAATCAAAAACACTTGAAATATCTCTGATTTAAGGAAAACAAACATAAGGCTATTTGTCTTTGTTCAATTATAACACGTCCATATGGAAAAGTGTGCTGTCTAAATTTCTTGAAAGGAATGTACAATTCAGAAACTGTTAATTGCATTTAGTTATTTTTTCAGAAAAATTGCATTAAAATGCCTGGATACCGTTCAAATGTTATTTCAAACGTATCAACTAGTTAGTTATAAATAAATTCCATACGAAATTAAAGTTATGAATTCCATTGTCACCACTTGTGAGATGTTCCCACATTTCAAAAGAAAATTATATTTTCAACATGATTACAGCATAGTGGGTGATATTTAGCAATATGAAGCATTGTATTAGGACACTCCAAGTTCAGCTAGAGCATTTACTCGACGACTGGGATAACAGCAGAAGCAATTTAAATTTGTCAGGGCTAATCATATCTTTCTGAGAATAAAATTTTGATCACCAATTATGTTAGTTTCTTAATCCAATGAGATTATGCGAAATTTTGCTGTCACCATTGTTATATTGTGTCTTTATATCCAAAAGAGCTCCACGTTATACGTTTTTTTTTACTTTTTTAATAGCAGAGTACTCGCAAAGAAAGTTTAAATTCCATGCATGCTAATAGTGAAATTAGGTACTGCGAAAAATTAAAATTGAATTTTATCTTTAATTCATGTATTTGTTTTTTCGATTATTTAAGAATATTCCGTACATTTTGCCCAAAATGTATTCTTTCCGTCTGTATGTTGCACAGGAATAATCATGCCTTATCTGTGATGAAAATTTGCAAAAATAAAATGTAAAACAATCAAAAACTTCCATCTTGTCTATCAATCTTTATACAAAGAACCAATCTTTGAAGATTATTTGTTTCAAATGTTGGCCGTAACTGCGCCTAACATGGTGCTTTTGAAGTTCCAATTTCGATGGCGCTTTTGAGCATTACGAATAAAAAGTCTAGAGCTTGAGTTTCACATGATCTAGGCGGCGAATTCACCCGTCCAGAACGTTATTAATAATAAGGTACATCGAATCGTTCTCCATGGATTAACGGGCTGGGTGGCAAGTGGCGCCATCATGTTGGAATGTCGCCGAATTCACAGACTTCAATTTCGAGTTCGCTTGATTACTTGTACAATTCACAGCTTTAAAGAAATATGGACCAATGATTCTATCAGCCTATACAGCACACCAAATCGTTTTTTTGTCAAGTTGTAATGGCAGCTCTTCTTTCCTCAGCTAAGTCTTGCAATATCTTGTTTCCGTTCCATGTTTCAACGGTCCACCAGTTCGTGATCTACTGTTTCAAAATCCAAGGCTGTCTTGCAGACTCCGTATCAAAATTAATTTTTTCCACCTGGAAGAAAAAGTCCATGTTCCCCATAGACAGACTGACCTAGCTACCTAGCTACATACTAAATTTGAGATTTACAGAGGATACAACAAGCCTCTTGTCTCAAACCCTGCTCTTTTACTTAGGCTTCGGACCGGCATATTTCCTTTGGAATAAGGCGGAGACTACAGCGAATGCCTGAATCATGAATTTCATATATGTTACTTGCGCATTTTGGTCTTCATCTTTGTTAACGCCAAACATACATGCTTCGGGTAGTCTCATAAAATATTAATGCACTTTAGGCTTATCTTAAATTTTAAAGTGCCTAGAAACGAATTTTGGCTTCATGTAAACTTAAACGGCAAATAAGGGATCACACAGCGACATCGGTATTCTTATTTGCTTATGTAAGCAAGAACATATTTAAAGGTATTTAAATAAGAGCTTGAAACAGCGTTTCTATTTTAATTATTTAAGTTCCAATAATCTATTATCTTCATACGTTTTTTTTTTTTTGTAATATTTAGGCTCTCTTCGTACAATAAATTGTTAAATACTTGTAGTATATGGTACATCTACTGTAAGAACAATTAGGTAACATTCTTTTTGAAAATTTCTTTTGAATGCAACAAATTAATTATTTTTTATTTTCTTAATCATTTTTCGCAAAACACCATTTTAGATTAAAATTCTCTACCAAACTCTTTTGTTTTAGTACATATGTATCTTTTATTTGCTAAACTTTAAAACATAAATCTCTCTACAAAACTTTAGCAAGATTTGGTAAGCCCGATCCTTTTTACCTAACTCGATTTATTTTATTTGACACCTTCCATAAAGGCCACATTCTGGTTATTATTATTATGCTTATTTTTTTATACTTTTTAGAAATACTAGTTAATAAATTTAATGAAAAATATTTCTATGGGGTGATTTTTTATTCACAAGCAGAAATCGCACAGATATACATATTGTGTTTATTGCTAAATTAAACACAGCACAACAAAGAAAGGTCAGCCTTTCTTTAGTTAAAAAAAAAGAAGAAACTTACTGTGCAACAGTTCTCTAAGAATAATACAATTAAAAATTATGTGAAAGAAAATGTCAAAATTTAAATATTTGAACCACTTACCATTAGCCATTCCACGTTTTGCAAATGGTTCAACTTGTATTGCTTTCGAATTGGATTGCCTTTGCAGGCTGTATCTGTTTTGATCTGATAGGAACTGTAATGCAATTTATGTGGGAGTACTCAGTGTGTCCACCAACTAACAACAAATAAATGGCGCTTTTGATATCACACAGGTTTATAATATAGGTATGTCTGCATAATATGTATATACAACATATCAATATGCACCTTTACTTTTAAATGCCTAAAAAATTGGCGAATGCAAAAAGGCAATACCTTGCAAGTCACGAATTTAACTTCTAAATTTAAACATACAATACATGTCGCAAATGAATATAATCAATGGCCGTGGACCGCTTTTACATTTCCCGGTCTTAGCCTTTGGACATATCACCTCAAACTCAAGCAAAAGAAAACCAATATATTCAGTGTAAAATTTAAATAAGTTTGTTGGAGTATTTTTATTAATTTATTTATGTTTTTATTTTGACTTTTCTTGTCTTGAGTCCAAGTCGACGAATAGCAGAATTTTCTTTCTGTTGCACATTTAGTCAACTGTCTGGGCTTAGTGATTGCCAATAGGGTATTGGTTTCTTGCTATCGATGGTGTAGCGTTGCCTAACAACATATCTGTCGACTCGGAGTAACCTTTTTTTTTTTTGTCAAACTAAAAAATCATCTATGGAGCTCTACAAGGAGCATACTGGCATATACGAGTACTCGTACACAGTTAAAAGTTGTTTCGGCACTTTGTATGGAAATAAGAGATTTTTGGCTTTAATTAATTTTTTTTCCTTTATTTTGTTTTGCGGTTTTGATATACGTACACATGTGCATATCACTTTCAAATTGTGTTCTGTCGCTGTTATTTTGCCTTACGTGACGTTGATCAATTGTGAGTATATAGACGTAAAATATGCATATACGAGTAAATACAATGTTGTAGATGGTGATTATGTGATTGCAGGAAAAGAAAACAGTTTGCTTTATGTTTGTATTCTAAAATAAATAAATCTTAAAAGAAAAATAAAATACAAATTACAAAAAAAAACAATTATTATTTGTTTAATTGGTTAAGAAAAACGAGTTCTGCAAAGAAATCTCCTCCTCGTCTTTTAAACTGAGCTTCGTCTGTCAGAAAATTTTATTTTCCCTTCGAGACTTAAACATCTGAAACAGTTTGCACATAAATACACATACCACATTAAAAAGTGCATTTTACTGAGAACAATTGAGAGCCTCACTCCAGAAATGGAAATTTTGGCTATTTAAAAAGCCGACAGTGATCCTTGTCAATAAACACAACTTTGAGATAAATATATGGGTCGACTTCAAGCTGTTTACATCAAAAAACTCCTGTCGCATAACTCTAGTTCCTGCACCAACTGCAGTTGATTGTAGGCCACGATGTTTGGAAAATTATTCGCATAAAAGGCGGGCAAGGGCCATAGCCTTTTCATTTTGTCTAATTTAAAATAAATTTGGTAAAGGAGATGGTTGGGAATTTTGGAATTCTATTATGACTATTAACTTATTAGCCTATTAAGAACTGCGACACCTTATATCGCAAAATATACCAGTGAGTCGCCCATCGAGATAATGGAAAAGTGCCCTAAATTGGTCTGATATAATGTCATGAAACACTACTCATATTGAGAAAGAAAGTTTAAACAAAACACACTGTAGCATCTATTATTATAGTACTGTGTTTACTAAAATCATTTTATTTATTTTTTCAAAATTAATCGGTGTGCTTTCAGCTGATTCTTGATGTATGAAGGTATATATGTTATTTTCCCGAAAAGTATTGAAGTAAGATATAAAGTAAATCGTCTAGTAATTTGTTGAGCGGTCCACAAGAAGAACAAATTGGATTCCTGAATGAAGCTTAGTCTTTAAGACGCATTTTAGCATATTAACACTGGTCAAAGTATTAGTGGTATTCATAAAAGGGAAAATTGAATCCGTCATCTCTTGTATGGCAGCAGAAGAAAGAAATTGTTACTTCTAGGACAAGCTGGATGACTGAAGTAAAATAGAGCTGACGAATATTGTTATTTATATTTTTCTAGATAATTCAAACTTAAAATGAATCCGTCATCTCTTGTATGGCAGCAAAAGAAAGAGATTGTTACTTCTAGGATGACTTAAGTAAAATAGAGCTGACGAATATTGTTATTTATATTTTTCTAGATAATTCAAACTTAAAATGAATAAAACATAAACGTTCAAAATATAACCAAACGTTGATCTGAGTGAGAAATTGCTCATTGGTCACAAGACAGTAGCCTACCGAACCCAACTTAGGATCATGACTATCGTGAAAATATTTTCTTTTAAGAAACACTATTGCTGGACGACTAAATTCCCTATTACCAGGTAGTTATTACAGTATAAAACTTTGATTCGACGTCGAAGGTGGGCTCAATTTTAAAGCGAAACCGATGTTATATACAAAAGTTCACTCGCATTTCTTCGGAATTCGTTCCAGTTCAAACTATTCCAAACGCAAGTGTGTTAAGTATTTCATCAAAATAAAAATATTTGAAATTCTTAGCGAAATAACTCAAATTTCATAACAGTGGTTAGTGTAAGATGTAAACACTGTCAATGGTCTGCATTAAATGCATCCAAATGCTTTCTGAAAAAAAAAAGCAATGAACAGTTAAAAAACATGACGTCCGTACGTTACGACTATGAGTTGAAACTGGAAATCATTATAATGTCATACTTGCTTGCTGGATGTTTAATTACCGCGGTTTATTTTATTTTTTTTTTTTGTACATTGCCGTAAGCTATTGCAATGGGTTTTCATGTTAAGAGCGTGTAAAGATATAAATGTTTAAAACAAGATCGCACCCTTTATCCGCTTATTGCATTTCATTACAATAATTTAAACAAATTTTAACAATATAAACATATAGTACTCCAATTCATACAGAATAATGCACGAGCAAATTGTGAAGACAAAACAAAACTAACAGGTATATTCACACGTTAATAGATTTCGTTTTTTTTTTTTTTTTCAATCGTAATCAAGCATAAGAAATTCGTGCCTAAATTTCAAATTTATTTTCATGAAAATAATAACTCAGTATTATGAAATTCTTCCTTGCAAAATCACTTCACACCACTTAATCGCGTGTGATAGTCGATTAGCTCAAAAACCGTATTCACATGCAGCAAATTTATGCAAAACGGAAATTTTTGTGTTTTAATTACTTTTTCTCTTGCCGCGAGAATACGACTACTACTGCTGCTCCCATTCCATTTGTTTTTTTTTTTTTTTTCATATATTTTTTTTTCTGTTCACACAGACAACCTTCATGTCTTCGAAAACTTAAGAAATTCTTTAAGTTGTTTAGTAGCACCTCTCATGTTCCATGTTCGTATGCGCCTAAGCATTGAATAACTCCATTTACACTAATCTATCCGCAAGTTTATAAAGTCAAAGCGGTTTGAAAATTTATTCACAATTTAAAGTAAGAGAGTAGCGTTCACACATTTCGAAAAGAAAAATAACCACAGACGGGGTAAATGTGCAACGCCCATGTCGCATTTACTTAGTCCTTGATTATATCATAATCTGTTGATGGTAGATTTAATGGTTTGCGACAGAAATTTACAAACACACGCATGCATATATGCTTACGTTGTTTTTATAATGATCTCCAACCATACTCGCTACAAAAAATTCTTGGATGTTTAAATATGATGCTGTAAATTACGAGTATTTCGGAATTTTTACGTACTCGTACAAATATCTACATATTTAAGTTGAATACCCTTGATACATTTATTTTAATTTTCACGAAAAGCAAATTCCCCGTAATTGAATTACGAGTATTCTTTTTCATCGACTTACCAGTAAGTTCAATTGTGAGAGTCGAAAATTTATATTTCTCGTCGAATCTAAAATCATTAGCCTTCAAATCTATAAAAATATTTTAAACGTATTATAGGTTTTCAGGATTTAAATATATTTGTACCTAATACGGTATTTTTGTTTTGAATCTCAAGATTTGATCTTCCTCTGTCACAACCTTCTTTTGAGACAAATGCAAAAATTCTGCTATTCTGTATGCTTTATAAGCTGTAATTTGAATTTCCTCTTCTCAAACATTTTATATGCATCTTTGTACAATACTTCCTTCTATGGACTTAGGAATATAAAAGATATAAGCCTAAGAAAGTATCCTTCTCCGTTAGTATCAGTGTTTTTATTAACATCAGAGCGAATGCATAAAAACATCTTACATCGTCTCATGAACCATCTTATTCAAAATAGAACCAAGGGTTCATCTATACACAATCAAGATATCAGACAAGAGGTAATCCGATCTTAAGGGTTCCTGCCGCCGGAATATCAACTTTCATGTTAATTTTGAATCCCACTCTTTAAGTTAGGAGAAAAAACTTTAGTGAGTTTTGGATTTGAACGATGGGTTTAGTTACAGTAAATAAAAGTAAAGTAAAAGATCAACACAGACCACATGCTTTTGACCCTGTTAGTTTCGTCATACTAAGGTTTATTGAAAACCCCTAGATAAAAAGGTAGCAAAACGAGAAGAGAACGAAGACATTACTCAATTTGATAAATAACTTAAGTCCGTGACATGTTAAGCTTAAAGTATGTAGTTGTTTGGCTTTGCAGGCTTCCAATTTAAGAACTGATTTCGAGTTCTGATAAATCAGCAGAACCAAAGGGCAAAGATAAGTAACACATTTCTCTGCCATCGGCCTTAAAATAATTGTGCAAATCTCACAGACCAATATCACAAGCATAATCTTTAAGAATTCTGTATTACATATGCCGATGACTTTGACATACATATTTGGGAAACCACAGCGAGCTGCCTGTGAGACAAGTGTAGCGATCGTGGGTATTCTAGTGAGCGAGTCATTACAAAACCTCATAACTTCTCAATAACCGAATTCAACTTCGAGCTAATATGGAATTTAAGCATGGCAAGCCCCACTGCTAACCCAGTCGATAAGACTCTTGTTACTTTTGGACAGCGAGTGGTAGCTAAATAAAAATTCAAACTATGCCCAGGTCATTTTAGCTGCGAACAAATTGTTTTCAAATGACTTCGTTACTAAAGTTTATTGAAAAACCAAAATCGATATATGTAATGATTTTTTATTTATTCTGGTGACATTTTAAGACTGTGATTCATCTACATACATCTGTTAGTATTTGATATATGTCAGACTTTAATATACGAGTATGACCGTTTTCGGTTATCAAACTTATTTTAGCCTTTCAGACGAACTTATTATTTCAACTCTTTTTTTTATTCCTTTATATTTAGATAATGTTGATATAAGTCACATATCACATGCATTCTTAACTTAATTTTTGTAATATTTTTATTTTCATCCTGGTTTTATTCTTCTCTTAGGTGAGATGACAGAATTTAGCACACGAAGTTACGTGCTAAATATGAGAAAACCAATGTCATCTTGGTGCCAATTAAAATCTTATATATAAAGCGTGTTCCAATGTACACACAAGAAATAATTTTTATAGAAAACACTGAAATAGCATTTCGGAACAATGACCTTCACGGCTTTTCTGGAATATACGCACTCTTTCGTCGAATTTTTTATGACAGTTTCGTTAATAAAGCGGTAAATTGGCTCCTGCAGGACCAATCGGCAAAACCTTAGACTTTAAAAAACCGCAAAGAAAATTGAATTAACTATTATCAGCACCAAACAGTGAACGGTGTGAATGTACGAGTACTTGTTTCTCAATAATCACTCGTGGGTTTTCTAAACTCCGCATTTGGCAATTTTGACGATCAAGATGAAAATGATCACATGTTGTTGTGCCATAATTCATTCAATCAACTCTCTTTGCTGTTCGTAATCAGTAGGCTTTAGCTCTTAAGTCAATTGCACTTTGTATGCACGTTGATATAAATTCCCTCTTCTTGACCACGGTGCCGGCGGCTGAAATGATGTACTCGTAGATGAGATCGGCATCGTGTAGAGATATCGCTATCTACATCGACAACCAGTTTACCTTTAAAGCAAAGTAATTAACTCGGAAACAGACAGGGGCGGTCGCACAATGTTCAAAGCATTATGCATTTAGAACCGGCTGAGACTGTGCTGCGTGCCAGGACACTACGGTATAGAGGGAAATCAACAAGCGGATGAGCATGCAAGAAGAAGTAGGCTCCTCTACAATAGTGAGGTTGCCAACATCAAACCACCCCTCTGCACAGTAAGGAGCACTATCGAGGAAAAAACTATAAAGACCGCTAACATAAGGTGGTTGAATCTTGAAAGACATAGGATTTCCAAGGCTTTGACTATTTGACAACGGCCAGAGTGTCTAAAATTAATCAATCAATTTATACAGTCTCCCTGAATTTTTATTTTTTCAATGTCGGCTTGGTTAAATCAATATTTTGTATAAAAATTTCGAACTGTTGCTGTCAATTTGTTTAAAATTTTGCTCATCAATAAAAAGGCATTGTTCTTTCGCCCCAATATATTTTTATAAGCCCTGAACTGTCAGCTGTGACGCTGTCTTTTTTTAACCTTGTTAGCAATTTACTGCACAAATGGTTCAGGGCAAATTTCGATACAAAAACCAAAATGTAGCAAATAGCAACCCTATACGGTTTCGGACCAATGTTGGTTTTACCTTGATTCCAACCAGGTTTCCGTCTTGACTATGCATATTTTTGGTTTTACATGCAGGAATGTTCTCAATTTTATTTGTCAATAATATCGACAAATTGCACCTAAAATAGTGAAGTTTCTATTATTTCAACCTCTGTGTAATAACATTTTTATAGAAAAGACTTTAAAAGATATTAATGTATAGATACGAGGGCGGGTCAATAAGTCCGTGACTTTTGGATTAAAACACAGATTTTTTGATAAAAAAATAATTTTATTTTTCAACGTAGTCTCCCTTGAGCTCTATACACTTTGTCCAACGCTTCTCCAATTTTTTTATCCCTTCCAAAAAAAAATGATTTGTCGAGGTCCTCAAAATAGGCCTTTGTTTGCGAGATGACTTCATCATTGGAGTCAAATCTTTTTCCACCAAGCCATTTCTTCAGGTTTGGGAACAAGAAGTAGTCGCTCGGAGCCAAATCTGGAGAATAGGGTGGATGAGGGAGCAATTCATAGCCCAATTCATGGATTTTTGCCATGGCAACTGCACATGTGTTTGTGGTCGACTGTGAGCAAACGCGGCACCCATCTTGCGGAAAGCTTTCTCATGCCCAAGTGATCATTCAAAATTGAAACCACTGAGCCATGCGAGATCCCTACGGCTTCCACAATCTCTCGCACTTTCAATCTTCGGTCGGCCAACACCATATCGTGAATTTTTTCGATTGTTTTTTTTCTCTACACCCGAGACCTCAACTGGGCGTCCAGGACGTTCGGCATCTTCAGTGCTTGTACGGCCACAACGAAATTCAGTAAACCACTTTTTTACCATTGAAATCGATGGTGCAGAGTCCCCATAGTATTTATCAAGCTTAGCCTTGGTCTCGGTAATGGTTTTTTTTTCGCAAGAAATAATGCTTAATAAGCACACGAAATTCACTTTTTTCCATTTTCTCCTCAAATTAGTGGGTAGTCTGATAAAAATAGCTGTCAAACACAAACTAACTGACGCAGCAAGTTTAAATTTTGACAGGAGTCAACTGACAGATGCCTGTTGACAGGAGCAGTGTTGCTGTTTCAGTAAAGAGGTCAGAAATTCAAAAAGTCACGGACTTATTGACCCGCCCTCGTATTTATTTTTCAAAACGTGCAAGAAGTATTTCATTTAGAAATTCTTGACCTACGTAGAAAATGAACCACAATTAAAGCATTTATTCAAAACTCTTTTCTTAGTTAAGACAACTTTCGACGCATAATTAAATTGATTTTTAATCACACTCTTACATTTAAATTTATAATTATTAGTTATCTGCAAAATACAATGTTGCAAAGTGACTTTGGCTTTGAATCAGTAAAAGTATGGGACTAAGTAAACTGGAAAAGAAAAAAGAACTTAAACTATTTTGCATTCAACCTAGAATAATGTTTGTAAATGATAGTTTTTTCCCATAATTGATTTAAAGAAGGCATGATTACTTACCACATGTGTGACTATATATACGAATAGATATAAACTTTTATTAATCATCATAAGGTGTAACGTGCGTAGTGAACCACTTCAACGTACAGTAATACAACATTGGAGCAAACCCACTTACAAACGAGGAAAATTCTTCTCCAATACATACGAGTATATTAAGAACAGTTTGCGCATTTTGCATCTAATACTAATGACTTATAGGTCAGTAGCTCAGTAGTAGAACCGCTTATAACAGAGAATCAGCCAATTCCGAATGAATGACCTCTTTTTGCTGCTTTTTCCTGTTTGTTACCATCATAGTTCTCACCTGACCACTTTCCGCCTCTAGAAATCATGTTGTTAATCCGGTTTATCAGCGACAAAACATACAAATGGACTCTTCACTTGATCATTTTTTTTTCTTCTGTTGTTATTTTATAACAGATAACCATTTAAATTTAAAAAGTTAGTCTGGGTTGTAGTCTACAAATACTCGTACTTGTTATTTACAGTTTACAATATTTATGTTATGTTAGACCAATCTCGTTAAAAGCCGAAAGGCTCCGACTCATTTATTCATTTACATATATCTATGGACAAATTAACATACTCGTATAGTGACACTTCAATTTGTTATTACAAACAGAGATCGAGGCAGTCGGGGCAATGAGACTGATGAGTGATGACCAAGCGCAAATCGTTGAATGCTTGGAAAACTTGTATAGAGCTCCAAGCTCTCAAACATGCACTTTTATAATGAGATTCAGGTGTTGAAAATACTTCTATGAAACTATCTTTTAATAGGACGTTCCACCATACAAATGTCAACATATTCCTTTTCTTGTTGGATAAAAATCAATTATAATGAATCTGGCAGATCTTTATTTTGCTATCCAGACTGATTTACAAAATATGATAAAAATATTTTTTTATTTTGAAAGTTGTTATGCAAGCTTAGTATGAGTAGGCTTAGTATTCAGCATCATGACTTACGAATGGTAACTAGGTAATAAAAAAATCAGCTTTATTAAGGCTCAGTGGTTGCTTTAGAAACCAAGAATATGCTTCAACTCTCACAAGAATCATTAAAATTAGACACGAATAGCATAAGCATTGATCTGATAACGGCTGCATATACAACAAGAACGATCGCATTCCAAACAAGTTTGTAAATCGAATAATACACGTGAGAATTTTCGTATATTGACACATATCGCCATCTAAAGTCAACAGAAACGCATAGGCCTCAATTAATTCTGTCAGAAACAACATAATAAATGTAAGTAACGCGGAAAGTTAGGTAGTGAATGGTGGGGTAAGGATGTAGAAGCGGCATATATTTTTGTATCAAACACTTTATTCATTATCTCGTATCAGAAACCAAGCAGTTGTAGGTACATACCTTTGTATTGATGTAGAAAAGATTGACTTAATTTTATACATACATATGCAATCACACAGTTTTCTGTTCCAAAATGTATTTGGAGTCAGTTTGTATCACTACAATTTTTCCATACCTGGATGCTCATGTTGTTTATGCATTTGAAATTATCTTGTTCGAGAGTTCAGTTACTATTTGCAGCGACTGCAAATTAAGAAGTGAAATATCTTTCATATGCTCTACTGATTCTTGGCTCTATTACTTCTTTTTTGAACAAATGTAAGAAACATGTTGAATGTTGTATTCCATTTACACGTTTTATTAAAACTAATACACTATTGTCAACTCTTTGAACGAAACAAAAATTTGCAACCTGTCACTTTTAATACAATTAAATTAAATCTTGCTTTTTCTGCTCTTTGTTCAAAAATCGTGGAAGCGCAAATCAATCTTAAAGTGATGAAAAATCATGAGAAAAAGGAATTCTTTGCTCAATTTTCTTGACAACAGATCCACAGATCCACAGGTTAAATTAAAAATGATATTGAAAGTTTAACAAGACAAGATATGCTATAAGCGATCCCGTCATCTCATATATACTTCCAATACATTCCTTTAGTGACTGCCGTACTCCTTACTTCACAGGCACCATCGAAAATCCAAAAACCTTCGATATGTGTCAATACATTGCATATAAATAACTACATTCGTTGGAATAATTCCATATTAAATGGCGTCAAAAATGTTTTTCTACCATTTGGGTTACCTTAAGCAATCATTATATTCATCATTTTCGTTTTTGTTTTTCGTTAAATTGGGTACAATGCATACATGTGCGTGATCAAGTGCTTCTAAAGCATCACTGCGCCTACTTAAAACTATAAAACTGAAAATGCCTTAAAGAAATTTCAACCGATGCGGTTTTGTTTCGTTTTGTTATAAATGCTTTAAAAGTAAGTCCTTTTCCGAACGAAGTTAGCATCAATTTTTCTTAGCTGTACAATACCCTAATAGAATGCATCGCCTTTTATTCACGGTTATTGCAACCTATTCGTAAACACATTCAATTAAACTTACTAACTTTTGGTTCATTTCTTACATTCCTTACACCTGTACGAAGCTTTATAATTCAGGATATAAATAATTCCTTTTAACAGTGACTAGAGAATTTAATTTACCTTTAGTTAGATCATATTAAAATGGTTTCTATTTCTACTTAACCATATTTAACTGTTTATTCCTCAAAGAAGTAAAACAACTGCTCTCAAAGCATAACAGAAGAGCATCCGAATTTTTTTAGTTTCTGACGTGAATCACACAAGGAACGTAATCACGAAAAAATGCCAATAATTTAATTGATTGAAAAATTGCAATTGCAGCTTATTGGTATTACGCGTATTTACATGGTTAAAAACAAGTATCTATAAAGTGTAACAAAAGCCTTTTAAAACGTTCAACAGCGTCAAAGTTTAGTACAAGTCGGATAAGATGATCAGAGCCCAAAGCTGTTTTTCCTATATACAATACATTCAATAGACAATCAACTATGATTGAGTGGCTACTGCAAACGTCAGATCACACCCAATTGTTTTGTTGCAAGCGACTTGAAATTCTCATCCAATTTGGTTGCAAGTCATTAAAAGTCGGCGTCAGAATTGAAGGCAAACTGCATGCTCCAAATACGCGCGCTCTTGAGACCTTCTATGTATATGCACCGCTATAACAAAAAAAAAAGTTTTATTTATGCTTTTTTCCTTCATCTTTTGTTATCGTAGTTAATTCAAGTAGTTCTGGCTTAAGCATAACTATGGCGAACAGGTTAATAAGAGACTATGAAAGTAAAGTACTGGTAAGGTTATTCAAAGGCAAAATTGTCATTAGTCACACTCTAAGGAAGGTCGATGATTCTATACATAGATAACTGTAATATACTATACCGGTATTGGTAGTATGGGCACCTTAATCTAAATTAGAGGAAGATTAGGTCAAGGTGCTTACACACAAGATATTACTATATTCAATAGTACAATATATACATTTAAAATGCATGTGTATAAAAGGGTTATATTGTGCTTTAAAGAGTGTCCTACTAGTGAAGCTTGCTTACACCAAAACAAGCTTTGTTTGACAAATTTAGTTATATAAATATTTGATTAATATTATAAATTTCAAGGTACAAAAATTAAGAGAACGAAAAAAAGATCAAGTCTACTGAAATCACTACATTTTGGAGATATTTGCTACACAAACCTAAAGTGTTTCTTCGAATCGCTTCAAAGGTCTTGTTTAGCAGACACTTTAACAAAAACTATAAACAAAATTATAAAATACGCCAGTTTTCGGTTTAAGCAATTAGAAAATATGTCATAAATGAATTATGGCATGCCTTTCCGTTCCACTCGCAGCCGAAGGAAATTCTTAGGAAAATATTTCTTTGAAAACTTAGAGGAAATAGACGGTACGGACTTCAAAGGTCTTCTTGGGTTTTGTAGAGGAATTTGGTGCTTTAATAGGGTAACCGTTAAGGTTTTCTGCAATTTTTAGTTGGTTTTAACTCACAGGGAATTGCGATGAGCCCTTTCTGGTGCATAGTGTCTGTGTCTTATGGCATACCCTATTTTACTTAACCTAACCTTCCATTCCACTCAGCTTGATATTAAAATACTTTCGTTGTGCAAATACTAGCTAGTCATAGCCAGCTAGCCAGTAATAAAAGCTCTTTAAATTAGACATTAGTCCTCGAATTTTATGAAGAATTTAAGGCCCTTAAGATGACAATATCAAAATGATATGCTAACAAGTTAGTGAAATCACTGTTTATTATTTTCGTTGATTCATATGGTTTAAATGTGTAACACACTTCCAAAAGAATTCTCATAACAATTAGGTCAGGTCTATGTTGTGACGTTGATATGCTACAAACGGTTTTGCGCAATAACTAACTGCTCAGTTTAAAATATGAGCCATGCAGTCTGTCCGATATCACACCATATACAGAACCCTACAAAAACAAGTATCTAACAGTCACCTTTTAACACAAACGAATTGTCAACAATCTCTAGTTGAGATCGTATACAATAATGTACACGTTCGCGATAGTAGTACACTTAATTTATTTTTGTTATATTGTATGTCATTGGCGTTCCGAGAAACATTTACGTTCATATACTTGTAGTTAGGATAAACATACATACTCGTACATGCTCGTGCATACATTCATCATTACTGCGGCCGACAGAATGAGATGAACTTTTTATTTCAAGTGTCAATTAAATCGTGTTATTTATGGATTTCTACTGGTACTAGGCTCATACAGTTTTCATTGCCTGCGCCATGGTACGTACGAATATGCGCATAACCAATATTGCATAATACCCACTTAAATTTGACCGGCTCGTAGTTTGTATTTTCACCTAAGGGGAATACAACCGCTCCATGTTGTGTCGGTAACTTATTTTTTAATTACTGACTGGGGTAATGATCTATGTAAATTTGTAGCCACGTTGCTGTTTAAGGATGATTAGGACCGGTGAACTCCTTCCCTACATGCATATGTAAATATACGTGATCATAAATACTACACCGAATATGTATTTCATCATATCTATGCAATCATTCGAAATTGGTTAAAATTTTCACAGCTCAATCAATCAATTTCCTGATAATTTGATTTAGATTCAAACTCAAAAGTTGTCTTACTTAAATTGCATAACTTTTCGGTCCATTGATAGGTATGTGAAAATTTAACTTCATCATCTATATTATTCCACAAAATAAAACTAGCACTTCTGTTTTGTAATACAAAACGACATTCAAATCAGCATGTAACCGAATAACCAAAATGATCCGCAGCATCGAAATCTGTTAACCCATTTGTGAATTATGAGGTTTACTGGACTGTCAGCCTCGGCAATATGTACCAGATTATGCGGTCTATATTTGTACTCTTTGCTGATGTATAAAATCAAGTCTAACTATAAAAGTCATTGCAAATCCATAACCATGGTGCGTTTGAAATTATGTAAGCGATTTTAACGACTTAAGTCTATGTTGGGTTGAACTGGAGCAAATTTTGTTTTCTTCAAAAGATTGATGGATAGTTCATATAAAGGTATGCATTAGAAACGAGTACATTCATACTTTGTAGAATAAATGAATGGTGTCATTATTAAATTGTATGCTGTATTAAAACTACTGTTTAGAAATATACTATATAATTTTAAATAAAATTATATTATATCGGATATACTACTATGAAAACCGAAAAGTTCAATTGCACTTTCTCGATAATTTTTCGGTCCCTCAATTAGCTGAACAGATACACAAATCAAATTTATAAACACGTGATATAATCAGTAGGCTGCATTTTTTTTTAAAAAAAAGGCATTAGTCTTAACCTACATATTCTGTTTACTTTTTATTCAATTGTTGATGATGATAGTGATCAATAGAGTTGTGTTTTGGAATATTATCAATAAATGTTATCTTTTTTTTCATCTCTTTATATAAGGTAAGAGTTCAATGACTTGTATTTTTAATACTACCCATAACGTGCCAGTTAACCGAAACAAATAATCCAAATCGCGCGAGCCATTACCATAAAAACTACATTTCCGGGATTATTTGCATAATTTGATTAAGTTGAATCAAACAAATACGCATCGCACGCACTTGAACTTGACTTAGAGATGTGCAGATGTAAGAAGCCTAAACTGGCACGCGAGTGATTGCCTAATTTAAATTATAACTACCACTACCTTTTTAAGCATATGGAAATGTGTGTGGAATACAAAAAAGTATAAAATACGCATAAGCTGTAAAGCACGTTACTATAAATTAGTTTTTGGCTTTAATTTAATTTAATTACAACTGTGACTTATGGAAGTTATTAATCTAAGCGAAGCTGCAAGTCTATGACCTTAAGGAATAAATAAAGAAATGTAAAAATTAATAAATGCAATATATAAATAGGAGGTGAATTCATTAGATAGCAATACCTTATTGACCTTATTTACTTAAGGTGGCGCTATAATCCAGGGGTGGACCTGGGCCTCATAAACAAGCGTCTCCAGCTAGCTCCATTTTTCGCCAGCTGCCTCCAGTTTCCCACGCTAAGCTGACTGTGGTCTCCTTTCACTTGGGTGCGACTCCAGGGCCTCGGTCTTCCTCTACTGCGCTGTACCTCGGGGTCCGATTCGAAGACTTTTCGGACCGGAGCGTTTGTGTCCATGTGCTCTACTCTTCTTCTTCTTCTTCTCTCAAAGCAACCAAGGGCACCCTCATCCATTTTTGATAATATCCTATGCTCTGCGCCATAGAGCAGGACTGGGATTATTAAGGTCTTATATAGGGTAACTTTTGTTGTTCGAGAGAGGGTTTCACTAGTCAATTGCATTCTTAGCCCACAGAAGCAGCGATTGGCAAGAGTTATTCTTCGTTTGATCTCAGCGCTGGTATCGATTTCTGAATTTATAGCGGAGCTTAGGTAGACAAAGTCCTTAACTACCTCAAAGTTATACCTGTGGAAGGTGACGTTCTGTCAGAGACGTCGGTATTTAGAGTCCTGTTTGCTTGAGAACATATTCCGTGTCTTGCCCTCATTGACCGCTAAAACCTTTACGCCGCTTCCATCTCAATACTACAAAGGCGTATGCGAGTAATTTGAAGGACTCTAAACTAGACATTGCTCTGTATGGCTCGTCTATATAGATGTTACCATTCACGGTCTTGAAATCGATAAATAGGTGGTGTTTATCGATCTGAAGCTCATGAATTTTCTCCAAGATCTGCCGTAGTGTGAATAATTGGTCAATGGTGAACTTTCCTGGCCTGAAGCAACACTGATATGGACCTCTTAGGTTGTTGACGATCGGCGTCAGGCGTTCACACAAAACGGTAGATAAGATCTTAAATGCGATGTTAAGAAGTTAAGTTAAGTTGGCGCAGTTCAGAGGGTCTCCTTTCTTGCGGTTCCATTCATCTGATATATTTTCATCCGATCATATTTTAGAGATGAATTGGTGTATGGTCCTTACCAAGTCATAGTCTCGGCAGCTCGGCAGTAAGTTATACACTACAGCAGCTTTGTCAGATATCAGCTTAGATATTACTATCTTCAATTTAACCATGTCGGGTGGGAGGAATTGTTGGTCTACATCGTCCAGGTTGGAAGATTCATTCTGCCTGAAAGCGTTATTTGTTTCGTTATCGCCGTTATACATTCTACAGAAACGACTTTCCAAATCCTCAGCATCGACTGCGATTCTACTACGATGTTTTCTTGTTCGTCTGCTTGTATCCGTGGCATGTTTGTTTTACCTATTGGTAAAACTTCCGAATCTCTATCTGGAGTAGCATCTCTCAATTTCCATAACCGCATGCTTCTCATGCTCTTTCTTTTCCTCCTGAGAAGCCGGTGATCGTCTCTCCTCTTCTTCCCATAGAGCTTGTGAACAGCTCTAGTCTTTCTTTGCTGCGCCGAATTGCGTTATTCGAGATATTCGCAGCCGCTACAACTAGATGATACGAGTCAATGTCGGCTCCTCGGAATTGTCGAACATCCACAATACATCCATAATCGCCGAGGACAATTTTAATGTCATAACTAGGGCATTGCTCGTTGGTCTTGTTTAAGACCTCATACAAGGTATCTTTGGTGTCTTCATCTTTGTCATCTGTTGGGGCGTGCGTGTGTGAAGAATATGTTGATAAAATTTCAGAATTCAGAAAAAATATCCATCAAAAACTAAGTAGTAACTATAATTCGGGACAAAGAACCACTCTTCAGGATCTTATTTCCGATCGTAGATATATGCTGCTGGCGATGGCGATGGCGCGATAGTTAGCTCATTGGACTATCACGCCGATTCCTGGCTGGGTCACCAACAATTTTTCAAAATCGCCATCCCCTTTCGGCGGGCAATGGCAAACTCCCGAAAGTAAAATCACCTACGAAAAAGCTTCTAAAGAGTGCCGTTTGGACTCGGCGATAAACCGTAGGCCCCGCTCAGATGTGACAAAAATAACAACATGAGCAACACAAATGAGTGTCAAGAAGCTAGGCCATGGCCCATACCGGGCTGCCAGCGCCACAGTGTTTTTTAGATATATGCTGCTAGGCGGTAAACCAATTTTTAAATTTTTAATCTAATTCCAAATTTGTAGATATTTTCGGTTGTTCTTAGTTATACATTAGAAGAAAATTTTTGTTTGTAAGGTCTGTATTTTCGCATTCATGTTAATTTTATTAAATGATTATGATGTATTCAATAGAGATACTAGCCAATAGCAATCCAGGGGTCAATACGAGAACGTGAGACTAAAAATTTACAAGTCAATATATATTTTTTCAAGGACAGGCAAATTTTTTGAATACACGATTGAGCTTAAATTGTTTTCATCAAAATACAGCTTAAGTGACAGCAAACAAAATCGTGAGGTTTTATTTTATGCATTATGCAATCCTTTCGGTCTCTCTGTTCATGCTTATTAATTTTTTTTTTTTTACCATCGCAAAACTTGTACGAAACCTCACTAAACTACATTGTTTTAAACCAGCTCCTTGAATATGTTTGACTACCTTTTCCAGTATTGCCTATTAATGTTATGTAATTTGATTTGATATTATTGATTATTATTACCAAATTCAACCGTTGTTCTGCTACACCACTCCAGGTTCACATACTTAAGTCAAATATAGCTACCAGTTTCTTTTTTAGTTGTATTTTAATATTAAGCAATTAAAATAAACTCAAACACGAAAGACTGCCATATATACTATACTTATTCAGCAGATTAAGCAAAAAATTTGTCTGTACCGATTAACAAAAAAACAAAAAAAAAACAACAAGCAATGAGACCGTAACGAATCACGATTAAGTTGTATATTATAAGACAATAACACGGTATACTAGTACAAATTAGAAAAAAAATGTCTCTCAGTGTTTAAATTTATAGCAGGTGCTCTTAGCTATTCTTACACGACATATCAAGTGCAAATATACATCAAGAACTACAATTGACATGGTCAAATTGGTACATACGTGTCTTTACTATACAAATTGTGAAATACCATATTTCCCCCGATGATTTTCTTTTCTCTAGCAAAAATTCATATATATAGTATATATACAAAGTAGTTTGAGCAAACACGAATTTGAATTTGTGCATATCAGGAAAGACTTCGACACACTTTTTCTTTGCATGTCAGCAGAAAAGCATAAATTTTATCGAAACTAAATTGTAGACCACAAATCTCTCTAATTACAGTGATTATTCGAGTTAAGCAAATCAATTTCGAATCCAAATACAGTAAGTTACTCTCCGAAATAATTTTTCACATTATCCTCAACGCAAGCAACTAAATTTAAAAATAAGAAAAAAAAAAGAAAATTAAAGACAAATCTTGTGGTTCAAATTTGGAACGAATCTACATCATTCTACAGCACCACCCTCTAATGTGAGGTCCATTATTGAATCATTGCTTAAGGCTTGGCGAACACTTTTTATCCAGATTAAAGCAATACGCTGATTTAAGCGTGAATGTAGGCTGATAATAGGTAACACTATACCTAAAAGTCAAGTGCTCCGGGGTAATGCAATGGATTCTAATCGCTACAACTAGCTAATGCACTCGAAATATTCATATGTAGTATGTATGATACTGTTACACTTAGTTTAATAAAAATTTAGATCGTAATATGGTGAGAGATTTCAGCTGATAAACACCTTAAATACACAAAGTTGCATTTGAGACGAATTTATCGATTTGTTGAGTTACATTACTACCTATATTCGTAAATGTTTTCAACACTCATGGTTCTCTATACAATTAGAGCCTCCTTTTTCGTTCATGTAGCAAATAGCGGTATGACGAAAATATTCTTGAAATGACCTTGCTACATATTAGTGCAAATACGAGTAGATACTCATACACTCAATTCGTTTAAATAGCGAATAGAAATCAGAACCGTTTTTACAAAACGATCGCCTATTACGAAGTACGATTACTTGTAATCGTCTCTGTGGCCACCATAATGGCGATAGATGCTCAAGTATAAAATATGGGTGCTACCATGATATGTGGGAGTAATCCACGAGTAACTCGTGTGAAATAATGCAAGTACAGATAGGCAAAACTTCTGACCTTCTTTCCAACAGATTGCAGAGATTGTGGGAAAATAAGAAAATGAAGCATACATACTCATGTATGTATAGTACATAATTGCATACAATATGTACTTACAAGTGAAATAACTGAATCATGCTATTAAATCAAGAGAATCCTATAATAAATACGGAGGCCATTTTACATATTGTATTTAAGTTGTAAATGTGCAATATATTGTTTTATAGTACTACTCTTCCATTGGTATTGGTAATTAGCAAAGTAAATATAACCACATTTATTTTTTTATAAACTTAAAGAGGCGATAACGCCACCAAATTGTATTTGCCTATGTTGTGGTGAAAATTAAGTAAAACAACTTAATGCTTTTCCCCCTTTTTATAGACTCCGTACGGGGCAGGCAAATATGACGAAATCACAACATTAAACCTAACAATAACATAACAAGTGCGTGTCCACACATAATGTTTCCCATAGTTTGTTGTTAAAAGTAAAAGCTTTCCATGCAATTTCACATACCTACTCGAATGTATAATGCACAGCTTGTTCTAATATGAAAATATTGTAATGCGCGCAATCCAACTTTTCGGTCTAATTGTTTTTAATTGAAGAATTTGGTAGTGAAAGAAATTGAACAATTCGTAGTACATACGTATTTTCTTGTTCTGAATTTTTTTTTTTTTCTACAAGTGCTAATGATGATGACACTTCATGACATTTCGAAAGTGAAAATTTACTTACTATTTTATATATAGTTTTAACGCATATAAAAGCTTAAACAATGTCTTTAAGAAAATGAAATTGTGTAATATAAGAGCAAACATTTTGTGACAAGAACTTTTATCAAAATAATTAATTTCATAGGATATCAATTGAAATATAATATAAATAATAATACTTCTTTACAAAACGAAATCTGGAAATTTTTGCGATGTAGCATTTAAAATATTTCTTGCTTGCTATCTACCATATTTCAGTTTACGGCTTTCAAATTGTGTCATTTATAGATAATGTCTAGATCATGTCGAACATTCTCACCATAGTCCGCACCAATTTGGTGAAAGCAAAATAGCTACGATTGATATTTCAAAGGCATTTGACAATGATTTCAAATGCGTCTATTTGTAGATCAACGAATCTCTTTTTAAATTGATAAGAAAATACTTTCAATCTTTCAAGCCTGTTTTTAATATTTATACCCATAAAATAAATGATGTCTTTCCTTATTGCTCCGACCAATATAAGAGTACAATACCAGTAACTAATTAAGTGCTCCAAAAATCTCTTAAGACAGATTTATCTTATAAATCAAACTCATCGAAACATCTCAACAACGACGTATTGCTTGATGCCTTTTGCATCAAAACTTATTTTATTTCACTCATGACCAACTCATCAAAGTAATTGTGTATCGAAATTTAGGTCGACCACAAGGTTACATGTCTAAACCGCACCAACTGGGAATGGAGTAGACCCATATTTCCTTTTGATTAGATGGTTTGATATACATCTGGATGAATGTTTAATTGAACAAGGTTCTTGGACTAGGCATAAAGGGCTTAAACACTTAAAAATATTAAGTCAATATGTATGGACCAACTCCGTATTAAAGACTGAGATACATACAATAAAAGCTTCTATCAGGGCAATTTTAAAAAAAATAAAAAGGCATTGATTCATTAAATAATATGCAATGGACTATGATTATGTTGTGCTGCTCTTGGATCTAGCTTACTCAATTTTTCAAATGGAGAATTATATAATTTTTCTTTCACATATTATTACATGTTTCATCTGTTCGCTGGTAGACTGAGACATAAAGATGCTTCTTTGAAAGCACTTATATCAGGCTCTGTCCAATATCTATTGTATGAACCTTTTACTTTTACAACATGTCAGCCAGAATTTGATTGGTACGTAATTTTAAAAATAGCCAACACTATTTTTTAATGTTAAAGAGAAATTACTTAATAATAAATCATTTAGCCATATATAAAGACATATAATACATTTGAATGAAAAGCGAAAGGGTAAACAGTTTTACTTTTGATTTTGGCATAGACCACCCACGTTTGTGAAATTAAAAGCAAAGTATCCAACTATCCCCCATAACATAAAGACATTAACAATATCGCACAAGATTTGCCAAGATAAAAAAGAAATGTTATTTTTTCTACCCACAGACTTAACGCAACGGGGGTTTTATTTCTTCTTTTCAAAAAAACAAAAGTCAATACATTTCTTCAGCTGGCTAAATACCATATACAACATTTATGAAAACCATTCTCCATCCTCTGACCTATTAATTTGCAGATAGATTGGACTATAATCAACCAGAAAGATTAGTACGAGTATGAAATGCAAAAACATTTGGTCGCACTGGGTAAAAAAAAAAAATTTACTATGAAAAAACTAAAACTAAAAAATGTAGTGTGTTAAACTGGTACACAAATTAATTTCTGTGAGGCAATTTCAGTTGCTCCACTTATACAATACTGACATGAAAAATACCTTTAACTCTTCTTTTCATATTTCATTATGTCACATCTGACTGGAAGTTTTAATTAAAAGGCGTGGATGCGTTGCACAGATTGCAAAATAAATAAATGCTTTTGCATATTGCTTGCTGGATTGCCCAAAAAAATTAAACAAAACGAATAAAAAATGCTGTTTTTATTAAGGCACGCTAATCAGTTTTCTTTGTGAAATTTATTATGATGGTTTAAATATCAAATGAATGGCAAGTTTTTATTTCAAAAAGTTATGTCACACCTTGAGAAAACTGTCAACTGCAGCACTCTAAGATACAAAATTAATTAGTGAATAATATCGAAGAATGTATGTTACATATGTATTTGCTTATCACATTAAAAACATTAATGCTAGCAATATCAGCAATAAATTATAGAAAATGATATAACTGATATAGAATTTTTAATTATGCAACATGTTTTCGTATTTATTGCTACGTACTCGTACAATGTTTATGAGTGGTAAAACCTTGAAAGAAAAAAAGCGGATCGAATTGTAAGAACGAATTGTAAGAAAAACAACACCATGAAAAATATGTTTTCTAAATGTTCATGGGATACAACCGCGGAATTTTACAACTAGGTTCAACTTATTTCCGGATCTGCTAACTTAAGGGAAAGGCTTTGTAACAAGGTCGCTTTACTATAGACTCCACCCAAAAAAATATAACTGTTGGTTTACTCATACTTGGCTTTTATGAACCTTCTTAGGTATATATATGAGATATAATTCCATTTTGCATTTGGTCACCTTTAAAATGACCCTAGATTCCATTAAAATCATTGAGCACATTTATGTTACATCTATAATATAAACGTGTATTCCTTGAGACTGTAATAAAAATAATTTTTTTTTAACTTCAAATTATATTGGTTAAGGCCTTAAAGACGTTTTAAATATCACACTAAACATCACTTTATCTTTCCTTTTCTTATTTTATTAATCATTAAAAAAGCTACAGATAAGTATTTAACACTACTTCCGACATTCTTTTTATAAACATATCTGTGTTGCTACTGGACTGGTAAGTAACTTTTGCAGACCATAAAGCCTTTTTGAGAGAACTCGATTTATCATCGCTTCATCAGTAATTTTCTTTAATTCTTTCTGGCTCATTGTAGAACCCTGGCAGAAATCACTTGCTTTCCGGATTAAATTTTCAGAACACCTTGTTTCATTTACATGATAATACCATAAGTTTAATTTTTTTTTTTTTGTGTAATCTCATTCAAAAAAGCCTTTCAATGCTATCTACGAAATAAAATTAATACAATATGTACTTTTACTTTAATGTTAAATTCTCCTGTAAGTCGTGGTATCGTATGTATCATTTTAAGGTACTGAACATACGTAATTTCTTTGAAACCATAATTTACCGCTGTAATAGTCTGCAAATACCTAAATACCAAATAATTTTGTTTAGGAAGATATTAAGACAACTCCCCATATACATATATATAGTATTTCATAAGTTGAAAAACAAGAGCACTAACCAAAAAAACTCTTAACGTTGAACTAGAAGGATTTTCTTTTGCACTTTGTTGTGTTCACTCTGATGTTCCAGGAAACTACGCCGCCGGTTTTAGATGGACTCATTCAGACATCTAATCCTGGTAGAGAGTGTCCCTATCCCCCTTTATGCGGCAGTGTTTAAGCACTATCGATGTTATTGTAGTTTTAGTTAAAAATTTGAGCATATGGCAAAATCCCTCGATGGAATTGGATTCAAATAGGAGTCAAACAACGAGTTGGTGAATACCCGAGACTTTGTCTTGAAATGTGTTGTAGACTAGCACAACACGGGTATGTAGATTAGCACGGGCTTTATTTAACTCCTTCCATTGCTCAGTGTCTTTCAGTCTTAGGAAAAAATTTTTGGTAACTTGTATATTTCCCAGATTTGAAACAGATCATGCCATGGCTATTTCGTTGTCACCATAAATACTTTGCCCCGATACGCGAATAAAAATGTTATGGTTAGTTGTACCCCTGTTTGTTTCGCTTTAATGTAAATCTCTATTGCATATAGTATGTACATATATCAGCTTTAAATAAAAAGGGGCGTTCACACTCACAAAGAGGCACTATATGGTAATTATTCCACATACTTCTGCCTCAACTCTTTTTTTTTTTTTACAGAAACTCGATAAACACATTGACATCTTGTACTTGAAGTATTAACTTTAATTTTATTTACTTATAGTTTTTGTGCACTTACAGTCATTCTCACCAACCTTCGCATATGATTTTTATAATTTTTTTCATATAATAAACAAATGAAAACGTACACTACTTTGCTTAATTAATCATGCCAACGGTTCATTGACTTTCCATTTGATTGTTCTTACTTGTATCGCAGATGATGTGCTTTAATGCTACTTTTATTATGTTTATATAGCTCGGTCTTGTTCCAGTTCGGTTTTCAAATTTCGAAATCGCTCGTGTTATTGATATAATCACATCAACTGCTCCACTTTGATTTTATGTCTTCACATAATACTCCGGTGCCGGTGACTCAGTAACTAATAAAAAATCAGAACTACTCCAGTCGTACAAGTCTGCACTTTTCATTTTACTTCTTTTTTTTTCCTGGTACATACGTAATTGGTCATACACTATGAGGTCACGGACCCTTCCATAAATCAGCGTCAGATTCCCCATAACTTAACTATCACTAGCGAAATTGTTCCTGCTTTTAGCTTTCTTACATATGGTATATGCGAAAAATACACCGGATGCTAAGGTCTGAAGTTGAAATGTGCTTAGCTACAATATAAATTATTTCACTTTTAACGGCTTATTAAAGTGATTTTATAGCCTTTAATTGTATACTTTTTATACGGCGTTTTGAGATATGTTGTAAAGCAAAAACAACAAACAGTTGATTGATTTTTATTCGCGTAATAAGGGTGTTGAGTACTTTTCTTTTTCGGTCTGATTATCGAAAGGCTTTCACTTTTCAGTTTAGCTCTTGAAACATAGCTTTTTTTATTGGTTTTATTCATAAGATAAAAGGTACTTATGTGCATTACCTTGACTATTAAGTATAAATTGTAGCCATACTATTTAAAGTTCACATTGTCTTATTAACGGAAATGCCATTACCGACTATTAGCTACTTCTCCAGGAAACATTTTATGAGTATAACGCTTTAACAGCTAAAACGGCTTATGTGACCAATTTGAGTGTTAGTTTGTGAAATACAAACTTAAATCATAAAATTGCTTGGGGTGCTATCGAAAATGGTTTCTAAGTAAGCTATTACTCCAATGTGCAATTTCCGTTAAAGTGAAATCAATAAGAAATCGGCCAACTGTAATTCTATGCAAGTAAAACAGTATGAGTAATCGCTAACCACACCTCAATTAGGTCTTAAATTATTATATTACCACTTGCATATAAATGCAATTTGAAATTTCAAGACACATTGTTTGACTGTGAGATTTTCCTTAATTTGTTAACTTGAATACTCAACTCAACCCATATAAGATTATCGGTCTTCACAGAATACGATTACATATAAAACTTTTGTGGAAAATAAAAAACATTAAACAAAAATATAACAACCCATTGAAAGATGCAACTATCCTGAACTTGCTTCCAGTGTATCACAAAAAACATGAACTTATTAGCAATACCACAGTCGCGATGACTGTCTTTTTGAAGAATTCGGGTGCACTAAGAATGAAAAATGTAATCACTTTCATTGCACACAGAATCGAATGTTTTAAGAAGTACTTTACCCTTTTCGCTTACTCTTCAACAGACAGTATCTATACAATGATTGGCCAAACAAATGCAGCACTGTTTTTGAAATCAACATTACATTATAGGAGGAATATGTAATTTTGAAAGTTGACAAATACTATAAGTTACCCATTCGGCAGTTATATTAGCAGTAGCCAATTGTCAACCGGTTGATAAATTAACTCTCTTGGCTAAACTTAAATGCTTTTAATGCCATTGTTCATATCATCTAATAAACATCGAAATACACCCAGTCGGACTTTAATATAACACGCCTGCGCTTCGCACTACCTGCTCCAAAATTTATTTAACAACGTAATACAAAAGCGAAATTGCTTACCAAAACCTAGTGCATGTTTACTATAAAATAGTTCCAAGTAAGAGTTTCAAAACTACACAACGTGTATTCCATTGTTTAACGATATAGCTTGACCCGTTTTGTAAGAGTCTTCGTATCAGTGGCAATCCCTGTAGAAGATGCTATCATATTAGAAAAGAGTGCAGTGAAATGAGTATTGCAGTTGATTTTTATTATTTTTATGTTTACAAAAGTAGTAAATATGGTTTCACTTGGGCGATATCAGCTTGAGAAGATTAAAACCTTTCCATCCTTAAAATTAAACCACGAGGAATAAGAGAATAAGCAATGTATAAAATTTATTCATACGAATTTCATCATCTAAAAGACTATTCCAATGTCATCAACCGCCTGCAACCGCCTGTATAGTCCATATGTGTATTAAGTGTGTGAAGAAAGTTCTTCAAAACAAAAATAGGTATATATTAATTTCAGGTGATTCGAAAAGTCCAGCCTCTGTCACATACTATATGTTGTTGTTAACAACGTTGAGTACACATCCGGAATTGTACAACAGAAACCCGACAAAGCCAGCAATATGGGTGGACAATTGCTTGCAAAAAGTTGAAGTCAACCATTATTATCTTTCAATGTTATGCAATAATAATTTACATACCGCACACATTGGTGACAGGTGAATAACAATAATCTCAATGTGCCCAACTACTAATATAAATAATTAGCATTTCAGGAACTTACGTGCATTGCAAATTCATAATAAATCATTTATATTTTCTTTTTCTTTTGCTTTTCAGATCAGTCTTCTGCAGGTTCGTATTGGCAAACCCACGTCGTAACACCATCGTCATCATCAATCTTAGACTCGCCATTCTTCTCGGCGACACATGGTCTAGTGCAGACACATCCCTCACTTGGTCGTCCATTAACTGGCAACAGCCTTGGCAGTGGTGGTAAAGTTGGCACGACTGCCTTTACACCCAGCGGTGGTGCTCTAAATTCAAGACAAAGTTTAAATAATGCTCGTTTTGGGTCAACTGCAGGAATAGCTGTAGATCCAAATCCTCAATCACCATTTAGGCATTTAGATTTTTCAACAAGCGCCACAGCAGAACTAAGACGAAATCCAGCACTTTCGGCACCAGATGAATGTGCACGTGCTTGCCGTGAGGGTGAACCACCGAGGATCTGTTATTACCATTTCACCTTGGAGTACTACACTGTGTTGGGAGCGTGAGTATTGTTTAAGTTATAAATTGCATTTACACAATTTTGATCAGCAAATGCTCGAAATAAGAAAATTTTGAAAAATATTGGTTTTCTTAGAATATTAATGCGTTGTAGACGTAGGTTCAAATATCAACTTGCAAAAAATTTTTCTGCTCCACTTCTCCAACAATTCATTTCAATTATCTGCTATTTCATTGTGAGTGAATATTTTTACATCCGTAGCTATGCTTTTACCTAATGCAGATAAAACAGAGTCTTACCTTTTTCACTGTGGCAAAGTGAAATCTGCTCTTATTTTTTATATTATAGTTTTAGGACATTCAACATGTTTGTATTGCGGAAATCAATGGAACGTAAAATTCGCACAAAAAAAACTGAATTTGATACCCCAGAGCCCTACTAAAGTAAACAGCAATTTTGTATTTTTATGCACACTCGTGCTCGCAGCACTTCCTTGGAAACTTGTTCAGCTGCGAGGGCACCTACTTAGTATACACGGCTACTATACGAGTACTATCTTATAACCTAGGATTTTATTCTCATTTTCCCCGTCGTGCTCTGTTTGCATAATAATTGATGTCGGCGCCCCTTTTTCCCCTTTTATATTGCTAGCATTTGCTTTCTCACAGTTTTCCATTTCATTGGTAAAAGCAGCTGGCTGGACGTCAGTTAAAATAAAATATAGTAAAACGAACAGAAACTATAAGTTTTCGTAAGCTGCTTGTCTTTCGTCTATGAAAGCGTAGCAACACTCGTACTTAACTAAAGTTAAATCAGGTGTGATGCGGTGTCATTTTCCGAAATCATTACGATTATAACGGATGCACACCTGAAGGTTATCGAACTTTGTGGTTATTATGTATAGTTGTTTCAACGGTATCTGTTGGAATACATAATTCGAAGAATATAGAAATGGCATGGTTGATTAAATTTAGCTACACTTTCACACATAAAAATTTGCGGTCATTAGTACTGAATCTGTATGTGCACGTATACTACACTAGAATCTGAAATAAGATTTTATTAACCATGGGGCTGCAAAATATTCATGGCCTATAGATAACATAGGGTATGAGTGCTCTTAAATACATCACATGTGTGAGGTACCTTTAAAATTTGTAAAAGAGAGAATAAAAAAAATTTGAGCACACTGGTTAATTTACTCCACGGATGGTTGCCAGACAATTCACTATTACACCTAGCAAACTGCCATTCAAGCCATGATGATAAGTTCTGCAATTTAGTGGTCAAGGTAATACTTCCTATGAATCAACCTTAGATACAAGTTTATGAGGTTATTTCTACTATTGACAAACGCAAATTTTATTGCAAATAAGTGTCAAATGAAAAGCTATTTAATATTTCAATTACAAAAAAAGTGCAATTCTAACATTTATACATTTTTTTTTTTTTTTTTTTTTTTTTTTTTTCCCCGGCGAGGGCAGGTGAAAATCTTCCATCAGACACTATGAGGATCAGAAGCGCGTGCTCATAGTAGTGTGAGATTCTTACTCACTAAAAACACCTCCCTTCATTGTTGATTTTAATACCGCAACTAAGTAGAACTTATCAAGCAGTTTTTATTTCATAAGTTAGTCACGATTGGTAGGACACTTTCCAATGGAAGACCCTACATATTCCGCTTTCTTAATGCGGTTTCAATTTATCGCGCAAGGTCCAACGGTTTAGTTCGTTGAAGACGGCGTAGTATGTTTCGTTCGTCCAAGACTTCTAGGACTGTATTGTTGATATGGCCGCTTAACCGGACTTTATGTTTTCGTGCGCAGTTCCTGACTTCATCTTCCACGAAAGGAACTCCGAGGTCTCGATGCAGGTCATTATTTCTTATAAACCATGGGGCACGCACAGATTGTCGTAGCACTTTATTTTCAAAAGTTTGTATTATATTTACATTTGATTTCTTAGTACAACCCCAGAGTTGTATACCATAGGTCCACACCGGCTTTAGCACTTGCTTATAAAGAAGCAGCTTGTTTTCTAAGCTTAGCTTGGAATGTTTACCAAGTAGCCAGTACATTTCTCTGTATTTGGCCTCTAGTTCTTTTCGTTTCTTTCTAACATGCGTTTTCCATTTAAGCTTCGCGTCAAGTGTCATTCCCAAACACTTAGCCTCGTTTGCAAAGGGGATACACACCGAGTTTATAGAAATGGGCAAGTGATTTATCTTTCTGTAGGTGAAGTCAACATGTACAGATTTTGTCTCATTAAGGGTAATTCGCCAGATCTTTGTCCACTCGTAGACTTTATTTAAAGCAGTCTGGAGTTTCGCCGTTGAGTCTTCTATTGATTCTCCAACCGCTAAGATAGCGGTGTCGTCAGCAAAAGTAGCGAGAACAGTATCCTCGACGTGTGGTATATCTCTTGTATATAAAAGGTACAAAAGTGGGCCCAGTACGCTTCCCTGCGGTACTCCGGCTAGGATATCTTTAAATTTCGAAACATCATTTCCGTATCGAACGCGAAAAATTCTATTTTCAAAATAGCTTGTCAATATATTATAAAGCTTTAATGGCAAAATTCGTCGCAGTTGGAACTTCAAACCTTCATGCCATACTTTGTCAAAAGCTTGTGAGACGTCAAGAAATACGCTCGAACAAATCTTTTTTTCTTCCAGGGATCTTTCAATTACATCAGTAATTCTATGCACCTGATCAATTGTTGAATGCTTAGTCCGAAATCCAAATTGATGGCTGGGAATAAGATTTTGGTTTTCGATAATTGGGAGAAGACGTTTAAGTAAAATCCTCTCAAAGATTTTCGACAGGATCGGTAGAAGAGAAATGGGTCTGTATGATTTCTTATCGTTTGGAGGTTTTCCTGGTTTTAGTACCATAATGACTTCTGCAACTTTCCACTGGCTTGGCACGTATTCAAGCCTCAGAGCCGCGTTAATAATGTGTAAGAGCTTTATAAGTGCTTTTTGGGGTAGCATTTTCAGAACTTCTCCGGTAATAAGGTCATACCCCGGAGCCTTCTTTGGTTTTAATTTCCTTATTACAGTTTTGATTTCAGCAAGAGTTGCATTTGTCATTACAAAATTACTATATGCTATTTCTAAACAATTGGTGCCGGGTGCCAGTGTCGGGCCGTCGGAGGGCTTGAAAATTTCTTCAAGATAGTCGGCAAAAACCTCCGCTTTTTCCTTATCCCCCTTAGCCCATTCGTTATTGCCGACCTTGATTGGTGGCGCGGGGATTTTGGGCCTTTTTAAGCATTTTAAAGCTTTCCAAAGCGAGTAATTTGTTTCTTTTCCTGCCGTCAGGTTTTGAACATATGTATTTACTTCGGAATTTCTGTAACTTTTAAGAGTCTCCTTGAGCAGATTACAGAGCCTGTTTAAGCGTGTTTTATCCTGCGGCGCTCGAGTTGTTTGCCATCTTTTGCGAGCTTTTCTTTTTTCTCTTATCATATCTTTTACCTCAGGCGGGTAGTTTAAGTTACGTTTGGCCGTGTTTTTTCGTTGACAAGGTGTATTGTTCCACGCAGCACATTGGACTATTTCAACGAAAGAATCCACTTCGATTTCAAGTTCAAGTGCTGCTTTAAGTGAAACGTCTAGTTCTAGGTTATTATTAATCTCATTTCTGAATCCTTCCCAATTAGTATTTCGTCCAGTTAGTCTTAATGGTCCTTGTTTTTTAATAAACGTGTCGTTCATTGTCAGTATGACTGGAGAATGATCGGAGGAAAGATCGAAGCTGTCATCAACGTTTATATCCGAGTTACGAATTCCTTTAACAACGAAGAAATCGACAAGATCGGGTATTTTCGTTGTGTCTGTTGGCCAATAAGTCGGCTTGCCTGTTGAATAGAAGTCACAATTGTGTTCCATACATGCTTTATAGAGTATTTTGCCCTTTTGGGAGACACATCTTGATCCCCAAAAAGTGTGTTTGGCATTGAAATCACCGCCAATCATAAAAGCCGATCCAAGAGAATTGAATATATTTTTAAATATATGTTTTGAAGGCGTAAATCGTGGAGGACAGTAGATGGCTGAAATAGTAAAGGAGTTCCGTACCGATTTTACGCGCACCGCAATTAGTTGTACAGACTCGAGCTCTACTTTTATATCTTCGTTGTGCTCAAGAGACTCTTTAATGTATACAGAGGATCCGCCTCTCGCGTTTCCCGAAAGGTGATACGCGTAGTAGTCTTTAAAACCTCTAATTTTTGCAGATGACCCATTTTTCAAGTGGGTTTCGGAAACCAAACAAACGTCAATGTCGTTTTTCCTTAGGAATAACTCAAGTTCATAAAGTTTTTCTAAGATTCCGTTTGCATTCCAGGTGAGTACGTTTAATTTTTCCCTTTTCATTTTTTAGGCGAAGGACGTTTTTTATTGAACCTATTTTCAAACTTCTTTAGCTTATCTAGAATAAGTTCATTGATTTTGTTTTGCTGCTCAAGCTGCGCGAGAATAACGGAAAATACTTGGGAAGCAGGATCTCCGGAATCTTTTGCCTTTAGCTTGGTAGCTTCAGCGTATGTAAGTTTTTCCGATGCTTTCTTTTCAACACTGGAATCAATCACTTTCGCCTTGGCGTTTTTAACGATATTTTGAGCAGATCCCGATGTTTTTTCTTTAGTTTTGGGATTCTCTTTTTGTGGCTTAAACAACTTGTCACGTCTGTTTTGCAACTCCTTTGCTACTTCACAGCCACGGAAATTTGCTACGTGTTTACCCCTGCAGTTGACACAAGTCGGAGGGGTTTGTTTGCTTACGTTGCATTCTTTGGACAAGTGTTTACCTGCGCATTTTACGCACCGAGGCTCTTTTTGGCAGTAAGCTTGCGTATGGTTAAATTCCTGGCATCGCTTACACTGCGGGATCAGTTTCGAGTTTTTGCGTCGAGGCTCAATTTTAACAATAATGTTGAGGATTGACTTAATATCGTATATTTTTTGGGTATGTTCAGTGTTCTCAAAGGTTAGCATAAAGAGGGGAAGGCTACGTTTAACTGTCATATCCTTTCCTTCAATTTTTTGTTTCTCTCGCTTTTCGATGTTGACGACATCAATGATTTTAAAACCCTTGTTTTTTAAATCACTTACGATATCTTCTTTTGGGCAAGACGGATGCAGTCCTCTGGCGACGACACGAATAGGTCTTTCGCACTTGTTCTCGTATGTGAACCATTGGATTTTTTCGACGCTTAACTTGCGAGAAAGAATGCGATAGTTGTCAGCGTCCTTGACGTTGACTTTCCATACATTATTATTGCGCGATGTTACTATATAGTCCGATCTCGGCAGGGTCATCAATATGTTTTGGAGTTTCTTGTAATCTGAAACTCCAGTGACATTGATTGGCGGGGGTGTTCGTTGTTTTTCCGCTTTGATTTTTTCAGGACTCATGTTATTGTTGACATTTTTCTTCGATTCATCTCCCTTTGCTTCACGTTGAGAGACGATTTTGGAAGAAGACGCAGCTTTACGCTTTTTTCCGGGGCGTTTTTGCAAGATCCAGTCGGTTTCTCGACCTAGCTCTTCTTCATCTGTTTCGTAGATATTTTTAACAGATTCAATAGACATAACGTCGCTGTTTGACTTTTCCTTGGTTTTCAGTTTTTCCAGTTCTTTTTTAAGATCTTCGCATGTCGCTTCCATTTTGGTTAGCCTAGTACGGAGTTCGGTATTTTCGTCTTTCAGGCTATTTATTTTCGCTGAGGTCCATTCTTCACAAGACGACGTTTTTGATGTCGTTGGACTTCTGTTGTTATCTTCTTGTTTTGGAGATCTAGGTGGTGGAGATCTCGAAACCCGTGAACTTTTTCCGAACGGGTTGATAAGATGCAATAATTGGCTCGCCCCAGAATCCATCGAGCCGACCTCCGTAGAGGGTGGATTTTCCAGCATAGCTGGTCTGCCACCTGGGGTAATAATTCCATTTGTTTTACTCATTGCATAATTAGTATACACTTCGCGCTCGGTATACGGAGGGTGCATTTTAGTCGCCTCTTACGACAGGCATGCATACCTCGGGTATATTCTAACCCCTACCCGAAGGTTTCATTTATACATGAAATATTATGTCACTCAAGTGTCAACTACGGTTTCAATCAGAGCACGCTTTTGACGTATTCACAAATTGGAAGTTTTATACCGGCTATAAATGGAAAAAAAATTCATGAAGAGTTTAAATAGATATATCAATTTGCACAACCACAGTGTTAGAGTAAAGGATGTCCAATTAAAAATTCTTAAGTTAAAATTTTAAACGCGGAGCACCAACACTGTTAAATGAAAAGAGCACATGAAAAAATTCTGTTCTACAAAATCCGTGCACACTTCATAGTACATGCGGAAACACTGTATATTTATATTCTATATGCAGACTTTTATTATTTTATGAAATTCGGAAACGAATAAATAGGTTTTCCTCCGGGCTGTACCATTGACCCTAAATCTGATTCTGAGATGCCAACGGCTTTGTTGTAAAATGCACGCCTTTCGGAGAAAAAACAAGATTAATTTGAGCTTACCAGCGAAACTAATTACTCAAGCCATTGTATTTAAAAATATCACTTCAATTTGAATTGAAATTGTTTGCAGAGAACTTGTCTTGACTAGCTTCCATTGAACCAATGTCCTCTTCAAAACTATTGTCCATAAAAAAAAACGTATCTGAGTTGGATTTTGTTTTCTTTTTTATTGAGAAATTCTTGTTTTGAGCCAAGCAATTCTTATGTAGCAACCAAATGACTACCCATGCTGTCAGACAGACTAACGCAAAATTCAATTAAGATGCCGAATTTAGTCGATATCTTCACATGCATATGGAAGTAAAAATATTTTTATCAACCTATCCGTGTCACATGCTTAGCAATCATATTTTAAATATCATTTTATTTCCTTAATAAAATTACCTACCACAGGTAAAAATAAATAATATCAAATTAATTTACCATTCATATTTGCAATGGAAAGAAAAATATTTGTCGCCGAGAAAAATACAAAATAGGTGCAGCGCCTTAACGGTTATTGTTTCTTAAGTCACTAGCTTTTTTTAACGATCTAATTGAGAGTAACAACCCTTCTATTCCTTTAAATGCCACATTAATGACTAAATATTGCATTTTTCCTCATCAGTGCTTGTCAATTGTGCACACCAAATGCAACTAACACTGTCTGGAGTCATTGTCAATGTGTACTAGCTGATGGTGTTGAACGTGGTATTCTCACAGCAAATCGTATGATCCCCGGACCAAGTATTCAAGTTTGTGAAAATGACAAAGTTGTTATCGATGTCGAAAATCACATGGAAGGCATGGAGGTTACAATCCATTGGCATGGCATTTGGCAACGTGGATCCCAATATTATGATGGTGTACCTTTCGTGACACAGTGTCCAATTCAACAAGGAAACACATTCAGGTAAAAACATTATGGAATTTATTTTAATGCCTATTCAATTATATAAACATAATTTTATAGATATCAGTGGACAGGTAATGCCGGTACACACTTTTGGCATTCGCACACTGGTCTGCAAAAACTTGACGGTCTATATGGAAGTGTTATCGTTCGTCAACCTCCGTCTCGTGATCCAAATTCACACTTATATGATTTCGATTTAACCACACATATAATGTTGATCAGTGATTGGTTGCATGAAGATGCTGCTGAAAGGTATCCGGGTCGCTTAGCTGTCAATACTGGACAAGATCCTGAATCGTTACTAATTAACGGAAAGGGGCAATTCCGTGATCCAAATACAGGATTTATGACTAATACGCCGTTGGAAATTTTCACGATTACACCAGGTCGTCGATATCGTTTCCGTATGATAAATGCTTTTGCTTCTGTATGCCCCGCTCAAGTCACTATTGAAGGACACGGCATGACAGTGATTGCTACAGATGGTGAACCAGTTCAACAAAGTCAAGTTAACACAATTATCTCATTCTCTGGTAAGTTGAATGCTGTTGAAAATCTTGTGAAACTCATAAGCTTAAGAAAAGTTTTCATGATACGGCTTGTGGTCGTTCGAGAAAATATTTTGTGCATCACATTTTCTGAATTTTTTCACAACAATCATTGTTGATAGATTTGAAAAAAGGAAAGAAATATAAAGTGTTTCTCTGGATGAAAAAAATCATACACATATTATCTGCAGTCTAAAATACTTTCTCATTTAAGTTATTTTTAATAAAATTAAAAAGAAAATACTCGATTGGTCCCAATTCCACAATGTAGATATGTACAATATCATGTCTGCTTGCCTCAAACTTTTCGCCCCTTTTCATTGCATTTCTGTGACACTCATTCGAGAGAACAAAATCTCAGCGCTGACTTAGGTCAAAAGTAAAAAGGTGGCGGTATTTATTCTACATTCATTGATCTATATAATTTAAAGCATAGACAAAACTGAATTCAATTATATTATTGTGCAACCATGCAGGCGAACGCTACGATTTCGTTATCACTGCTGATCAACCCGTCGGAGCTTATTGGATTCAATTAAGAGGCTTAGGTGAGTGCGGAATACGTCGTGCACAACAATTGGCTATTCTTAGGTATGCCCGCGGTCCATATCAACCTGCATCAGCAGCACCAACCTACGATATTGGTATTCCACAAGGTGTGGTGAGTACTATTTGCTATAACTAAATATATTTTTTCTTTCCGTGGGTGAGCTCTCAGCAGGAGCTACATTCATTGAACGAATTAGAACAATTTCAATAAACATTTCTGACTTTGAATTTTGAGTTGTGGTAAGTCGTCTTTTTTTGTATGAAATTAAAGTATTAAAGCTGTAAATATTTCACCTATATTTAAATTGATTTTTTTTCTTGTACAATTTTTGCAATTGCTTGCTATTTAGTACATATTAAATATAAAGATACATATACAAAAGAAATATTAACACAAGCCCGCTGAATTTGGTAATTTAAAAGAATTCAATTTTGGAATATTTATATTTTTAATAATTTTGTGCATATTGTACCAATCTAATACCAGAGGAATTCTACAGCATGGAATCCCAGACGTTTCAATTTACGATTTCACTCCTCGTTTTTTAATTTGCCTGAATTTTACATAAAAAGTTGTATTTTCGTGCTAGGATCCGAGTTGTTTTATATTAATACAACTTAAATTGCTTTGTTAAATTTTAAAAATCTTTGCAAAAATTTACTTTTTATTAACATTCATATGAATATGTAGATAAATGAGTATGTTGCGTGTGTATGTACGTTTACTTAATTTAAAATTATTAATTGTATAATTATTAATGTACATATACTATATAATTATACATACAATAGATTTGTACATTTATTTTTTTTTAATTTCCGACACTTGTAAAATAATACTATAAAATCAATTTTATTTTTTCTTTTTTGGACCACATTTAAAAAAAAAAAACACAATGTATAATACCACAACAAAAACATTTTAAATACTCTTAAATACATGTGTATATGTGTGTAAAAAATAAATATAATCGTATTCCAAACAACCCGGTGATGTGGCCCCCAACACCAAATACATTCCAAAAAAAAAAACAACCTTACTAACCAAACGAAAAGGTATTGAATCCATTGGATGCTCAATGTGATAATATTCGTGATGACGCAGTATGTGTGAGTCAACTGAAACATGCCACGGAAATCGATCGAGGAATCCTAACACAAAAGCCTGATGTGAAAATTTTCCTTCCATTCCGTTTCTATTTGTATCGCGTTGAGGAATTGTTCCAACCTAACACTTATAATCGTTTTCTGGGTAAATTTTAGTGTTCTATTTTATAATCCTCATATATTATCAGTTTGTGTTTTGTTTTGTTTAAATTACAATTACAGTTGCTCCCACTGGTGACCATGTCATTTCACTTATTGACGAAATCTCGTATCTGTCAGCTCCAGCTCCACTTACATCACAGTACAATGATATCAATCCCGAACAATTTTGTAATGGAGACAATCGGCCTGCTAACTGTGGCGAGAATTGCATGTGTACCCATAAGATCGATATTCCATTGAATGCCGTAGTTGAAGTTGTTTTGGTCGATGAAGGTAAGTGAATACGTTCGAAATAATCGGTCGGTAATTTATAATTTTTCCGTAAATAAATTGATAACTAATGCGAGGGTGGATATCTTTGGCATATTTCATGCATTATACACCCACCGAGACCCACCCACATAAAGAGTTTGCTGTGTTATATTACATTTTTATTAAGTATCCCAAAAAATCATAAATAAATATATGAAAAATATTATATGTTGTACGAGCATAATTATAGAGTTACACGTACATAGATTTGCTTTAAATGTTTTACTTTCATAGATAGGATAATACTGTAGAACAAGTTCGTTTAACCGATACATACCTCTGTTGCTGTTAAATGGATCTTAACCTTACGTAGTAAATTATCATGGTCTCGCCAAGGTCTATACCCAAAGACAAAGTTTATAGACAAAGGGCACATTTTTGCGATCGATGCCGAATTTCATTTGACGGTTTTTCATCACTTGAAAGTGTAGGGGTTTCAGTTCCTCTATACACACTTTAATTACTTCGCGTAGTATAGATTGCATAGGGATCTTTTCGTGTAGGTCTATTTGTAATGACTAATTTTTAAACATTAATGCCAAGAACCCACAAAAGTGACAGCATGATGCAGAATTTACCCTTTTTGAAAGAACTTTAATTTAAAAAAAACTCTTTAGTCTATGAAACTTACTTACTTACTTTAGGTGGCGCTACAGTCCGGGGTGGGCCTAAGTCAACAAGCTCCTCCAGACAGCTCGATCCCTGGCTAGCTGCCTCCAGTTTCGCACGCTCAGTTGGCTGAGGTCCTCTTCCACTTGCGTGCGCCACCTGAGTCTTGGCCTTCCTCTACTGCGCTGTCCCTCGAGAGCGAATTCAAAGACTTTTCGGACCGGAGCATTGGTGTCCATGCGCTCTACATGACCCAGCCATCTCAGTCTTTGGATCTTCACTCTTCTGGCTAGGTCCATGTCGCTGTACAGTCCATACAGTTCGTCGTTGTATCTCCTCCTCCACTCACCAGACGCGACCGAAGATCGCCCGAAGAATTTTTCTCTCGAAGCAACCAAGAACACCCTCATCCATTTTTGATAATGTCCATGCCTCTGCGCCATAGAGCAGGACCAGGATTATTAAAGTCTTATTAAGCGTGACTTTTGTTGTCCAAGAAACAGCGGTTGGCAAGAGTTATTCTTCGCTTGATCTCAGCGCTGGTGTCGTTGTCTGTATTTAAAGCGGAGCCTAGGTAGACAAAGTCCTTAACTACCTCAAAGTTATATCTGTCGAGGGTGACGTTCTGCCCGAGACGTCGGTGTTGGTTGTCTGTTTTGCTTGACAGCATATACTTGGTCTTGCCCTCATCGACCGCTAAACCCATTTTCGCCGCTTCCGTCTCAATACTCGCGAAAACGCCACTGACATCACGCTGCTTTCTCCCGATTATGTCAATATCGTCGGCGTATGCGAGTAGTTGGACGGACTTTTGAAAGATAGTGCCTCCTGTGTTTGCTCGTGAGTTTTGCACTATTCTTTCAAGTACGACTACGATGTTGAAAAAATCGCACGACAGCGCATCGCCTTGTCTAAACATTTCTGGACATCAAAGGTCTCGGTGAGATCTTTACCGACCTTGATGGAGCAGCGTGCATTCTCCATCGTCATCCTGCACAGACGGACGAGTTTGGCAGGAATGCCGAAACTAGACATTGCTCTATATAGCTCGTCTCTATATATGCTGTCATACGCGACCTTAAAATCGATGAAAAGGTGGTGTGTATCGATCTGAAGCTCATGGGTCTTCTCCAAGATCTGCCGTAGTGTGAATATTTGGTCGATGGTGGACTTTTCTGCCCTGAAGTCACACTGATATAGACCTATCAGGTTCTTGACGAACTGATAAGATCTTATATGCGATGTTAAGGAGACTGATGCCTCTGTAGTTGGCACAGTTCAGAGGGTATCCTTTCTTGAAAATCGGACATATGAAACATAGAATTTTATTTTCACGTTGGTGTGTATGCCCTATCATTCTCTGTATTTAGTTCCCATATAAGATCTGCTGAAAATTCACATCTACAATAGTCTAAGAGTGGTTGATTGACTTTTCTTCTCTATTTCGAAGAGCCTGTTTTCCGTGCTAAGCGCAGAATTTCTAAATTTTGTTCCTTTACGAGACTCTTTGAACTCTTTAAGTTCGATACTCTTAATTCACTAATCTTGCATTTTATTGCAGCGCTTTGTGGTGTCGATTTTCTGTCGTCTCTTTCCATTGTGTGGATTTATCAAAGATATTTTCTTTCGGGTTAGTGATAACCCAGCGTGGTTTCGGAAACTACCTTTGAGATGGTGCTATACTGAGTTCACTTGTCGTAAATGCTTGTGATCTTTATAGTCTCTGGCGAAACCGTCACTGTTTAGGTGCTCTATATGAAACCTGCTACTACTTAGCACTGTACGTCGTTGTTATGTATTACTGTATTACGCTAAATTGTTCTGCATTGGAAGTATGAGTTCTCTAGACCTAATCCAGGAGGTCGTAAAATTCCTTCTTGTTATCATCATCATCGTCTCGGATGGCACAAATTAGACTTATATTATCAAAAATAACTCTGATGCCGATCCCGATCATAGCCACGTGATCACTTATTTGCTTAACGTCCGTCACTTTCGACGGTGGTCGATTTCCCATAGCGAGTCCGCATTCTTATGTGTGTAAATTTGTGGCGACTGTAATATTCCATTTTGTTCAGCTTTGTCTACTAATTTCTCCAGATCCTGTTCATCGTATTTCCTAGTTTTTAAGTTTCTCCAGGAGTATACAATGTGCATCCACTTCAGGAGCACGCCTTTAAATTATAGTCCATTGTAGTTACGGTTTGTGTTGCCGCTTGAAGGATGCACTTGGGTTAAACCTTGTACCTCTTGAACACAGATATCAACATAATACTTATAAACTGAATTTTTTTTTTCATTTGAGCCATTTCAACCAGATTTTACACTTACTCCAGTTTTGTATTATGAAACCATTTTTGGATAGACTTACATCTTTACAGAATAATTATTCTGCAAGGATTTCTAAGACATCTGAAAATTGCCTGCACACACTTTTTATGCCTCAGCGGCTATCTGAACATACAATTTAATGATTTCCACCAGTACTTTCCCCTTAACTACCTCAATTTATCATGCAATAAACCTATAAGTGCTTGACTTAGGCGTCAGTAGGTATTATATTTAAAGCTTTGTTAAGACTAATTACTCAATAAAAATACATTAAAGACTGAGACATTCCCATGTATGGTAATATAACTTGAAAACCATAACCCATAAAATGCATGAAAGATATACGAAACAGCAACGAGTATCAGTTTGAATCGTAATAGATACTTGCCTCATGTTGCTATGTTAACTTATTTCTACTTAAAGTTAGAAATTTTTAAATACTTCAAATCAATTATTTTTATTTTTTTTTTTTTTCAGTTCAACAACCAAACTTAAGTCACCCCTTCCATTTGCATGGCTATAGTTACAGTGTCATTGGTATTGGTCGCTCTCCAGACAGCAATGTGAAAAAGATCAACTTGAAGCATGCCTTAGATTTAGATAGGCGCGGTTTATTGCACAGACAATATAATCTACCCCCAAGTAAGGACACGATTGCAGTTCCAAATAACGGCTACGTGGTTCTCAGATTTAGAGCTGATAATCCCGGTAAATTAAAATCTTTGTAAATTGTCACTATCGGATCTAAAATTTCATCTTTTCACAGGTTTTTGGTTATTCCATTGTCATTTTCAATTCCACATTGTTATTGGAATGAATTTAATTTTGCAAGTTGGCACAAATGCTGATTTACCACCAGTTCCTCCAGGTTTTCCAACATGCGGTGATCATACGCCGCCCATACCTATTAACTAAAAACCAAACTTTGATAATAGTGTATTTGTACATATTATCATTCACCACCTCTAGCCCCCAAGACAACTTTAGACTATTTTACAATTCTTAAAATAAAAAAAGAGCAACGGCAAACTTTATGTCTAAAGATATAGCATAATTTCTGTTTGATATTAAAAAAAAAAAAAACAAAGATTGCCGTAACTATTTAAAAATATTTTGAGCTCATGCGCAATAGTCTTATGGAGAAGACTTAAACAAAATAATTTTGCGCGTAATCCTTTTGTTCTCGAGTTCGACACCTCTTCAACATTCATCTCATTTTTGTCACTTAATATACTTCTTTATTTGTTATTCATTATTACATACATCGCGCAGACAACGAATACATTCTTTCAAAAAAATTTCGTTTTGTATATTTTTCCAAAAATATTTTCTTCAAAGAAACAAAACAAAAAGACACTATCTTGCCTTAGATGAATCTTTCAATATTGGGCGTAACTATAAATTTTCTATTATTTAAATCATTTTATTTATTTCGGCTTTGCTTCAATTTTTTTTTAAAAATTATAATCATTCAAAAATACAAAAAAAATTACGTCCAATATTTAATTACTATTTAAGCTTTTGTACAGCAATTTTTTTTTATTAATATCTAAGCCTAACAAAAATGAAGTACATACGTATATGTGTGTAAAAATAAATTAAAAACAAAAAAACTTAAATAATAATAACAGCTTTGACACATATGGTTCTAAAACAAGCACTTAAAAAACAATGTATAGTTTTTTTTAAACATCATCTTATATTATGAAAAAGAAAACAATCCATGAGTTCTGATAATTTTAATTGTAATATATACATTTACATATATATATTTATGTAGAATAATTATATTATAAGTATCTTTCTTGTTGGCTCTTATATTGTTTTACACAAGTAAATACAATCCCTACGAAGCATAGAGGAAGATGCGAAGGTAGAAAGACACTCCAAAATGTGCCTGAGTGTTAGTTTTAAGTTTGAGGGACGAGTTGAATAAATTTTCTATTTTCTATATACATATATATATAGTTTCCAAAAATATCTACAAGTAATATTTTTATGTGTTTATATTTTAAAAGATATACATAAATAAAGTCTATATTAAATTGTATAATAATTCCTGGTTTAGAGTTATTGAAATATTTAATACATTTTTATTTTATATGTAACCTATCCACAAGACTATTTGTATGTACAGCAAAAACCTCACGTCTTTTCAAAAGATGTGTAAATATTAAGCACGATTCTGAGCTAAAATGTAAGTTCATGTTTTTAATATATTATTATATAATTTTATTAAATCCCCTTATTCAATATATGTAGCCCTTTATAGAAATAAAAGTAAAGGATTATTTCTAGGTAATGAACCCATTAGATGCAATATGCGATCGAAAGCGTATTGACGCTGTTTGCGTGACGCAATTGGTGAATGCAAAACGCGTCGATAAAGGCGCACTTGTTGATCGCCCAGATGTGAAAATCTTTCTTCCATTCCGGTTTTATGAATACGCGCCCAGAGAATTATTTATTGCTAATACCTATAACAGATATCTAGGTACGATTTTCATCAAACATTTTATATAATCGTTTAAGATATCTCACTATTTTTTTACTAGTTGCCCCTGGAGCTGATCATCTGATATCGCTGATTGATGAAATCTCTTATGTTTCCCCACCATCACCAATGCTTTCTCAATTCGATGATATTCCCTCAGACTACTTCTGTAATGGAGATAATCGACCACCCAATTGTGGTCGCAATTGTATGTGTACTCACATGGTAGATATACCACTTGGAGCAATTGTAGAAGTAGTGTTGGTCGACGAAGTTCAGCAAACAAATCTAAGCCATCCATTTCATTTACATGGAACCTCATACTATGTCATTGGAATGGGTCGATCACCAGATACTGGTGTTAAGAAAATTAACCTTAAACATGCCCTTGAGCTGGATCGTCGTGGAATGCTTAAAAGGGACTTTTCGAAGCCAGCTTTAAAGGACACCGTAGCAGTGCCAAATAATGGATATGCAGTTCTTCGCTTTCGGGCTGATAATCCAGGTTACTGGTTATTCCATTGCCATTTTCAGTTCCATATAGTGATTGGAATGAATCTAGTTATCCATATCGGGACACGACATGATTTACCACCGGTGCCGCCAAACTTTCCAAAATGTGGAAATCATTTGCCACCAATAAATTTGTATTAATTTTTACATTACATTGTAGCAATTATGTCAATTATGCCAAATTTGTTCATTTAACTTTTATTCTCATTTGCATTTTGTATTACTAGATAATGTTAAAGTGGCACCGCTTATGCGTAATTATAAGTTAATGTAAAATATTCAAATATGCTAAATGCCATTAAGATTACTATTTAATAATAAATTGTAGTCGAATTGAAGTAACCAAAAGTGGCAAAAGGACTCAATTATATAATATTTATACCTAAGAAAATAATGTATGATAAAAACAATAAAAATAAAATGTGGAATACTTATTGAAATCGTGTGAAATAGTTAACTAATAATACTCGTAAACTATCGACTCTGGTGGTGAACGGACTGACACCGGACACCGTTTACTTTCGAAATGAGTAGATATCTCAGCAGTCCTCAATTTAAGAATTCTTTGTGATTAAATGTGAAAGTTACAATTCTTCTTCCTGCTTTAGGTAAACAAATAATTTAGCATTGCTTTTCTTCTGTTTGAGGTTTTCCAAATTTTTCATTTGATTTCCTACATTAACTTGTTTTTTAAAATGGCGTTTTCGTATAGACTCCTTGTTGTCAAAACAAAACAAAACAGATAATACAACTCTACTTCTGATCAAAAACTGCCCGGAATTTCCCATTCAAACAAACCGCCTTTGGAATATTATCATAAACTTTTTTTTTTGGTTAGTACATCTGTCATCTTGCGCTCAAATATCTATTTGAGATAGCAGCCGGATCAGCACAGAGCGTTACGTGCGATGTTTTGGGCATGAAACGAGTTGAAGAGCGACTTGTGCCAAGAGCGCTGAATTTGTTGTAGATAAGCATCGCATTAATGTCGCTAAAGAAATGCTTTCTTTGGGCCAAACTGTTATCGATGGCATCATTACCGGTGACGAGACATGCGTCTATGAATATGACATCGAAAATAACCCACAATCATGGAAATGGTGCTTCTCAGATGAGTTAAAAGCCATAAAACCATGACAGAGTCGATCTAAAAACAAGACTTTGTTGACCGTTTTCTTTAACTGCTACATTACTTCCGCCAGTCCATACAGTAAATATGGAGTATTTTGTGTTCGGCCTTTTACATATTTTTAAGATAGAAGGAAACGTTGGAATATGTGTATTACTTGCAATGGAAATTACTTTAAAGAGAAATAAATGAATATCGATGAATAATTGAATCGTTTTGAATCGGAAGGTATGTCACTGAAGAACGCTCCTAAACTATATCTGGGGAATTTTCGCACAGGAAAACCTATGAGGCTTTTAATTCTGTACAATTGAACCTAAATATGTTGATAGAGGGGTTTTAAAACTTATTCATAGACTGTTGGAATTGTTGCCATCTAACCAAACTTTCTAAGAATAATATTTCTCTTTCACATCCTTTTAAAAACATGGAATTTTTCTTCCGATTAATAAGTTTCAGAACCAATTAAGAAGTGATTCAATCATAATGCAAATTAATTGCCATTCTCAAGCATTCTGAGAAAGATAATTCATCTCAAATATCTGCCTTTCAAACAGCCGTTTGGATATGTTTCAATCTTATTAAAACTTTTCGCAGTTCCACTTAAACCTTACTTAGTTTAGTACTGAACTCAATTGCCTGTATGAGATGCTTACACTTTTTCAATGCCTTAGTTAGGATGAGTGTTTAAGAATTCGCTTTTTTGGCAACAAATATCCATACTTATCTTATTGGAAGAAGCAAGGGACATTTAACAAAATGACTCATTCTGTTTAATTAAACCAAAGGGGTCTATCAATGTCAAAACATCAGTCAATGTTTACATTTTTACCACGGCGAAGTTCATGAACGAGTAACATTTGGAAATTATAAAAAATACTGCTTAAATACTGATTCGGTGGTCACAACTTTAAGAGCGCTTACTCTAATTTTCTGTCGTAATAATCATCCTGCAAGGCAGGCTACAGTGGACAAATTTGAGTCAACATATTTATTAATAAAATGTTCCTGTGGCAGACGGTTGTGTGCTGTTGGAATAGGGTAGGCACTGAGAGATGTCAACCTGGCGACATCAAATGTTGCAACTATTTTCTACACAGCAATTGTGCTTGTAATACCTCCCCGTGGTAATCGTCGGGTTCTGGTCAATGTCCATCCGGACTAGACTTGCTTAACTTATAAGGGAGAGTACCGATCAGCAGGAAAAAATAAACACAGTATAAACTCGATAGCGGATGAATTCAACAGATGGAATCAACGGTGAAAAAAAAACCCGGAACAAATGAGACCTTATCTGGGCTACTCCGACATATTTGGAGCTCAGGCCGGTAAGGATTTCCGAGACTAAGTCAAGGTCTTGCAAAAAAGATAGTGGCAGAACAGCTCTTAATGGGCCAACGGCAGCACTTACATACCAGAACGAGTTACTGGCTTCGGTCTTACATACCCTCGTCCTAGGGGTATCAAAGACCGAACTAGCCCTCCAGGTTGGCGGTTCTGCCGCCGGGGTAACTGCCCGGCCATGGAAAAATACAGAAGCTCCGAAAATCAACAAGCATCGGATATGGATGGACAGGCCATTTAAGAACAACGAACTTCGGATATGCACGTGGAATGTTAGGTCCCTTAACAGGCCTCTTGCAGCCAAAATCTATCGAAGGCCCTAGACAGATGCAAAGCAGACATTACCGCTATCCAAGAAATGCGATGAGATGGGCCGGACAAAAAGAGTATGAAAAACTGTAACATGTACTACGGCGATTGTTATCGACCGCACAAGCAGCGCCTATTTGGATGCGGAATTGTTGCTGGAAGCAGGCTAACCCACGAAGTCATTAGTTTCCGGTATGTGAACGAGCGCCTCGTAGCAATCCGTATCAAGGCTAAATTTGCCAACACTATTCTGATATGAGCGCACACCCCCACAGAGGAGGAAGATGACGACACCAAATATGCCTTCTATGAGCTCTTGAACAAGACCTACGAGCAATGCCCTAGCTATGGTGTTTAAATTGTCATCGGCGATTTTAATGCAAAACTAGAAAGAGAAGGCATCTTTGGTAGTACTGTCAGTAGATATAGCCTGCACGACACCACCTCCGATTCAGGCCAATCGACTTTGCGGTGGGACGAAACACTGCAGCTAGCACGCGGTTCTCCTATCTCAATATTCACAAAGGGACTTGGAGAACTCCTGATCAATCAACCGTCAACCAGATTGACCACATTGTGATCGACGCGCAAGGTTTATGAACGTCCGAACGTTCCGAGGAGCCAACATCGACACGGATATCCCGACAACGCCAATATAAGCTAATATTGTGAGGAATCTCGATATCAGACGGCTACAATCGCAAGAGATCGTCAAATCCTTTTCCGATCAAATCTCTCCTAATCTCTTAGAGGTCCCTTACCGCCAACATCAAGCATCGAAGACCAGTGGCAACACTGCCAAAAAGCCATCAAAGATGCCGCTACTGATGTGCTGGGTTTCACTCGACCACCACAACGAAATCCATAACTTGATGAAGAATGCAGACACACACATGCAGATAAGCAAAAAGCGTTAAATGCGGCGCTGGAAAGAAAAGCTAGACTTGCTCATGAGCTCTATGAGCAGAAGAGACGAACACCGGCTTCTCAGGAGGAAAAAGAAAGAGCATGAGAAGCTCGCGGTCGAGGAAATCGAGAAATGCAAAGCCGTCTCTCGAACAACACGGCTGAGATGGTCATGTAGAGCGGTTCTTCATCAGAAAATCATTTTCAGCGATGAAGATCATTAGTGCGACTAGTTACGATAGTGCCCTTGCTTTTCAAGCAATCATCATTGCATGACTGGAAAAGAGCTCGATGGTGCATCGGGAATTCTTCGTCTATTTATGTCATCGGTTTCAGTTGTTATTATCTGGTTTTATTTATCGTCTGCGGTTCGGTTATTTTTCCTTGTTCCTACTTTTTGTTGGGGAACCAAACAAAGTTTAATGAAAAAAACTATGAAGGAAATGGAAGTATTTGGATTGGATCCCAATAGGTAAAATATACCGTTGTCTCGTATGTCTTTCAATTTCTTAAGAGGTTTACTCTTCCTAGGGGGCTCATTCCTCCAACGCCTATGCCCCCCCCCCCCCCATAATCCCCCTACTATTCGTTAATTTAATTTGGGTTTTAAACAACACTGCACGCAAAATTATATCAATCTTCGCCAAAAATATTCTTGGGTACATACCCGGAAAGTATCTTGACAACAGTTACACATTTTGAACAAATCGTAATATAGGCAACAAATCGAAATAATATTACATGTAATATAAATTGACATTCTATAAAGTCCTATGTTTGAATTCCTTAGAATACTCACAGAGAAATTCTGTCCTGTTTATAAAAATGGGAACGAGTCAGAAAGAGACAAAGCTAATTTGAACAGACCCGATGGCATCAAAAACTATTTGAATGATCTGAGGTAATCAGAACAATATTTTTGAGTTTTAAGTTCTTGTTACACTTACCATTCATGACCCAATAGTAATTCGGAAGTTTCCAAAAATTAGTAAACTTAGAGCAAGGCAGGCCACCCATACACGTAGCACCTCTTATAAAAAAACATCCATCGCATCCTAAAAATCCGTGCTTAAATATCAACTAGAGTATAATTAAACTTATCCATGATTTTGAACTCGTCAAAAAGGTATACCGCCAGCGAATATGTAAATGTAACTCCTGATATAATTGTGAAAATCGTTACTTTCGCACCATTGCCTGATACTTGTATCCCCTCCTTATTATAGACTATTTTACTTTTTATGGTCATATAAGCGCTGCCATTCACCAACAGCTCTGTTCCAAGGTGGTGAGGGAGCCTTTTGAAACTTAAAAGAATCAGTTTTGAATATAGGCAATTGTCGGTTCTGCCCCTCACTTAAAACGATTGCTCAAATCGCAGCTACTTATATGACAGCTACTGCTATGTTTTATTCACAATCCCGGAGTACACATCCTTACAGAATAGAGACCGTGTCTCAACTCATCTATCACTCAATCCTTTTTAATTTTGTAGAACTTCAAAAGCGAAAGCTTTTTCCTTCTGCCATCGTCGTTCACTTCGCAGACACATGGTTTAGAGTCGACAAAAAATCGTATTCCTCCTTAGTGTTTGACACATGTTTTCTCTTAGCGTAGGTTGTATTTTTGTTGTATAGCCATTATTGAGATTTAGTTTCGTGATGCAGAGCTGAAAAAATATGCCAAATCTTGACTTCCTCGTTGCCAAACAAAATAAAGTACTTATTTTGCCAAGGACGGCCAAAAAAATTATAAATTGAATCACATTTCTTAACATTTTGGAAGTAAATGAAAATATATATTAAAATCTGCTTTTTGTATAGGCAAACCGCGCTGCACTATGCCCTGTAGGCAATAAAAATTTCTATTCCACTGCATATCTAAATTCTGAAGTAAAACCACTGGAAATTGGCAGCTCTGAATGCACTCGGTCATTGTGACGTCACTCGAAGTATTCAACAATATATGTCTTCTTATACTCTTCTGAAATGTCATTTGTAAATTGTGACAATATCCATGGAACCAAAACAAAACCTGCAGATCTTGGTACATTAAACCAAAAATTTACAGATTTAAGTTCAAAATATCTTTGCAAAGATGTCTTCAAGTAAATGACTTTTAAGATATCATTTAAAAACCATACCAGTAATTTCTTGTCATTTTCAGAAAATGCCGCTTTAAAGCGTAGTAAAAGGCGCAAAAAACATCGCCATCCTCAACCTGCGATAAGTGATGATGAAAGTGTCGATGTTACTACAGAAGTCCACACTCCACCTATACGCACCTCTGTTCGTGAAACTCACGAAAAAAGTCGTGGATCACTTTCCAGTACGTCGAAATCTCCAGCGCTTGCTTCTGCAATTAAGCCTGCACCGGGTAAAAAACGTAAAGGGAAAGGCAAAGAAAGCGGGACGTCTAGTGATGAAGAACGCTGGCTGGACGCTATCGAGTCGGGTAAACTCGAAGAAGTCGATGATGAATTGAAAAAAATTAAAGATCCGAAGCTGATGACGGCTAGACAACGGGCAATGTATGAACGCAGTACAGACAAAGAACCTAGTCCTGGTGGGGAGATTTTAATGTCGTTGCCCACTGGATACAAAGAGAAGGTTATGACAGCAGAAGCCATTGAAAAGGCATTATTAAAATCTCAGAAACGTAAACAACTTGCAGATGAAAAACGTGAAAAGGACAAGAAAAAGACCATGGAACGTTTACTCAAAAAGCAAGAAACTAAACAGAGATCTCAAGGCAAAAACAAAAGCATACGAACTACAGAACCGGTCATTACGTACCGTAACACCTATGAAGGAGCAACAATCTCCCTCCCAATAGATTTTGAATTTCCTCTGCGACCACAAACATCGAAAGATCCGCCAAAACCAATTATCTGTGGAATACCTGGTTGCACAAATTTCAAAGTGTACAATTGTTCTAAAACAAACCTCCCACTGTGCAGCTTTGCTTGTTATAGGAAAAACGTTGCGGCAGTTAAAGAAATTATGTGCTGACATAGCTTCTCTATTTTAATCATTTTCATATGTATATTTTGACTCAATCCAGTATAAAATCGATGACAGGTCCATTATTTCGTATTTATTGATTTTGAACAAAATTGTTAATAATTTCTTGCTGCTCGGACTCAATCATTTGCAGATGATGATGCTCGTTCTTCAAACGCTCCAATTCAACAGATTTTTCAAGTATTTGATTCTAAAAACAGATTTTTCTTAAGATGCATTTCCAATAACATCATATCTATTGTGTTTACCTGAAAAATTTGCTGTTCCTCTTGCCTTTGTTTTGCTATGGTTTTCAGCAAATTTTGAGTGCTAATTGCGCGTATCCTTTCTTTCTCAACGTCTTTGGAAAAATCATTGCATATTTTGTGAAATTCTTCCGAAAATCGCTTGAAGTCCTGAAGCTCTACAAAGACAAAAGTGTGTGGGTACTCTTCCAGGTATCGCACTGATTCTTACTTGTTGCGAAATCAAGGCAATCTTCTCTGAGTTCGTTTGCATCAGAGGCAATTTTGGGATCTTGCACACGAAGCCGGTAAATATCGTCAATATATAGACCTGCTTTTTGTAACTCTTCAGCCATTTTCCCAAAAAAAAAAATGTATGGTTTTACTGTTGCTATGGAATAAACATAACAAAACACATTTGAAGGACTTTGTATGCATTGACAACCATAAAACCGAATTGTGCGTTACGTTTGATGGATTTCTGTATTTGAAAAAAGGAAGGAACACGAACATATATGTATAGTAATGAAATATTTTGTTTTTACTTTAACATGAGCTTCAGAATAACCAGACATTGCATAGCTCTTCTGTTAGATAGTTAGCAACAAATGTGTTTTGAGATTAAGGTCTTTGATCTTCTTCTTCTCAACGTAAGTACTTGAACACTGGCTTGAAGGGATCGTATAAATATATATAAATGTTTGGGTATTACGCCGAAACTTCGCTCGGTTATTCATTCAATTTCGCAAGGAGCATTTTTGGTTAACGAAATACTATTGACAGTTGCCTTAAATGAAATATTTTTTAACTCATATTCGATACAAACTACACTCGACCTGACGGTGTTGGACATCAAGCCAAAAGCCAGATTTTTATATTTTACATTTAGGATGGTAGTCATTGTGCACACTTTTGTCCGCCAAACATATGAGACACAATAGAATTTCGCTTGGAATCTCATTTTTGAAGTTAAAACACAAAGTTGTATTGTTATAGAATATATTGAGGTTCTATTGCTTAACTAAGACGAAGCCAAGATATTGAGTTTTGTTCATTATAGATGTGTTATTTAGTGCATTGCTTTTCTGCTGATGATTTTTTGATGTTCTTTGGTTAGATATTATTTTAAAACAAGATCCGCAATTTCGTAAATGCGCGTAATTTTTTTAGTTTTGTTATCCCCATTAACATTCGTTACATTTTCTTTCCATAGTTGTCATTCTTCCTTTATACTTCTGGTGTATGGTCCTACATTGCAATGCATATGATCACAAAATACTGTGGTGCTCTCGCTCTATGTGCGACATCGTCACTACAATTTTAAATATAGCATTAAGATATTTCTCTTGATATGGAATTTATTTCTAATTATTTTATTTTTATTAATTTCGGCTGATAATTTGAAGTCAATGAAAATTCTACCGATATCCGCTCTGTACTTAACTACAAATTGAACAATCATTAAATAATCTGTTAGCAAAATTCTGTAAAACTTTTGTTTATTTGAAATCAATGAACGTACCCATCATCAAATGGGTGCCCTTCTATTGATGTTTCACATTTTGAGAAACTCTGTAATTGTTGCGAAAACTTCTGTCAATTCTTCGTTTACGTCCTTATTCAGTTTTTTACATTTTCTTAAAGAATACATAAAGCAATTTTCGAAGAAGAAATTCGAGTGTGTTTATCAGTAAAGCCAAACGCCCATTCATTTAAATGCTTAAGAAAAACAAACTTTCCAAGAAGGTTTCAAAAATTTAGCCTAAAGCATTCGGATCAGTGCATCAGCAATTTCTTGCTGAACACACGGCTACAAAATTGAGGCCAGCAGCAGCAGCAATACTGTCCCAAAAGCTGGCAATATGTCTGGCGATCAAAAAACCCTTCTAAAGGGTCATCCATCACAGTATGTGAAATTAAATGTTGGTGGGCGTTTGTTTTACACCACGATTGGGACCCTTACAAAACATGACACAATGCTAAGCGCTATGTTTAGTGGGCGGATGGAAGTCCTTACAGACTCGGAAGGTAGGTAGGTGGGCTTTTGTTTTGCCCAACAGAAAGAGTTTATCGCATTTGTGACTCATTGAACTCTCCTAAATTTGTTAAAGAACGTGATAAGCAATGCTGAAAAGAGTTAAAATGTCATGTTCGTTTTTGTGTTTAGTCAGGAATGGAATTGATAAGCGTCAAAAATACTTAAAGCATGATATAATTGTTTATATTAGGCGGAGAGCATTGAATATGTCAATGTTAACTCCATATTGTCGTGAGTTCTTTAGCAAAGTTTAAGAATTCGATTGGGTATAGGCAATTGAGTAATTTTTTTAATCTAGATTTTAGACGAAACGATCACTTTTATTTTTATGTTTTTTTTTTTATCAATTCATTAACGTATGTTATTTATTATTGTTAGGTTGGATACTTGTGGATCGATGCGGCTCACATTTTGGCACCATTCTTAACTACCTACGAGATGGAACTGTCCCCCTGCCGGAATCAAGTAAAGAAATTGCTGAACTTTTAGCCGAAGCCAAGTATTATTGCATCACCGATCTAGCAATGTCATGTGAACGTGCTTTAATCAGTAATCAAGAGCCAAAACCAATCTGTCGAATCCCATTGATAACATCACAGAAAGAAGAGCAACTTCTAATCAGCTCTTCAGCAAAACCAGTCGTTATCTTGTTGGTGAATCGTCACAACAACAAATATTCCTATACAAGCACTTCCGATGACAATTTACTTAAAAACATTGAACTTTTCGACAAACTATCGCTAAGATTCAGCGTGCGCATCCTCTTTATCAAAGACGTTATTGGTTCGAGCGAAATTTGTTGTTGGTCCTTCTATGGTCATGGGAAAAAAGTAGCCGAAGTGTGCTGCACATCGATAGTATATGCAACAGATCGGAAACATACAAAAGTCGAATTTCCAGAAGCTCGAATCTACGAAGAAACTCTTCAGGTGTTACTCTATGAGAATCGAAATGCTCCTGACCAAGAGCTGTTGCAGGCAACATCGTCAGTTCGTGGTGGAGTCGGCGGCTCCGGAATGCAACAGTATACCAGTGATGAGGAAGAAGAACGTACCCATTTAGCGCGACTACGTTCTAATAAACGTAACAATCCGCCATGATTTGCGAATCAATTAATGGTGGCGGCCGCAAGCAGAACCAACACCACCACCACCACCCCAAACTGCACTACAGGTGGCGGACAACTGCCAAAGAAGATATGAGCGCGGATAATAAATTAACAAGAAAAAAACAAAACAAAGAAACATAAGAAAAAACATTTATTTAAATCATATATAAAATTGCTGAGCAAGAGGGTATTAAAATCGAAGAGGATCAACGAACAACACCTTAATTCAAGTCCAGAGTGTTTCGGTAGCAGTCTTTTCGACTATTGTTAGATTGCCCGGATAGATATGCAACAATCATATTTTGTTTGTTTGTCATCGTTTTGATTTTGATTTTGGTTTTGTGAAAAGAGTGGAAGAAACCCTTCTCACTGGATACATGTATGTACATACGTAAACAAAGCAATTCACGACTGAAATATGGCCAACTGTTTTCTTGATCCATTACAATTGGTGTATCTGTATTATGAATGCACACTTGCATTATTGTCTGTGCGTTAAATAAAATATTAAATTGTTAAATTATTTTTCTATTACACATGTACGAGCATATTAAAATGAAAGAATGTGTTTTTGTTTTACTTTTATTTGCATATTAATTTTTATTGATAAAAAAGCTCGTTTCAATTGGTTTTCTAAGAATGTTTGAATCAAAGTTTTTAAATCAAGCATGCTGCATTATTATGGCCAATGTTCCGCTATTTTTTGAGGAAAACTCGACACCATACATAAAAATTTTCTATTTTCTGAGCTTAATTCGAAGACCGGAATAAGTAATAGTAAGATGGAGCAATGTCTGGAAATTGGACTATACTTAGTGGTCGTATTAGTGATGTAGGGGTACACCTATCCTTATGTTAATTCTGGACGTTTTCTTTGTATTATAACAAACCCTCGCAGAATTCCTCCCCTTCTCGTGAACTAAGGCCTTCGAAAGCTTAAACGCTTTCTTATGGAGGATACTTTTTGGTGCGTTGACAGTTCACATATTTACGAATTGAGAGTTAGCTTATACAAGGGTGGACAAATTTAAAGAATGTATAGAATTTCTCACCGCCTCAAGAGAACACACTCTCAGCAATAATAAAATGTCATCGGCTCTCCTTTGCCATTGATATGCAATGGATTCTTTGGAACTGTTCTTCTCGGTAATAAGTCACCACGCTCAAAGTTGCCTTCCATTTTTTTTTTTTCTAATGATATTGTAGTGCTATTGACCCAATGATATTTTACAAATTTCTCCCAATATTGTTTCGCATATGCGGAGGCTGAACGAATTTTTGAAATATCGCGTTGCCTTAGGCATAGTTCTTATTTACTTTGTAGCACGATAGTGTATTGCCTTGTATAGGATGCTTTTTTGGAGGTGTTTCTTCCGACTTTCATTTGCCAATAAATGCATCCACTCCAATTTCCACTGCTATTTGACAAGTAGCATTTATGAAAAGTTAGCGTTAAAAAGTTTTTGACATCAGTTGTTTTTTTTTCTAAATTCAAATACCTAAATGATTTTCTAGTTTTAATTATTCGGGTAAATCATTGGGAAACAGCGCATACAAAAGACACAATGGCCAATTACTCCCGAAGCTTCAAAACGTACGTCAAAATTGAACTACTTGCTTTGTTAGTACGCGAAGAACGGACAAATTCTTGTTACTGGCGAGAGAACTTTCACCGTTGAAGGATTGTTCAACAAACAATCCATGTCAAGACATGGGTATGAATTCGTTCCGAGAGTTCAAAGTGGCCACCGGCCAGTTTCTGTGATAGTTTGGTGGGAAGTCGCTTCGCACAAGTGTGTCAAACAGACGTTTTAAAGAGCAAATAAACCTTGGAACTTTCGACAAGACTCAGCTTCAGCTCATGATGCAAAAACGACTCAAATATGCCTCAAAAACTAATTTCAAACTTCATTTACACGGATGATTGACAATATGGCAGTCCAGACCTCAATCCATTAGATTATAAACTAAAGCTAGCACTAGTCGACATTCAAGTATGTTGCAAGGTGAATATTGTGTTAACACTTGACAGATCTATAACCGCAAAGATTGGACCTATCGGTTTGTTGACGATTAGTTTTAGACGTTCACATAATATCGCGACATGTCTATGTAGCTGTAGTTGGGGTAGCACAGCGGAAATTCAATGATAAAATTTCACGTACCATGGGGTGTTTTCAAAAACGTCATACTAACTAAGAACTGCATTAGTTGCGTTCGGTAATGCAGATTATCTGCAAATTCTCACATTTATGGACTCACGTATGCGCTTGAAATTGTCTCATAACTTTACAGAGGGCTTATTTTGTTTATAACGCACCTGCCCCTGTAGTGGTAATGAATCATGGATGCCATGAACGCGACTTAAAACCAAGTTAATTCAAATCTTCTTTGTCAATTCATAAGGAAAATCCGCTTTTACTCTTCGTATGTCCTTCGACCACTAATCCCACCATAGCTATTAGCAAAATAAGTTAACTTTGATATCTGAGTTGGTTCCGGTACTTAGTGTAATAAAGATGGAGGTTGACTGGAACAATTATGCAGGCTCTGCCTTCGGAAACGTTTAATCGGACAAAACACAAATTTATTTGAATTAATTATGTCAACTTTAAGGCGAGCTTTACGAGTTGCACCCATCTTAGAACAAGCATTATAGAGCATATAATAATGTTGCTAATTCTTAGCTGAATTAAACAAACAAAAACAATTGTATATTTAAATAAATTTTAATTTTATTATTTATCATTTATATTGATATCTTCTACAAAGTTTCTCTTTATGTTCTCTCTCAACATGCTATAAAAATACATCTTGGATCCACCCACTCGCACACCGAAGGAATGCGATTTAAGATGTTGGAGCAAGTGAACTAAAGACCGAAAAAAAAAAAAAAAAAAAACAAAATTAACTTAAAAAACATTTATGGAACAATGAAGACCGTTTCAAATTCGACTGTGTTATGGTCCGGAAAGTAAAAAAAGAAAAAATATAGAAAAAAAGAAAAATACAAACATATTGCTTAGTTTTAGTTAAAAAGTGAAAGAGAAACAAAGATATCAACTTTGTTTAGCTGAAATACATGTAATTAAATTGTTGTTTTTGTTTTGTTTTATCCTGTTGAGACTTGACTGCCCCATTATCTCCCTTTTTTTTCGCACATTTTGCGATGAACGCTTACGTTTACGTGTGTGTAGTATTTGCTTAAGTTTACGTCGTCGATGATGTGGTGCTTGTGGTGGTTGATGATGCTGCCGCTGATGATGATGCAGATGTGGATGATGATGTAGAAGACGAAGTGCCACTGTCGCATTCATTTGACATAGCAGGGTCGTCAGTCTTCAAACGTTTGGTTGAATTTTCAACTGGTTCTGAGTTGTCCGCCGATGTTGGGGAGGCACAACGTTTAAGAGATTGCTGAAGTGTTGCATCAGCAGCATCCGCTTCGGCAATCTGTTTGGCCAGAAGTACTGGCTCTGTTTCTTCCTGGTTAATGGTGGTAGGCAAGTCGAGTATTTTCTCTTTAAAGCGCACGATAACAGCTGTCATGTTATCGCAGCCGGTCCCGTCACCCATCGTATTGGGCGCAAGGCATTTGTCAAAGAGCTTTTCATCAAAAATTAAAAATTAATAAAAAAAAACACATTAACTACTTTTTTGTTTTACTAAATAAATGGACGTTATCCTGTCTTACCTCTTCACAAATTTGGGAAACTTTCTTATTTTCATTCTTGAGTCTTTGTCGAACGAATTGCACCACTTCTTCGCTGGACATAAAATTCCAAATTCCATCGCAAGCGAGAATCATAAATTCATCGTCACGTTCTATAATGAGTTTCTTTACATCTGGTAATGCTGAGATCATTTGTTGTTCTGGTTCTAGATCTGAGTTCTAAAATGTTGAAGTGATTTTTAATCTGATTACGAGAAAACCATAGTAATACGAACCATTTTATAGGCATGATCGCCAATAGCTCGAGATAGATTAAGTCCTCCATTGACTCTGCCATCGAGGGTAACTCTTCCCCCAGCTTTAATAATACGCGCACATTCTTCGTCATCTTCTGGCTTGTGATCGAGGCTCATTTCAATGGCCTTGCCATTGCGACATACAACACACCGTGAATCTCCAGCGTTAGCGACATATAAATCACGACCATGTAAAAGTGCAACTACTGCTGTGCAACCGCTGTCCTTGCCAGGTTCTTCAATCATGTTCGCACAGAATTGTTCATTTGCAAAGGCTCCTTCTTCATCATCTTCGTCTTCCTCCTCCTCTTCATCCTCTTCTTCTTCTTCTTCATCATCGTCATCATCCTCCGAGCCATAGCCTATTATTCGGCCATCATCATCCGTACTAGAGTTTTCCTCCGCTAAAAAACAACACTTTTCAGCTAAAGGCTATTTTGGGAATCAACGACTATCAAATTACCTTGGAAATCAGCATCACTATCAGAGGAGCTGTCGTCCTCCATGTCTGTAGATGAGATGCCCGACTTTGCTATTTTTTTTGCCGCACGACTGAGTGCCGGTGATTTGCTAGAAGATGTAGCGCATGTTTGAGGTGATGAAACTTCCCCATTCTGTTGTTTTATGTCTGTAGCTTTCGCCTCATTCGATGCGGCATCCGAAGAAGATACATTTTCTGCTGCAGACTTGCAAGATGATACATTTCCATTTTGTATGGAGTCAATTTCTACGCCACTATCTAGACTGCACGATACGGTAGATCCATTAGATGTTACGCCGGCTTTCTTTTCGGGACTTTCTTGGATCTGATTAGAACTGCTGCTCACCGTAGAGTCTTCATCAGTGTCCATTTTTGAAAGCTTGCTTGCTGCAGCTGCTGCTTGTGATTCTTCCTTTGATTTTGTCGAGCATGAAGCTAATTCATCTAGAGAAACAATAAAAATGGTTTTCTTCAAAAAGAAAAAGAAAAACGACAACCTCAACATTACCATTTTCTTGACGTTGCCGTCTGCCGCGTAAGAAAGGCGATTGGGGCTTCGATCCACTCGGACCATCAACAAGCTTATCAAAACCTGGCATTGATGGCGCCACAACGCCTTTATACTTTTCAAGTACAGCGTCCAAGGGCAATGCACCTTCTTCACGCAACTCAGCCAAATCCTCGACTTCGGCGTCCTCATCATCTTCGGCGGCTTCACTGTCCTCCACATCAACATTCTTTTCTCCTGCCAACACTTTAAGAATTTCAATGATATTGGCTTCCAAAAGGGTTGCATCAAACCCAAGGAATGCATTTTTTAATGCCAACTCAAAGTCACCGCTTTTATATGCTTCGAGTTGCTTCAAAAACTTTGGCAGTTCGTCCGCGCAATATGCCGCAACTTCTGCCCCACCATGGCCATCGTACACAGCGAAAAACGACGTGTTCTTATCAAAATTCAGTATAGAGTTATGGGCATCCTAATTGAAAAATTTGTTTAACAAATTTAAAGTTTAAATCTACTACTGAGGGGCAAACATTCGAGGACACATAATTCCTCCTGAACTCACCTCTTGGCTGTTCCGCCATCCTTGCATAGAACTAGCGCCGACTGACAGCAGCTCGTTCACTTCATCCGTAGATATTTTGTCGACTTTCGGTTCCGATAAATATGCCCCCATTGTAGCGCCGTCTTCAAATTTACAATTTACGAACAATTCACTTTTTGAGTTTCCCTTTTACTAAACCTTGCTTTTTGACTGCGAAATTTTTTACTCAACAGTTCACCACTGTCGCGGTGACAAACTAAGCAATTCAATTCTCTCCTTCCCGCTTCTGTCAACCAACAGAATTTTCCACACACCACATGCAACAGAAGGCGATAGATATATGTGCATGTACTTTGAAAAAAAATATTTTGCACAAATTCTCACCACACGCTTTCCGATAGGAGTCGTGAATTTTTTTTTCTTCTACTTTTTTATTACCAAAAGTTTGAGTTCCATTTATATTTGGCGATATTCTAAATTGGATTGAAGAGAAGGAAACCTTTTCGCTTTTTTGGTAATTGGATTTACGAAGTTGTTACTCTACGACCGAAAAACTGCGGTTTTTTATATTCTTACATAGCAAGCAAGTATACATTGACAGAAGTCGAGAGAAGAAATGCGCGAATGGCGGACAGTTTGCAAATTTCCATGTTGGTGGTGTTGCTATCTCGTTTAGGCGCATTATTTAGCACGGATCTGACATGGAACCATGTACCGGTGTTTAAAAGGAGAACAGTCCTTTTCTAGCATTGAGTTACCGAAAGTTGCCAGGCGAGGAAAAGGCAGCACAGCATGGAATTCCATATGTTTTGGGAAATTATAATTAAAAAATATTAGGATTCTAAGAAATATCTGCAGATTTGTTGCTACTTTTAATCAATTTTTTGTCTTAAGTTCCAAGTAAATATAAATGTAGACCGAAAAACAATAATTTTGAATCAAACGAAGAATCATTTTAATTAACATGCAGCTTGAAATTTGTTGATTCAAAAGAAAACTCAAAAATGAGAACGCAGATTAAACAAATCCAAGCTTATTTTCGTAATGCACATAAAAACATTTGTGGAATAATAATTGTCCTACAAATAGATGCTACGAATATAGCTACATTTGATGGCACAACTTTTTCCCCAGATTTTAACTGGAGGATAGCAGAATTAAATTTCTATTTCACATGAAAAAGCAACCTTATGCGAAAATCCTTATTGCAGATTCACAGCACTTCACCAGAAACTTAATTACTTGTCGCAAATTGTAATGTCATGAAGATGATGAGTAAAAATGTAGAACTAGAAAATATATGATAATTCAAAATGGATATAAAAGCGTTGAAGAAATCAAGTGGCCATTGGCAATAGATAATATTGTAGGTGTATCAGAAATCAGCGAGAAATTAGCGAGTAATTTAATGGAAATGAAATGCAGAATATTAGCGCTTAAACTGTTTATTCTGGGTTGAGTTTAATGATCATATTAAATAGTCCATCAAAAGAACAAATGTTTTTCTTCTGTGGTGAATAAAATGTACACTTCGCGAAGGCGAGCTTCTAATACGCATACTGTCACTAAGCAAAATTTGTTGGAACATACCTATAAAAACTTATAAAAATCATATCGCCGTATTTCGCTAATGCTTAAAAATTGTTATCTCTCAAATTGAAGATCTTGTTAATAATTATTTATTTAATACTTAGGTGTAATGTTATACTCTATTTAAAAATATTTAACCGCCAAACCTTACTGCAGACGAGCACGAACGTTCACTAGCAGAAAATAACGATATTTTCAATACGTGCGAAATAATCTTTCATGCGTTATTTAACGAAATCTTACCGCACAATAAAATTCTTTCGTCTCGCAGTTTTATTGGATTTACTAATGAGAACTGATTCGATGCTCCTCTAATAGAGAGCTTTCTTGTTCCGCTTTATAATGACTCCATTGCAGCTTCCTTTCAGGCGCCTTGACATATCGCGCGTATATCTCAACAATATTGAGAAAGCGTTTGACACAACTTTGAAAGGTCTTATATGTATGTACAGCGGTAAGCAAACAACAAATATCTGTGATTTAATAAGGATGTAATGCGACATAGTATGCATGACACGATGAAAGACACGAAGGCTGTGTTCAAAATCCGAAACCTTTACCACATCCTCCAAGATTTTCTAATGAAGGAGATTATCGATAAATCCAGAATGGTACGTAGACTATAGGGCAACATTACGGAGTTGGAATCAGTTGTACAGAGCCCGAATACCTCGTTGGATTTTTTTAAAGACCAGGACCTATTGTTTATAGAAGGAGTTTTTGCCCTGAAGTCTTTTCAATTTGAATACTTGAATTTAGCCGTAATCGACGGTGTGGGTTTTAAAAATGACTTTTGCGACAGAAAACCGATGTTTAAGCTCAAAGGTTTTCCAAGCACTGTTGTTGCAGGTTCGGGTTTGACGAATGCATTTTAGTGTTAGACGATAAACGAGATGTGTAAAGTATACTATATATATCAGCAACGGTGTGAAAATCTTAAAAATATTACATAGCGTAATCGGATTAGAAGTACGCGTATTCGCGCAACTAAAACTCCAAACTGAGCGGAAAAATTAATTTTCCCATCAGCAATGATGTCTTGAATTTGGCCTCAGAAGCAATAGAAGCCTTAGTTTCAGCCGAGATTCTAAGTAGAGGACGAAATGTAATTAAAGGACTCAGATGTAATAGCATCAGAAATCTCTCTGTCTTACTAACCAAATGGCATTTATGGCACAAATTTGATGCAGATTATCAAAAGAAATATAAAGCGCTTTATGTTCTAGTATCGGGTTTTCTAATAGGGACTTGACAACTTGAATTTAATTTGTGAACGCACTCTTTCACTAGTCATCAAACTGTCACTGTCAATTTATTCAGTAAGCTCAACATTTTTATCATGGTAAAGTACACGAACGAGCAACGTTTGCAAATTATAAAAATTTTCTACCGAAATTCGAAGTCTTTGACTGCAACTTTAAGAGCGTTAATTCCAATTTTCGGTCGTAATTCTCGCCCTAGTAGACAGGCAACAACAAGTTTAGTGCAAAAATTTGAGTCTACATATTCGTTGTGTGATGTCAGTGAGACATTGGGTTGTTTGAAGTGTCGAAAATATCGCTGCCGTTCAGGCGTCCGTAGCAAACGATCCAAATCAGTCAATTCCACGGCGTTCTCAAGAATTGGGCATCGCTCAGATCACATTATGGCGTATTTTGCGTAAGGATCTTGGTTTACACCCATACAAGATCAAGCTGACTCAAGAATTGAAGCCGATGGACTTTTTGAAGCGATTGGGCCACACAGCGCACCTTACAATCGATTTATTGAAGAGTATGTATGATGAGCGTGTTATCTCAAGAAATGGGCCTCGTTCGTGCGATTAAACGCCACTTGACTATTTTCTGTGGGGCTATTCTAAGTCATTGGTTTATGCCAACAAGCCGACGGCGTTGGGAGAGCTCAGAGCCAACATTGAACTCGAAATAGCGGCCGTTTCGACCGAAATGTGTGGCCGAGTCGTTGAAATTTGGGTCCAACGAATCGACCGTTGCAAACGTGCCCGCGGTGGCCATATGAACGAAGTCGAGTTCCATTCATAAATGTTTTGATTGTACTTCAAGCCGATAATAAAGTTTTTAAAATATCTCAAATGGTTTGGTTTTTATTTTAAAAAAAAGTTGTCAAGTCCTTATTGGAAAACCCTTAATAAAATAGACCTCAAGTATTTCAATGTTTAAATAAAGAAAACTAGAAGGATTCGTTTGGACTTTAAATTTATTTTCAACTTTATCAGAAATTGGTGAATTCTACGCAATAACAATTTCACGTGTACTCAAGATACGTTTGAGTTAGCATTTGGTTTGCTTAGAGAATCTTTAAAATTTCTTTACATCTCCATTATACTCTTGCATATGGAACTTCTGGAATATTAAAATATTTACACATACGAGTATATCCAAATTGACCTAAAAAGGACTTCTTTCTTATAGATTCACAAACGTGATGTCCTCACATACAATACTTCCGAATAAACCAAGCTCATTTGTCGAGCATGTAGACATGAACACAACAGAACCGCATTCACAAGTCCCAAGAGGTACTGGTTTAACCCATTTCTCTCGTGCTTTGCAATACTTTTTGGTAATTTTAAAATCGAAAATTTCTTCCCGACCACATTCACGTATTACTCATAAGGATTTCTTAAAGATGTCTCTTTCCTTTATTGACATTACTCCTGGAAGCTGTCTATAATCCCTTGAAGGGCACTATACCACCAAGGTATCCTTTGTTGTGAGTTTTTCCTATATTTCTGAAAATAAATTCAATTGAAAAAAAAACACGTCTGGTGAGTACGTGCATTTTTCGTACCTACCCGCTGATGAGCCAGGGTGCCACCAAACGTCTCGAAGGCGAATCATTTTCCTGACTTGAAGGCTGATACAATGACACGTTTGTTACCTCGAAAATTCTCCCTCACGTAATGTAGGGTGGGGTGGTTTCTTTTTACACACGACTATGTCCTTGGCACATTTGTGATTGCTAATCTAAGGATGCTAAACCTGAGTCCTTGATTCCTTTTTGCGAATTTTTTTCTATTACGAGTACGAATCAACTATGCGCGAATATGTATAATGCATACATACATATATATGTATGGATGGATGTACTTGTAATAAATGTGAACTTAAGGGACACTTCTTAAAATGCTCTAGCACAAGTTTCCATGGTTTTCGAATATATGCACACCTACGAATAGATGGCATTCGTATATTAAATTGTATAGGTATGTAAGAGTGCCTGCACGTTTCGATTGACAATAAGAAACGGAAAGTTTTCACCTAATTTAAAGTATTTTTCCTCCCCCAGGTAGTGAAACCGTGCACCCAATATTGTTGTTTTATTCTTATATTCTTCAGCACATATAGGACACGTTAGTACAACTTTGTATGAGAAGCAGAACAAACAAGAAAATAAAAGTTGAAAAAAGGAAATTCTTGCGGCAATGCCAGATTCTATGTTGGTAAAATGTTGTGGGTTGGGAATAATGGAGGGTCGGTGGCCTGGAATTCTTTCTGGAACTGTGAGGAGGATCGATAAATAGAACACATGTATGTAATTTCGTGAAATACCTTGAAGCAGGATAATTTCTTTTGTAACTTGGCGCATAGTGATAATGGTGCTTTGATTATTCGCCCAAGCAGTGACCAATACATTTTTTCAAAATTTCGACAAGTTTGTAATATATGTATATAATTATATTATTTCAGTTAAAAATGCTTCCATTACAATTAAAAAAAAATCATATTATTATAGATTTAAATATTGTGCAGCAGATATCTTCTCAGCGAAACTGAAAGTATCCAAAGTGTAACGCCACCCAGAGTCTACGAGTGTTTTCCAGGCGAGAGTAGTGATAAGAAAGGCCTGCAAGATTCTTAGCCCCAACTCTATTACGATACACAACATAGGAATTTTTTTTGGCAACCAAACTGCTATTCAAGCACTCCACTGACTTACTTCGTCCTCTAAATTAGTTTAGCAATGCAAGGAAATTATCACACAGGTAAGCGCTCGGTTTAATATTACTCTCCTCTGGATTCATGGTCACAGAGCAACATAGGGGGGAATGAGAGAGCCGACGCGCTAGTCAGATGTGACTCAAGTCTATCTTGCGTAGTCAGCGTACTCTTTAAGGGTAGAATTCTCTGACAGTTTCTTTCTGTTGCTAAATCTATGTGGATCATTCGAGAAACCTCTACCATATCTGGGCCGGAGTCCGCAAGGGTGATTTTTGCTGTGTACACAAAAACAAGAGGTGCACAGGTTTGTTCCAATTCCGAAACCGTGAGTGTAAGTTTTTTGTATAGCGTACACAATAAAGAAATTCATTCACTTCGTTTTGGGCTGTAAGTTTTTATAGTGTACACATTTTTTCTTGTACCTATACACATCAAAACTCATCATTGGGGGATCGGGCCTCTGGAAAGATATGCGTGATTCAATTGACTCACACGCTGCCAAGTTAGGCATTACTTTTAATGCTCACTGGCGTAGCTGTAACAATTCCAACGAAAAGGAAACCATATTCAAGCTTATCTGTAAATGCTCGGTAGAAACTAGAACAAGGCATTGCACACTTGGCAAAAAGTTTTTAAGGAATTATCAAATATAGCCACATGTTATCACCAATAAAAAACAAAAACACTGTGGCGCTGACAGCCCGGTATGGGCCATGGCCTAGCTTCTTGACACTCATTTGTGTTGCTCATGTTGTCATTTTAGTCACATCTGAGTGGGGCCTACGGTTTATCGCCGAGTCCGAACGGCACTCCTTAGAAGCTTTTTCGTAGGCAATTTTACTTTCGGGAGTTTGCCATTGCTCACCGAAAGGGTGATGGCGATTTGAAAAACTGTTGGTGACCCAGCCAGGAATCGAACCCAGACTGTCTGCGAGCTAACTATCGCGCCATCGCCATCGCCGTTCTCACCAATACCTTTCAATATTCAGGTCACAAGAGATGCGGTATCAAATATAATAAATGAAAAATATATTCAGCTTAGGTCATTTATTGAAGCTTTCGGGTACGGTTCTGTAACTCTATTCCAATTTATTTCAAGTTTGTATATAATATTTTCTTTCACGGCGGAAAAGGGAGATAAACTCACCTGTTAATCTGTTTTTTCTTGGTTTAACCAACATTATTCAGGCTCTACCTCTCTCTTCTCTTAACCGGTTTTTGACCATTTTCCAATTATCTTGTCCTTAATATGAAATATTAAAAACCATGTTCTCCTTTTTACGAAGTTCTTGCTGTAACCGATGCGGTGTGACGCAGTTTATGTTTTAATGTTAAAAGAAAAAAGTTTTCATAGTCCGTGAATAATTAAAAACCGTTTTGTCCATTTCTGAAACCAGTAGTAATACGACCTTTTTATTTTGATGGACATAATTCTGGAAATAGTCAAAGAAGAAAAACTGAAGCATAAATATTATGCTTCTATGAAGAATAAATACGCCACGATCTACCGTTTTTATTCTGATATGAGAATGACTTCAATTTGATTATATTTGTGTATCTATCGAAACATTTTTTTTATGATGATTTATTGGTATAATCCGTTGCGAATTTTGACGAGAGTACTATATTATAGAAATGATGGTTAGTGTTCCCTTTCACGCTGTTGTTGTAAATTTGGTCGAAATCATTGACATTAGGGTAGTGAAATGTGTGGGGCCTCGGAACCTGTATGCTGAGTTGCAGAAGATATGAAACTTTTCTATTCGAGTTAAGTTTCTCACAGCTAGTGCTCTCTCGAATTAGCATCGGAATAAGGAAGTCAATTTAATGATTTTGTGTAGATTTTTGGTGTTTAACTAACTTAACTATCATATGAGCTGTTAAAGCCTTTCCTTTCGTAGATTCAACACGTTTGAGGGTTCCCCCATATCGACAAAATCCTTTGTGAAACGACTGTCAGAATTACTAAAAATTATGTTAAATTTTTAAGATCGTATTTTGATATTTTTATCTATAATCAGTACTTTTATTATTTGAAATTGTTTCTCCATCCCCCATTTGATCTTATTTGTGGTTAAAACCGCTTTTATCTCCTGCAGGAATAGTAAGTGAGTTCAGGTGTAATGAAGTTTGATTGGTGTTTTAAACCAATGATTGGTATTTTGTAGTGTGATCCGTATAAGTTACGGTACACCTTTCACGTTGGAAATAAATTACAAATATATCAATATATTTGGTATTAAACAATAAAAGTCAATGATACACCACTTTTAATATGTGTAGGAGGTGAACATCGTGAAAAAACAACTCCACTCATATCTTCGTTAGACAGTGATTTAACGAATTCATCTATTTAAGCCTCTAAGGCAACCTCCTCAAGTAAGCGATGGTTTTAATAAAATCTGCTTTTCCTTTTACGAGTATTAGCGTAATTATACCTATATAATATATAGTATGACACAAATTTTTAACCAATTACAGACTCACATGCATAGAAACGTTTTAATGTATTATACACAGGCAAGTCATGGACTTTAATGTTAACTTCATTTCCACTCTCATCGTATCTTTTATCGGGAAAATTTGCATGTCAATTTAATTGCATGCAAAATTACTCAACTACCGGACGTTAGTTCCAAATCTTGTTATATAAATATTCATTAAGATCATTAGTATTCAATAGGGCTTTTCTAATTTACTATTGCGATTTCTTGCCTTTCCAATTTTGCATATGATCAGGATTAGAAGCACCATAAAGCTATGTCTCACGCAAATACCATCAACACGGAGAAAGATACTTATATGCACTTCCATAGGAAAGCATCCATATTACATCCGTTTCATCCCATAAAATGAAAACGTTTTTCACTACCTGTGTGCTGGTGTAAGAGTCTATGAAGGTGCTATCTCTAATTTAAAGGGAATATGCAGGATTCGGGACGACATTTAATTTGAACATAGATTTGTTTTCGCGTGCATATATGTACTCGTATGTACGGTGTGTTCAAGCAATAACTGATTTCAACAATTTGCAGTTTTATGTATGCGCATTTGTACATACAATTTAAGTAGATGGCACAGATGTCGTTAGAAAACGAACGTATAAAATACGTTCTCATGTAATTTCTTGTCTTTGCTATTAAAAGCCACTTGAGTGTCCATATCAAATTAAATCTAAGAATGATAAATTATATTTATTTGAAAGCTTAAAACTCCTTCTAACTGCTCTTATTCACAATATAAAAAGAACAATATAAAAAGATACAACTGTATGTTAACTTAATTCCAATTTCCCTTCAGAAATACTTATCCATATTTACTACGGCAAATGGAAATATTGTGGCACTTCAGCTTACATGGGCGTATGAGAATGTGGGCATGTTTGGATATTGGTATTTTATGTTCACCCACTACAAGCAATTAAAGTCCTTGAATCATAGCCCACGTTTTTTAGCAAATGCCATTGATTGCACAACTCCCAAAGTGGGTGAAAGAACCAAAGAATAAACTTTCTGCAGTGTTTACGCCTTAAAATGAAACACTCGCAGATACCTACATTTCCATGTATACTCGTATATGTATGAATAGGGATTCATTCAAAAAAATTGGTAATAACGCCTACAAGTCAAAAATGCGTGGGTGCAAGGTAGATTAACAACTTTATGGGGCATGGTAAATAACAATACATACATACTAACATACTCGTATGTATACGAAAAATATAAACGTGAACATTTAAACTGTTTAAAAAGGAAACCATTAATTTTCTACATGAACATACATAATTTAAAAACTTAAATTCGGGTTTGCCGAAAAAAAATTTTATTTATTTTTTTCTCCAACTTAACCTAACACTTTTAACTTACTGACTACCTGGTGACCATTTGTCACTCCCTTATATAAATTCTCATATTGCTAGCTCAGCTATCTTCGATGCAGCGCGTGTGAACTTTTGCGACATTGGACACTTCCTTTGCAATATTGTTGCTGATGTTAGATTTCCATGCCCGCGAAAAGTGTGGGAAAATACTTTGTATTGAAGTTAAAATCAAAATGAAAAAATGGATGATATCTCGGATTTTATGGGGTACATAACCTCTCCCCCGTTAGATTTTAAATTCTCCTGAATTTTTGGGACTATATTTTGAATGGAAATTTTGAGACCTTTGTTTTTCTTGTAGAAAAAACAAATCAGAACGACGAATATGAATATAATAGCTGAGACAGCAGTATAAGTTACATTTTTATGAAATCTTAATATTTTAATATTTTCTAAGTTTACAAACGTTTTTAACATAATTTCCTTAAAGTCTAGCTTCCTAGTAAAATTGATTTTTTCTTCTTCATTGTAGAAGAATCTGTCCACAAATTGTATATTTTTATTGCCAAACGTTTGACTAAGTATTTCTATTGAGCAATTATTGATTACAATTAAATAGTTTCCACTTAATTTTATGTTTCGATCATCGCAATGGTTTATAATTGTTTCGTTATTCATGTTTTTACACAGTATAGTATATTCATCTAGTGATACAATTTCCATTAATTTATTTTCTTTCATTTCACAGTTTTGTTTTGTAATACAATTGTTTATTGGTATTAAATCTTTTTCATATAAAATTTTATTGTCGTATTGATATTTAGTTCGATTAATTTCTATAACATATTGGTCTTCAATTATTATTTCCTGATTTCTTTCTGTGGGTACTGCTGTGATAAGCTTAAAATCTACTAGTTTATAAGTATGTGGTATTTTAATTGCAATGATTAATTTCCCTATGCTATATTTTAACAAACCTATTCTTATATTCTTTAACTTATATAAATCTAGTTCTGTCTCGGTTATTTCTGTCGCCGTCATCAGACTTGGGTGGACAAGTCCTTGTTTAACTAGAGCAATACTATCTATTATTTGATTTAATTTATCTTCTAGAATTCGTAGTTTCAAGGTTTGGTCGATTTTGAGCTGTTGTCGAATAATCCGCTTCTCGTTATCTGTAAGTTCTTTATATGTCTGGATTAATTGGTTCCTATCTATTTCTATGATGCTCTTAAGGTCACTGATTGTGTCATGAAAATGGGAATTGATTTCGATTTGTTTATTTAGGTTAAAAACTGCATTACTGTCATTTTCTTCTATATTTCTAATATGTTCTGTTATGTCCTGTCTGTCATTATCGTCCATAGTTCCAAATAGCCACTTTTGTGCTGTACCTATTAGGTTTATAAGTCCTCTTTTTTGTCTTGTCTTTCCGGGTTCTATTGCTTTTAGTTTTGCTTCAATGTTGGTTACTAATTTTCTAATTGTCACGTCGTCTGCTATTTGTAGTGTCCTTAAACTTTCTGTTATCATATTCAGGGTTCGTTGAAATTCGTTAGTAACAATTATGTGAAGTATTGTTTTTGTATCTTTTATTATTTCTGTTTGTCCCATGTTGATTAAAGCGTATCCGTTGTCAGTTGTTAGTGGGGTTATTTGTAGTGTAGCTATTGCTGGTTGTGTTACTAGTAAGGTCAGTATTAGATATGTAAATGTCGTTATCTGCAAATTTACGTGGTGGCTTAATATTTATTGGATGCTCTTTATCAATTTTCTTAAGTCTATACCTAGGTTCATTTTTGTAATAGTTTCTCCTATAATTCTTAACTGGTACTATTTTCCTATTCTCTCTATATTCTTGCCTATCTTGGTTTAGTTTATTAATGTATTTTTCTTTTTTCAGTTTTATCCTGTTAGCAAGTGTTGCAAAGTCAGCAAACATTGCTTCTTCTGGGGTCATTTCTATTGTTGAGTGATACCTATTGTTATAGTTATTGACTGCCCTATGGATTTTTTGAACTAGTGTTAAGTCTTCGTTTCTAATTGTTACTAATTTCTCTTGGAGGGTCGAATGAAATCTTTCGATATCACTATTTCCCGTGTGTGTGTTTGCTTTGGTTAGGTGTAACTCAACCTGTTGTTCGGTTAAAAATGCTTTGAAGTTTTCGGATCTAAATTCGTTATCTGTTATTAATTTTTTAGGTTTACCGAACTTCGAAAAGTGTTCTTCTAAAGTTTCAATTTTCTTAATCCAATTTCTATTAGCTAAAAAATAGACATATGCTTTTTTTGTTAATTTATCTATTAAGGTTAAAAATGATTGTTTCATGAAGTAATAGATGTCCATATGTAAAATTTCGTTTGGCCTAGAAGGTGTTTCGCTTATCTCGAATTTAGGTTTATTCGGTTTCCTTTCATACTTGACTTCTAGACATGTCTTGCAATTATTAATTATTTTTGTTATTTCTTTTACTAATTTCGGATAATAGATTTTATTTTTCAGGCTGTGGTATGTTTCAACGATACCGCTTTGTAAGCTTTCTTTTGTGTGGTAAATTGAAATTTGTTTCTGAACTTCTTCCAAAGTCTCTATTTCCCTAGCCCTCAGAGTTGCCTTTACGAATTTAATTTTCTTGTCATGACTAAAAAGTTCAATTAAAAGTTGTTGTATCTTATTAAACGCATGATCAGATAGTTCAGTGTATATTCCTATAACACCTGGTTTAATGTATCTCCGCAATAAATCGGTCCAATAACCTATTTCTCTAGTCATGTCTACGTAAATAATTCTTCTATTGTGTACCACTTCTATTTCTGTGTTAGTGTCGTTAGTGAGTATTAATTGTGTTTTATAAATATTTACTATTGTTTCTTTTATTGAGATATGATCTAACTGTTGTTCATCTTGTGAATGAATTGTGGCATCTTCTGAAATATTATCTATTGATTGACAGTTTATTTGATCGTTAAAATTAGCTTTGTTGTTCATCTCCGGAATTCGGCTTAGAAAGTCTGCTATTTTGTTTTCTTTTCCTTTCAGATATTCGATGTCAAATTGGTACTCTTGAAGCTTTAGTAACCACCGTTGGTTTCTTTGGCTAAATTCCTTTCCGGTATATTTTTTATTTAAGTATTTTATGGGCATATGGTCAGTTACTATTTTAAATCTTTTACCCCATAGATATGGCCTAAAATAATTAACGGCCCAAACAATCGCCAAGAATTCTTTGTCGGTGACAGAGTAATTCTTTTCGTGATCGTTCAGAGATCGTGAGGCATAACACACGGGTTGTCCTTCTTGCATTAGGACTGCCCCGATCGCGTAATTACTTGCATCAGTGTTTACTACAAATGTTTTATTAAAATTTGGAAATTTCAGAATTGGGTGCTTAATAATATTCATTTTGAGGGTTTCAAATGCCTGGATATATTCGGGATCGTTTACGTTTATAGTTTTATCTTTCTTTAAATACTTTATCATTGGACTAGCTATTTTAGCATAGTCCTTTACAAATTTGCGGTAGAAGCCAGTCACTCCCAAAAAGCCTTTTAATTGCCTTTCTGATTTCGGTAGTGGATATTCTTGGATACATTTTACTTTAACTGGGTTTGGTTTCATGCCTTCAGCTGTTAAGACATGTCCCAGGAATTCCGTATTTTTCTTCATGAAAGAGCATTTATCGAATTGAACTTTGAGATTGTGTTCAGCCAATCTCTGAAATATTAATTTTAAAGAATTAATATGTTCCTGTAAGCTGGTTGAAAAAACCAGTATGTCATCTAAATAGACGACGCAGATCTTGTTAATATATTCCCTAAGAATCTCATTCATCAACCTTTGAAAGGTTGCTGGAGCATTCTTAAGGCCAAATGGCATTCTCACGAATTCGTACAATCCGTTTGGTGTAACGAAAGCTGTTTTATGAATGTCATTGGGATGCATCTTTATCTGATGGTATCCCTTAGCCAGATCTAACGAAGAAAAATAATAAAATAAGAATAAAAAGAAAATCCAATATACCATTTATATTGGGAATGGGATATTTATCATCGATCGTAATTTCGTTTAATTTTCTATAATCTACACATATTCGAAATTTCTGTTGTCCCGAGGTATCTAATTTTTTTGCTACTACAACTATAGGTGACGCGTATCTACTATTTGATTTCCTAATTATACCCTGCTCTTCCATTTCATGTAGTTGCCGTCTCACTTCTTCGTCATGTTTAGGTGGTAATCTATATAATTTCGAGTTAATCTGTTGGTCGGTCGTAGTTCGTATTTCATGCATTATAGAGTCTGTATTTGTCAATTGGTCTCCCTCCTGATAAATAAGATTTGTGTATTGATCTAAAAGCGTTTTTATTTGTTGAAATTCCTCTTTATTTAAGTGACTTAAGTCAAGCTCTTTTTTACAAGAGTTAAGTTCGAAACAATCAAGAGTTGTTTCGTTTTCTATTGAATAGATCGATAATAATGATCCATTCTTTAGAATAATTGTTTTCTCATTAAAATCAATCGTCTTAACGATTTTGCTCAAGAGGTCCATACCTACTAACAAATCATAAGGCTTGTCTCCTAAATCTCTTCTATACCACCGTGTGGCTCCTCTTTGATTGTAGTTGAATTCCGTTGGTATGCTTGTGATTATTCTCTCAATTACTTCAGTAGTTACACTATTGATAGTTTGGAGTTTAAGTTTTACCTTTTCAAAAATCCTAAATTTACTACAATCTACTCTACTAGAATTAACTATGCTCATAGTTGAGCCTGTGTCAACCAGAGCTTTGTATTGTTTATTGTCAATTGTCAAGTTTGTAAAGATTTTGTTTCCGAGGCCTAACTGAGAAAAAACTCTGGTTCGATGTTATGAACCTCCTCGTTGATTTGTTTACCCTGTTGCTCTTCTACGCTATCGTTATATGATATTTGTCCTACTTCCATAGGTTGCAAGTTTTGTTGCGCATTTCTGAATTGACCTGAACTATTAAAAATTTGTTGTCTATTCTGTCCTGTATTTAGATTTGGCCTATCATTGTTTTGCCTACGCTGTCCTGAATTGTTTTGTGGTGTTTCGGAACTACGTTGCCTATATTGTCCTGAGTTATCCTTATAATTATTTGAATTTCTAGTTTGATTATTTGGATTGGGGTTATTACTTCTGTTGTTTTGGGTTGGGTTACTAGTGTCGTGTCTGTTGTTATTTTTATGATTTTGTGTTGGACGCCTATCGTCTACTACGAATTTCCTATCTAGATTATTATAATCAAAGCCAATGTAAGAATATAATATTTCTTTTATCTCATGTAATATGAATTTATCTCTTATATCACGGGATAAATTACCCGCTACGAGCTGTTTAATTTTATCTACTAGCACTGTGTAAAAGCAGTTCTTAGTTTCTACAGACTTAGTTTCATATGTTGCAAATGTGTTCACTTCTTTTATTATTTTTTCCACTTGTAGATTTAAATCAGAAATAGAACTTACCCTAAGATTGCTGATTCTTCTTGAGATTTCCTTGTAACTAACGGTTGGTCTGAAATGTTGTTTCAATAGTAATTTTGCTTTTTCCCATCCTTCTGGTTGGTTGTTGATCAATAATTCCTTGGCTGGTCCTTGAATTTTCGTATTGAAGATAGCCTGCCATAGCTCTTGTCTGGTGTTATTATCTACACTGTCTAGATGAATCTGCACTACGGTAAGAAACTGGGTTAACCCTTCCTGGTCACCGCTGTATTCCTTGATGTAAGCAATCTCTTTCATAATCCCCACAGCTCGGCTTTGGGCTGGATTCCTGCTAGCTAAAGCTTCCAAAGCTATCGTAAGTCTTTCTACTAACGCTGCCTCCATTTCTCTTTTAATGACGTCTTTGAAAAACTGGGATATTCTATCTTTACGATGAATGGTGTATGTTTGATGTTTTTTTTTTTTCTTTTGTTAAGTTTGAGTCAGCACCTGGTCTAGCTTATTTTTAGCTAACCTTTTAAATAATGTTAGATCACTGGGTCAATAAAGTTTCACTTAATATATCCGGTTTGAGGTTTATCTTTTCTGATTTTTAGAAACACTTCTTCCTCCGGTATACTATTTTATCTAATGTACTTTTAGAGGTTTTTATTTAACGGGTCCAATAGTAGAATATATTCTCACACTTGGTACACAGTTGCACGTATGCTCCTCCAAAAGTTTTTTTTTTCAGAGTCGAACTTTTGCCTTGATCTTGAGAGACACTTCTCACACTTTACGCGTTTTCGTTTCGCTCGTTCTCATATGGATTCAAAAACTGTTTGTTTGAATCCTACCGACTGCGCCATTTAAAAACTTAAATTCGGGTTTGCCGAAAAAAAATTTTATTTATTTTTTTCTCCAACTTAACCTAACACTTTTAACTTACTGACTACCTGGTGACCATTTGTCACTCCCTTATATAAATTCTCATATTGCTAGCTCAGCTATCTTCGATGCAGCGCGTGTGAACTTTTGCGACATTGGACACTTCCTTTGCAATATTGTTGCTGATGTTAGATTTCCATGCCCGCGAAAAGTGTGGGAAAATACTTTGTATTGAAGTTAAAATCAAAATGAAAAAATGGATGATATCTCGGATTTTATGGGGTACATAACCCATACATGTGGTTAAACTTGTAGCTTCTTCTATCTTCTTTGTTTGTTGCATCCTTTTGTTATTTCTTATCTGTATTATTTTATTTTAATTAGGTAATTTAGAAGTATAAATTTAATTTTCAGCTCGTGTTTGATTCGGTTATTTATGGTGGCTTAAGCCGTGAGCGATTTCAAAAAATGATAAAATTACTGTGAAGTCACTTGTAGAACAGGGGTGTGCACATGCAATAACTCTGCCCGGTGCTCCGAAAGGACGGTTCTACTGAATAAAAAAACTTGTAGTGAAGGGAAAAACACAGGGTCACAGAGTTGTAAAGTCTAAAAGATGTTCACTCACAAACGATAGACAAATAATGAGCTTCAATAGAGTTGCAACGTGGATCTAGAAGATTGCTGTTTTCTAAGTAAAAATAAGAGAGTTTAATGCGTTACTTAACGAGGACTGCAGAAATGACTTTGCTGTTGTACACGAGAAGGAGTAAATCGATGACTTCAAGTCAGACCTATCACATACCTTCTGAAATACAGATACAAATTGAACATGTTGGTTTCCATAATGGGTTTTATCCATTGATCTGGATAAATCTTTCGTTAGAAATGAGGGAAATCTTATATAGCATACAGCATAAAGATCTCAATAGCTGTCGGGGAAGTTCATATACTCTTACGCATAGTAGAATTCAAAGTCCATTTAAATGAAAGCTGTGTTAAAAGTCCGTCGCTTTTGTATTTATATAGTGTGAGATAAAAATATTGTACTGCCCATTACCTTTTTTGGCACTTTCGCAAAGTATTGTAGATGAGAACGTTACGAATGTCAGTAGGTGTGATGTAATATGAACTCATTTGTAGTCTGTGCCCTGAAAAGTGTAGTACTCATACGTTGTGAAAGAATATTTTTCAGCAGTGAGAACCTAAGTCGACGAAAAGAAGCTTATAACCTAACCTCAGTCTGAGAAGGGTGAAGATTAAATATCTGAGTCTACGGTAGGACCAAGATGTAACTGGTGTACACCTAGCTGGACTATTTTCGCCCACTACTAAATAATTAATCTCCAGCTTATCAACTTACACTTGTTACATGAACTTAGACTGACAAAAACATATATGTTATTAGATGTATGTATATACGAGTATTTATATACAGATACAATATTATGTAAATAATATCATACATAAAATGATTCACAACATTTCTCCACTCGAATATCTTTCCTAAGCCAAGTTACCCCCTATAGTGTTTCTAAAATCTCTGTGTTATATAGATATTGTGTACTCCAAAGCTGTTTAAGATTCTAACAAATCGACATACATTTTTTTACATTATTTTTGCAAGATAAAATCATGTGCATGCATAGCATAGCAAAACTCCTGCGATGTTACAATAGAAAAAACATTTTCATGTACATGTTTACATATGTTTAGAGGTATATGCACATTTGCACATAGATATTTGTTAACTTTTCTCTTTACTCCTTGATGCGAGGTATGTGCAGTTGTGAGCACATTCATGGGGTGGGGGGTAGAATGAATGTACATGTGTGTGCAAAGTGCAATACACGTTATTTTATTTTATAACTTTTTGTTGCACCACTCAAATTGGTTAAGTTGAAGGTTATCTGAAGGGTATAAAAGAGTAATGAAAAGCACAAATACGAAAAAGAAAAAAACATAAAACTGGTATGCTTAAAGGTTCATTTGGTCAGCGAAGAGTTCATCTGTCACATGATAGTTGTAGAACATTAACACATGTCCTTTTCAGCTTGTATAAAACGACTTTTTATACTACTTGTACTATAAAGCTTATTTTTGTAATCAAAATTGCAAACACTGAATGTTCTTCAATTGAATGTGTTATACCTATGTATGTACGAGTATCAACTGCATAGATAATTATACAACCTGTTGACTTACTCGTATCATGCTGCAAGTGCAGGCATCGCTACCAAATTCGTCCGTTTATACAGAATTAAATGCTTAATCAAGGTCGATAAGCAACTGATCGCAACTTTTGACGTCAAAAAAAGATTAGACGGGGCTATGCGCTGTCTTGACACAATCGGATAAAAGCATGGCAATGTCGATGTGGTTCCTCCAGAGGTGAGGGCAAAAGCAAGTATTTGCGTTGAAGCAGAAAAAAATACACAACACCGACTCCATTAATTCAGAGAACGACACCAGCGCTGAGATCGAACGAAGAATGACTCTTGATAATCGCTGATTCTTTAAAATAAGAAGGGAATTAACTTGCAAAGCCTTCTCTTGAATCCTTCTCTATTTAACAGAGGCATGGACTTTATCAAAAGTGTGCTCCATAAACGGTGAGTGGGGAAGGAGATACGAAGACGAACTATACACTATGGCCTGTATAGCGAAATTGAGCTAGCCAGAAGATTAAAGGTCCAACGACTGGTATAGGTCATATAGAGCGGATGGACACCAAGATTCCGGTCTGAAAAGTCTTTGAATTCATCGTAGCTAAAGATCTTATTGGTCAAGGCCCACCTCCACCCTAAATTGTAGCACCACTATTAGTAAATAAGCAAGTAAGTGCAGTGAAGTTCATATACACATGTGTTAAAAGATGATCGAATTTGCAACAGACTTGGATATTTAATTTTCAATTTGGTCTGGATGATTGGCATAATTGACAGTTCTTTAAATACCAACAAGACAATGAAATGATCTTTATGAAATATTTTATAAAGATACCAGTAATTCTTTCAATTTATAGAGAAAAGTTCTACATCAACTGATTAAAGACAAAAGGTGCAATGCTACCTGCACCACCAAGGACATATTTTATTATGTCAAATATTTGTATGGACGTAGCAAATATTTATTTAACTATTGTAACTAACTATAATACATCTTTTTCTCTTTTTCTTGAGGACAAGGTGGTGAAATATTTTACGTGCCATAGTAGATTCACGAATTTAGCATTGAACATTTTATTAATTTTAGCAGTTTCTATTGTTTCTTTGATTTTGATATTGCAAAATTCCTATAAAATAACAAATCTTATAATGCATTTCGTGAGTTTAAATTTTTTTATGATACCGTATAAACGACATTAAAGAGAAGTTTTATTAATACTGTCGTACGCAAGCATCTGTAGATAGGCATATGTTTATAGGTACAATCTACATGTTCGCACGCATGTGTATTTATATGACCCAAATTTGTGGATTAATGGTACTTTTATGGTATTGTCTTGATAATGCTATTGAAATTTGGCGCATGTTGAGTATTCCCCTATATATTCCCGATATCCTGGTTTGAGATACTGTAATATTATCCGCAATTCGGTAATTGGTATTCTATTGATGTACATGGTCGACTTATTCCGCAAAGCAAATTTGGAAAGATAAAGAAAATGTAAATGTAATTTTGTTTGCAATGATTTTGAATGGATTAATTTATATAATTTCAGCTCACGTAAGCCGTTTATTCAAAAACGTTGCCAGTTTTTCGTCGAATAATTATCCAAATTTCTAAACGATTTTTGATGTTAGAACGTTGATTTATTCCAATTATTAATTATTGAGCGCATTCGATTTTTGGTTGTTGATTCGGTTTGAGTGGGTGAAAATTCGTTGTTCATAAAAGGCTTGAATTTCCAGGTAATTGTAAGATTAAGAAAATCAAACAAAGAGTTTTCCCAACAATTTGGGCTTAAGAAGCAAGTATAAAAAGTAAAGTGAGCTCACTTTTGACTCATTGCATAGTCCTAGAAACTTTTGTTGGGTAATATATGGGAACGGCGTCTGTAGTTGCAGAAGTGATAAGCTGACTGGTGGTGGCTTAACCATCCAAGACTTTGGGAAACAGTAAATGAGAATCACTTTTAATTGCATCGAACCGTTGCGAGGGAACGATGTCTTGATTGATTATTTTAATGATTGTTGGTTGCCTTCCCAGAGATTATCTAATGTGTTGATATAAAAACAACTGTTTAAGAAAAATTATAAAATTTGTTTTAAGATCGTAAAACTCATTATTTAAAAGAAAAAAAAAGTCAAACAAATTACTAACAAAAGTTTTCTAAGGGACATTCTTTTCAAATACAAAGCACAATAGAGCAACAACAGAGAATTATCCTAAACTAACAAATCAATGGGAAACCTTCTTTTCTTAACCGATTGATTTATTAGCAAACTCCACAAACATGAACCCCATTTACTCGTACCAAAGACTCCATAGAAGGCGGATATACTGAAATAGAAATAATCCTTTTAAGCCAACCAAAATGCCATATATTTGAGTATAATATGTACATGTAGTGTGTAGATACAACGAGCTCATACCCACCCTATTCCAGGAAAAAATCTATTAAATAGGTAAAGCAAAACGTAGTGACTTCCTTGGGATCATTCAACCCATCTTGATATGTATACTCGTATAAAATAAACAAGTCTGTTGCTGGTCTGAATTTGTTGGTTACTCAAACTTTGTTACAGAATCTGATGATACGCCGATACCATAAGTGTTAGGAGCATTAAATAAATCCTTTTAAGACTGTGTTTGCACTTTGAAACGTTGTGGCATAGTAAGGATACAATACATATGTATGTACACCTATCTATATTTCTAAACAAATTGTAATATAAAGGTATTAAGTTGAGGCAACAGATTTTCGGTTTTGTAAGGGATTTTGATTTGAAATGCTATAATATATAAACTTTTTCTTAGATCATCATGTTTATTTGAATGATAATGATAACTATCTTCATTTTTATTATATATTTTTAGCACATGTATCTGTGAGATTAATAGTATAATACAATTATAAAATAATATATTTTCCGAATTTTATTTATATTTTATATTTTTGTTGATAAGACTCCTGAGAACGAAACTAAGGTTGTCTGGTTCTATCCCCTTTGAAACAGGAGGTATTATACAGCGATATAATTCAGTTCTTATCATTGGGAATAGTTTTATTGGCCATACGTACTTAAAGTTCAAAAACCATAGTCTAATGTACATTACTTATTTTATATTAAAAGAAAAATTAAAAATCTTAATTCTTAAAAATAGGTATTCGTTTAACCATTTCAAAATATTTATAATTGCAGACTTAATAAACTATACAAATTCAGAGTTTCCAAATTAGATGAGATTATAATTTATTATACTACAATTCAAAATCGAAAAGGTTTTTTCTTTTTCAAAAATGTCACCCCATTTTTCTTATTCTTCAACAACCTACTCATTTTCCAACTAATTTAAGGACTAAACCTACCCCAATGAAACGAATGCTCGTATGTTTGTATGTGGAAATAAAACTCTAAATAACATAAATTGCAATTTTCGAAACTGGAATAATTTTCGAACTCGCATAAGCTGAAATTCTGCCATTTTTATTAAAAAAGTTTTACAGATGTTTGAAATATTAGCGCGTTTTTCAATGAAAAGCTTTATGTATTATGAAAAATTACTAATGCTTGCAGGTGCATGCGCAAGAACTAAAATAATAAAAACGTAAATGAATGTTTTAGATATTGGTTAAGGAACTGTTCCCATCATATAGCATGGCCAATTTTGAATGAAGAAATATGACATGGACTTATGTACTATTATATATTGTATATCTCGCGTAGAAAGATTAAGAAAACATTTGAAATTTGAACTTGAACATATGTACGCCTTAAGGAAGGATCAATTTTTTTTTCCTTCAATCGACCCTATATTTAAATTGTTGGGTCACGCTCTTATATTTATATAGCATAAATATCAATATCTCTGGAGAAATAATTACTGATCATTTACGATACCTTGCCCATTAACTTCTTAGGAGATAGGGCCGCAGTTTCTTTTAAAATAAAGACCGACTACGCCATCAGTCTGAAAGCCACACATTTGTCTCTCTCTTAAAAGAGTGGTTTTGCTTCGTTTTTTTTTTCTTTAAGCTAACTCCAAACTGACTCTCGTCAATAAACACAGATTTTCGATGGAAATAAGGAAAAGAATCGCCTTGAAGCTGTTACGAACTTTGTGTAGACCATGGTCTCCTTGCTATAATTTTCATATTATATGAATTTGTAGGCCAACAACTTAGATGGACAAAGTCTAAACTGCTGGAGTTTTCGCAACATTATTTTCATTAATAATGACCAGAGTTTTTTCTGTATGAAAAATAAAAACAGGTTTTCAAAATGAGTTGAAATGATACAGAAGCGTTCTTCTGATGAATGTTCATTTCTGATGATTATCTAAACTAAACATTAATGTCAAGGAACTAGGTTAATGTCAATAAGATTTGAAGTTCTAATTGGAGATTCTTTCAATGAAAAATAACTTTTATTTGTATTGTAGATTAAGTTTAAATATATACTTCTATGATTATATGGATATATGAATATTAGGTTAAAATAAGTAAAATAGAAACAAATGTTTTTTTTGCATAAAATCTGCATACATACTTGTAAAGAATAGAAACGATTGTACTATAATCTGTTTTTTTTTTTCAAGGTAAAAATAGTTGAACATGTGACAATTTCACCACATGCCATATCGAAAAAAAAAAATATTATTAATTTCACCATAGTTTCAAACATAAAAGAGCTTTTACTATTGCAGGAAAACGCATGCTCCCTTCCTGATATACTCGTACCACTGAAATATGTCTGTAGACTTTTTTTTATATCTTCGTCTATACTTTGTGTCCTTCCAGTTGTTGGAAATGAAATCCTCACATATCTTCCTGTCTCGCTTCAGTTACATAAAATTTATCCAATTCTAAGACACACTGGGTACATCACATTTTCCAAGGCAAAAAAGTTCTTTCCGGCTCTCACGCAAGGCCTTTCCATTTCAGAAATGCGAAAAATAGTGTCGCGAGCGGATGTATACTCATTTTGAAATAATTTTGTACGAATCAAACGATTGTAATAAAGTTAAAAATATCTGGCATTCAATTATGAAGGCGCAATCTTCATTTTTTTAAAAATACGGGAATACTTAATAGAAAAAAATATATTTAGTTTAACATTCGGTACATTAACGTTTATCTCAGAATCATTTGAAGCGGGCTCATTTTGGTAACTGTCGCTCATCGCAAAGGGACTACAAAGCGTAAAAAGAAATAAAGTAGGTCAATAAGGACGTTTGTTCAGTATTTTTAAAGATAGTAGAATGCATATACAAATTAGGCTCACAAATTGCATTACTGGCTTTCAATCTTTGCGACATCAATTTTTTGTTCAATAACATAAGTTAACGGTAAAGTAAAATATCTTTAGCCCATCATATCATCACCTAAAAACGGCACAGGGAGCCTTCCATATAAGTGACACAAAAATACATATAATATATACACAACTATTCCTGTAACAAATATTAATTCTCCAAAAATATAAAAGAAAAAAATCAAGTAAATTTATTTGAAAAGCCAAAAATGTTACGTATACGCCCAACCTTGACAACATTTCGACATAAATAATAACACAAATTTGATTTTTCCTCAAGTATCTAATATATAAAAAAAAGTTTATATGCGGAAAACAGCGTCCATAAGTAAATGCAAAAAGGCGCGCTTTTGATAATAAAAAAAAAAATGTTTCTCTGTCGGAAGAAAATTCATATTTTGTTTGTGTTTTCTCATTGAAATTGATTTTCCTCGTGCGTCGGTTTTTTTTTCGAATTTTCACCGTATCTCTATTCAACAACTCTTTCTATTGCGTGTGAGTGGAGTAAATTTATATTCGATTGAGTCGAATTAAAATGTGAAAGTGTGTGTGTGTAAGGAACACTTCTGAGAATGTGAAGGGAAAATCGCTATTGCTATTCCTTTTTTGTAGTAAAATAATTGCATCTCAGTTTTTTTTATACTCTGCTCAACCAAGGAAACAATTCGTTATTGAACGTTTCCTTGAACATTCTCACGGCAATGGTTGCCTTAATTTTACATTTCTAGGTCACTGGTGTCAGAATTTTTAACTTGTTACCCTTGAAAATGTGAGGGATTGTTTGTGTGTATAAGAAATCTAATCAAGAAATGTGATGCAATCAAATTTTTATTTTAAATACTAATTTCTTCTTTTCTCAAAAAAAGAAATAAAATAGCTAATGCCTTCATCAAAATAGTGAATACGGTGTTTGATTTCTTAAATGTTTTATCCGGTTGTCCCATTTATAATTTAAATGAAAAATGTAATTATTTAAAATGCCTCTTAAGTTACTGGTGTCTGTTTTTATGCATAAAATTGGGATTAGTTTTTACTCCCGAAAATGTATTTTTTTTGCCTAATTGCTCATGCCCCTGATGTTGAAGTTAAAAAGTTCTGGCCTTTGAAATTCTTCGTGTTTACGCTTATGTATTAATGTGTGTATAGAGCTGTGCTTTTTCCGAAATGAGGAGTTATGTATGCTGTTGCAAGAACTGTATGATTTAATTTGAAGGTGAGTGGGCTTCAAATATCAAAATTCAACCAAATAAAGTATTGCTTTGACTAACAAATAACAAACAATTTTCCACATATCCCCGTTAAATTTTATTAGTGCTTAACATAAATAAACATATATAAAACAAAAACAGAATTTATGGTTACAAAATCACAACTTCTTCAATAGTTCTAGATGCATGTAATACATATATTATGTGCATACCTTAAACATACTACACTCCGCTTTTTAGGTAGGACTCATAATTTGGAAATTTATACAGCCACATACTCGTAGCATTTGTATCCCAAACCAATAGGTACGGTGGATAGAATGAAAGCTGATATGCGTACGTATTAAAAATGTCAGATACTCGTAGATATGTGAATCCATTTGCTATAACCCATGCTAAAAATCTATTAAAATCATATAAGGATATCTAAATCAAAAGTAAAAACTTCCGCATCCCCATAAGGAAATCAACAAACCAATCAACACATCTCACAAGAAAAAACCTGTTTTTTAATGCCCAAATGAAAATAAAATCGAACAGATACTTCTTGATCTAAGGTAAGCCTTCAAATCTTAAGTCACAGAAATTCGAAATGCATTTTGTAATAGTGAACATTATCTTATTCCAATCCTTGATATTTAAATCATAAGCTGTACTTCTGAAATCATCTTCAGTTTAATTCCTGGCTGGGTTATCAACAATTTTTCAAATCGCCATCACCCTTTCGGCGGGCAATGGCAAACTCCCGAAAGTACAATTGCCTACGAAAAAGCTTCTACGGAGTGCCGTTCGGACTCGGCGATAAACCGTAGGCCCTGCTCAGGTGTGACAAAAATGATAACATGAGAACACAAATAAGTGTCATACTTAGCCCATACCGGGCTCCCAGCGCCACAGTGGTTTTTTGCTTTTGTTTTTTTTTTTTTTTCAGTTTTATGCAATATAAGTCAAAACGTCATTTGGTAGTCATTTCGATCGTTAATTTGAGCGTCATTGCAGTACTAAAGGGTTGCGATCGTCAAACTGTAAATGTTTTTTGTTATCGACGGTGCAGTATAATTTATAATGATGTTTTCGAACAAATGACTTTCGCAGCTTGCGTTTGTAAACATTTTGCAAAGCATTTTGATGCAGATGACGGTTTCGAAAACGGCCCTAGTTTCCTTATGGTCAATACTATGTACGGCCATAATATGAGTTAGAAAAGGAATGTAGTAAGGTCTTCACGGCACTGTTTTTTTTTTCTGGAAGACGACAACTTAAGATTTCATTCCTTATTACAAAAACTTGCGTCTGTTTTCCAATCTTAATAGCAACAAACTATATTGTGCAAACCCGGTGGAGGAGGTAAAACATTTGCATTTGAAATGTACAGAGATACATGTTTCCACTGAACGCAGTGAAAAGGCTAAATTCACTGAGTGTTTTCTGGGTCTTAGATCAGAATTTAATCAAAATAAAATTCAAACCTACAATAGGTATGGGTTGCCTGTCTTCTCGGTGAAGGTTTCCGTTGGCAGTCAGGCTTTCTTTGAATACAGCTGTAGACGGCATGATTCTCCCGGTTGCCGGCAGCCCAAATGAACTCTTTTCAACGTCTCAAAGAGATCGGCGTCCTTCGTACTGACCATTAGTTAAAAAGACTGCAGACTGCTAACTGACCTTATTATGAGGCATTTTTGCTGTAAAGGTAATGACGGTATCGCGGGGCACTTTCCCTGTGAATGTCTGGCTTACGCTCGCATCAGGCTGCAGGTACTCGGCGTTAACGTGGTGGGTGCTTATGCTGTACGGACTTTGTCATTGAAGCGTTATTTCCACCAAATTGGTGTAGACTATTGTTCAACAGTGAGACCTGCCGTCAAATCACAAGTGGACCCGTCGCTTCTAGCGGTTAGTGAATATATTCAATGTCTCAAAACTTTCCACGAGCTGCTGATTTTTTTATATTTTCAACAACCTTTGAAAGAAAGGATGTAAGTGGGATTTTTTAGTGACGGGCTCAATAAATGATATTTTGCATTCTCTCAGAAAGAAGGATGTAGAAGAAGTTGAATGGCGAAAGACGAAAAAGCTGACGCAGTAGAAGAACAGTTCTTCAGGAGAAGGATAGATATAGTATGTGAATGAGTGAATTTATTTTCTTATCCTTTTATTAACCCTTTCCTCGTTATACGAACTTATGCGTAAGGAGTTTCCCATTTTTACTGCATCGCTGCTGCTCCGCTTATGGGGTTGGCTAATGTCGCCGACCGCAGAACGCGTCTACATAATGCTCGGTCCTGGATCGCTTCAGTGGTTAACCCCAGACGTTGTTGCGCATTTGCCATCTGAGAAATCCAGGAATTCTTTTTCCGACCTCGTTTTCTTACAGTTGGAGTGACCGTAGTTGATAGTGCCTTTTTAACCGGATTTTCCGCAGATCTTCTTTGAACGTGGCAATACAAACTTATTCTATTCGCCTCAAGCTGTTCGGTTACCGAATTCTTTATATGTAGACTTCCTCTTATACGCGTAGATCTAATGCAATCGCGTTCAGTGACTTCACTATACATCCTTAACATTTTCATTTCCGCTGCCGTCATTTTGTTTTTAAACACTTCGTACATTGTCCAGCACTGTGAACCGTATATAAGAGCTGGTCTAACAACCGTGGTGTAGAGTTTCCCCTTTAATTTAAGTGGAAATTTTCGGTCGCAAAAGATTTCTGAATTTTCCCGCCATTTCATCCATCCCACACTCACTCTGTGGTTTACGTCGTCGTCACATTTCGCTTCCATGATAACGATTGATCCTAAGTACTTAAAGATAGTGCTTTTCAGAAGAACTATTCCGTCTAACATTATATCTGGAACAGGTCGCAACGGATGCGCAAATGGGCGCATCAAATGCTCCGTCTTTGAACGACTTATTTTAAACCCGTTTCTCTCTAGCGCATTTCTCCATGAATCTAAGGCGTTCTGTAAATCTTCGACGTTATCGCTAAGTATAACTGAGTCGTCAGCGAAGAGAATTGGCGTTACATTTGGTTCGCACATGCAGTCTTTTAAAAGATAATCGAATACTACGTTAAAGAGGAAAGGGCTAAGTACGCTTCCTTGATGCACTCCGACATTAACTGGAAATTCTCTCGTTAGTCCAGCAGAGCTTTTAACCGCAGTTTTCACGTTTCCGTACATGTCTTGTATTTTTCTAACATACGTTTCCGGTACATTTTCAGACCTCAGCGCGGCCCATATGAGATCTCTAGGCACTCGATCGAATGCTTTCTCGAGGTCGATAAATACCATGTGTAAGTCCTTAGACGAAACTCGGTGCTTTTCCCTTATTATTCGTAGGCTTTGGATAGCGCCCACCGTCGATCTTCCTTCAACAAATCCACACTGGCTATTATCGAGCTTTATTATTTGCCGAAGACGTTCGTTTAAGACTCTTTCGACGATTTTCATTGTGTGTGACATAAGCTTGATTGAACGGTAGTTGTTGCATTCTCGAGTGTCGCCTTTTCCTTTGTATAATGGAACCAAGAAGCTACTTCTCCATTGATTCGGCATGTGGATTTATATCTATTAAGATATCAAAGATCGCTAAAATTCAACATGTATTATATTCACTTTAATTAAGTCTGTTTATATATTATATAATTGTAGTTTTAAAAAAGAAGCATGTTTTTTTATAAAAATCAAGAATTGTTTTTGGTTGCCATAAAATGTTCAAATATTTTTTAATAATATATTTTATGAAGTGTTTAAGATATATAAGCACATTTTCAATCTTTCTTTTAATATTAATGATGCTAAGGTTATGAGTATCGTTTATCAATTTGAAACATTTCAGCAATAAATAAAATATTTCTGTTACAATACTATTTCAATAGAATGTTCTATAGGCAAATCTTGTAAAATCCTTTCAAATAAAAAATTTGTTTGTAATAAAACAATAATATGCCTTTGGTTGTTTTCTTAATTTTAATTTTCTACTAAACCATCCCTGTGGCATATTTTACGAGTACATTCATTAATACAACCGAAATCGCATGTCCCATTTTACTACAATAAATTTTCAAGTTCAAGGTTCTCGCACCGGACTTGGAAAACCAGTTAAGTATTTTACTGTTTGTTTCCAATAATTTGTAAGATTTGTTATACCTATGTGAGTACAGTTTTTATTTTTACTTGTAAATTGGTAAAATAAACGTTAACCTACTTTGTAATGCTATAATTTAATATGTAGGTATATATAAATATGTATATGGATCACACATATCTGTACGAATAAGTTTATTTGAAAGCGAAAATGCTAAAGGTAATTACGAACACTATATTGGCATCTAACATAGTATTCTTACATTTCAAGCAAGCACACTTATTTATAAGAACAGGGTCATATTTGTGTGGTAAGGTTTATCCTTCAAGGAGCTTTCTTTGTTTTTCTTCCAACTTAGTTTCCATATTATTTTTTCTTATATATGGAAATATCTGGTTGAAACCTCTCTCCAAATATTTTTATATGTTTTACTGTTTAAGCTCTGAATTATTTTCTTAGGACCACCTTAAGATTTCCGTATGTTTTTCACTTTGCCTAAATAATGAATTGCAATGTAAAGCAACAAAATCCGTGCACCTGAAAATACACAAACAATTTGTTTATGGGAGCTTAGGATGATTTTCACTTCACAGCACTCTGATTGGATTCGTGCTATCGGATGGCATTCAACTTTCACCATCAGTTTTATTGTCAAAGTCTTCTTAAATTATATGTATGCTGTATTACATTTTCGTTGGGGCGGAATTTTCACGTAATATACTTTAAATAATTGCGAGCTAAATACCCCGCAGGTCCTGTGTTGATAGCATCAAATTCTGAAGTTTAGTGCCAATTATCCCAAACCCACTTATCAAAAGTTTCTGATATGATGAGTTTTTTCAGCATGCACAACGAAACTCAGAAAAAGCACTTGTATCGAAAAAAGAAGCCTACGAAGCTATACTGCATAGAAACAATAGACTTGATTTTGGCCCTATCACCCAAGGAGACGACATGAACAACAGGTTCATGTGCATGATATACATATTTTTACCAAATTTTTTCTTACTTTAGGTGGCGCTACAGTCCGGGGTGGACCTGGGCCTCAGTCAACAAGCTTCTCCAGCCAGCTCGATCCCTGGCTAGCTGCCTCCAGTTTCGCACGCTAAGTTGCCTGAGGTCCTCTTCCACTTGCGTGCGCCACCTGAGTCTTGGCCTTCCTCTACTGCGCTGTCCCTCGAGAGCGAATTCGAAGACTTTTCGGACCGGAGCATTGGTGTCCATGCGCTCTACATGACCCAGCCATCTCAGTCTTTGGATCTTCACTCTTCTGGCCAGGTCCATGTCGCTGTACAGTCCATACAGTTCGTCGTTGTATCTCCTCCTCCACTCACCGTCAATGCAGACGGGACCGAAGATCGCCCGAAGAATTTTTCTCTCGAAGCAACCAAGAACACCCTCATCCATTTTTGATATTGTCCATGCCTCTGCGCCATAGAGCAGGACCGGGATTATTAAAGTCTTATAAAGGGTGACTTTTGTTGTCCGAGAGAGGGCTTTGCTACTCAATTGCCTTCTTAACCCAAAGAAACAGCGGTTGGCAAGAGTTATTCTTCGCTTGATCTCAGCGCTGGTGTCGTTGTCTGTATTTATAGCGGAGCCTAGGTAGACAAAATCCTTAACTACCTCGAAGTTATATCTGTCGAGGGTGACGTTCTGTCCGAGACGTCGGTGTTGGTTGTCCTTTTTGCTTGACAGCATATACTTGGTCTTGCCCTCATTGGCCCCATTTTCGCCGCTTCCGTCTCAATACTCGCGAAAGCGCCACTGACATCACGCTGCTTTCTCCCGATTATGTCAATATCGTCGGCGTATGCGAGTAGTTGAACGGACTTTTGAAAGATAGTGTCTCTTGTGTTTGCTCGTGAGTTTTGCACTATTCTTTCAAGTACGATGTTGAAAAAATCGCATGACAGCGCATCGCCTTGTCTAAATCCTTTCTGGACATCAAAGGTCTCGGTGAGATCTTTACCGACCTTGATGGAGCAGCGTGCATTCTCCATCGTCATCCTGCACAGACGGACGAGTTTGGCAGGGATGCCAAAACTAGACATTGCTCTATATAGCTCGTCTCTATAGATGCTGTCATACACGGCCTTAAAATCGATGAATAGGTGGTGGGTATCGATCTGAAGCTCATGGGTCTTCTCCAAGATCTGCCGTAGTGTGAATATCTGGTCGATGGTGGACTTTCCTGGCCTGAAGCCATACCGATATGGACCTATCAGGTTGTTGACAAACGGCTTCAGGCGTTCACACAATACGGCGGATAAGATCTTATATGCGATGTTAAGGAGACTGATTCCTCTGTAGTTGGCGCAGTTCAGAGGGTCTCCTTTCTTGAGAATTGGACAAACAATGCTGAGGTTCCATTCATCGGGCATACTTTCGTCCGACCATATTTTACAGATGAGTTGGTGTATGCTCCTTACCAAGTCATCGCCTGCCGCTTTGAAGAGCTGGGCAGTCAGGCCATCCGCTCCAGCAGCTTTGTTGGACTTAAGCTTCGATATGACTATCTTCACTTCATCCAGGTCGGGTGGACGGAATTGTTGGTCATCATCGTCCAGGTTGAAAGGTTGATTCTGCCTGACAGCGGTATTTGGTCCGTCATCGCCGGTTTACAGTCTGCAGAAATGATCTTTCCAAATCCTCAGCATCGACTGCGATTCTACTACGATGTTCCCTTGTTCATCTCTTCAGGCTTCGGTTCGGGGTTTGTTTCCGCGGCATGTTATTTTTACCTTTTGGTAAAACTTCCGAACCTCATTCCTGGAGTAGCATCTCTCAATTTCCTCGATCGCGCGCTTCTCATGCTCTTTCTTCTTCCTCCTGATAAGCCGGTGCTCGTCTCTCCTCTTCCGCTCATAGAGCTCATGAGCAGCTCTGGTCTTTCTAAGCAGCGCCGCGTTATATGCATCTTGCTTAGCTGCATGTGCTTGCCGGCATTCATAATGGAACCAGGGGTTTCGTTGTGGTGGACGAGTGAAACCCAGCACATCAGAAGCGGCATCTCTGATGGCGTTTTGGCAGTGTTTCCAATGGTCTTCGATGCTTGATGCTGGCGGCATTGGACCTCTTAAGAGATTAAGAGACACTCGATCAGAAAAGGACTTGGCGATCTCTTGCGATTGTAGCCGTCTGACGTCGAATTTTCTCACAGCATTAGTTTGTCTTGGCGTTGTTTGGGATATCCGCAACCGTACCTTGGCTACAACAAGGTAATGGTCCGCGTCGATGTTGGCTCCTCGGAACGTACGGACATCCATAATGCTGGAGGAGTGTCTTGCGTCGATCGCAATGTGATCAATCTGGTTGACTGTTGATTGATCAGGAGTTCTCCAAGTCCCCTTGTGTATGTCGAGATGTGGGAACCGCGTGGTAGCCACGACAATGTTTCGCCCCGCCGCAAAGTCGATTAGCCTGAATCCGTTATCGGAGGTGGTGTTGTGCAGGCTATATTTTCCGATTGTTCCACCAAAGATACCCTCTCTTCCTAGCTTTGCATTAAAATCACCGAGGACAATTTTATTGTCATAGCTAGGGCATTGCTCGTAGGTCTTGTTAAGGAGCTCGTAGAAGGCATCCTTGGTGTCGTCATCTTTCTCCTCTGTGGGGGCATGCGCGCATATGAGGCTTATGTTGGCGAATTTAGCCTTGATGCGGATTGCTATGAGGCGCTCGCTCACATGCCGGAAGCTGAGGACTTCTCGTCTTAGTCTGCCTCCGACAAAAAATCCGCATTCAAATAAGCGCTGCTTTTACCGTCGATAGCAATTGCCGTAGTAGATGTCGCAGTTTTTCATCTTCTTTTTGTCCGGCCCATCCCATCGCATTTCTTGGATGGCGGTTATGTCTGCTTTGCAGCAGTTTAGGGCCTCCGCTAGTTGCTCGGCTGCACGTGGTCTATTAAGGGATCTAACATTCCACGTGCATATCCGAAGCTCATTGTCCTTAAATCGTTTGCGTGGGTTGTCAACAGTAGATCCGTCCATATCCGAGGCTTGTTGATGCTTCGTAACTTAATCTTTTTTTAAATGGCCGGGCAGTTACCACGGCGGCACAACCCCCAACCTGGAGGACCAGTTACACTTTGAGTGCCCCTAGGACGAGGGGTCGGTTACACCGAAGCCAGTAACCCGTTCCAGGATGTGAGCACTGCCGTTGGCCCTTATAGGGCTCGTCCGCCACCATCTCTTTTCCAAGACCCTGACTAAGTCCTGGAAATCCTTTCCGGCCTGAGCTCCAAATATGTCGGAGTAGCCCGGATAAGGTCTTGTTTTGTTTTTCCGACACTAATCCTGGTTAATGGCGCAGGAAACTCGCCATTTGCCACCTTCACTTCGCAACCTCTAGTGAGATTCCCATATGCCGCCACGGGGAGGCGTGAAGTAGGACTTATTAGCAGAGCTGCAAGATGTTCGGCTGCAGAGGCTCATTCTCATCATTTAAGGAACCAGCACCTGTCGGAAGATGCTACTTCTACGAGGCCTTATACTAATCGTTGCCATACCATTTATATCAGTATACTTAATTTAGTAGTAGGTGTAACCAAAAAAGTCGAAGCAAGTCTTAAAAATTGATATAGTGTAGGCAAGATTTAAAAAAAATTTAATTGACCCGAGACTGATGAAGACAATTGTTATTATTGAATTAAAGATGCTATAGAAGATTAAAGTCCTGTATATTTCAAAAATAAAAATGTAATAGCTTCGTCTGCTGAACTTCTTCGAATTCTTAACTTCGCCATTTTTGTACATTTTCAAACTCGAGTCTTCGAAATCCACGTAATTCTATCACCAATCTCACTTTAGTGTGATAAATGTACCCTATATCCTTTTGAACTATAACGATTTTTTTTTGTAAACGCTCAATGATAAGCTCTTTTAAATTAACATATTCGTACGAATACAAAATGCGTTTGCAGGTCTTTTTAAATGAAGGGTTTACAAGGTCTTTCTACTTTAAATTGTGGTTCACTTCTCATCTCAATTCACCTTTGGGAGATTAAGATTATGTATGTTCATATACATAGACAAGTATGCAAATGTGGCATATTCCTTGCTTTTATACTGCAATCGACGTCAAAGCATTAACCTTTTAGCCAATGCAGAATTCCCCTAAAACGGCAAGTGACTAAATTAATTATTCAAAAGACTTTCCGGATGTGATACTTTCGTTGAAAATAAATGAAAAAGAAACGTTCAGAGAAGAGAGTTGGAAATTTTCACTCGTAAGCTGTAGCCAATTTATTTAAAGTCACTGTATACCAATTTGCATGTACAAAATACATTTATACAACCGCATACATTCAAAAATATTTGGCATGTGACCAGATAAAATCATTAAACATTCTGCGATTTTTCACTTCGCCCGAAAACATTTATTCTTTTAAGGCTTAATTAATAATTTGTTGTGAAAACTTTAGCATTTTGGCAGCCAACTCTATGAAAGTTTGCCAGCTCAATGAGTAAAGTATTTCTTTTTTTTTTAATTATACATGTTCCCAAATCTAGCAGTTTTCTTTTATAGCTTTCGATTTTAATCAGGCGATGACGTACAGTTTCCTTTAAAAACTTTTTAATAACTAATCAATTCCAACTAAAGTAGTTATCTGATTACTTTTAACTTTTTTGGATCACAAAACACTGAAGTTTGATTTTTGTAGGGGTTCCTTTAAATTGAGAAGACGCAGACGGTGCAAACTCACAATTAAAATATTCAGTGAAAGAGTTTTCATACGTACTCACAACCGTAGTGCATCTTTTCCACTTGAATGCTAATTTCAAAAGCCTTTTTTCAAATATTTAACCAACAAAGTAGAGTAGAATATTCTTTTTATTTCACCCTTTTCAATTTTCAATAATTTCTGTTTTGTTAGAAACACTTTTCATATTGGGAATGATGATATATTCTTTCATTTTTGGTGGCTTTGCCAAAAGCCATAAAGTGTTTTTACTATCAGTGCCATTTCATTGCAACCGCAATCGCAAAAGCAGCACAAGAAGCAACTTATTCTCCGAGTTATCAAAATGCAAATAGGTCAGAGTTACCAGGATTTATGTATACGTATGTAGATATACGAGTACATACTCTAGTTCTTGCACCAAAAACTATTCTGGTTAAACTGGAAGAAGAAGCACTGGCAACACTTCCTTATTTAATATTCATGAATTTAACTTGCATACGCAGCAGCAACTGGCGCATCTGCTAAAGGAGCTGAAGGAGGAACAGAACACTCACTCCGTCACATGCATTAAGCATTTGTTGTGCAGAAATTCGTTTGGTACTCCAACTTGAGTCTTTTATAAATAGACTTTATAAATAAAAAAAGCAACGAGCTAAGGAAGTCCCCTATTTGCGGGAGAGATAGGGAATGAATGAGTGTGAGATCTACATATTTGGACGGTATAGATAAGTAATGGGAATGTGTACCTCAAGATTTAATACGCGAAGTACATTAAATGAGGGAATGCAGAAAGGTAATAAAAAGTTTATCCTCTAGATACATACTCGTATCTACGTACGTTATGTATGCAGCGTTTTTTTATTTATATTTTTCTTCAAAGCGTGTGTGAAACACAAACTGATTTAACTTAAAACAAGGTCCATTTACTTTGTTTTTATGTCGATGCTCGTCGAAAAAATTCATAATTTTTTTTTTAAGAAAATGAACAAAGTTGTGACTTTTAAAACTTTTAATGAATGATTTCAGATTTATATCTTTCTAATGCAATGACAATTTCGATTTTCTTTTGGAAATTTGGCATCATAAGAGCTACATTTCTGTGTATCTTTTGTATCCTGTTAGAATCAACAATCTAATTCATGAGGTAATATTTTTGCTCCATTCAAAATGCTCTTGTACAAGTTACTTTTTGATTTACTTAATTTATTTTATATTTTACTACTCTTTTGCCCACCGGTTATTTTCAGAAGTCATGTCATCAAAATTATTTTGTAAGGAAGGTAGATTAGCTTACTTCCTATCCATACGAGTATTCCTAGGTCTGAAGATTTATTTTTATTTTAAAAAGAGCAGAAAAAAAAATTTGGTGGATGGCAACGATTAGTATAAGGCCTCGTAGAAGTAGCATCTTCTGACAGGTGCTGGTTCCTTAAATGACGCGAATGAGCCTCTGCAGCCGAACATCTTGCAGCTCTGCTAATAAGTCCTACTTCACGCCTCCCCGTGGCGCCATCTGGGAATCTCACTAGAGGTTGCGAAGTGAAGGGGGCAAATGGCGAGTTTCCTGCGCCATTAACCAGGATTAGTGTCGGAAAAACAAAACAAGACCTTATCCGGGCTACTCCGACATATTTGGAGCTCAGGCCGGAAAGGATTTCCAGGACTTAGTCAGGGTTTTGGAAAAGAGATGATGGCGGACAAGCCTTATGTGGGCCAACGGGAGCGCTCACATCCCGAAACGTGTTACTGGCTTCGGAGTAACCGACCGCTTGTCCTAGGGGCATTAAAAATGGAACTGGTCCTCTAGGAAGAGAGGGTATCTTTGGTGAAACAATCGGAAAATATAGCCTGTACAACACCACCTCCGATATCGGAATCAGGCTAATCGACTTTGCGGCGGGGCGAAACATTGTCGTGGCTAGCATGCGGTTCCCACATCTCGACATACACAAGGGGACTTGGAGAACCCTTGATCAATCAACAGTCAACCAGATTGATCACATTTCGGTCGACGCAAGACACTCCTCCAGTATTACGGATGTCCGTAAGTTCCGAGGAGCCAACATCGACTCGGACCATTACTTTGTTGTAGCCAAGGTACGGTTGCGGATATCCCAAACTACGCCAAGACAAACTAATGCTGTGAGAAAATTCGACGTCAGACGGCTACAATCGTAAGAGATCGCCAAGTCCTTTTCCGATTGAGTGTCTCTTAATCTCTTAAGAGGTCCAATGCCGCCAGCATCAAGCATGGCAGACCACTGGAAACACTGCCAAAACGCCATCAGAGATGCCGCTTCTGATGTGCTGGGTTTCACTCGTCCACCACAACGAAACCCCTGGTTCCATTATGAATGCCGGCAAGCACATGCAGCTAAGCAAGATGCATATAACGCGGCGCTGCTTAGAAAGACCAGAGCTGCTCATGAGCTCTATGAGCGGAAGAGGAGAGACGAGCACCGGCTTATCAGGAGGAAGAAGAAAGAGCATGAGAAGCGCGCGATCGAGGAAATTGAGAGATGCTACTCCAGGAATGAGGTTCGGAAGTTTTACCAAAAGGTAAAAATAACATGCCGCGGAAACAAACCCCGAACCGAAGCCTGAAGAGATGAACAAGGGAACATCGTAGTAGAATCGCAGTCGATGCTGAGGATTTGGAAAGATCATTTCTGCAGACTGTAAACCGGCGATGACGGACCAAATACCGCTGTCAGGCAGAATCAACCTTTCAACCTGGACGATGATGACCAACAATTCCGTCCACCCGACCTGGATGAAGTGAAGATAGTCATATCGAAGCTTAAGTCCAACAAAGCTGCTGGAGCGGATGGCCTGACTGCCCAGCTCTTCAAAGCGGCAGGCGATGACTTGGTAAGGAGCATACACCAACTCATCTGTAAAATATGGTCGGACGAAAGTATGCCCGATGAATGGAACCTCAGCATTGTTTGTCCAATTCTCAAGAAAGGAGACCCTCTGAACTGCGCCAACTACAGAGGAATCAGTCTCCTTAACATCGCATATAAGATCTTATCCGCCGTATTGTGTGAACGCCTGAAGCCGTTTGTCAACAACCTGATAGGTCCATATCGGTATGGCTTCAGGCCAGGAAAGTCCACCATCGACCAGATATTCACACTACGGCAGATCTTGGAGAAGACCCATGAGCTTCAGATCGATACTCACCACCTATTCATCGATTTTAAGGCCGTGTATGACAGCATCTATAGAGACGAGCTATATAGAGCAATGTCTAGTTTTGGCATCCATGCCAAACTCGTCCGTCTGTGCAGGATGACGATGGAGAATGCACGCTGCTTCATCAAGGTCGGTCAAGATCTCACCGAGACCTTTGATGTCCAGAAAGGATTTAGACAAGGCGATGCGCTGTCATGCGATTTTTTCAACATCGTACTTGAAAGAATAGTGCAAAACTCACGAGCAAACACAAGAGACACTATCTTCCAAAAGTCCGTTCAACTACTCGCATACGCCGACGATAATCGGGAGAAAGCAGCGTGATGTCAGTGGCGCTTTCGCGAGTATTGAGACGGAAGCGGCGAAAATGGGTTTAGCGGTCAATGAGGGCAAGACCAAGTATATGCTGTCAAGCAAAAAGGACAACCAATACCGACGTCTCGGACAGAACGTCACCCTCGACAGATATAACTTCGAGGTAGTTAAGGATTTTGTCTACCTAGGCTCCGCTATAAATACAGACAACGACACCAGCGCTGAGATCAAGCGAAGAATAACTCTTGCCAACCGCTGTTTCTTTGGGTTAAGAAGGCAATTGAGTAGCAAAGCCTCTCTCGGACAACAAAAGTCACCCTTTATAAGACCTTAATAATCCCGGTCCTGCTCTATGGCGCAGAGGCATGGACATTATCAAAAATGGATGAGGGTGTTCTTGGTTGCTTCGAGAGAAAAATTCTTCGGGCGATCTTCGGTCCCGTCTGCATTGACGGTGAGTGGAGGAGGAGATACAACGACGAACTGTATGGACTGTACAGCGACTTGGACCTAGCCAGAAGAGTGAAGATCCAAAGACTGAGATGGCTGGGTCATGTAGAGCGCATGGACACCAATGCTCCGGTCCGAAAAGTCTTCGAATTCGCTCTCGAGGGACAGCGCAGTAGAGGAAGGCCAAGACTCAGGTGGCGCACGCAAGTGGAAGAGGACCTCAGGCAACTTAGCGTGCGAAACTGGAGACAGCTAGCCAGGGATCGAGCTGGCTGGAGAAGCTTGTTGACAGAGGTCCAGGTCCACCCCGAACTGTAGCGCCACCTAAAGTAAGTAAGTAAGATATAAATGGTTTATTGATGGATTAGTTATTTGGTTGAGTGCCATTGTTTCTATTTAAATATGTTTGATATTAAGATTCGTGTTATATTGCTTCTTAGTAAGCAAGTGTTACTTATAGGCAAATACTGTCCACTTAAGTACTGCCGCAATTTTATACTTAGATGGTTTTCCTTTAGTTTAGCTTGCGTATATGTCCAGAATTTATTTGACGAATAATCATTAAACCAATGAAAACTAATTCTTTTAATTTTTAAATTGTTGTCAAGGTTTGATATGCGTTCTTATTGGCATCATTTATCTATTGTCATCTTAAACCTAACTCAATTTCACGATTCCACCCTGCAAATATGCCATGACAACCAGCTGAATTTGATCGGTTATATTGTTTTTGTCAGCGGTATCCCTTCAAGTATTTGAGAAAGTGCGTCACTTTTTTGAATTCTATATAGATACAAAATTTGATACAGCAACGATTATTTTCCAATACCACCTTACAAAGAAGGAAAGTTGGAAAGGCATACTAGAATTAGACATAACCAATATAGCATATATCCACTCGGTTAATAGTGTTATAAGTTGTTAGAGTATAATTTATGTAGATTGATATAAGTTTTGACTATCATTATCTACCTATACAATAGTTTTTTTTTAAAAGTTTTTTCTCAGTCCATTTCGATGCGAATTCTAATCAGTCTTCAAATCAGTGCAACACGTAGCATATCGAACATTGTGCTTGAAAATCTTCCACTTGAAGCAATGGACATTTACATCACCATGTTTAATAATTCATTAAAGAATACACATTATCTAGCGCAACAATTTAATAATACAACAAGGATGTATCTTATTCCTGAAAGATATAAGGACACGTCTTGTTTGTCGAATCGAACTAAAGTCTTACTACGTTTAAATATCATGTGCAATTAAATAAGACACAATGCACATGTGTTTTCTTGAATGACATCGAGAAGGCTTTTGACACCATATGGCCACTCGATTACCTAGACATGAGGAAGGATGAACAATCTTTTTAGTATGCTTATCAGTAGACAGTGGTCTACTACACATACAATGGTGCATGCAGACAACTTGATTAACTACAAAGCCGCACTCATACGATGGTCGATGGCACCAAGTAGTGCTTAATGGTCCAACAACCCTACAGATCAGTAACTTGCTTCGGGATCCTTTAGCTCAAGACAAGTTTAATAATTTTAGAATCGTATGTGCTCGGTGACGTATAATACCTCAAAAAACATATGCTCAGGGAACTACTAAAAGGTCTGCCTCCAGGATCTCAGAAATCTTCTGAACTTTTGCGGGAAATGGAAAATATATGGTTACGAAAAATCTAGCGGATACGGCCACTCACGAGCTCTTGATTTAAAAGTTGCCACCATCACTACCACCATTCATGACAAGAGCAGAGGAACTTGACAAGCTATCAAAAAACAAAAACATATTCTGAAAAATCTTTATATCTTTACTTGTTGCGACCCTGAAACTTCAAATTGGTCCATACAATGAATTTTAAGTCAAAAGTACTCATCACAATCTCTCGGTTGAAAGCCAAAAACATGCATATATTAATAAGATGTTTCTACTTATATTTTCAAAAGTCCGAAACCTCAACGTCCGAAACCTCAATTTGGCTACTCCAGGAACTTAAGAAAACAACTGCTTCAACCAGTTTTCTTCAAGTCAACTTTCTATCAGTTCAAGTCAATTCACTCCAAGTCAATCCGCTCTAAATCAGTCTAGTCTGAGACAATCCACCTTAAATCAAAATTCCACAAATTCTACCAGACAACCAGCCAATATTTACAATAACCGAGACACATCAGATTTTTAGATCATGTTTCATATTTGGCATTGAGCCATGAAACGACCTCAGAACACATAGAGTAAACAGTGAGTTGCGACCTCTATGTGGAACTTGCAACTCCTAAAAAGTCTATTGAAGCGCCTTTTATTTCTAAATTGTCAACTACGAGAGTAGACTAAGTCGTTAATAATCTAAAAGAACATCTCTCTTATCCGTCCCTGTAGCTCTGGCATATACTTCAATTTATCTTTAAGTATGAAATACCTGTTTGTAATCAAGTTAATCCAAAATATAATCAAGATACACGATCATATACAAACAAAACGATCATGTTAATTTAACGTAAAGAAATTTGAACCTTCGATTGACCACTAGAAGTCAAGGTTTGGGCGGCTGTGACGTCCGATATTCGTTTACAGCTTGTGTTCGTGGCACCAAAGTGAATTTAAATAATAGAAAGTTTTTTGAGGGAGCTTCAAAGCCTTGTGCAACCTAATATTTTACTAAGAGAAAATAAATGTTCCAACAAGACAAGCCTCTGCACCAGCACATAACGCACGCATCAACCAAGAGTGATTACAAAAACAACGTCTTCATTTTATCAACATAATGACCTCCATAATTAGCAGATACAAATCCATTTGATTTTGAATTTAGAGCTTTTCAGGCCAAGGTCAGCACTAAAAAATATGAATGCGCTCATGAAAGTCCTTCTTCAAAAATGGAAAAAGATTCCACAGGCTTACATTCGTGCATCATGCAGTTCATTTGTTGACCGACTCAAGGCCAGCTAATGCGGCCATATCGAATATTGGAAATGAATTTTTATTATTATCCAACATTTTCTCTTTCTACTTCATTTAAATTCGCCTTTAATGTAATAAAAAAAAAAAAATACGCTGTATGTAATACATAGAGATGTTTTCCCTACCCACTACGCTCGACCTCAAAAGCTATTCATATCAAAGGACCAATTGTGCGAAAAATACCGTTTATATTGTTTTTTTTCGAAACTATTCTACAGATTCATACATAATAAAGATGTTCATCCATCAATTTACTGAAACTGTTGGAACCACCCTTATCTCTGCATTGTGGATTTTTCGGCTTCCACCTAAAAAGTGTCTAAATGTTTCAATGAAAACATTTCCACATTGCACGGTTACTAGTCGTGGTATGATTCTTCTCATCCTATCAATCTTATGGACGGACTAGTTCCTTGATCGAAAAGCTCTAAGTTTATTTTAAAGGGTAGCTATGCGGCTTGAGGAATTCTTTCAAAAATAAAAACATGTAATATGATACAAATTTTTATTAATTATGAAACCTACTCTCGTAAATTGACTACCGAATGAACTTAATATGCTTTCACTCACTTTTAAAATTAAACACCGAAGGGAATCAGAAAGTAACAGTTTGCTAGATTGTCTACTCACGCTATGGGAACTCAATTCAATTAATTAATAATCCACAAGTGTCAGGCGACTTATTAAATTGTCTCGAAAATCACCCTCTTTACAAGTTTGATCCTACAGCTCTGTAAATTAGTAATATATTACATATCTTAGGTATAAAGTTGTGCCAGACATTACCGATGTTTGTGTTAAGTTCTTTTTGTTGATTAATTTACTGGAGAATACCAAATGTAGTGTATTTCAAAAGTTTGCTTCAACTAGTAACGACTCTTAGTTTATTCTTATATTTAACTCATTTTAAGCTAATTTATATATAGCAATTACTGATTAACAATTTTACCCCGCCAAATTTAATTTTAAATGAATATCATAGATCAATCCTATTGTCAGCTTTTGTTAACTTTGGAAAGCGATGGAAAAGGACCTAAGTCTTACTAAGTGAAAGATAAGAGATTTGAGTTGTGAAATAGAAGTGAAATTGTTTGTGAATTAATTGAAAGTTGTATTTAAATAGTAATAAATAGAGTGTTTTTTTGAAAAAGAATAACGTTTTATCATTTCGAACCCTAGCCGAAATATTACATTGGTGTCAGAAGTGGGATAAAACTTATTCTGAGTGCTGTGAAAAAAAAAAAAAAAATTAAAAATAAAAAAATGCCACGTACATTTCTGGAGCTAAGTATACCCCAGCTGAAAATTGAGCTAGAGAGGCGGAATCTCTCAGCAGCTGGAGGGAAAAGTGATTTGATTCTTCGGCTACAAGAAGCGATCGAAAAAGATGGAAAAGATCCTAAATCCATGTCGTTCGACGTAGAAGAGGAGCTTGTAAGCACAGGGGTTGACATGTCTGCCATGATGGAGTTGCTCCTTGGATTGAATTCTAAGTTAGAAGAACAAAGGAGAAGTATGGATTCTAAGTTTGAAGAACAGAAGAATTCCGCAGAAGAACAAAGGAGAAGTATGGATTCTAAGTTTGAAGAACAGAAGAATTCTGCAGAAGAACAAAGGAGAAGTATGGATTCTAAGTTTGAAGAACAGAATAATTCCGCAGAAGAACAAAGGAGAAGTATGGATTCTAAGTTAGAAGAACAGAAGAATTCTCTAAAAGAACAGAAGAATTCCATTATTTCCGCACAGAAAGACACTGTCGAAGAGTTCAAGAATTCTCTAGAAGCGAAATTCGAAATAATCGATCAAAAGTTAAATATGCACGAGGCACAATTCGAGAAGGTTGAACACAATATCGAGAATCTTGCGAAAGAACTAGAGAGAGTAAAGAAACAGAAAGTCCGAGAAATTTCTACAGACTGCCCTAGAAGGAAAGAGATGCAACCACCTGTTTTTGATGGCCAAACATCGTGGCCAATATATAGAAGACAATTTGAAGCAGCTGCCATGACCAACAACTGGGACGACAGAGAAAAGTCGATTGCGCTCACGCTGGTACTGAGAGGTACAGCTGCGGAATTGCTGCAAACCATCTCAGAAGATAAACAACTCAAGTACGACGCTTTGGTTAAAGCCATAGAAATGCGTTTCGGAGATGGCCATATGCAGCAAGTATACAGAGTCCAACTGCGCAGCAGAGTCCAGAAGAGGGGCGAAACACTTCAGCAGTTGCAGGCCGATATTGAACGGTTTGCGCATTTATCTTATCCTAATGCCGGAGAAGACCTTATCAACGAGATGGCTGTAGAGGCATTTACCTAAGCGATTGAAGATAGGCAGTTGCAAATGGCTGTAAGAATGTCTGGAACACGAACCCTCCCTGAGGCCCTAGCATTTGCCCTGACGATGAAAGCTGCCGACCAAGCATCTCAAGAAATCCACCGCGTGAGAGAAGTGACAGCCGTGGAATGCTCATACCAACGAGCAGACGTCGTGGAGCGGAACAGTGTGCGTGGAGGACAAGTCCGTTGTTGGAACTGCAACAAAATAGGACATCTGCAGCGTCGGTGCTGGGCTCCACTTAAAGAACGCAGTTGTTCACAATGCGCTGCTGGGAGACATAACAAAGAAGCATATAGCAGGGAAAACATCTATACTGCAAGCAGCGCATCATCAAGTCAACAGGCGGGAATACGTGTAAGGACCAACTTCGAGGGGCAGAAGTCGGTTTCTGGAATTGACGCCCCCAAGATCAAAATCCAAGTCTCCTAAACAAAACGAAGTAACAAGAGTTTTACAGTGGAAGCCCACATTGGCCAGAATAAATGCGTGGCCACCATTGACACCGGTGCCACCGCTTCCATTATAAGAAGGGGCATCGCTCCTGATTCATGGCTACACAATACCAGTAGCAACTGTCTGGAAACATTAACAGGAACGACGGCTGAGGTGTATGGAGAGGTTCTTCTTGCGATCAATCTGGCAGGACTAACATTCCCCCACGTATTCCTAGTGGCCGATATACGCGTCGAGTGCACCAAAGAACCAGGGATAAGATCAAGATAGCCAGTGACCGCATGAAGACGAGGTATGATGTCAAGGCGACCACAACGGGATTCCAGGAAGGAGATCTAGTGTGGCTATATAACCCTCATAGACGGAAAGGCGTATCACCCAAATTACAGCAAGACTGGGAAGGACCATATAAAGTCGTAAAAAGCATCAACGATGTTGTCTATCGCATTCAACGAGGAAGAGGCAAGATGAAAGTGGTTCATGTGGATTGAATACATCGCTACGAGTACATTGGGCAGAATGTCGAAGAGTTTGTTCGGGACGAACAAGTTTAAGAGGGGGATATTGTGGTATATATGTGATTAAATCAAGGATCGAGTGTTGCATAGTTTTAGGATCATACAAACTCTCCACGTTAGAGAGTTCAGTTATTTCCCCAGTTTCAAACCAGAAGTTACGAGAAAGAACTAGAACCCGACAAATGTGGTATAAATACAGGATGAGAAACTGCGGACGATAGTTGATTTTTGGAAAGCGATGGAAAAGGGCCTAAGTCTTACTAAGTGAAAGATAAGAGATTTGAATTGTGAAATAGAAGTGAAATTGTTTTTGAATTAATTGAAAGTTGTATTTAAATAGTAATAAATAGAGCGTTTTTTTGAAAAAGAATAACGTTTTATCATTTCGAACCCTAGCCGAAATATTTCAATAGGAAGAAATTGTGAATTATCTAATTTAAAGCAAAACATCATTTTCAGAAAGAAAAGGTTTTTTGATATATCACAAAAAAATATCTTCTTAATTAGTAATAAAAGGAGGATAAAGGTAATACAAATTTTCTTCATAAATAGCTTAAAATAGACTTGAAGAAGCATTTCAGATAAAGATAGTCTAAATTAAACTTAGATCTCTTAAATTAAATTGCTTATATGCTTATATTTATTTATATAAACAAAAATATAACAGATGTAACTGTGTCGAAAATTGGTGTTATGTAGACCTTCCTAATTGAGCAAAATGGTATATGTGCAGGCACATTATTCTAAATTTAAAATCAACACCTATAATACGAGTATACCGGCATTCTAATAGATATATTTTCCTGTTTCTGACACTTATAACAAGTCCACATTGTATCTCTGCATGCTTTTATACCAATAAATTTATTTTCGCACTTGAAACTACCAGTGACCATAGTCAATTCACCCTTTTATTGTTATGTAGTCGCCATCACAACTGCTGCAGTGACATTTTAAAATTATAGCTGTATTGCAAAGGGTGTTTGCGTTGTAAAATGTATATTCGAGTATGTATGTACATATACGTGTATATGTACATTAGATGCGCGTGTGAGTTATTTTGAAGGACATATCAAATTTCACTCAATGTCCGATTTGAATCACGTATGCATGAATGTTAAGGGCACAATTTGTTTGATGGAATTCAAGATCTAATTTATCTTTTCAGTAATTTGCTTTCTAGCCTACTCTTTACATATGGTATAGGAGGCAATAATTACAGACTTCTCTATAATTAATAGTTACAAATATTTGTCAAGATAAATTCAATCCGCGTGTAGCATGACAGAGTTGTAAATACATTTATAATCCAATTTATTAGAATAATTCATTAATGTCTACACATATTTTCATATACATATTATGTAAAGTCATTTCATGATTTGAAATTATAAATGAGCTTATATTTTATAAGGCAAGTTCATAATTCTATAGAAACTGAATTAAAGCTTACTTACCACTTACTATCTCTTGAGGAAAATCAACTTTTAATTTAGAAAAGATATCAACGTAAATATGAATGTATGTTTATGGGATATACATATATGTACGTGTTTGCGTGATAACTTAGACCTAACCTCATGGTTTCATATACAAGTTTATATCTTTTATATTAATACATATCTAAGAATGGTAAAGACTCCAAAGTTTGTGTACAGAGCAAAAGAAAAAGGAAACTAACTCAAAGTAAATTCGTAGGACTTACTATATTGACCGATAACAATAGAAGTGACATACTCATAAATACGTGCCGAGAATCTTTGATTTATAAATAAGAGAACCATTTCTTTATTCTATTTTGGTTGTGATAAATATTATAAGAAAGATATTGTATATCTTATACATTATGTACATAAAGTCCAGAAATATTAAAATTTAGAATAGATTAAATCAGTCAAGTTCAAGAAATCTTTAAATGAAAAGTCTAAATTCCACTTAAATTATGATTTTATTTATATGCTTAATTTGAACCCCATTGCATGTTATAATATATTCATTTAGCATTTCAGGAAGAAATTTTCAATTCGAAATTGGTAGCACACCTCGCTAAAAACCTTGATGAACAGCCGTGATTTCGATATAATTTAAATACAAAACGTAGCCCTGTAGTTTTTCTACTATGAATAATTAATTGCAATTAAGCGAAGAAAAGTCCACAGAATGTTTTTGGGATTTGAACGTGGAATGTCAGGACCGTTGCTTTAAAACAGATATAACCTTTATTTAAAAAGTGCGCTTGATATCTGAGCAAATGTTAGACTGCACTTTTACACGAAGTTCAAAATATATGGCAAGATATGTATACGAGTACAAATTGTGGTACGATCCTAAGCGCTCTCTATGTCTTTCACAGGGTTGGCTTTCAACTAGAACCACTGCTGATAAATTCATTGCTTTTACCAATAGTTTTATTTTACTATGAAAAGATTTTTTGAGTTGACTATGAAACAAACCGTGAAGTTTTTTTTAGTGTAATACTGAATCCGTAACATCTCAAGTTGAAACTGCTACATTAGCTGGTTGACCTTATATAGGTATAGTAGCCGGAATACTTAAACATCGAACTTAACTTTTATAGTTCTCAATAAAGTGGCAGATTTCATTGCCTTCATTCCGAACATAAATGAATTCAATATTAAAACTTGTAAATAATTGCCCAGGAATACAATTGTTTTTTAATGTAGATCTTGGACTATGAACACATCAGAGATACCTCTCAACTACCAAAACAAAATCGCACACAAAAGAACATTGCAGCCATTGATCCTCAAACCATCAACCAAATTGACTTGTCGCAATTGACACAGGGTATTTGCTCTACTTTGATGACAAAAAAGGTTTAATGCGTTGTCATGTCAACAAATACTGGAGGCACAATCTTTCAAAAGCCAATGCAAGTACTTGCGTGTGCTGATGATACCAACATATCTAGAAGGATACAACGAGCTGTCATCGGGGTTTTACTATATTAGTATTGAAACGGGTTTAGCGGTAAATGAGGTTGAAATAAAGTATATGCTGTCAACAAGAAGGGACAAGCATCATCGACGAATTGAACAGAACGTTGCAGTGGAGAGTTTAAATTTGGAGGTAGTTAGGGACTTTGTCTAACTTGGGTCTCCCATTTATTCTGCCAACAACATCTCAGTAGAAGTAGAAAGAAGAATTAGCCTTTCCTTGGGCAAACAAGCCAATTGAGTAGTAAGTCTCTATTCCAAGCAACTAAGGAGAATCAATATAAGTGGTTAATCACTCTAGTCTTATTTTGTGGCGCTAAATCATCAACGCGAATGAAGATATTCTCAGTCGTTTCGAGGAAAATGCTCTTCGTTAGATTTTCTTATCAGTTGCAGGGGATAACCAGGACTTGTAGAGCGAAGCGACATCACTACTTCAACAAACAAGTTGGAAGGAGTTACCTTATAATCGGGTTAACTGACAATGCTCGTCAGCTGAGGCTCCGGTTCAGCTTGAACTGTGGCGCCACCTAAATCTTCGCTCTGGCCCAAAGAATATACGATTCCGCAAGAACAGCCCAGTTGCCTTAAGTTTAGTGCATTGGAGAAAAGGATATTGACTAACTTAATGCGCATTTGGCGGCAGTATTAGCAAAAGAGGCTTATAAGCTCACTACGTCCTCGTAGTAATTGCATCATATAATATCATTTTTCAATTAACATATTTGCCTTAGGTATGGGAGTAATCAAAAGGTATACCACAATAACCTCATTCAAAAAAACTAATCCCCAATATAAGAAATTTTAATTACTCATAATTTGTGTATGACGACAAAAAAGGAATTTTATTTACACCACTGCGAATTGTAAAAAACGTTGATAGGCTGAAACATCAGGGGACACAAAAACCAAGTTATTTAAAAGCACATATCCTAGAGGAAAATTTAAGCGAATACTGGTCTCCCGCTTTTTGTTTGCATTGTTGTTATACAGTTTGCGCCCCAATTACCTGGTATTTAGAGTAATGCTTATTAACAAAAAAAAATTAATAAATAAACAAACCTTATTACCTAAGTGCTGTTAGGAAACTTAATCTGAGTTTTATTTAAAAAGAATGAAACGTTAAACAAGAGTTTTGAACATTACGAGTAAATAATTGCAATTACATACTTGTTCTCGAATTAGAGTCAAAATAAATTTTAATTGAACATCACAGTTCGTTAGAGCATTGTTTCAAGAGTTCTAAACTGTGTGATCCCTGATGAAATATTATACAAACATGTGTATGTACTCGTATTTACATTATTCCACACTCAACAAATCTTTACCTACAAATATGAACAATTATTTTTCCTTGTATCATTATCCATTCAATTCAGCTTCTCTAACTTTTCAAAATTAATTTGAAAGGGCACCCACATCTATTATTAAAATCTCATTATTACCCCCAAATTAATTAGCTTAATAGGATTGAATGAGAGCACCATGTGTATCTAAGGATATAAAGAAATAAGCAAAAAATATTTTTCGCAGTTTATGAACATTGGGGATATCGTTGAAATTGATTGCTATTAGAAATTATCTTATGAAACTTCCATATTGATGAACATTCATTTACATATATGCATATAGCGTGAAAATATAATTGATAGTACTTAGTAATATTTTATCTAATGTAAACTTAAGCTCGGGCAAACCAAATATTTACATGTATGTAATCTATTGGACGAGATTTGAAATAATTAAATAAACCATGAATACCATGTATGGACGTTTTGAAATATTGATGTACACATTAAAACTTTTAAATTTATAAACTTATAAAACATAAACTGCACAAACAATGACCTTGATATATTGTATAAAACGTTTGCAAATGCGGATGTTAATGGAAATGGATTATTGTACATCATACACTTTCCGAATGTGATTAAGTCAAAATGTCCCGATTAGTAAAAACGAAACTTTATAAAACATACACCACACTGACATTGTCTGGTATCTACGAGGGGGTCAATAAGTCCGTGACTTTTGGATTAAAACACAGATTTTTTGATAAAAAAATAATTTTATTTTTCAACGTAGTCTCCCTTGAGCTCTATACACTTTGTCCAACGCTTCTCCAATTTTTTTATCCCTTCCAAAAAAAATGATTTGTCGAGGTCCTCAAAATAGACCTTTGTTTGCGAGATGACTTCATCATTGGAGTCAAATCTTTTTCCCATTTCTTCAGGTTTGGGAACAAGAAGTAGTCGCTCGGAGCCAAATCTGGAGAATAGGGTGGATGAGGGAGCAATTCATAGCCCAATTCATGGATTTTTGCCATGGCAACTGCACATGTGTTTGTGGTCGACTGTGAGCAAACGCGGCACCCATCTTGCGGAAAGCTTTCTCATGCCCAAGTGATCATTCAAAATTGAAACCACTGAGCCATGCGAGATCCCTACGGCTTCCACAATCTCTCGCACTTTCAATCTTCGGTCGGCCAACACCATATCGTGAATTTTTTCGATTGTTTCGGGTGTAGAGACCTCAACTGGGCGTCCAGGACGTTCGGCATCTTCAGTGCTTGTACGGCCACAACGAAATTCAGTAAACCACTTTTTTACCATTGAAATCGATGGTGCAGAGTCCCCATAGTATTTATCAAGCTTAGCCTTGGTCTCGGTAATGGTTTTTCTTCGCTTATTAAGGCACACGAAATTCACTTTTTTCCATTTCCTCCTCAAATTAGTGAGTAGCCTGATAAAAATAGCTGTCAAACACAAACTAACTGACGCAGCAAGTTTAAATTTTGACAGGAGTCAACTGACAGATGCTGTTGACAAGAGCAGTGTTGCTGTTTCAGTAAAGAGGTCAGAAACTCAAAAAGTCACGGACTTATTGACCCGCCCTCGTATATTGGATGCCTTAAAGACAAATTTGGTAAATTGAAATATCATGTCAAGGTTTGGTGGATTAACACAGAATTAAATATTTTCTAGTATGTTAAAAGTTTATCAAAACTAAAAATGGCATGTATACATGTAAATAAAAACAACAGAAAACTTTCATCTAGTTTACTACCTTATTGTAAGGAGTTTTTTCAAAATGAAATACTTTCCCGATGAGTGAACCCAAACCAAGAAAACTCTCATACACGATAACACGTCTTCAAATACAAAAGTAAAATTATGACAATGTCAAAAAAAAAATTTACCAATTTATTAAGAATCAATATCAAAGAAATTATGTTTTATAGCTTTAGGAAAGGATACCCTTTAAAGATCACTTAAAGAGTAAGTCCACAGTCTTTGAAAATGCAGTTTTGCTTACATGATTTCGCTCTTAATGCCGAGACCAATCGTAACAATTCGATCCATGTGATAAAAAATTAACCTTCATACGGAACAAATTCAAGGTTATTTTCACAAAAAAAAGAAAATCTTGCTTTCTTCCTTTTAAACTCTTTAAATACTGATATCGTTACAATAACTACAATCTCTTTTCAAACTCACATGAAAAATGATGTTTTCGAGTATCCGTCACAATGATTAACTCGAAAAGAATTTCTTAAATAACTTACATTAAAATATATACCTAAGTACGTTGCCATTTATTTATTTTTAAATATTTCCGATAAATTTTCATATTTAAATTCAAATTCAAATTGAAAAAATAAAATAAAAAATGAGAATGGAAAGTTTCTCGCTTTCAGCAATGCAGGTGCCATTATTGGTTAACGTTCCGCTCTCTCTCAAACGAAAGCAAAGTTAGCTCGGAAACGAATATGCTTACGATATTTAGCAGAGAGTTCTTTCGTCAGCAAAGAAATACCATATACCTAAAAAGAGTGATATATCCAAAATGGAGCCTGTAGCACACCATTTATTTTATGTATAAAAGACTTTAAACTGAGTTCAACAATATTGTTTTCCACTTCCTGTATAAGAAAGCTTACTATTTGGCAGCTTAGTCAGGTTTTTTCTTCTATTCGAGTGATTACTAAGATATTTTTATTTTGTGTTAAGAGCTGTGTTTCTAGACAGGTGGTTGATTTATTTGAACTAACACGGTCAAAATATAAATAGAGTATTCAGTAAAGAGTTATTAAAAATAAAATACTTTTGGGAGTGTCTTTGAATTAGGAATATATAAAAGTTAAGTACAATATAAAGTAGCCAAGTCGACGAAAAATAAATTTACTTACGTAGGCTAAAATTTAAGAGATACTTACATACTTAAAAGTGCCTACATACGAGGAAATTTGTACACACAATTTCTAGGACGTTTGAGTAGGGATAAATTGTGTGCGACGCTACACACATCCTAATTTGCGAGTTCAATCTAGGATTCGTACACTGTTGCCACAAGTCCATCTGCTGAACTGGTTAGTGAACAAAATTAGGCCGGAGGAAACAAGGGACTTCAGTTGAAGGTTTCCCTGGAGGAAAAAAAACTGATGCTATGTAGTTCATCCCAACAACAGTGAATGTTTTCACTTCAGAATGCTACTTCACATTGTAAAGGGCCAATTATATTTTTCAAACCTCAGAACTATACAAGGGCTAACTAATAATACCTATAAAGCAGCATGCAAAACGATGGGTCTCTTGGAGGACGAGGGACAACACATTAACGGAAGCTACTATTTGCAGTTCATCGAGGTCATTAAGATATTTGTTTGCCATTATTATAGCATTTTGTCAAGTGACCGATATTGTATCTCTCTGATTTGCTCCCTGCAAAAGTAAGATCTACTCACAAAATTGCATTAGATATAGCATCATCCGGAATGACAGCTACATTTTTGGAAGGAGGCCGAACCGCTCATGCAACATTCAAACTGCCAGTCAACAACTTGATAATTTAAGTTCTAAGACTATAAATTGGTTTAAGGAGAGAATTATTTTTCACCTACTAACGATCAAGTAGGTAAAGTGAACGACTTGATTATTTATCTGTAAAAATTAATACACAGGCAAAAACATACTACTCTGTAGACACCGTGCTGTACAAGGAAGAGGCTTTACATTTCCCAACAGAATCCCTCAATTGCTTGCAACGTTCTGGATTGCCCTCTCATAAATAGATCTTAAAAGAAGGGTGTCCTCTTATTTTATTGCGAAACCCTAATCCACACAAATTATGCAATGGTACACGTCTCCAGAATTCGTTTCCCCGGATTCCATTGATACTCGTACCAACGGATCTTCCATTCTAATTCAAAAGATTGTGGTTTTCAATGAAATTGTCATTTTCTATTACTGTTCACAAATCACAACTTCAGACATTCAACGTTGCGGGCTTAGAACTAAGTGTTGAGTGCTTTTCCCATGGAGCCATACGTAGCTCTTTCGCACGTCACTTCCAAACAAAATTTGTTCGTATTATGTAACCAAAAGTCAGCTTCAAATATTGTTTATAAAAAAATTCTATAATCAAAGGCAGTACTTCACATTCTTCACGTCTTTTGATTTTTAAATTACACTCGTACGAAGCCAGGGCAGGTAGCTTATATTGCTTTTAAGTACTGATATACCAGAATTAACCAGGCTGCAATAGGAGATTTTGGGCTAAAGGCGAAGACATACTTTAGGATATCAAATTCTAAAAAAAAAAATGGATTGCACTGAAAAGGAGTGTTTTCATTCTTTCTATCGTACTCGAAGCCTGAAAGCAGTGAAACAATGCTAAAATATTCAAAGTTAAAAAGCAAACTTCATTTTTATTTATATACAAGTATATTGCAGAAGGATCAATTTTAATATTAATTGTTTCTATATTTTTATTAAAGTATACCAGGCATATTCGTTCTGTGTGTATAAAAATCCGTATAAAATATGTGCACTAAAGAGTATAAGAACTTACTTATGTATTCTGTATGGAGGATGTTATGATATATTTTTAAATCCCTTATCGCCAAGATATAACTACTTAAATAAATTTGAAATGAAATCGCATCGCATCTCATTTAAATAAAGCTAAAAATTTAAGAGGAAAGAATAATTTTCATTGGCAGTTTTACTTCTTCTTGCAAACTTATGAACAGGAAAAACAGAGTAAGCTGTATGTGTTCAACAGTTAATACAAAAGGTCAAATGGTAAAATGTGAACTTCTTTTCGTCTCAGCCGTTTTTTAAGATGTCACATTATTTTTGAATCCACAGCAGGATAAACAAACAATCGATTCTATTAGAAATTCTAAAGTGAATACTATATACACGAATAAAATCTTTTCTTGTATCCAAAGCCAAGTCCAAATGCAAATTTAAGGTTGTAAAGAAATATCTTTCACAAAAGATCCATGGAAGCTTAATTCATTCACCCCTTTTTATGGATCTTCTTCTTTACGGCCTGGTTATTGCCTAAAGCAGTGAATGTATGTATAAGACATACATTTTGCGTGCTAGAAAATGTGAATATGCATACATACATAGATACGATTAAATATATATATTCAAAAGGTTTTTTTTATTTTGGCTATAAGATACTCGTAGATAAATACTAAAGTTTGTATTGTATAAGCAAATGGACAGTGTTCGCTTTGAGCGTCGATAATAAATGGAAAATACTGAGCTGAAATACAAATTATCTCTGACAAGTTTATGCTACTCAAATGTGTTAAAATGTTTGTTAAATTGATTGTTTTCTTTCTGTTCTTTCTATTTTATTTTACTTATTCCTTTCCGAAAACTCAAATGAATGCAAATAAGCAAGTGTGGGTGAAGTCATACGCTTTTCTACTGTTGCATATACATATATATGGAAAGTGCATAGTGAGTGTAAAATGCATGCTTTCTATCCATTTCCACATTCCCATCAAGGTCAGGGATTATCGACCGCTTGAGCCCCCACGAGTGTGATGTTTTCCTTAGTGACGTGAATGTACTCATAAAGTCATGGCAAATTGAAATGCATACAAATATATACTCGTATATCCGTTTGCCTTTTACCTTTGAGTAACAATTTCGTTTTGGGATAGCTGAATACTTCCCTTTTTTTTTTTGTCATATTAAATATTAAAATTAGTAATGCAAACAAAGGTTCACTTAATTTTGAATTCGACATTATTTTTATAATTCAATTAAAAAATCGATTGTGGTGAAGAAATTTGAAGAAATTCTAAAAGTCTTCTCACATCTATTGATGTAGATACACATGCATATGTATGTACATACGTGGTCGGTCTTCATCAACGGCAAACTGATTACAAGTCAAATGTTTACTTGCGAAATTCTGATGAAATTGGGTTTTCGCACATTCTTCAACTTTCATCTTCTGCCTTTATCTAGGAGGAAATTGCAGCCATTTTTGTAATTTCTCCAAGGATCTGGCCCCACATACGCAATGAAATTGTTGTTCAAATAAAGTTGTTTTATATGTACAAGTATGCATATGCTCTTTAATGTTTGCACATTTGATAGCTTGCCCAGAAGATATTAATTGAGATGGTACAGTATTTCATGAGTACAGTCAATTTCACTGATATAAAATGTTTGGGCATTCAAAATGATATTGCATTTCTAAGCACATGTATACAAATATGCATGGATACATCTGTATGTACTAATAAAAACTACATATCCTTACATATGTGAGTATGAACACAGCTATTTGAACAGATAGAACATTTGGCCGAAAAGAAGATAATAAAATAACCTTCCTAGAATGCTGAACAAATGTATTTCTGTTTGCAGTCCAACTAAGATTATTCATTTTATTTATGTCTGTTAAGACAGCCTCATTGTTAAAGGAATTACATTAAAACAAATAATAAATAAATACTTCTTATTCTAATTTATGAATTTTACTTGTGATGTTTTCCATTCAAGTTGCCTGGTCGTCCTTCCGTTTTCTGTTACTATGGTTCTACTTGGGAAATGCAATAACGTGTTATTTCTTATCAAAACTAATATCATAATAATTATTAAAAGTAAAACCTGCTATTTATTAAGAACCAAACAAAAATGTTAATAAGAATGTATAGTGAACTGATTTTCATTAGACACATTTTTTAAATTAGGCTGGAGCTATGGAAATTACTTGTTACTAGATGTAAATAATAAAAAACTAAGCGGATAGTCATTGATTTTACTTCTAATAAACGGTTCAAAACAGTCACCATTGAAAATATGAGCAGAAAAAGGTGTTTAGTAAGATAAGTGACATGCGAATTTGAAGGCACAATCAGACGCGCAAAGGGGAAAGCGAAAGAATTTCCTTTAACAATAAAAAAAGGTCAGCGGAAGTCGTTCTAATTGAAACAAATAAGTCTCGTGTAGACGTTTTATTTCGTCTTCGGTTTCGAATATGCCAAAGTAAAAGGAAAAGATTTTTTGCTCTCTTTGTGAATAATGCTCGAAATAAACCGTAGCCTCAAGCCGTAAAAGTCGCAGATTTTATGGAATAAACTGCTAAAGAATTTAATACCACCTGCAAAAACAACTAAGGTTAAGACTTTTCCAATACTTCGTAACACTGATGTCGAAATTATAAAAATGTAAGAGCTGGGGTTTCGGTCAACTGAAATTGAAAAATTAGTTTGAGAAAAACGCGGAACGCAAAAACCAATTAACTAACCTACATAAGGCTAGCTAGGTTTTTTGGCAATGAATTATGAGAACGAAATTTCAAGATATTGTGATAGTAATCAAAATGACATTCCAGCAAGACTGCGTACTATATACTTAATATATATACTTAAAGCTCTTAAAAATTATAAGATCTGTCTTTCAAATTTTACATAGTGATTGACTGCTCCAAAACGTAAAAAAACCTTAACTTAATATTGTTGATATTATATTAATATATTACTTAATATTGTAGATATTATGTAATGCATCAATAGCAGAAAGTGCAATTTTTTTTAAAGATAAATGGTACGTGTTTTTGACGTGTGAGACTTTAAGGGTTAACTTTAACTACAGCACTTTTTTTCTTCGAAATGTTTATCTTGCTGTGGACACCCTCAAACCAATTCTTCACCCAGAAAAAAATGTGTTGACAATCTGGTAGTCATCGATAGAATCAATTAAATTTTCATTTCATCAACCAGAAGAAACGATAAATGGAATCAAATATTGTGAAGAAATCGACTTAGTACATGGGAGATTGGCTGAAAAGCAACCTGCGTTGGCAAATAGGCATTATCCGATTCTATTGCATTGCCATGCTAGAGCCCGTATTTCACGTGTAACGGTGTACAAATTTGATATTCCTCCAAATCCACCGTATCCTGATGTTTCTCCAACGGACTACCACATGCTAACGGTTCAAAAATATATAATTTTCAATTTTTATCTAAAAATCTGATATAACAATCTAATATATATATATTATATTATATACGTTTATAAATATTTTTCGTCAAATCATATAAATTAAATTCGAAATATTCATATTAATGTCAAAACTTTTGCAATCGACCATTTAAGTAAATTATTTGCTCGTATAATTGTATAAGTGTAGATTTGAAAAGGGAATAAAGATTCGGGCCATCTCAGTTATAGATAAATCTCAAACTGACAGATAGGTTACATATACAGTTGACATGCTTTCTGTAAAAGTCTCGATGCGGAAACGAATGACCCTAGTCTTTAAAATACAAAATCATTTACAATGACACAAGCTAACAAAACATTTGTATGTAGGAATGTTTATGAATTCGCCTCTATTATGCTACAGGCAGTTCAAACAATTTATCTAACTATTCCGGACAAAAGAGTTGAAAAATCAACTCTGACATAACAAAGGCACACTGGGTTGAAAGTTTATAAGGCATTTCCCAAGATAATATAATCGTACGTATACATACCATATGTACGTATGTACATTCAAACGTACATATTTATGAAAATAACATGAGTCTCATATCTGTATGTACGCCTCAGAATAGACATACGTGTATAGATATCTATATTTATTTATTGGATAACAATTTTTGTTAGCAAAATATACTTAGTAAACAGAAGAATGTGCACACATTTGAAAAAAATCAAGGTTGAAAGAAATTCATAGACAAAAACCCGATTCTCGAAAAAAAAAATTAATAAGAAATTTGTCTGTTTAGAAGGATACGATACTGTTATATCAATGCGCAAGGACGATTGTTTCCATTGTGTCTGGGAACGCTTTACATTGATCCATATGTGTTGATTTCTCCAAGTACTTGTTGTCTCGATGATAGCAATCACAATCTTTTGTTATTTTTTTTTTGCTCTCTATCTCTCTCTTTTATGAGATATTTTTTTACAAGGGTTTTGTAAATAACTTCGTCCCGGGTGAGCTTATTCTTGATTGAACTGTGGGATGTTGCTGATTTTCAATTTCTTTCCCATTTTATTCTTAAATTCTCAACCTTAGTATTTTTAGTGGAAATGTTCATTGTATAGCTTCAAATATACAAGTATACACACATACATACATATATGAATACAGTAATTTTATTTTTTTTAACATTTTTAGAGAAAATCAATTTTATGAGTGGCTGGACAAGAAAAATAAGTTTCAAGAAACAATTGAATTTCTGACTTGTATGTCAAATTAATCAAAGCGCCAATGTTCTCCCGTCATTGTTATTTCTCATGATTAAACCATACTGTACTTATTAATAATTGTTAATAATTATGAGGTATAATGCCTTAACACGACCCAATGAGTTCAATAATTTCTGGTAAGACAGACAATCATCGAAAACTCAATGCAATGATCTAAGCAAAGGTTTGAAAAAAAAAATCGGAGACTGATACGAATTTGATTTCATCCGAAGTGAGTTATTTCAAAAATATGATTTCAGAAATAAAAATGCTTCTTTAAGGTCTAGCAAGGTATGGTCTTCATTTCGAATATGTATTTCGTCGTTTTTCGGATTGAACTCGTGTAAAAGACCCTGCTGATTTCCGTGACTGTCGGATATTTTTTTTTTAATGTTTCTTCTGTGATATTCCAATCTCTCAATCCACTGCAATTATTGCACAAACTATTAACACAAACCATGGCCTGTATTTTCGCTATGCAAAGTCTGCGTCAAGGTATTTTTTATTTGAACGTTAAATCTTGGTAAAAAAAAATATATCAACCTGCCTTGAGTGCCAATCGTTTTTATCAAGAATCTATTTGAACTTTTATTTCAGCTTTATTGAAACTAATAGATATCCTTCTCTGAGCTAATTACGAATACAACATTTCTAACAATCATACACAATTGCTGTGTTAATTTCATACAAAATCAATAGTCATTGACTGAAAATAAGTACTACAAAGCCTTCAAGGTTGCATATTCTCTCTTGTGCTTCACAAGCAGAAGCAAAAACAAAAGTTATCAAAAACAAAGCTAATTCAATAAATTATCCTTGCATGTTGCAAGTAATAATTACATCCGTCCATAGTCAGTTTTAAAATAACGAAGCGATTTCGATCGGTCAAAATCAAATGAATCGCAATGAAGCTATTGTATTTGCATAAAAGTATTGATGAGCAAAATAATACAAAAAGACTTTACAATCATTTTTTTTTTCTTTTTTCATGTTCCCAAAAACAAAGAATTTTTGCTGACTTTTACTTAAAAACAATACTGTTCTTTTTAATAAGAAGGGTTCATGTGGTATTATATTAATTAATATTAATCTGCTACAACGGAAAAAGTTATAAAAAAAATGCAAGACCTCCTGAGACGTTTCGCGATGCCATCATTTGAAAGCTAAAAACACGTACTAAGGCACGCGGCCGAAAAAAGAAATATCGCGCCAATCAATGACTAAACGAGCGAATAGATATTCCAACAGCTTCCAAGATTGTGGATAAACTAAACTAGGAAATGCCTTAGGGAACACACATTTCACTCCTTAAGAAAATCTTTGTACCTAATAGACTGAATTTTGCAAAATATCATTTTACATAGCCCTCTGAGAAACATTTGATGTGCTGGGCTGGTAGAATGATTGGTCCATATTTCTTTCAAATTAAGGCCGACCGGAAGGTAACTGTGAATGCCGCCCGATGTGTCGACGAAATTTGGTTCAAATAGAACGGAGAACGATTCGGTTGTAGTAGTTTATGTCGCGCTTTTGCCTCAATGGCTGCTTATATCATGTGACATCATACTTTTAGACTGTTTCCTAAAAGTTTAAAGTCAAAGGTCTACATGGATAAGCCCGTTACGATAAAGAAATTGAAAGCCAACATTACGTGTCAGCAATAACTTAAAATTCAGAACGGACCAGGTTAGACGCAGCTGCAGCCAATGTTTAAAAGAAATGATTTTCAAAACACAATTTAGAAAATGGTTCTTTTTTATAATAATGAACATTAGCCGTTGAAATGTTTATTTTTTGTTCTTAAATTTTTGAAAAAGCACCTCCAAAAGAATTTTTTATTACAAACAAATATTTAAAAAAAAACACGGTTTGATTTTCTTCTTCTTTTTTTTTATATATATTCATGCTCGTAGACTTAATAATAAATACGGATATGATTAAGTTTAAAATAAGTTTGGCAATTTAAAAAATGGCATAAATGCACTAAATATTTTATTGTCTTCAAACAGCTTTACTCACTTATTTAGCGTCCTTGTAATTAATCCAATATATGATCTTCTTCTCGGTAGAAGGCATATCTTTACACTGATTTTTCTGTGCCACTTGTATTTGATTATTAGCACAAGAAAAACGCTGCTTCTTGAAGTTGCTTTCAATATTGAATCTTCCTGTATTGAATGTTGGAGAACTATTAAAGAAGGTTGAGGTTGCGAGCAAATTTCAATTGCAAAATTGCTACTCTTTTACATAATTTCTTCAAGAAGATATTTTTAAGAATATACTCTTATTAGATATCGCCAATATTAAACTTTGAAGTAGTTCCCCTTTAGTTGAAATAATAAATCTGTCTCGAAAAGTTTGGCTTAATCAAGAGAAATAGAATGTAAGTATGCATTGTACACACCTCATGTCTATGCATACTATACTTATGAGTACTTCATTCATGTTTTACAGGAAGAACGGAATATATACGAATAAGTGCGAGTATGTTTTGTTCAAGATGTTTTATCAATAGAATAAATGAGGCTTTTTCATTCTTTTTTTTTTAGCAGTGTATGTATATTCCTTAAAGAAAAATTTCATATAAAATAGCTCCTAAAACACAAGAAAAGTAAAGTCAAAATAATAAAATGCTACTGTAATGTATTGTTGTACTCGTATATATATAAATAATCAAATATACAGTTAATCGCAAGTAGACGTTAAGGGATTTAGTTTCTTTTTTAAAAAGATTGCTTACGGTCGGTATTCCAAAACAAATTGGAGTCACTTATGTCAGTTGACTCTGCTTACACTTGTTTTTTTTTAAATGCTTCAGCCATGGTGTCATGGAATCGTTTGAAGGTTGCATGCCGTATTTATTTAAGTGAGTATTTTGTTTATTATTTTATTAGCTGACGCATTAATTTTGGGGCTCAAACTTAGAATTCAGTTTCACTTTCATCACAATTTGCCATCTTTTAGGGCTTTCTGTAATCTTGAAATGATGTCTAAGATCGATTATCATCATACATGGTTTGGGAAGCACAAATACAAGTAATCAACCTACAAAATTTTCAAACATAATTTAGAATATGCAATATTTTAAACATTTTTATTTAGTTTCCTTAAGTGATGTGCTACAACGATGGGCGCTTATTTACTGTTGTGATTAACTATGTAGACCTTAATACATATATATATTTATACATAGGCAAATATTGAATCTACAAAGGGTTCGAGTATACACATATATGTGTATAGCTCGTTTCAATTTCTGCATCTTTATTATTCCTTTTAGTTGAATTCTCGTGTTCATTGAACATTCGAAAATATTTAGAAACAAAAGGAGAGATAATTTTTTTTTTTGTAATATCCCAAACAGTCCTTTGAAGCACTTGTTTAAAAAAGATTCAAGATAAGGGACAAATTATACTTATACACATGAACACATATAGTGTACGTACTCATTCTCAATGTAAGCTGAACATGCAAAAAATCAATTCTACCCTTTAAGTACCTACATAAGTATGTAAACGAGCATTATGTATATTACTGCCGGTTAACAGAAATTCTATAAATACACACAACATATATAATTTTTTTGGGGGAATATGATAATGTGGAAATGGGAAAAATTAATTGATTTTATATTATTTTCCGATTGGAAAAGTGGGCCAAGTATTTTGAATGGATAAAATGAATGAAGATCGATCTAAGGTAATATATTTGTAAACACTCGTGACAGAAAACTATTTATAGACTTTGCATCCAAAAATTATTTATTTATTTCTAAGCTGTTTCCTTTATGAAACCTACAAGTTTGACATAATTGTGAGTGCCTCCGAGTTAGAAATAGTCAATAGAGACTACTATTGCTTTTTTTTTGGGATCAATTGGACCGATAAGGTTAAGTGGATAAGTGGTTTCAAAAATCAGGTGCCACTTCCACTTGCCACAATCAATTTATAGAATACGAAGTTCAATTATCTTTTTATCGCCAGAAATGGCCCTGCCGATTAATTGCCCGCTCGTGCAACCGAAGTCCGTCGGACTTTCGAAGTAATGTTCATGGAATATTGAGATAAAAATAAAAATTGTATCGATGCTTAAAACACAAAATGGAGTGCATATAATGAAAAACTATGTAGGTAATTATCAGCAGAATCTTCGCATTGTTGTTCACAGTAGAATGGATTTTTGCTAGATATACCACCTTGATCAAAATTTTTTCGGATTTTATTCAGAAAATTAAAAATACAAGTTTATTTATCTAAATCTATAGGTATATTGTCCCCTTCAAAGTAATCCCCATCGACTGCAACACACTTATGCCAGAGCTTGATCCAATCCTCGAAACATTTTTTATATTCGGTTTTCGGAATGTCCATCAGTGCTTCCTGCGATTTTTCCATTACTTCCTCTCGGCCGCTGAAACGCGTTCCCCGTAGTAGTTTTTTTTAACTCGATTGAACAGAAACAAGTCACAGGGAATCAATTCAGGTGAATTCGGTGGCTGTTGGATGGTATTTGTTGCATTTTTCGTTAAAAAATTACAAAAATACGAATAATAATACAATACTGGTCTCTTTCGGCGAATTGCTTCACGCAAACATCTCAGAATGCCCAAATAATACCTACTCTTTGTTTACTGTCTGGCCTTCTGGCAAAAATTCATGATGTTTTCTTCGGTTTTCGATGTCGATTGACTCACGACCACTTTTGAACCACTCGTGCCACTGGTAAACGACCGTTTTCTTTAGAGAATGGTTGCAGAAACATTTTTCCAATATTTCCAACGTTCGCGCACCACTAAATCCGTTTTTTACACAAAATTTAATACAAGTTCTTTGTTGCAAATTTAAATTCATTTCTAAAATTGTAAAAAAATCGTCAACATACACAGAGATAGATGTACTCTTGGCTACGTAACTTTTACAAATGTCAAGCTATGACGCTAAGATTTAGAGGTACAACAGATGTACCAACTTAACAAAAACAAAAGAAATCAAATCGGAACAATGGGAGTGCCACACGGTGGTGGGTGGGAACTTTTTGATCAAGGTGGTATTATGGTGCAGCTTTCCGGGTATATTTTATGAGATCACATGCAAGTATACTTTATATCCTTGGCTTGATTGCTTTGCCCGATTAATTCAACAGAAAACTAAGCAAACAAACGATTAAGCATTAAATGTGCATATTTTACCTGACTTATTACATACCATGTAATTGCAAAAAATTTTATGCAAAATCACTTGGCTAAGTGAAAATGCAAGAGTCAGCAAGAGAATTTATCGCTACATCGCACTAGAACATTAGCTGTTTTCAGAGTTGGCTAAAATTAAAAAGAAAATACACATTTAATTGAAACCCCCCAAACAACTGGCAGATGGGAGAGGATGGTTCTTTTCATAATGACTTTATATCAAATTACTTTCCTACATAGTTATATAAGTAAAATCCCCAGAAATCCGAGCGCTTTACTAGTTTTCGAGTTGCCACGCTTAGTTCAAAAAAGTTTTCTGTCGAAAATTACTTATAGATTTAGGTCTATTGTAAAAAGAGGTATACTATATATAAGTTCACGCTGTGTCAAATCAGAGAATTGACTAAAAGTCAATAAAACAATCTGGTTATATATTTCCATATTTCTGAGCAACGCCGCTTTGCGCATCAAGTAAAATTCCACTCAATACGCCACATTGGCCCAGTTTTCAAATTTAAATTTCAAAGTAAAAATAGTGGATATTTTGTATGTTTGTACTCGTATATTTGTATTCTTCTATATTTAATCAGTCTACACGAACTTCAGTCATTACTCCTTTAAAGTCTGTTGTTTAAAGCGCCACCATATGATGAAAATAATTACAAAAAATTGTACATACTCGTACATTTCATCTATGTCACTTTAATACAAAAATTCTGCTAGTCTTTTCTCATAAAAATATGATTTGGCTTACTTTTTATTACGATGATTTAACTGGCCATATTCTTTATTCAAAATAATTGTTCAAGGGATTTTGCTAAGAAGAAATTTAAGTCAAAATCTTAAACGACCTCAAGCAATATTCAAAATCATAATAGCAGCAAACAAAACCACAACTAAATTGCAATCACATCATTAATATTCCAGAACATAATACGCAAAGGCACAAGAGATAAAATCCACAAAAAGTACATTATTATAAAAGTCACGACTTCATTAAAGTTACAACGCACACTAAGTTCTCTCCACATTTTGTTTTTCTTGTTCTTGCAGTTGATAATAGATGAATTCGATATTCATTTTCCCTTTTGAGGGTCACATACCCCCAAAGCCTTTCCATTCTTTCCGGATTGCTGTGGTCACTTCTTGTCAAAGTTTTGCCTGGACTTGGAGGACGAAGTAGAGTAAAGTGTCAGTTGTTTCCGATTGTGTGACGAATTTCTAGTAAAATTTTTAGTCTGTTACTTACTTACCTATATACCTATACGTACGTGAATACTTAGAAGAAGGTAACTAGTGTCGCCAAAACAATACTTCCTATCAACTCTTCTAAGACTATATACTATGCAATAACTTAATATTTATTATGCGATTTTCAGTGATTAATTTTAACCCAATAAGAAACAAAAAATACAATTTTGGTGTTGCCTAATTATGTGGCATAATCAATCACAAAAACAATGCGTACTTTATCAATTAATTTAACTTTTGTAATAAATTAAATTCATTTTAGATACGCTCAACTCATAAAAATTCTGAAATAAAAAATGAATTAAATATAAACAATCCTTAATCCTTTTCTTCCACAGATGCGACCAGAGAAGAAAACAAGCCTTAGCGTAAAATATATTGAAAACAGTTCACCTATCCAACTACAGAAAATAATGTCTTCAAATTGATGGCTGTCAACAAGCCAAGAATAATAACAAATTAAACATCAAACCAAAAACGAACAGTTTCCGAAACTTCAACCAAAATTTAATTTCATGAATTGTTCTCAATGTAATGACATCTTTTCAGCTGTTGAATGGAAGCCAAAAACGAATCAGCATCAACATCCAAAACGGGCACCCCATCTTCGTTCCTGTCGTTGTTATCGTCAATGTCGTTTACCTGAGGAAGGAAATTTGATTCTGTCAATAACGGCTAGCAAAAAGGGTTCGTTGACGGCAGTTACTCTACTCCTTTATTTCCAATGTATATATACTCATATACCCAGACGTGCCATCGTTTATCCGCACAAGAGAAATGTTTTGACGAGAATTTCGATTAACAAGTAGGTAATTAAAGGATATCCGTACAAAATAAATTTTAAGGAAGTTTGAGAATCTGAAATGATGCAATTGAAAAATAAAACAGATTTGTTATTTGATAAGACATTTCCTAGTGACTGCAATCAATAAAGACGATACCCACCATACAAAACCTTGTGGAACATAATGTGTAATGTATTACATACCCATACAAAAGTGGAAATACATAGAAACACATCAAGTGCACGGAAGTTTCATTATTTTATCATTTAATCTTAGTCTTTAAACTAATGGACATTAAGCAAATCAGAGCAACTTACATTTTATATCTGCACGTACATCAACATATAGAAATCGCGATAAACTGATGATTGCGAAACGGCGAGGCGACGAACCGGCGTTAAGGGATTGTTCGGTGAAGCTTCCTTTAGATATTCTGTAAGTATTTTGTTTAATTGTATATAACTTTAAAAAAAAAAAAAACACAACAAACAAAATTGTTGGAATTTTTAAATGAACTCGGAATTGAAAAGAATTTATTTAAGAATTGAAATTATCGATTGACTTAACATTTAGGCTTATCAGTTCGCATTTTGATATACGTTTTCAATTTGAAGTCGATGGGCTAGAACTCAACATTCTAGATTTTAATGTAAAAAACATTAGATTAAAACAAAACAGCAAACTGATTAAAACTGTCTATTTAAAGGCGAAGTTTGAACACTTAAAATAAAACATAAAAGGAGATTTTTTTCGGGATACGTTTTCCAGTGGGGATTTCATGAGAGATGCAAAGCCTTACCATAGCCTGACAATGCGCCTAGAAATTCAGCTGTATTTCGAAAACCAGCGTTACGTGCTCTTAGAGCTACTTATGGTCCAAATAATGGGCTTACCGAACATACAAATCACTATAAAATCGAAAAGTTTGAAATCCAATTTTTATTATTGGATAAAGCGCGACCAGGTAAACTACATGTAGCTCATATGTATTGACCAAATATAGCGGCGGAAGCTAAGAGTGTTAGCAATGGTTTATTCCTTTCTCCAATAAGCAAAATAGCTATTTGAGGTGCAGAAATTGAAGCATTGAATTGAATTTCGACGACATTTGTTTGCAACAAGACTATACTACTAGTCACATAGCCCGTGAAACCATGTCGTTGTTGCGAAAAAGATTTGGTGAGCAGTTAATTTTATGCTTCGGGCTGTTGAACTGACCGCCTAGATCATGTTACATCACACCTCTAGACTTTTTTCTTTAGGCTACGTAAGATCCAAACTCTGCATGGATAAAAAGGCTAGGTTGCATGAATTCGAGGCTAAAATAATTCGAGATATTCGTTGAACATCACCGCGTAACTTTTGAATGCATCATCAAAAATAGGAACTTCAGAACGAACCATATAACAGCTTTTTGGCTTTTCTTTAAAGTTAAAAAACACAAAATGAGTTAACACGAGATATTTTAGCAAACTAAGATCTCTAGGCAATATTGTCGTTGCATTTAGACTCTTCTGACAAAGTTGATGTCAGACAAAGAAGATTTTGTGTTTCCAACTCATTTTTCCCCATATCTTCGAATTTTGCTTCCTCAGAGACGTCTGTATTGAATGTCTGATTGTATACTGCGTAAATATTGTGTATTCGCAGTTTTTAAACAGTTTTATTTAGCTTACCCTGTTTGTTGTTGTTTTTTTGAGTCATTTTAAGTAATTGAAATTGTACCCCCTTCCTGTTGACAGATTGATGTGAAATTTTGTACACCCCTTTAGTTCTGATGACAATACAATGGAATGTATTCAATATCATTGTAAATCCAAGATGGTCACCACTACAAAAAGTTCGATTACATATTTTTTTCACAACTCCCTCAGTATGGATATCAAATAAACGCGGTTGGCTAGTAAAATACAGTACAGCATGAAAAACTCGAAATCTAATATGGCCGCCGGCTCAAAATTGGGGATTTCTAAGTAGAACATAATGCATGGCGGATTATAGAGTTTAGACAGTCTATACGTTAAAATTAAAATCTCGGCATCTTATCAAAACTAAAAACATCGTCAACTTAGAATCGGAATTCCCACCCAAGTCAAGATTTTGTAATTTGTCGAGGACTGTGTGGCGTTGGGGTGGCTAAAAATGATACGGCTGGAAAAAGGAAGTTGCTCTTAAGTTTGTCATGGGCTTTTACTGTTCATAAAATGCAAGGCAGCACTGTAGACCACGCAGTTGTGTATTTAGGCTCGAAATTGTTTGAGAATGGACAAGCTTACGTGGCACTGAGTCGAGTAAAGCCTTTGGAAGGATTATGTTTTTAGGAGTTAGATTCCAACAAATTGATAGGAAAGAAACCTTGGCACTAAATGAACTTAATAGAACGAGAAATAAAATATAACGAAGTAAAAACTAAAAACTTGAAAATAAAATAAGTAAAAATAAATTCTTAAGTTAATCGGTTTTATTGAAAAGAAAGTATATTATGATTTAGAAAATGTACTACTCGTAAAAGCTGAAAAATAATTAAATAGGTCCTAGGTACTAGTCATCATACAACATACTCTCCCCATTAAATCCAGGGCGTGACATTTCTATCAACAATGCCCTAGATTGATGAGGAGACTTGTGTGATGACTAGTACCTCGGACCTACTTAATTATATTTTAGTTTTTAATACATTATTTACATTTTTATTATCTTTCTCGCGAACGCATTACTTATATAACGATAAATGTTTTAATTCAATTGCTTCTAATACTGTCGGCGTATCGGAATAAAAAACCTTATTTAAAAAAAAAAGTGGCGTTTAAGCGTGGCATAGTTTACTTAAAAACGGTTTTAAAAAAGCATCTTTGCCAAATAATTGTTTGAAAATCTTCGTGAAGGCTCTTTTTACCTTGATTGAGCAGTGATTTTTTTTATCGGAAAACAATTAGAAGAGTGTGGAAGAATATCAGAAGTCAGACTTTGCTGTTTTGTGAAACCCTGGCTTAAAACCTTACTGATATACGAGTACATATATTGATCGATCAGATTGTTAAAAAAACAGCTCAAGTCGCACCCATAGAGTAATAGATGATCAATAGCAGATGATGTTAGTAAGCCTTATAACTGTTTAGTTGACGCGCATATATGTATATATATGTATATATTTGATACTGATAGTCCTAATTATTGCACATGCTAATTTTTCAGAATCCAGGTTAAAGCTCCGTCAATGCTCATACTTTTACTCTTATAAAACTAGTATATGAATTTTTCAATAAATACATGGACGGTTAAATCAAATAATTGAACACGTTTAGAAACAAATAAATCCAGTTATTCAACTCGTCTCTGTCGCTATCTGTTCCACTGTCTGCCTACCCCTACCAGGCGAACAGGTTTACAAAATAATACAAGACTTTTTAGAAGCTGTCTCAAGTCATTTATACAGTTGTCGTTCTCACTTCGAAATTGTAAAACAATAATTTTTTCTCACAAACAACTTTTAATTTAACTGGACTTTATGGGTTTCTTTACAAAACAGTGTTTTTTTTTTGTTGTTTGCTAGAAAGGCTTTTCTCACAGGATTTTTGTTATTCCAAAGAAACTATGATTTACACATATAATATTTACAGTTTTTGAAAAAGTGTTTTTGATGATAGTTTCTGCGTCTTTAAAGGAAAAACGCCATAGACTTATCGACATTTCACGATTATGAGGGCATATTTTATGATTTTGGTCAATTGTCATTTCTCTACAACCTTAAAGTGATGCTGCACCAATCAAAAAAAATTATGCCACTGTGCCCAAATTACCAGTAAAACATAATTTTTTTGAACGTTTGCACTCTAAAAATTTTGTGTGACTAATAATTTTATGTTTATCTGTAGTAATAGGAAAATTGAATAAAGTGCTCATTGACATATCAGAAACTTAAGGTTTCTCATTTAGTTTTGATGGCTTATCCATAATTAAACAAGTTCTAATTCTGTTACCGGTAGTTATTCGAGTTGTTCATACCTTCATTGCCCGGCCCATCAAATGGTCTTTTTGAACGCCATTTACATCTACCTATACATTGTCGAAGTCTAGGACCGATACCTGTTCGACTGTTTGAAGCCCGTTATCATTATTTTGTTTACCTGAGTCATCAGTAAAGTCGTTCATATTCGAAGCTTTTAGTGGCTTCGCAATAGATAGACTTGTACGTTATGTTTATAGCTATCATAAGTAATACAATTGTTATAGCATTTACCTGAGTAGAACTATCAACGGTAGGATAACATCTTCTTCGTACAAATTTACACACTTTAACATTTTAAAAAAATAATTTGAATTACTTATACAAAGGATTATTTTCGCTTTTTCGAGGTCTTAGCGTTCACTGGACTGAGGCCCAGGCCCTCCTCGGACTAAGGCCACCACGGACAGGTTACGGAAGCGGAAGAGATGCAATGTAATTGATGAATTCCATGAGATTAGCAAATAAAAAATGTCGATTCATAATTCTGTTGTAAACCTACTTATTATATAATATATATTATATAATATATATAACTTGTAACTATATATATAACTTGTTTGTACTGTTTCTTCCAAAAGAATAAGAACATACGTTTACAAAAAAATAATCAGCCAGATAAAGAATACCTGCATTCATACATAAACATAAATACATATGTAATAGCCACTATATTTTAAAATAACAACTAAACTCATATGCAAACGTATGTATGTACGAGTATATATATTCTAGAGAGAGTCATGACACTTTTTGACGATATGAAACTTAAACTCAATACTTCTCTGAAGTTCTAAAAGAGTTAAGTCTGTTTCTTTCGGTAAGAAAATAATTAAAAAAGAACTCAACCTAAAACTAGTTACATGTCAAAAAGTTTGTCAGAAAACAATGTGTCTACATACTCGTATGAATGAGTGCTTCTGGTATGTAGTGTAGGACTCCACATATCACATGTTCCCTGACAGTTGTTTTTTGTTAAGCTAATATCGTCTTGAAAAGAGATTGCAAAACAAGACGGAAAAATAATGATAACCATTACGACTTGGATACATGTATATTCATAACATATGTATTCACTGACATACATATGCATGTAAATATGTCTTCACCTAATGGCTAAGGGCAAAGTATGTAGGAATAAACTACTGCCAGTTTTTTTTATTGTTCCTCATTCTTCAATACATACGAGTATGAATAACACTGAAAGCAGCTCTGTGATGCCTAACCTGAACTATTCTTAAAAAGAAAACATTTATGCACATATGCAAAAAAAAGAAGAGGAAAAATAAAAATCTACATATGGATGTTAACAGCATGTACTTAAAGCTTACAGTTAAGAGATTGGTTAGATTGAAATTGTAGAGACTGTAATTTTTTTATTTAATACACATACGATGGATGTTTACAAACTTCGATAATCAAAAAACTTCATTTATCTTCTTCGCTTTTCAATAAGAGTATCAATATTCGACCAAAACACAAACAGGTTGGGGAATCAAAGCCTTAACTTGCTTAATCACGAGGGGTCTATAGTGTGCTTTATTTTTATTATTATTCCTTTACTTTTTTTATATCAGTGAGAAAACAGTATTTTATTAAAATAGTAGAGACAAATTTTTCAATACTTTCTACTTATTACTATTTTACACGGGGCGACATATAAAATCTTATGATTTGAGTTATTGTTAAGGTCTTAGAAAAAAATCACAAATAAAATGTATTTTAAGAAAGGTTATTGGGATAATTGACGTCGTAGTACTCTCAGATTAGTTTTATGGCATACAGTGGTCGAGAACTAAAAATTTACCGTCACTTTTACACCCTTTTCAGCCTCAGTACAGTATTTATATCGTGTACCCTTATTTTAATAATTTTTCTGCATTCCATGTAAGCCGGTTAATTTATTCCAAGTTTTCTACGTCGAGAGTCTAGAGTTTAAGAACGAAACATATCCTGGTATGGTATACACATTATATTTGTTCCCCTTTTACAAACTCCACACAAATGATACTTACGTCGAGTGCCTTTTTCTACATGTTGAAAACGTGTATCATAACTCGAGATCTCTTTTACTTCTTTTAAGGATGACAATTTAAAAGCTTGAAAAATTGTCTTACGTTAGGGCTTTAACGAAAGTAATTTTAATAATTCTAGCTTTTTTTTGCTTGGTCGATCTTAAACGTTGTATATCAGTCACAACAAGTCATGCACTTGTGCGTTTATTTATAAACATACACATGACCGTAATGAGGTCAACCGTGATGCTTTGCAACTTCCTGTCAGGTGAATGCGCCTGCACCAGACTGTCTACTGGCTTGATACAAGGGTTCATTATACAAATTAAATTTAAGGATATCTTATTTTTTTCGCTTTCACAGTTTTTAAATAAGTGACAGCTCTTATTTTCGTAACATTAAAAGTGTGCTTAATATAAAAAATGAAGTAAAATGTGTATGTAATCTGATAAATAATGACAAATAATTATTTGTCATTTTTCTTCCTTTATTAATTGTTGGAATATGTTGCACTTATAATACATGCTATGCTATAAACTTATTTCTTCTGCGTATCCTCATTGTAACTGTGCTTACATTTGCGGGACCTAGTACCATTTCATAGACAGCTCTTTTTTGGATAACGTCTTTATTAAAACCAAGTATTTGTGATGTTTATGCATTTGAGTTTGGTTTCCTCACCCTGAAGCTTGCAATGTATTTTAAAAAATAATTTTCGTTACTGCCATTTCTTACTACATACACACTTCTCGTACATTGTTCGAGGCGTATATGTATTAAAACAGGGATTGTATCCCATGCTTACTCAAACTATAAAAATACCTTTAAAAATTCTTTCTTAGTAACGATTGTCGTTCCAAACAAGTCAATTTACGGCTGCAATACAAAATCTCGAGTGGCAATAAAAAGTCTCAGACTTGGAACACTGCCCTGATGTACTGCTATTTAAACTTCGTATTATACTTATACACATTTTGCATGATTTTTGTTGAATAAACAAATGCTAGTCTTTGGGGCACGGCTGGAATTCGAACACCGAATCTTCCGATTTGAAAGCCAGTTCACTACAACTTGAGCCAGGGCCACCCATATTACTTATGCTCAGCACACTTAAATGGTTAGCAAAATCGTTGTACCCAGTCACGACGCCATTACGAAGCCCACAGAGTTTGGAACTGAGATGCTTGGTCTGTTAACAACCTAGCCCCATAGGCCTCTTGCAATTTGCTGATATGAAACCGAACTGTCAATGGAAACCCTAACCAAAATGTACTTTTGGGTCCCGGAAAAACTCTCGTCTCAGCCTTGCATAGCAGGTTCATCGAAAATTTCATTTCCTGTAATCCTATTGTGACCTGGGATTTAGTGAATTCAGCCTTTAGGTGGTGCGTTGTTGAATCTTGCATTCTCAAACTACATTGGAACACGTAAGCCAGCCTTTAAGTGCAGCTTCGCTATCACTTCGCCCTCTCCACCGATTCTTCACATCAAACCAGCAAGATTTCGTTTATCTGCGCTTAGAAAACAGGCTTACGTTTTAAATATGAAGTGAGATCTACCACTCTAGTCCGCTTCATTCAAAATCGGGCGGTAAATACCCGACTATCCTATTCTGACCGAATCCATGCCTGGGCAGTGAGAAAGTCGGTTTCGTAGTTTTGCAGCAGAATGAGTTCCGTATTCTTTGTGATTTTGTAACACTTAAGTGCAATGAATACATGAATACTCCCAAAATGTGCAAACATGCGTAAGAGAGAAAAGTGGCTGGGCTATTAGTTGTGCACTCAACGCCTCACATTCAAAGTTCAATCAATAGGCAAACTAAATTATAAACGACATTTATAAAATGCTATTAAATACCAATATCTTAATTAAAAAAAAAATACTTGCTTGTTTTGGATAGTGTTGAAAGTTGAAAGAGCATTTAAGTTTAAATTATCAAAGAAACTATAATCTTTTTAAGTTATATTTCTACTACAACATTTGTTTTTCTCAATGAAATTAATTGTCTCTTATTTTATATTTTCAGATGGTTACCCAAATCGGCGATGAGGCCAGTAGGCCCAGAAACATCACACACCGACTGCATTCTAGTAGTTGGAGTATCCCGTCCCAAATTAGCTGCCGTGTTTCTAACAGTCATGCTTCTATCTCTATTCCTTACATTTCATGTTCTATACGATAGTGCTGTTTATAATATTCAAGCAGCCCAAGCAGTATCCGATCGTCATCGCGTAACTATTCTAACACATCGAGTGCCTGAGTTTATTAAAACTGGTGAAATGAGCCCGATAAATCATCCAATGGTTTTTCCAAACCGTGTACATTTTCCGAAAACTAATAGACGATTGCCGCAGGTATTAAAATATTTATTTTTGAAATTTTTATTTATTTAACCTTTTGCGTAAATATACTGTATATGTATGGCAAATATTTCTTTAAAAGCAATGTTACTAATTTAAATGAATATTCTTGGAAATATGATATGTTTACCTTCATTTAAAATGAGTATTTCAATAGAAAAGTTTATTTTATTTAGCATCATTTTGATGAATTTCTAATCTAACAGGTTTATCATATAATATTTCCGAAAACATTCTCAAAACCAACTGTACATACAAATAAAACTCCAACAAAAATTCTCTTTTCCTCTTTGAAATTATTCGTGTGTAACCCTTTTATATGTCTTTTCGTAATCCTTCAAAATTGACTACTAAGTCAAATATAATGCTCTTCCTTATTCCAGGCACTTATTATTGGGATTCGAAAATGTGGAACACGTGCTCTCCTGGAAATGTTATACTTACACCCAAGGATTCAAAAAGCTGGTGGAGAGGTACATTTCTTCGACCGTGATGAAAATTATATGAAAGGACTAGAATGGTATCGTAAAAAAATGCCTCATTCATTTCGAGGGCAAATCACAATTGAGAAAAGTCCCAGTTACTTTGTTTCACCAGAGGTTGGTAGACATTTTTATGTAACATTTATTTTTCATTTTAGACAATTATCCGAATTGAGTTCGATTAAAATGGACTTATCGAAATTTTCGAATAGGTTTGCTTTAAAGTTGCAAATATTGTAGAGTTAAAAACATATAGTTCAGAAAAAGTAAGAAAACTTAACTTCAGATTGTTAAGCCTGGTCGACCTTGAATTTATGCAATCGTGCTAACACAATTTGCTTATGTTTTCATTAGAAGTCTGCAAAATTTCGCACGTAAATATATTTAAGATTTATTAATAAGTTCACACTTGATAAATATATATATGTTATACACCTAATAAGTATACTCCATATAAATTTCATTCGAACATCTACACTCGTTTTATGAATATAAAAATTTTAGTGTTTCACTGTAAGAAATGATTAAGTCTTTTCTGACAAAATATCGTCAGCGACATTCTTTCAGTATCTTTTCTTAATCGTATTTCTAATTTTCGGCATAAATAATCATTATACAAATACCGATGTGTTCAAATACATAGTACATAGTACGAGGATATTTGATTGACTACGATAGTTTTCCGATAACCAAGATGAAAAGTTATCTTTCAATGAACTACTTGCCACAGGACAAATAATATTTCCATTATACATCTAATTCTTTCTGGAATATTTATTTACTGAATCACTTCTTATTAAGACATAATCTTTTGAACAAAAGAGTACTACAAAGAGCAGTAGTGCATGCAGAACATATAATCCATGTGTATGCTTAAGGTACTTGAACTGTTCAATCATCTATAATAGTGGGTCAAGAAAAGTCGTGGCGTTTTTTTTATCAAAATTCAAACGCTTTGTCTTTATTGAAATCTATTAAACTAAATATATGCAGTTTTGATCGCTAACATCTGGCCATTTTTTTGGTAAAATGATTATGCTGTAGGACTTCTGAGATTCCAGGCCTAGCATCAAGTGATTTTTACTAGCTTCTATTAAAGTCAGCTGCACACCATAAAGGGAGTTCTACAAATCATAGTCTGCCATAGCAAGGCCTAGACTAAGCCCTGGCTACACAATAGAGCCAAGCTATGACTTCTTCTCGATTCATTAAATATGAGTGTTGTCTAGATTGTCATGATGGAAGACAACTTCTTCCCTATTGTTTAATTCCGGCCGTTTTACCCAAAATGCGCGCCTTTATCTCATTAGTTGATGACAGTAGAGGATGGAATTAATTGCCTGTACAGGTTGTAGGACTATTCCCTTCCAATCCTACAATACATGATTCATTACATTACATTACAATACCTCGGCGTGCATTCTCGATCGTCATCCTGCATACGCGGGCGAGATTGGCAGGGACGTCTGCTCTGTATAGCTCGTCTCTATAGATGCTGTCATAAGCGGCCTTTAAATCGATAAATGGGTAGTGTGTATCGATCTGAAGCTCATGGGTTTTCTCAAAGATATGCCGTAGTGTGAATATTTGGTCGATGATGGACTTTCTTGGCTTGAAACCACACTGATATGGATCTATCAGGTTGTTGACGAACGGTTTCAGGTGTTCACACAATACGGCAGATAAGATCTTGTATGCGATGTTAAAAAGACTAATGCCGCTATAGTTGGCGCAGTTCAACGGGTCTCCTTTCTTAATGATCGGACAAACAATGCTGCTATTCCATTTATCGGGCATACTTTCGTCCTGCCGCTTTGAAGAGCTCGGCAGTCAGGCCGTCCGCCTATTGGCAGTTTGAATATTACAGAAGATACAGAAAAGTCTCTGCTGGATTTTTTGACATATTCTCGAGCGAAGTTGCCCTTTATGTAATAATTCACTAATATATAGTTTAATTTTTTTTCTGCCTTGAGTATGTTATGCTGCACTTTTCAAAATATAACTCTTTTTTCAATAAGTACCCGAAACTAAAAGGTTCAGTAAAATTTAAACTCTCTTTCAAAAAAAAATGTATATTGATAATTTTTATAGTTTAAAATTGTTTTGCTGGTAAATGCTCCACATAATTCAGGCATACACCAAAGTCTTTACGGATCCTTGCAGCTTAATAAACAGGACGTAGAAATTTCATATAATAATATCGTACACATATTACTCGTATTTGAGGTCAATTATCATCTTTTCTATTTTTTCACCTATGTTTCTATTTCTTAAATCATTAAGATTTATCTGATGCACACATGGACAAATACATGCATATACTCATGGATAGTACATTCACGTATTTTTAGATATGTGCCTTTCGTTTTGCCTTAATTTTCATCTTATGGCTCAGATATGAGATTTTATTAAGATTACGTCCAGGACTATTCATGAGTGTTGGGGAGACAAATGGTTTTTTATTCCATTGAAAACAAAATTTAAGCAATAAATTGAAGCTTGGTCTTCTACGTAACATGGTGTGCAAATACGAGTTTCATATTTGTACATACATATATATGTATATTATATGCATGCATGTATTTATACATACAACCATAACGTACTCTTAAATGTGTATACATGTTTATATAAATATATGGATACGTAATTCACTGCAAACAATTCCACAAAAAGGTGAACATGTTCTTATATTTACATTTACGTACATGTACTTTGATAGGATGCTATATTTAAATTTAATTCCTTACATACATATATGTACATTAGTATGGATACGTATAGTGATAACTACACTACCTTACCTACGTGGTAGGTAACATATAATACGAGTATGTGTTTATTTTTATTTCATACCAGTTCTATAGGTATGAAACCGGATAGCCCTAGCTGTCAATGTAGTTACCATCAAAGTGCATCATTTCCTTGTTGACATCTTACAATGATTTTCAACTCACAACAATTCATGTTTAATGCAACATCGTAGTTTGTATTATAATAGCGCTGAACATGTCGAATTCTAAGTCTGAAGAGTACGATTTTGGACAGCATTGACTTTGTGTTATTATTCGAATGCTTGTCGATTCTTACAGTGAGCATGCTCTTGGTTAATCGCAGTGGTTTTAGCGTTTAAGATCATTCAAAAGTGGCGATTTTACAACTTCGGGTCGGTGGAATCAAATTTCTGTCCATTAAAGCCTTTCTAAAGCGACCGAAACATATGAAAATCCGAATGAGCAAGGTCTGGGAAATACGATGGATGTTGAAAGTTTCACCATTTTATCCCCTTCAGACATATGGCCATCTTCATCATGGAAGATAATGCTTATTCTATTAGCTAAAACCAAACAAACGCCAAAAGCCATTTGAAACAATACTGAAAACATATTACACACCTGTATCCCCACCAAACAAATAACATACCGTCATTGGATGCAAGCCACATTTTGCCACTTTTATCTTCACCTGCTTGTTTCCGGCTCCTTTCGTTGCGACACCCACGTGTCGAGTTTGGAAGTGAATCCAAGTGTCTCTCAGCAATCTTCTCATTTGAAATCATTGGGTAATTTTTCAAAAAAGCTCGCCCAATATCGTCATCAATCTCCGAAATCCTTCCAGAATGGCGTTAATTGTCCAAGGTTACATCGAAATCTACAAATACACTTTTTAACGTTCGTTAGGGCTGGAGCACGAATATGAACAAACGCTTTGAATGTTTTTCGTTTCAGTTCCAATTACTTATCGAAGTCGGAACTTTTTGTTTTCACACACAATTTGGCTTCTTCTACAGCCACGTATGAAGATAGGGTATAATACATCGACTGGAAGGACAAATCGGTATGGATGGAAGGCATTGTGTTAAGTAGGATTAGAAGGCTGTGATCTATTATGAACTGCTAAAACCTGGCAAAGCTGTTTAGATTGAACGCTACCGATCACAAATTATCTGTTTGAATCAAGCATAGTGTGGAGATTGACGGGTTTAGTAGAGAAATACATTTACATGCGGCTTACTCATCAGACTTGGCCCAGTCCGTACAATACTTATTTTTATTTGCATCGTTAGGACACGCATTTACCGAGCAGCGCTTCACTTCTTACAAAAATGGTTTTTAGATTGGTTTGCCTCAAAAGAGCAACGGTTTTTTTTGGCATGGGATCCACAAATTGTGAAATAGGTGGGATAAGTGATAGTAAACGATGGACAATGCTTAGAATAAAATATTTAATACCATTTTCATACAATAAACGTGTAGTTTCTTTAGAAAAATTCCGGTTTTATATTTCACAGTTTTAAGAAAATAATTGGGAGTTTGTAATTGCACACGCTCTGAGACAAAGCGGTTTTGGGTGAAGCTCAAATCTCTTAAATTTATTTTTGCTTTACAATTTAAAGTATAATATTATATAAATAGAAATTTATATTGTAAAATGTTTTCTTTTTATCAAATAATTAGTTTGATGTTGATTATGTTCTTTATGATTTATTTTTTTGTTTGGTTCTTCAAATGTCTGAGAGGAACTGTTCTTTTAATATCCTCTTCTTGATCAAAGTAAAGTCAATTTTTCGTGAGGCTCAAAATATACATGTATATATATACATATGTACGTTCACTTTATCTGTAGCTAAAAATATGTGCACCTGGTGTATACAAACCAAATGAAATAAACGTTACTGCATTGCGGACCACAGTGCCCAACTTAAGACCGTTTACTTTTAGATCTCCACTTAAGCGGGGGCAAGAATTTGCCCCTGCATCAGCATTTGAGTTTTATTTATTTATTAATCCTCCTTAAACCACTGCTATGTAAAACAAACCTCAAAGTACAAGCTGCATATTTCCCACTAGATACACTCTACGTTAACCTTCATGTGGGATATATCACTTCGCAATTTCCTTGATGGTCCGAAACAGGACCTTAAGATAATATTTACATGTTTCGTACTTCGATACCTTGACTATTTCTAAATAGTTGCCAGGAGTTTATTTTGTGTGCTGACAATTAGTCGTACACAGTTCATTCCTGGAATCGATTAAAAATTTAGTGGAACTTGATTTCTATACCTATTGTAATACCACCATATATTATCTTACGTAATGGACCTTCACACTGTTAATGGATTTAAAGACAAAGTAGCCTTCTTATCCGTCTCGAATGAAGGTGCCAAGTTTCGAATTCTTTTTAAGCTTAAGTGTTGTCCTTTTTAGGCTTGATGTTGCCTAGTCAACTGATTTATTTATTTGTGTACATTTTTGGAAATATTATATTAATTAAAATCAAACATCTATACAATTGTTTATTTAAGTTTAAAAAACGGATTACAAAGCTTCACGTATTTAAATTTGGTAGGTTTTATTTATTTTCCAAATAATACGTTCACCCACGATAAAACTCAAATTCTTTAAAACATTGTGCCGGGCGACAGGACCAATTAGCTTACTGTATACGAGCTTACAAGTATTCCACTATGTGCTTTTAATTTTGCGTGGCTTTGTTTTTAAGAATAACAATGCTCCCTGGGGTATTGAACTCACGTATTAATATGAAAGTGTGTTTCACACTAGATCGCATGTTGCTCAAATACTCTCACCCAACAACACAACAAAGTGCGTTTGCATTGCACATTTAGTGCATTTATTTTTTTCGAATTGAGGTGTGTGCATTCAGATATGGGATTAATGTGATACATAAAATATTTATTGATTTGACGTGCCAACAAATAACATAATATTGTTGAGTAATTGAAATAGTTTTATACGGTTGTTAATGCTCAAACGAATTGCTTGCTTTTCTAATAAGTCAAAAAAAAATAATACGAGTATAACATTTTTATTAATTAAGGATAACCTGTTTTCGAAATATATATAAATGTATGTGTTTGTACTCTTTTTGAAGTTACTTGAACCAAATAAGAATAACTTAATTAGTCATATTATCTTTTATTCCAACGAAAAAAATCTCTCCCAAACATTCATAAATTGGACTTTTTTCTCTGCAGGTACCAGAACGTGTAAGAGCAATGAACGCCAGCATTAAACTTCTTCTCATCGTACGTGAGCCCGTAACACGAGCAATTTCAGATTATACACAATTAAGGAGTCATGCTGCAACAGCTACGTTGCCTTTGGCGGCAGACGCCCCACCGCCACCAGCGTACAAGGCGCATTCATCATCCCTCCCCTTACCCTTATCCTCACTTCATTATAATAGATTATCGTTATCCTCCTCGCAATTATATGACAGTTATGCTGCAAACCAACCAAGCTCTGGAGGAAGTGATGCCACAACTAGCACAGCTTCTTCGGCTGGCAGTGGTATCACCACTTTAATAACAAAGTAAGAGAACATACGTTTTACTATGTAATACGCGAATTCGCAAATATTCAGATACGTTTAATATTTTTTTATTTGAAATTGCTATTGCTTTGTATTAAATAATAATTGACTACAGTGACAAGTACAAGCAAACATTATTTTGTTTTTGTTTAAGACCTAATAATAATAACATTCTTAATAGTAAATTGATATGTATATTATTTATGTATTAAAAAATTTGTTCTTTGTAACATTAAACGCATTGCAAAATAGGTATTCCTCCTGCAATCGAAATTAATTCAATTTAAATTCTGTTTGTTCAGATCATTCGAAGAATTGGCTATCTTCCCCAATGGAACTGTCAATGAATCATATCGACCACTAACTATATCCATGTATCACTTACATTTACATCGGTGGCTTGAAGTCTTCCCTCGTGAGCAACTGCTCGTTGTCAACGGTGATCAATTAATCGATGATCCTGTCTCGCAATTAAAACGAATCGAGTCATTTCTAGGTAAGAATTTCTTAATTTTTTTATTTTACAAATATTTGCCAAACTATTTAACCACTTACTTATTTTTTGTTCTGCGCAAAGCCACAAGTTTTCATTATCATATAAATGTTACTTACTTTCTAGCTCCTCACCGGTGAGGGATCTCTACAAGTAATTTTTGAAGCTCATTATTTTTTTTACTAGCTCGATCTGATCAATCTAGCATTCGAGGTGTTTTGAATTGTTAGACTATTCGTACGTCCACATCTTAATACGACTCACATAATTTACGGTTGTATCTTTATTTCCATTCGGTACTACATTTCAAACGAAGAATGTTTCCTATTCTCTTTTCGGTTAGTCTTGTAAGACTAAATATTTTATTCTCATAAGCAACAGTCCTCCTGACTTGATGTCTCTCCTTGTTCCAAAAATTACCAACCCAATCTGCTTAGTCCCTATGTCCACGATTTACAAAAGCTTGTGATTGTTAATACGAGGGCGGGTCAATAAGTCCGTGACTTTTTGAATTTCTGACGTCTTTACTGAAACAGCAACACTGCTCCTGTCAACAGGCATCTGTCAGTTGACTCCTGTCAAAATTTAAACTTGTTGCGTCCGTTAGTTTGTGTTTGACAGCTATTTTTATCAGACTACTCAATAATTTGAGGAGAAAATGGAAAAAAGTAAATTTCGTGTGCTTATTAAGCATTATTTCTTGCGAAAAAAAAACCATTACCGAGACCAAGGCGAAGCTTGATAAATACTATGGGGACTCTGCACCATCGATTTCAATGGTAAAAAAGTGGTTTACTGAATTTCGTTGTGGCCGTACAAGCACTGAAGATGCCGAACGTCCTGGACGCCCAGTTGAGGTCTCTACACCCGAAACAATCGAAAAAATTCACGATATGGTGTTGGCCGACCGAAGATTGAAAGTGCGAGAGATTGTGGAAGCCGTAGGGACCTCGCATGGCTCAGTGGTTTCAATTTTGAATGATCACTTGGGCATGAGAAAGCTTTCCGCAAGATGGGTGCCGCGTTTGCTCACAGTCGACCACAAACACATGTGCAGTTGCCATGGCAAAAATCCATGAATTGGGCTATGAATTGCTCCCTCATCCACCCTATTCTTCAGATTTGGCTCCGAGCGACTACTTCTTGTTCCCAAACCTGAAGAAATGGCTTGGTGGAAAAAGATTTGACTCCAATGATGAAGTCATCTCGCAAACAAAGGCCTATTTTGAGGACCTCGACAAATCATTTTTTTTGGAAGGGATAAAAAAATCGGAGAAGCGTTGGACAAAGTGTATAGAGCTCAAGGGAGACTACGTTGAAAAATAAAATTATTTTTTTATCAATAAATCTGTGTTTTAATCCAAAAGTCACGGACTTATTGACCCGCCCTCGTATATTGTACTTTCAAAGTTTAGTTTAAAGCATTTTAAAAATTCATAATATTGAAACGATATATTGCAATAAGATATTGCGAATATATACAGGCTTATCAAGTCCTCTAATTAGGGTTATTGTTTCCTGTTAAGTTACATAAATCAAAAGAATTGATTTATATACATATTGTATTTGCACGGGATGCTCGAACTTTTTACATTTAGAGATGTTGGGTCGTAGTTAGAAGAACAAATCGTAAAGGATTGCCTATAAAATTTCTAATGGTACGAGTATTGATATTTGTTAGTTCTGAATCATGTTATGTGGCACAAGCTTCTGTTGAAATGGTTAAAATTATTACGAAGCTATATGAGTTAAGAAAATTTCTCAAGCCAAAGACCAAACGGTCATATTTTAACTGACATTCTTCTTATTTGTTTGCAAACGATTCATCTTCATATCTGGAGCAAATGTTTTTAGTGATTACAGTCTTTTTGTCTCTATAGTTGCCTATGCGTTTTATTGAAGCACTACGTTAAATTCTCTTATTCCATGAACAATTTATTGATGAATTAATATTATATATTTTTGTTACAGTTCATTTAAGCTGAACATCATTGATATTGAAATAACCATGAAACTTGAAGTTGCTTTCGTAATTTCACCAATTAATCTTTCAGTCTGTAGATACAACGAACTGCTGCGAAAAGGCTTGGCAATTTACTTCGATTTCTATACAGAAGTGTTTTAAAACGTTGCCCAAGCCCGACTTTTGATTTTTTTCTTTTAATTCCAATTCTCAACATTTTCGTATAATAGTTTTGAGGCGAAAAAATATTTGAATAGTGAAGCATTTTTAGGTCAAGGATCTTTTGTGAAAAACTATTTTATTCCGGATGCAAACAACCTTAAAATTTTTTATAAGCGAAAGAATAGTCAATTATTAAAAGACGAAGCCAGGACAATTGACGAAGTAAATAGGTATAGGGTGGAAAAGTCGGATGAGTTTTTCCGTTGACTAATTTCGGGCGCATAAGTTAGGTAACAGTTCGATTATTTGGAAAACTGAAATTGACTTTTCATCAATGGCTGTAGGTCATGCATGGCGTTGTTTATGTTGGATGGTCTCATCATCAATAATTTCAAACTACCATACGTGTGTCAATTCAGCCTACTTAGTTTTTATTTTGAACTCGTACAAATTTCTTCTTAATATTGTTATTAGAAACAGTGAAAACAAAATGAATTTTAAAAAACACACGAATATGTTTATATTTAGAAACGAAATATTCAAAAATGGTCATACAATGAGCAATGTTTAATGGAAACATATATTCAAAAATCACAAAATTGATATGAAAACCCAACTCGAATTAAGAGATATTCAAATATATTTTATTCTCCTGAATTTGCCTGCCGGTGGGTGAAAACCAGCTGACCCATTGCCTTTATAAAGAAAAGGGCCCACGAATATACATATATAATATGTTGTTGCATAATTTTTAAAGTATTAAAAATTAATTTGATTTAAATCAGTCAGAGAAAACAGTGAGAAGAAATCAATCGAGCCCTCTACTATCAACAATTTTAACGTTACTTTCTTGACCTTTTTCTAATCAGTATCGAAAATTATTTTCTTATGAAAAAGGCAAATATATACAGTACATATATTAATATACTTATATATCTGCATATTTTAATTAACGTGATATCGAAATTATTCAGTGCTAAGTCATTTGCATGACTATCAATAATAGTGCTTTAACTAAAACAATTTTCAGATTTTGTGTATACATCCATACGTATGTACTCGTTTTTTTTTTTAGGTGTCGAACATCGTGTTACAAGCAATCATTTCTATTTCAACGAAACAAAAGGATTCTACTGCTTGCGATATGATAGCGGAGATCGATGTTTGCGGGAGACAAAAGGTCGGAAACATCCACATGTGGATCCATTGGTTGTATCGAAATTGCGGAAGTTTTTCGCTGAGCACAATCAAAGATTCTATGAGCTAGTAGGGGAGGACCTAGGTTGGCCAGAAGAATAAACAATAAATTGCACAACTACATGAAACAACATATACTCGTATATAAAACAAAAGAACTGATGGTTAAACGGGGGATGTTCACTTGTTTCTTTTTTTTTTTATTTTAAGTATATATGTACATTTTTTTTTTTTAACTTAGTGCAGTAACTTTTTTTGTACTTATACGTCGTAAATAGTAATTACATATATTTTTTTAAATCCGTATATAATATTGAATATAGTATATACATATGTACAATGTTAGTTACATTTTTAACAAAATAATGAATGATAATTTGGTGAACTTGTTGAGAGAATGTGAATTAAAGACAATTTATTTATTTTATCATGTCGCGTATGAAAAAGAAAACTTATTTTTCCTGTTATACTTGTATAAAAATTGATATTATAGATAAATAGCATGGTTTGTCGGAAAAGAATAGTTATGTGATACGAGCTATGCATTAAGACATTTGTACAAAACACAAAAAGTGACAAATTGAGCTGCATTCCAATCAGTGATAGTGAAAACTACATAAGTTTTTTTTTTATTATAACAATATGAAATAATTTTCTATATATAAATAATTAAAATTCTAAAATATACCTTTATTTTGTTTTACCTCTATATATTATAATTATTATCTAATATCTACCTAGTTAAGTAACATATCCGTCCATATAATTGAAGTCATAAAACTCTATTTAATAATTTGCATTTTATAAGTAACACAAGGAAGAATATGTTTCATTTGATTTTTATATTTTTTCCTCAAGGCGCATCCAGTTTGGCATCTACTTGTTTAGGTGTTTATTATTCCTACATAATATTATAAGAAGGCTTGATGAAGAAGCACTTCGTTCCTTCAAAACCTTAAAAATGTCGTTAAACCATTGTCATAAATTAGCATAATATTCATCGTTAATTTTTCTCTTTTGGAGATAATCGATTTGGATATAGCCACGAGCATCCTAAAATTTAAAACTTTCACCTTGTTGGCCAACAAATCCTTAGCCCATTACTCCGGTGTATTGGGGTGCATGACATCCACGTTAATGAAGCGGCGCAAATACTTCTAGGTTACGTTCCAATAACGCCAAACATCTAAACACGTTGTCAACAGTGGAAGTTGACATCATTTTACATCTTTAATAGCTGCTCCACAATAAATGACGTAGGTTTGCTACAACTTTAACAGTAAAAAACTGAATATTTCAGTTCAAAAAGTCAAGTGCTCAATGAACCACTTTTGTAGATTCAGATCTCATAGTGGTGAATTCAAATTGAACTACAATAAAAACTTCATTTTGGGTATTTGCATTTGCAGCATGATTAATCAAAATCGGAGTATTATTTAAAGCGATTTCCGATTGCCGAGTCCTGTGAACTTATTTAACGGTCGGCTATCCCAGTTTTATTGGCGTTTATGTGATGCTTTTCATTTTTCATTTATGTATCCAATTAAATTTATTACTAACTGTCTACAAATCGGGCAATTTTATACAAATTTATGTAATTTGTTGATTTCTATAAAAATACCATGTGTGACACAATTCGTTAAAATCGGAAATTTGTATTATTTTTCTGTTTTTGAGAAAAAAAAAATTTTTCCTTTAAATGTCTTAATTACAGTTTAACTTGCAGTTTTAGAAATAGAATACGTAAACCAATTGTTTCATTAAAGTTTACAAATTAAATTTCATTAATAAACAAGACAAAAAATTAAGAAACTGACAAGAAATAGAAGTTATTTATACCCTGTCCAAGAAAAAGGGTACACACCTGGGAAAAAATTAAAAATTTATCCATAAAAAGCAAATGCATAAAATAAAAATTAACAGTCACTTAAAAACACTAAGCCATTTCGAAGATACCCTCTTCTCTTAAAAAGATGTAAGCAAAATAATGCTTTTAGCACATAAAAGCTTCTACGCCAGATGGTGATGTTTTTGTCTATTGAATTTGTTATCAGCTAAAGTGACATTTTTCTTTATTTAAATATACATTTAAAAGTATATTTTAATTGGCTTTTGAAACAAATCATATATTATCTCCAAGTGGAAATATAATTTTGAATTGGACAAACTAAATTCTTATGTGCTCTTTAACTGAAGATGCATTAGACATGCATCATATAATAAATCAGTGGTTCTATATACATATATATATATTTAAAAACGATGATTTATTCTTCGACGATAAGAAGTTCTTTGCACTTTCGAAATAATTCCTACAATCCAAATTTATATAAATTAATAAAATGGCAATAAAATATACACGATGTGTGAATATGTTCAATTAACTCATGGCACAAGGTCACAAATTGTGTTTTATTACATTTTGGACATAATAATTTATAGTAATGTAATATTTGGTCAATACATCCATATCCATAATTCATAAGGTGAAAATATCGGTAAGAGTACATATTTGTTCTTATTTTGTTTTAATAATTTATATATTTGTGGATAAATATCATGTGGGTCTTATAACGGCTTTAAATAGCATACGTACAAATTTAATCATTTATATAATCAAATTACAATACGTTGAAAGTGTTTTATTATTATTATGAGAAAATTTTTATTTCAGTAACTTAAAAATGTATTTTTTCGTAAATTTTTTTCTTCTTAACTATCACTGGTCGAAACTCAAATCGAAACACATATCATAAAATATATTAAATTAGAAAAAAATTAAATATAAAAAGAGAAACATCCAAAGCAATATACATTTTGATAATTATTGTTCGTATCACGTTTTGTATTTGATTAATACATATTATATGTTTGTGTGTAAATTAAATGTGAAAATTGTTAAATCGATTTGTTATAGGAGTGAATGGCCATTTATAATAAGCATATGTATTTATAAAGTTTAAGAAAACATGAAAACTTAATGTGATTTTTTTAGTATTTTAAGATATAAAATTAAATTAAATTAAGATATGAAAAAAGTTAGGCTTAGAAAAATGTAATAAACATACATATCAATGTACACATAAGGAAAAGACATTTATTTAATATGTCAACATCTATTTAAGTAAAGTACATGAAACGTACATATCATGAGTAACCAAAACATATCAATTCTTAGACTTATATACATACATATACATTTTACCAAATCTAATTAAACAGCGCATAAACTAAACTACTGAAACATCTTTTGCTGTAGGAAAAATTTTGTTTTTTTTTATGATATTTACAAAATATTTTAAATTATTTTATTTTACAAAAAGAAGTATATAATTAATTCATCGTTAATGCACTTAAGACTTTTTACATACTGCACTGCCTTATGTAATCTAAATAGTATTATAAATAAATTACATTGTAAAGGAATCAAATGTCGAATTTTTTTAGTTTTATTTCTATAGGTTCAAATATAGTTTAATTAAATGAACACTGTTTTGTCTTGTATATTTTCATAGTTTTTTCTTAATTAGAATGGTACACTCTACTTTTATTAAGCCCATTGTAAGGATTTCAAAAAGAAAAAAACTCACCATTGCGAAGTAGAAAAGACGTCTGTATTTGTATCAAGAACGTATATTGCGTAGAGTTAAATGAAATTTTATTATACATTCGAGCATATAAGTAGAAATTTATGGAATTTATTAACGATGGTATCATAAAAGAACCAAACCGCTCACGTCAAGTATTTTATGCTTTCTTAAAAATTTCCGAAAGTTTAAGATTTCGATTAAATTACCAAAAACTATAAATTGTAGCAACCCCCCTAATGCTACATAATGCTGTACACTACACAATAACCTAGGCATTTGTAACATCTTTAGCCCATATATTGTTGTGTTATTTCAATTTTCAATAAAATTATTCAAAGAATTAATTCTATTTCTATGAAAAATTGTATTATTATTTTTGTGTATTCTTACAAATAAAATAACTCTGAATTTCATATAAGACAAGCTTGGTTCCATGATTGAATAATTTTTTCCGGAATTTATTTTTAATTATACATATACAAAATATCTACTGAAACATACACCTGAATCATTCAAGCGCTTTATGTTTATTAGATAATACGTCATTAATTACCAATCAGAATGGATATTTTTGCAAGTAATAAATTTAGTTTATACATATTCATATTTATATATTTATATATATATATCTTTTCCTTTCTTTTCCACATTAATTGATAAATTTTCCTGATGTGATAGATTTTATATAATGTAGATGTTGATTTTTACTTTGCAGTTGTGAGCAGAAATATATCTACTAAATATATTGTAGGGTGCTACCAAAACCGTTAATTTATTAGTAAATATGTTATTATTTGTTTATACAAATACTTATGTTTGTAAAAATTTGAATTTATTAAGATAAATGTGGTAAAATATGATAGGATTATAACAATGCATTAATTTGAACTATACTAAAGTAATATAAATTATACTAGTTAGACAAAAATTAATAAGAATAACAATAAGAATAACAACTAGAAAATATAAAAATAAATTATTTTGGAAACATTTGTAGTTTTTTTCAAACCCTCTATTTTAAATTGTTAATGTTTAATTAAAGAAAAGCAATTGCATACAATTATGTAACAAATGATTTTAGTACATTTTATTGAATAGTTTGTATAGGTATTCATATTGAATATATAACATACATATGTAATTATTTATAGATATAAAGAATTTTGCTTGATTTTTTTTTTTTAATTTTAGGAAATTGTTAAGCATTTATTTATTTTATAGACATAGTTTGCTTCTATAGAAAAATTAACTATATTGACCTTCATCTAATATACATTTTGTTTTCTTTTCCCTTTTTTTTGAGTTTAATATTGTACATTACACTGCTGCCGCTTTATCTAAACTATATAAATTCGGATTTAAAAACTGGATACTTTCTTTTATTTAAATTTTTTCATTGGATCCTCGCTCTTAATACAATCGGCATGTATCTTAAAATAAAAAATTATTTATAGCAATAAAATAAAATCCCATTTTAATAGCTTTTAAAAAAAAAAAAAAATACACCACTACAGAAATTAAATATAATTAAATACAAACCAAAAAAATAAACGTACATATCAAAACATGTAATCAACTAAGCAGTTAGCAAACCAGAAATAAACAACGAAATTATTTTTTACAAGTTTATATTTTATATTTAAAAAAAGTTAAAAGAAAAAAGAACGAAACAGTAACATTTATATCAAATTTAAAATTAACGGAAATCACATTCCACTATTTTAGATTCCAAAAAAATACATATCGCAAAAACAAGATTTAAATACACAAGTGTGTATGGAAATAAATAATTATGAATACATCTTTATTACATATGTATGTATGGTAAAACAAAACAAAAACGTTTAGATCATTCTATCAAAATTTAAAGTAAATATATTGAATTACTTGTAGCGATACAAATACATACTTGCTATTAAAAATATACAACAATATTCAAAATAACCAAACCAAAATAAAAAAAACTTTCGAATTTATTTTTAAGACAAATTTTACCACTTATAAGCAAAATGTTTTTAAAATACTATATATATCTCATCCTTTAACTGTATACTAAACTTTTACTCACATTTATTTACTTCATTCTAAATGCAAAATTTCTTGATCGCATTTTGCCACCACTTTATATATCCCCATATACTCGTATTTAAAAAAAAACAAAAACAAATCAAATCAATCAATTAAACATTATTGATTAACACAAAATTAACAAAAAATATATTTACATACATAAAAATCATCAAACTTTAATGTACCTTGATTGCTATACCAATAATAGAAAACATAGACAAAAGGAAATGAAACCGACATACATTAGAAAATTGTAACAAAAATTAAAAAAAAAACCAAAACTATATTTAATAAATGTAAGAGTAATATAAAAATAAAGTTCTACTTTGTGTTTTTCTTGAAAATTTCACAATCCTACTCAATTATCAATAATTGTCACTTTTCTCATCTCATAAACTGTTATAGGAATCTTCTAATCCTTTTATTAACCCTTTCATCAATACACACTGCTGCTGCTCCGCTTATGGGGTTGGCTAATGTCGCAGACTGCAGAACGCGTCTAAATACTGCTCGGTCCCGGATCGCTTCCGTGGTTAGTCCGAGGTGTTTTTGCGCATTCGCCATCTGAGGAATCCAGGAAATCTTTTTCCGACCTCATTTTTTTACAATTGGAGTGATCGTAGTTGATAGTGCCTTTTTAGCCGGATTTTCCGCTGATCTTTGAACGTGGCAATACCAGCTTATTCTATTCGCCTAAAGCTGTTCGGTTATCGAATTCATTACATGTAGACTTCCTCATATACGTGCAGACATAATGCAATCGCGTTTAGTGACTCCACTAGACATCCTTAACATTTTCATTTCCGCTGCCGTCATTTTGTTTTTAAACGCTGTGTACATTACCCAGCACTGTGAACCGTACATAAGAGCAGGTCTAACAACCGTGGTGTACAATTTCCCCTTAAATTAAAGTGGAAATTTTCGGTGGCAAAAGATTCCCGAATTTTCCCGCCACTTCATCCATCCCACACTCACTCTGTGGTTTACGTCGTCGTCACATTTCACTTCCATGTTATCGATTGATCCTAAGTACTTAAAGATAGTGCTTTTCGGAAAAACTATCACTAATATTATATTCGGAACAGGTCGCAATGGATGCGTAAATGGGCACGTCAAATGCTCCGAGCTTGAACGACTTATTTTAAGCCCATTTCTCTCTAGCGCATTTTTCCATGAATCTAAGGCGTTCTGCAAATCTCCGACGTAATCGCTTAGTATAACTGCGTGATCAGCGAAGAGAATTGGCGTTACATTTGCTTCGCGCATGCAGTCTTTTAAAAGATAGTCGAATACTATGCTAAAGAGGAAAGAGCTAAGCGCGCTTTCTTGGTGCATTTCGACATTAACTGGAAATTCTCTCATTAGTCCAGCAGAGCTTTTATCAGTAGTTTTCACTTTTCCGTACATGTCTTGTATTATTCTAACATACGTTTCCGGTATCTTTTGAGACCTCAGCGCGGCCCTAGGCACTCGATCGATCTCGAGGTCGATAAATACCATGCGTAAATCCTTAGAATAATCTCGGATTCAAATTCGTAGGCTTTGGATAACATCCACCGTCGATCTTCCTTTAACAAATCCACACTGGCTATTAACGAGCTTTATTATTTGCCGAAGACGTTCGTTCAAGACTCTTTCATCGAGTATGACATCAGCTTGATTCTCGAGTGTCGCCTTTTCCTTTGTATAATGGAACCATTGATTCCATTATTCCATTTTATTGATTCGGCATAGGTTGTCCATATTTTGATTTATTTAAAAGTTTCGATAGCCATTCGCTGCCGATTCCCTCCATATTCGACCAAAACAAAACTAGTTAAGTGTTGCATTCAAAACTGCTGTTTATATTAGTTCCTTAATACATTTAAGGATCTCTCGTCGCTGTGCGAAGTTAGTACACTGTTCAAACGGCGCAAAATTTAAATCTCACCTGAATTTTGCTCCATTTGCAAAAAAATATAAAAATTCAAGTGTTTTCTTCTTAAGGCCAAATAACATATATCTAACAAAAAACTTTTGTTTAGAGAATATTTGAAATGTTATGGAAAAACATACAGCTTTTGAATGGATATTGAAAATTCCCTTTAAATCGTTTATATTGTAGATCTTTTACTTTGAAAGATTATTAGAACATGTAATACCCATTTTTTATAAATAAATATCGATTGCGATTCAGCACATTTTACCCTGGCCATGTGTTTACATACTCTCTATTAAAACACCGTCTAATTGAATGTACATATTTGTCACAAATTGTCAAAGTGTTGGTGCCAGTATATTATGTAGGTAGTAATTGTGATAACTATGCCCACCAACAATTTCGTATACAAATCCGATCTGACTTTTAGTACAATATTACGAGGAAAGCTCGTTGCTTCAGCGATTTAATAGTTCAAAGTCGCTACTCAAGGCATTTAACAACCCTGTAAAAATATGCTCCAGCTTCATCTACGTTAAATAATGATCTGTACCAAAGGCATAAAGGCAATGGAGATAACTTAACAACTTAAGCAAGTGGTAAATTTTAAATCATATCATACAAAAAAACAATGAGTAAAAGCAATATCTAGATCCTGAAATATAGCAAAGGAAAATAATAAATTCTCTAGCTTATATATAAAAAGTCGATTCAAATTAACAAATATTAAAATATATCTACCGAATATGGGAATAAACAGAAACAGTTGCAGTTTCTAATGAAAAAATCATATGCATTAAACGTTTCATTGAAAAACACAGTTAGATATGTGCTTGATCGTTTTTTTCTAAGGCACCAACCACACAGATTAAAAAGAATATTACTTTGTTGTTCAAACTAACTCATAGTGTAACTCTAATTAGAATAAAAATAGAAATCGGTACAAGTCTTTGCTAAGGAAAAGCTTTAGAAACTTTTTAATTAATCTAAAAGTAACAACAGATATTTCTTCATAATCTCGAACATAGACAACATTAGTTTGTTGTCGACTACGGTTGTGGAAAGGTCGGTCATATAAAGTCTGAAAATTGTTTACACGTACTCTGGTGATCTACTAGTTGTATTCAATCTAAAATCTTGTGCGTGTTCATATTGTTTTCAACAATGAATTCGTTATCAACATTAAATTTACTTAACCGAGGCAACATTAAACTCCATTCTCTTCGTCTAATGACAATGCAGGTTTCTGCAAGTGTAAGTAAATAAATAGATCTTAAGTACTAAATATGATTTAATTTTTAATGTTCAATATCTATTAATTTATTTTAACACGCATATATATGAATGAACATAGATGCATACATGCATACTTTGAAATATTAAATAAATCAAGAAAAGCTTTTTACCTTATTAACTAATATGTACCCATGAGACATATGTACGAGTACATTTGATTTCACATTAAAAGCGACAGCGACTAGATCTAAGTGCACCTGCACTTAGTCTAAATAATGAAGTGTCATTGTTTACGAGCAAATTGTTTTCATGACATGATTTATCAGAGCCATCACTTTATCTACAAAGGAGTTACCTGACCAAGTTAAAAACTGGCTATGATAAGCGATCATAAAGAATAATATCTTTGTTATCAATGCATAATTAAGTGGTAATTGATTACTGTGGATGACAAATTCAGTCATAAGACATCCTTTTAAAGTCACCAAAATGAACACAAATACTCTTATTTAGCGAATCCAGCTAAAGGATTTTATACTATCTACCAAAATTGGTAAAACCTTTTTAATTTAAACGTTACATCTTATTCCCCTTATTTTCTTCGAGCATTGCTCTTGGTACATATTTATTTTTTCATTTTTATTAAGTACGAGTAGTATATATTATTTGCAATTCATGCCAATACCTGTCATGCTTATCTTCTGCTGCATACAATTTACATACTTGTAACTCGGAACTATGTAGACGCTAAAATAAATATTTCTTTTATTTCATTAAGCTGAAGCCGGAAGATGACATAAAGGGGCCTCTTAAGCTCAACCAAGAATGGTTGCAAGCTAAGGATTTAAGTGAGATGCCAGGTCCATCGAGGATCAAACTTCTCTCCTATTATCTTCCTGGAGGTTGTTATCAATTATTTATTTAATTTTTACTTACAATTAATATTTATACTTATTTTAAAATATTCTTAGGAAAATTACATAATTCCAATTTGATTGATTTTCACACAATACTCCGCAAGGAATATGGCGATATTTTTCTCGTCAAAGCTATGATGGACAAGCCCAATGTAGTTTTCACATACACTCCAAGTGATATTGAAAAGGTTTACCGTACTGAAGGAATTTGGCCACTTCGAATCGGTCTAGAAACCTTTAGTTATTATCGTAAAAAGATACGCCCAGATGTATTCAAGAATGTTGGAGGATTAGTTTCTGAGTAAAATTTAAATACATATGCTTATGCTTGCACTAAAATTAAACGAAAACTACTTAATTTTAGACAGGGCAAAGATTGGGCAGATATTCGAAACAAAGTCAATCCTATTATGATGAAGGTGAAAACTATTCGCCACAATTTACCTGAGATTAACGAAATTTCCTCCGAATTTATTCAAAAGTAAGATCCTTTTGGTTCTCTTATGATTTTCCCTATTTTTGTTATTTTTTAGGTTAGAAGAACTTCGGGATCCAGTTTCAAACGAAATAACATCGAACTTTCATGATGAAGTTAAACTGTGGGCTTTTGAATCAATTTGCTGTATTGGCTTAAATAAAAGAATGGGTTTAATGAGTAACTCTCAAAATAAAGACTCTGATGCCTTAAAATTAGCAGAATGTATGTCGACTTTCTTCCAATTAAGTTTTGAATTCGATGTTCAACCATCAATTTGGAAGTATTACGAAACAAAAAAATTTAAAACACTCATCCAGACTTACGATGACATCACAGATATTACTACAAAGTACATTAATGAAGCTATCGCCAATTTTGGAAAAGTTGGTAAAGTCGGATCAAGTAGTGTATTAGAAAAGCTGTGTTCCAGTGATAAACAAATAGCCATTGTAATGGCTATTGATATGCTCATGGCTGGAATGGACACGGTTAGATATGAATTTTTTTTTACTATAATTATCAACATATTTATAATTATTTAGACCTCTTCAGTTTTTCTCTCAACACTGTATATGATTGCAAGGCATCAGAATAAACAAGAAGCATTGCGTAAGGAAGTAATGACAATTCTTCCAGAGAAAAACACTCCACTCACCGATGAAAATACCAAAAATATGCCATACCTTCGAGCCTGCATTAAAGAGGCCTTAAGAATTACACCAATAACACCAGCAAATTTCCGTATGGCCGGCTGTGATATAGTTTTAAGTAATTATCGAGTACCAAAAGGCACCGGAGTTTCAATGGGAATGATGCCTTTAACAAATAGTGATGTTTACTTTCCCCAGAGTTCTGAATTTATGCCCGAACGATGGCTAAAATCAGGCGCCGGTGCTTGTCCGCATGCTAAAGGAACAAACCCATTCGTATATTTGCCTTTTGGTTTTGGGCCCAGAACATGTATTGGAAAACGAATCGCTGAAATGGAAATGGAAACTTTGTTAGCTAGACTAATTCGTAACTATAAAGTCACTTGGCATGGAGACGATATGAAATACACTAGTAATATTATTCTTATACCCGCTGGCGATATGAGATTCAAATTTGAGCCACTTTAATCATTTAAGTATCATGTTTGTAATTAATAAAAAGATGCATAGATAGATTTATTTATTTCCTTAATAACAACATGTTATTGCACAATTTACAAGAAGAATATTACATAGAGATTTGACATTCTTAATAACTTACTACTAAACTATAATATAACATATTAAAAACGATTTATTGCCGAAAACAAAAAAAAAAACCCATTTAGGTGAATAAAAATAAATAAATACAAAAATTAAATATACTCAATAGATTAATAGATAAATATATAAATTAAGTAAATTATTAATTAATAACAATTAAGTATCGTTGGTTTTATAATGTATAAATGAAAAAGTAAAGATAAATAATAATAGACTTGCTATCCGAGTAAGCTTGCGTCTGTCAAAGACAGTTTAGTTGATTTACTCTCATAAGGTAAATACGTGGAGATCAATTGAACATTAGCTCTTTTATGTAGGTGTTAAATGGTATAATCCTATCGTAGGTCTATTATCATTTAAAGTAATTTGTTTGTAATATTTTTAACTTTCTAATATGATATTGAGCACAATTACCTCACACTTGGCACCAGTATAAAAAAAATGGATAGAAAGCCACTTTGTGATTTTTTTGCAATTTGATAGAAATAATTTTCTATTGATAAAAGGATATAATATCTTAATACCTATATTTACTTTGCTGAAGGTTTACAACATATGTTCTTGAAAATTTACCTTTATTTTACAATACACATACACATACAATAGATTGTAGTAATCTAGCAATATTTTCTTCTCTTTTACCAAATTCGTTTCAATGCTTACTTCAAATTCATTAGAATAAAATATTGAGATGTCATCAGCTTAAATAGCTGTTTCATATTCTGCCAGCGTTGGGATAACAAATGTATATATATTATACGAAATTGCCTCAATATTAAACCCTGGGATACACTAGCGTGGTAGTACACTAGCTAGTAATGCTTAGATACGCATGAATATTTTCCCATGTGAGATTTAAGCAGTTCAAAAAAGTGATCTCACTAATGATTGTTTTCTAAACTTTAAAGCAGCCTGCCATCATTTTTATGTAATTTATTTATTTAAGAATTATATAGTTGCTGTAGAGTGTCTTTATGATTGCTGGTCGGCTCGGTTTTTTCAATCTTTATCCGTTCGTTGTGTCAGTTTGACACACTTTTGAAATTCAAGTTGGGATTGCTTTGCTATTGCTTCCTCAAATCGGGATAAAAATATGTTTTTTTCATGATCCGAAACTTGTATAGGTATTTTTCTATTTGAATGAATAAATTTAATTTATTACAAATTCAGGAAACCACTCTTTCTTCCCCAAAAATATAAGTACAGCAATTCTTGTATCAATTTGACACACAAGTAACTTTAAAGTTACTCGAATTAAGAAACCGATAAGTGTTAAATTACAAAGTTGAATATTATTTCGGGTATATAGCCACCGCCGTTGGCTCTTTTTATATTCCCGGAAAAATTATCTATTGACGTCAAATCATACGAACAAGCTGTTCAGTTAACAGATCCATTTCGTGAAATTAATTAAGTTAAGTAATTGCATCGCGCACTATATGGCATGCGGCGCCAGCGACAAATGTTTGAGTATTGACCACGATGATGAATTGACATATTTATAGCATCATCAAAACTACGCTGCACACGTACTGTAAAAACAATCCATAGTTTCTCGAATTAATCCTTCTCATGGATGTTTATGAGTACCATAAAATGCTCATAATGGCCGAAACCCTTTATATATTTATAACATTTCAGATATAATAATTCAATAATTCTTATAATCAATGAGGGACACATATGTAAATTGCTTAAGCAAATCGGAAAATTGATTTTTGTTTCTGATGCTACAACTTATAAGAAATATTGTCAGAAAATTTGAGTCATTAGGAGCAAAATTTTTCGAGTTATAGACAATTGAATCTCCGGGCACTCAGTCTCCATTGACCGTCATTACGCTCGACGGATCACTTAGTTTGTAGCAGCTCTTCTTTTGTTTCTCTCTATTTAATTTCTACAGACATGAATAGACCCTTTGTTGTTATATTTTTAAAAATATACCTGATTTTAAAAGGGTCGACCATTCTTGTAAGTTGTCTTATTCTTTCTGAACGAAGGATTTTTTTGTTTCAATTACAACTTTTTTTTTTTATTATACAATATTGGCAATTTTTGGCAAAAATCAGAGTTTTTGGTTGCATCTTTATCAAAAATTCAAAAATAAATATTTTATTAATTCCTTCGCTTAAGTCCGGGATAAACTTATGTTCTAAAGAAATTTTTTTGGTTTTTTAATTCAGATGAAGCAATCATGAGTTATCCTGACTTCCGCATGGAAACTTTTTTTTGAGGTGACTCTGTTCTCACTACTACCACTGGCTTCATTTTCAATATTTTTATATATCAGAATATTATTAGAATAATGCTTAATAATGTACAAAATTTATAAAAATAAAAATACATAAGGAACTCTGAAAAAAATATCACAAAAATAGACTTTTTTTGTGTCTCAGACCCTTTTCCCCCCTTGAGGTCTTATAAATACATAAATACGTACATAACTTATATATATGTTACTCATATACACTACAAAACTTCGAACGTAATTCCAATGAAACAATCACCGTTATACTTTTAGGAGTTAATCAAAAGGTTTTAAATTCTAGCTACATAGATTAACAAAAAGTCATACTTTCTTCTTCTTTAATCAATGGTATTTTATTATAATACATATTCATATGTAGGAAACATGATGTCGAATTTCCCAGTTGAAATCTTAATTTAAAATATTTTTGAAAGTTATATACATAAGGTCGTAACAAAATTCGTGTACTCGTATTTAAAAGTTGGGAAAATAAAAATATAGACCCAAAAAATCGGCAGCATTTAATCGCAAAATGTGAACATAGGTCTTGAATGCTATTTCGTTGCAAAACATTAGCCTTATTAAAATTACTGTTGATTAAATTATCTGTTGCTACCATTGCTGCATTTATTTAGTTGTTGATTTAAGCTTTGTTTGCTGGCAGTTCTGGTGCGCCCTTAAAACAAACTTTCGCGTTCGTTATCAAACAGTGCTGCCCGAGAAGCGCATTTTATTTTATTTTTGTATTACCCAGAATAAAACCTGTACGTTCCTAAGAAAATATTCTACTGAAGTTAAAACCAATTGTAAATTGATTCCGATATATAGATATATGGTAAAAACATAAGGAGGTTGAATGATTTGTGGATTGGAATCTGTAAATTTACACCAAGATCTTACGATCTAGGTCAACTCGATTATTTAGTTATAATCGAACCTTGGAAGAGAATATACGACAAGTTATTGCGGATACCGCCTCAGATATTAGAAAAAATGAACAAAAGTTAGACTAGCAGGGGACGCTTTGTAGTTGCAAGTTGCTCTGCTCATATGGATATGATCATATCATATCTATCAGTAAAGGCAGTCTTTTAATCAGAATATAATTTTATGTATGTTTATTCAACTTTACTCTCGTCGTCTTATAAACACTCTTGCAAATAGCAAAACAAGATCAAGACTTCTAAAACGATTTATGCCTTTATTTAAAATTTACTTTTAAAAACTAACATTACTAAACATCATTTGAGGAAATACAAAAATGCAAAACGTAAAGCAAACTTTACCAAATATTTTATTATAGTATTATAAAAAGTGTTGGGTTATCTTTGATGTCACAAATTAGCCGACACTTTTCCTGAAATATCATGTACTCGTATGAATCCATCAACTATGAATGCGAACATACTACACATACAAAAAATTTATGTTTGCCTATTTTCCAACATTTTCATTTCTCTCAAAGAATGGTTAATAAAACATGATTATTTAAAATAGCTTTTTTCAATTAAACGAAATAAAGAAAGATCGAAAACTAATAATATGGCATGATAAGGGCTAACAGTTTTTACTCAAATCTACGAGTACCTCTATCTATCAACTGCTACTCTTACCTTCACGTTGAAAACCCCCAGTGCCTAGCACCTCTATTTTAGATAGGGGTTGTGGTTGTTGTGGCAGCTTACGAAAGACAAAGGTGGAATGCCACTTCATTTGTATCTAGCCGACAGCAGAATAATTCTTCAAACTGAATCAACAGTGGAGTCTACAGTTCCAACGAGGTTGAACGACTAAAGGTCGACTACGACCTTTATGTTGCTCGGACGACTGCGAACAGGCGACTTAACTAAATGCGGCCTAGGCAGTGCAAAGCGTCACCGGTTAAAGATAACGATAGAAAGCCGCGGCTTTGGATGTTGCTCGGCAGCACCAACCATTTCGGTGGATTGTTGAAGGACCGGAATCTTCTCCGTCAAATTCCTTAAATGCAGGACAACTTTTTTAAGGAGCAAACTCGAACGTCAATAAGAAAATATAAATGTATTGCACTTGTCTTATCAATCCATAGTTAGTTTGAGTAAATAACGTTTTATTTTTGGTAGCTTAAGAGTGTTTTTTTAAGTTTTATAATAAAATAAAATTACATAATCTCCTTTTTCAAAGGAGGAAAAGGAAAGGAAAGCAAAGTAAGGTAAAATATTGCTCCAAGAATAGCAATAATAGAACTAACGCCCTTACAATTATTTACCAACAAAACGGCATTACGTAGCTCAAAAAGTATGGCACAAACCAACGAGTTGGATCTTAGCCATCACCCGGATCTAAAGACCCTACTTTCTAAAATAAAAGTAGAACTGAACATGATCTGCGATACGGTTACAAACCGCCGACATTATGCTTTAACACAGGATTCTCCGCGAAGATTTCCAGCTATAGCCCATTGTTCTAATATCTACAATCTCCGGTATTAAAGGCGCAAATGGAATGCAGACTTTGCCTTGAAGAAGACGAAAAAGCTGAACACATTTTATTTGTATGTCGAGCCCTCATCGAAATTAGACGAAAAGTTCTTCTCAAGGAACCACTTGACAACAATGAATAAATGAATTCCTCTGCTAGTAGCATTATTAACTCCATTTGGAAAGTGAAAAACCTACTAGCCTAACTACAGTTCTGACAAAACGATACAATAGATCTTTTAAGTCAAAGTGTCTTATTACGCAATTGGCGGGTCAGAAATTTAAAACAAAATTATAAATAGAAGTCCATGTTCTACGTCCTTTGCTTAAATCATCTTCTTAATTTTACAAGTAATAAATAGAGCAATAGATAAAAACTAGATATGTACTTTGAGTAACATCAAAAGTCATAATTTAAGTATAACTTAAGAGTGCCCGCATGAGGCCAGCCATTTAAAAAAAGATATATTTAAGTTCACTTAACTCATTCAAAAGCATTGTTTCCTATAGATATTTTAACTCTCACATTGCAATTGAAATAAATTAAAAATTACATGAAAATAAAAATGTGGATTCTTACCACTTATTGTTCATAGCTTGACTGTCGAATGAGAAGAAACTACGACTTCCCCTGAAATAAAGAGTTTACGTACAGCTCCTTAACATTATCGGTGTAGCCAGAGAAGATGTTCCCGTAGCAATAGCCACTCATAAGAAAAATCCCGTGATATGATGGTAAGTACAAACATCGGAAAAAGTCAGCAGAAAGGACATACCAACAGTTGCTGCAACGAAAAACAAGAGCAGCGTGGGAATAGTATTGACCTAAGGTTCGCAAATTCTATACGAAAGCCAACCATCTAGCATTCGTCTTCACATCCGAAATATGAGCCCTTTGTTACAGGGAAGGATACCTAGTCATTGCACTAATCGACAAGTAGCAATGCGACTTCTGACTCTGCAAACTAGTGATAGACTAAATCCCCAATTTTCACACTAAGTCGAATCCTGGAGCAAAACCAGGGCTTTATAAGTCGCGACACACAAACTATTTTTAAATCGCATCATCAGAACTGTTTCAGATATGAGCCGGATTTTTTCATGAAATCTTTTTAACCTTGTTCTCAAACAGATAGTGCATAAGACTAGCGTTAACACCAGAGGTACCATCTTCCACAAATTAACCCTGCTTTAAGGAAACGCAGACGACACTGGGTATGCTTTTTAAGATATGATATTTACAGTAAAGTAAAATTTGCAAAAACAACAATTCACTACCGATAGTATCAGTTCTACTGCAAAAACAATCCCCATCAAAATCCACCTAAACTTCTTTTGGACTTGTCCTACAAAGATCGATGATAAGCAGTGTTCATATATTCATTGAAGAAAATCTCTGATAAGTAATGTTGTATTATAAAAATCATAATCTCTTCTAAAAATGTGTTTTTGCTTCTTGAAAATAAAAAAAAACCTACTATAATTGCTTTGTATGTAAATAAGACTTGTTAAATTATCATCCAACACAAAATAAACTTACTTTACCCATATAAACATTGGAACATAACTGGTTTATAAATTGATCGTTTGCGTTTGAGAACGTAAATCTTCTCCCTATATACATACTTAATTAAATTTGTTGCAGATTAGCGGCAACAACAAATCTTAACGCGCCTTAAGAGAGAGTCAAAACACACACCAATCAAAGAAAACTGCTAACTGATAACGCAAGGCAAGCTACGAGTACAATACTATGCAAAATTTGTTGTTCTCATAAGCTGACTTCTCAATTTCCCAAGCCTCACCGCATTTGCTCACATTTTATTTTTTCAGTTTTATGTTGCTCTACGAGACAGTTAATTGCATTCGCCGCTATACGATTTAATTGCTTTTAATTTGTAATCAATCGAAAATTAAAAAGATAATTAAACTTATAAAGAATATTTGTATTTTTTTTTTTTAATACGCATATTTTTATTGCGGTTTCACTAAATTCGAGTGTGAATTTTGTAAATTTTTTTTTTTTTTAAATCAACATATCGTTTGAAGAAGTACTTCTACATTTTAAAAAAAAAGGTTTTTTTCAAACTCGTGTTGTGAACAAAAGAAAATTACTACGGTAGGTGTGATGTTGTAATTTTTCCGAATGCAAAAGATATTAAGTGTATTTTATTTGTAAAATTGTTTCTTCTAATAAAATATACGAAATTCAGAGAAAATTGTGAAAACACGCATGTGATGTGAGATCAATGTCAATATTTCGCGGCCAAAATCAATTGAACAAAGGAAAAACTGTTATTCTCTGCAGTGATGAACCGCAGTCAAGTGTTCAAGTGGGTCTTATCAAGAGGTCCATTTGCGCTATTCATACACTTCTTGTTCTCAACAAAAAGTGGTTTCAATTTGACATTTTTCACTGCGGCCTTATAGATAATGTGTTTTCATTTATGTCTTTTGATTCGAATAATTTATATACTAATAATAATTCAGGCGCCTCGATATACAAATCATGAGCGGCGAATAAGAAAAGAATTGCACAAAACTGTACAAAAGAAACGAACAACGTGATTTGTTCTTTGAGTACGAATGGCTATTTTCGTTACCATTGCCGCAGAAAACGGTCTCCCAAAGATAAACTTTGCTCTTTGGCACAACAATACTGATAATTGTATATGCAAAATAAAGTGCACAACAAAATACATAAATCTTTGAAATTATTATTTTTTTTTCAAATTTCAATGGCAAGCAAATGCTTCATTCAATCAAAAATATTAAGAATCTTTGCATATTAAATTTTTCAAATTGTCCAAAGAGTTATTATAACTAACGTTTAAGAAATTATGGTATAAGACTAGAAAGTCGATCAACTTCTCTTCTAAAAGTAAATAATTTGTTTGAGAAATGTTTCGAATTTATTCCCTTTCGAACCAACTACATCCTTATCTCTTTATATTTTGCTGTCGACTACTTTGTATTTATTTTTACAAACCATATTATCACATCTCTAAAAAAAAATGTTCAGTTTAATATGTTGGCCTATTTCCAATCAACTAGGAATCATTTAATTAACTACCAAGCCTGGGTTTGTGGTATAAGTCAGAAGCTATTAATTAACTATGTCAAATAATACTCTACTTCATACCTTTATTTAAGACTGGACACACAATCTAACACTCGTTGAAATAAATTCTGTGTGTTTTAACTCACCTGCGGAAGAGAAAATGCCATTTTTATCATATTTAAAAAATGATTTCTTATTTTTCTGAATTAAACTAACTCTTTAAGAAATATCTACTTTCCTTGCTTTTAACTTCTGTTGACAAACTATGATTTCTATTCTATAAGAGTTTTACTTATTATAGGTTCAGAAACACCTATTTATAAACAAATTTCAGATTTTTCCCCTTTTAATTAGTAATAAATATTATAGGTTAAGAAACCGCTTAAATAAATTATATAAGAAATTAATTTTATATGTTTAATTTTTTGTATGTTTTCCAAGACTTTTTTTATACGATTGGTATCTATTAATATTAATAAAAATGTGTAGCCTTGAGTTTGCAAAATAGTACAAAGTCTGATTGATTCAATTATACTACAATGTGGCAAGTATTAGTCATCTTCACATAAAAACATTTATTCTATCATGTATACTAAAAAGATTTTTATTTTAATTGACAAACCCATTTGTTTGAAGAGGCTTCTAAGGAGTAAGTAAACTTTAAATACATATTAAAATTTTCCAATACAAAGCTGTTAAGAAATCAAATAGTTAATTCTAAAATCGCAAATAGATTATCAATGAGCTTAAAAATGTAAACACTTTAAGTCGGAGATCTTCAATGCACACATTCTTACTTTACCCATGCTTAGCTATTGATAATTTACCAGACAACCGAAAATTCAAATATTTTGTTGTTGTTGTTGTTGTTGTTGTTTTTTTTTTTTTTTTTGTTCAAAGTACAAAACTATTTATTACTAAATTAGTCACATTTTACTTGTATTAGTATATACGTAGTATAAACTTTCGTTAGTTCATAAGATTGAGGTACGAGCACACAGTGAGTAAGAAGATGGAGCGCGGTTCGCTCGTTGCTTGTAATCGTAGAAAGCCGGCAACTTGATAAGCGGTGCCGGTGTTAAAATTCTAAATGCTATAGATCACGCATCACGTGGTTTCAATGTTGAATTTTTTTCCCGTAGCGAAGCATCCGATAAACTCCCGAACTATTTTAAAGCTGTAGTGCAAAATAGATGCTGAGCTAATTTCAAAATCTATTAGTCTAGACATTTGACCTAAAATTTCCAAATGTTTTGTTTTTCAAAATTCTTTCTGACCTCCGGAGCTGAAATAAAACTGCACTTTTGAGAATGTGACTTTTGAGGTGAAGTTAAAAATATCATTGACTTATTTACTTTTGGTTTCGTTTACAATTAAAAAAAAAAACGTTTTTAAGGAAACTATATGAATTAACTCACAGTTAATATTTAACTCATTAGTTATTTATTTTTGAAGCGAAAAAGTATTTCATTAGGTCTAAAAATTCAAACTTTTAAAATATGTAACATTTATAATTATTAAAAGGTTTTTTAAGTTGAATACTAAAAATGAAATTTACTCACCGAAATCTGAATACTTATTCGCTTTCTTTTTAACTAAATGTCAATAATGTTTACTAGTATAATAGATACTAATGGATGTCAGTAACCTGATTTCAATCAGAGTCTCAACCTCTGATTTATTTTAATATTATTTCTAATTATATATATATTAATAAGTAAATATTTGACCCTTAAATTAATTCACAAAAAACTTTTACAATTTAAAAGTCACCTTTTTTCTGTTTGTCTGTTTTTGGACCAGCCATCGCTTTATTTGGTAAACAATAGCCGGATTGCTAACCTTAAAGTTGTTTCAGTATCATTTTTTTTAATATTGTCATACGCGCTGAAATTCGTTACATTTTTTTTTATGTCACTCTCGTTTTACGATGTACACCGTTAAACATATTTCACAAGATGCTGCATTTATGTCACTACACATTTACTCCATTTGCGACTTTATTAAGGCAACTGTTTTGTGGAGTCTATGTATAAAAAATATTTGTATTTCAATGCAATAAGTAATACAAGACAATCTTATCAATATTGCAGGGGCTTTGAGATTTGGTCCCACCGCCGCCCCCAGTTTGATTCCATTACTACAGCGTTTCGGTTTCCGCAAAATCTGCTTTTTCATTTTCCCCTTCTGAGGGAACAACACTTCTAGAAAATGTTTTGTAAGGTAATTCGTTAACTTTAAATTTCCTCGTTCCCTGCTGGCAGCTCGATCGCTCTTAGCTCCGCCAATGCCTCTACCCTAGCTAGTATAGGGTCACCGAATGAGAACTCAGACTTCTATAAACTTTTTCAAGATATAACTCTCAACAATAGTTGTTAGTTTTAAAATCTATGGCAGGAAAGTAAGTTCCCGTGTTTACGATTAGTGCACATCTACACTAGTTCATGCCAGGAACTATGTAAGAGAATTTCCTGACAAATACTAACCTTACACATAGTACGAGTATTAAGCTTTTGTTTGATTCAAATATAAAAATATCCGAGTACAGTATTTTTAGTATTATCTCCTATACAATTAACGCGCAACTAACTTTCAGCAAATAATTAACAGTACTCCGCATAATTACGATTTCTTTTTTCGAAGAATGTTTATGGAATATTAAAGAAAATAATTAATTCTCAACAATCATGTTGTTATTTATGTTTTTAAACAAAATGTACAATAAAAAGTTTGTTATCAATAAAAATAAAAATTCCCGTCTCCTTTAACAATTTCGAAAAACGAATTAAGTCATAAAATTGACTAAGGTTAGTAATATAGGACTCTGAAACAGGGTAGTTTAGGATTAAAAACATCATTTAGGTCAATCAGAATAATACAAAGATTAAATGATCTACAACTTCTGCACCTACAAGACTGTTTTATTGTATTGTGCTTCTACTTTTTTTAGTTTATTTCTGGATTCAAACATAAAAATGACATAATATCTACATTTGGAATTACGCAACTTTCTATAGTTACCTTTATTTTTAAATAATTAGTAACTGATATGAGTACATCCACTCGCACATATTAAACGAGCGCTACCCCAAGCGGGCGGAAAAAGCGATGTATAAGGTTCTTTTTTTTTGCAAGCGTTCAGCGGAATGTATAGTAGTTGATTCCTTTCCTTATGTTGTTATGCTTTCCCTGTTGGAAAATTTTCTGCCCCGAGTAGAGCTAAGGCATTCCGCTCCATGCCTTCAGCGCCTAACCACCTCACTGTCTTGTCTCGCCTTGTCTGTTATACCCGTTGTCGCTGTGGAGGAACCAATGACCAATGGATTCTTCCAATGCCGGATTTTTGTCTTAACGCTCCTCGGAGGTGACAACTAGTTGGTCTCCCGAAGACAAAGCCAGGTCGACTGCCAGGAAAAGCCAGATGAACGATCTGGAACTGTTTGCGTAAATGTAACACCTTCCACCCATACCAATTGCCTCAACCCAGGCGGACTAACTACAATACTCTGCAACAGAGCCAACAGAAACCTCAAGACAAAACACAAGAAAAGAAAACAATAACAACACAAATTGTAAAAGAAAAAAAAATCATTATCAATGTAAAGAAATGGAGGTTATCTGTTATTCCCTAAGCTTAAACAAGACTTAAAGAAATATCATAGTTATATAAGCTTATGAATTATACCTACCTATATAATACTAATGTTATATGTATCTGTATGAACAAAATTTTTAATAAGTATATGCATTAAATTAATACACATATACTTGAAAGTCATTACTGCCAGTATTTTAATTCATTAATTTTACATCATTGCATCATATCTTCCACAGTTTATTTATTTAATTTTTATTTTGACCGGAAGTTTTTTTTGACATCTCACCTACTACCGATAATTTGTACGAAAATTGAATTCGGTCCGTTTCTGATAACTTTAAGGTAACCTATTCAATTCAATGTTACTTGAAAAAATATATTTTCAAAATATAAAACAGTGTGTGTTCAAAGACAGTAACGAAATAATGGCAAGAAAAACCAATAATAAATTTTTCTCAATTTCGTTTTATCTTGGAATTTGCAGAGTTGTGATTGCGATCAGATTTCGGAAAAACAAAGGCCTCTCTTCAAAAATGAGTAAAGCAGCTCCAGCAAATCGGCAAGAAAGGAATGATGAAGACATTGAGAATGAAGAAGTTGAAGATATTACAACCGTAAATGGTCTTATTTACGATAAGATATATGAAGCAACAGAAAAATTTAGTGGGACTTACGTAGGTCAATATGCCACCGGAAAGCTCGATCGGATTCTACAATTAATTGAAGATACAGCCAAGTGGAGTTTACCACAAAGTAAAATTGTTTATTATAAAGAGATTTGTTTCAATAAATATTGACATGAACTTACTTTAGGTCAAGGAAAATCAAGTTCCAGTGCACCACTTAAGCGACCTTTACCATGGATACCATTTATTGGAATGATCGTAATGTTACGCGTAGTACGATTGTCATTATCAGCAGCTGGTCTTTTAATTGGAAATGCGCCTTTGGCACCGGGTGATGTGGTATATTTTGTTCAAACAAGAAGACGCAAATTGCGGGCAATACGAATTCAAGGTATGCGAAATATTCGCCAAAAGGAGCAGGCTCGAGGAAAAAATTCGAGTGGAGGCTTAGTGTCTAAATTGAGAAATCTTCTATCAGTCGTAGTTTGCAGGCCAGGACAAGGTCGAGATATATCTAGGAATCTGGATTCCAATCAGAAAAATGTAGGTGATGCAACAAATTCTTCAGGCAATAAGGTGAGAATAGTTAATCATATTTAATCTTCTTGATACTTTCAACTCTTAAGTTTCTTTAACTTTTTTAATAAATTAACTAATTTTTTTCAAACATTTAAAAAACAATTCTGTGCAGTTTTACTTCGTTGAGCATCGATTTTCAAAATATTTGTTCTTTCGCTTGTGCTCGGACGTTAAAACTTTTCCAAAGCTTGTCTCCTCTTTATTGCATACAAAGGAACTCTTCTAAGTCCAGAGCGGCTGTAGGTGTGAAAATTTTCCTTTCAAATGTTTGCACTTTGACTAACCTAACTAAAGACAAACTTTACCGATATTGCTAATTCCTCTATACTTATTTTTAAGGTTATGAGAGTCGGCATGTTAAACTTTAAGGAAAATAGTGCCGTGTACGCAGTTCCTTCAAATCTTATGATTGATTGATACTTCCATATATGATACATATTAAAAGTATATACAATACATATATAAAAAGAGATATAACTATAAGAAAATATAAGACTAAAAGGGACATCTGACCCCCTTAATTTCGGACACATCTGTTAATTAGCATGAGTCGGTGATCTTAGATTAACGCACATGAAAATTACAAGGACATCAACATTTCAACTGCTACAAATCCGATTTGGATTCAATTCTCGTTATCTGATTTATGAGTCAAATCAGTATAGAACAAATAGAAATATGTATATTTTACTACTTTCATTATATATGTATATGTAGCCATTCCCAACAATTTGTAGTTTGTTGGTTTTTCTGGAGTGACAAGTCTGATTATCTCATGTGATAAGCTTGTTAGTTTGAAATGATTACTCCTACAACAATTTTGCGAGATTTTCTTTTTATTTTACAGTTTTAAAAAATTCAACAACATCTTTTCTCGAAAAGTTGTTAAAATACCTATATATATTTATTTTATTAACATAGACCAGAACTGTGGAAGCAATTTCGAATAGCCAGGAAGCTAAAGATGAAGAGAGTTCTGATCGGGAACTAACTCTAGACCAAATCATTGATAAATATGGTAATGCTAGTAGTGATGATGATGCCGATTTTGTTCTACCTAATGACCCATTAAGCGATGGAGATACATCAACTTCTTCTGCATATTCTGAGGAAGATGAAGATGATATAATTGATAATGAAGCAAACCAATCAAAGGAAGAAGTCGTAAGTGTATAGTATTTGTTTTCGATGATTTTCCTCCATATTTAGTTAAACTCATTTCATTAATTGTTTTTTGGCAACAGAATCCTACAACAGACATTCGTATGACCAATGGAAACAGAGGATCACAAAGCTCATCAAGCTTCAGTGAAAATCAATTTGAAGACAATAGTATCGTTGCCAAAGAAAATGGTGAAAATATCAGTAATACAGCCCAAAAGCCAAAACCAATGCCAAAGCCAATCAAGCGAGAGCCTGTACCAATGCCAATTCAAGAGATCAAACAAGAGCCACTAGAAAGCGACGATGATAGACAAAGCAGGCCTACAGTACAACAAGATTCTACAGACCTACCGAAATCCATTGAACAACCGCAGCACCAACAACATCAAGCCGTTGTCGGTAATGGATACTAACATTCCAAAATCTATTTAAAATGTAGATCATAATTTCTTCATAATTTCTCCCCATTAACATCTTTTCACCAAAAATATTTTGCCCCTTTCCTTATCCATTTCATTTTGCCACTGCTTTTATAAATATTTTTAAGTAAGCCATGCGGTAACAATTAAAATATTGTAAAACTGATGTTCAATTAAACTTATTGTTTTTAATTGTTTAGTTTTTATTTAATCTGAATAATTTTTTTATGAAAATTTATGGAGCAAAAAATTATGGGGAAATACACTTATTTTATATGCAATAATTTAAGTATAAAAGTAATGAATTTGTTCAATATAAAATACAACGACAGTTTGTTTTAAGAAGATATCGCAATCTGATTTGAAATTGACTTTTAACATATTTACCCCCTTTAAAATGTTACAATTGAATTGCGTGATCAACTCTGATCTCACTGTACTGACTACTATTCAAAGTGTTGAATATTTTGTTTTTAGCACAAAATAATGCAAATATAAATGTATGTGATGAGCCATATGATAAAAGCAGCATCGAAAATGATCTTAAAATGGATTATAGCAACATAAATGGGAACGAAACTCAAATTGTGCCGAAATCAGGTAATACGAAATTTTATGTATCTTTCTTATGGTATTTTTTTAATGTATTTCTGTATTTTATGTTTCCAAAATTTACTTTCTCTGCTAAATATGTTATGTTCGTACAATTTTTTGAAGAAGTTTTTCTCACCCCTGCTACCTCTACTGAAGATTTATTTTTTAGTCCAGTCGGTGTGTGTTATACATGTGCAGCAATTTCTGTATATTTTCAATTCATAAAATTGCCAATTTTATTACAGGATCTCCTGACTTAAAAGAAAACCCATTTCATCCAGTATCAATTTTAAAGAATTCTGAAGCAGTTTACTTTGAGGAAAGAGGACCAACAGTTGCCAGTACTGATGAAAATGATGGTAACAGAGGTATGTATTGTATAAAAATAATGAACAAATATACATGTTTACTAATAAATGAAAATTATGGGATACCAGTAATTTTCTTACACACTAAATTTTACTTTTTTACACTCTAAATTTAATTTGAAACACCAATAATCAACAAGTCAACGGACAAATATTTAGCCTCAGTGCCTTTCAACTTTTAATTTAATGAGCTCCTTTAGTCAAGTCCACTGATCAAATAATCTGATTTCAGTTGCACAAAAAAGAAAACAGAAATGTGTGCTGTCACTTCTAAATACCATCTGCCCTATTTTTGTCCATAATTATTCTACTGAATTTTGCTAGAAAATATTATATCATCTACTCTATCTCCCAAATCCGATCAGTCCCAGTGCCTTACTTACGAGTACTATAAGGTTGTTAGATATACAATAAATTTATACTTAAAGTAACATTGTATTATAAGTGAATGAAATTTTGTGGTTTACAATTAAAACGACATCTCACTAACGGCATATCCTTGACATACAATACTGAGAAAAAAACATGTATAAACATTTATAAGCTTTTTTCGTTTTTTATGCCAAATTCCTTGCATTAATACCAAATTGTACACTTTTTGATCTTCATTTTTTGATAATCATATTTTTTGAAAAGAAAAAAATCTATTTTGCTTAGTTACTTTTGAAATGAGAAAATTTAATTTAAACTTTCAGATGATCAAACAGTTAGACCACATGCTATATCGAAGCCCGTCAACACTTCATCAAACAAAGAAAAAAGCCATTCCAGTGGAAAACAAAACAAAAATAGATTCAAAGGAAAACGGCGATAAAATGCCTAACTATTGTTTTTTCCTAAGCTTAGAATCTTTGAATAGATATGTATGATATTTTCAAAAATAAAGATTATCGATTTATCAATATTTTATACTAAATAAAATGAATAACTGATTTTGATTTTATATCTGTTTTATCTATTCTCACAATTGTGAGTGTCAGAATTTTGTCTGCCAAATTAGCTAAAATTTATTTACTTGGTTCACTCCTGCACCACACAAATGTAAATTTACCGACTATTTATTTCCAGGTATATTGGAGCAGATTGCGGTTCATTCATGTGTACCACTCGACCTGTAAATAGCACAATCTGCGACTGTTCCGTCCCGTCATCAGGAGGGAAAGGGTTAAGGTTTTATTTTTTATTTACTAAATTAGCCTTAAAGAACATATTTTTCGCCCAGCACGTCTAAAGCATCGATATCTCCTAATGCCAAATTTCGTAACACATAATATTAATATATTACTTTATCTAAAGTATAATGGTCTTATTATTATGTCAGATAAACCCAACGATCTGAGTTTAAGACCCAACAACTGCATATGATTCGACATATTTGCCTTTTGTAGGAATCCTTTGTCTGCAGCTTCAACGTATTCCAGAAGGAATTAACGAAAGTTTTTATCTTGGAAAAACACAGGTCGTTATCCGGTCCATTCTTGTATATGGGAGTTCCTTGCATTTAAAAATTAGAACAAGTTTACGGGAAAAAATTCGGATAATTGAGAAAACTTTTATTAGGTATTCTCTTTAAGATTGTATAACTTTATTTCTAAGCCGATTAGAAGACAAACTACGCGAACAATAACGAACTACTTGAACTCTAAGAATTGTAAAGTAAAGCACTGGTCTCAGTGATTTTATTTGTACCTTTTATCTTCCGAATCGTTTGAAAAACTGCAGAGGCTCATAAGAATGACAAGTGCATTAAACATCTTCCCTGTAGCCCAGTTTGTTTTGGTATGGAATTAAGTAGCAGGTTAGCACGGCACAACAGCATTGCATTAAAAAACACATCATTCCTTTAATAGCTCATCAGGATTATTAAAGAAATTTCCTGTCGTACAATTAAATGAGATATTTTCTTACTATTCGCCATTACAATATTAGCTTGGAACATATCAACGTAACGAAAATTGCAAACAAATTGTAGAAGTATGGTATAAAGAAGAAGAAGAGATACCCTGACAACTTATAACCAATTAATAAACAATACGAGACCTGTAGCGTTGATGCATGGGCAAAAATGAGGACGAGATCCCTTATTTCAAATCCCTTATATCTGCACTCGCATTGTCTGAATTGCCAAACACAATTCTTTGAGAGTTTTCATGCCGCAATTCGAATTATTGAAATATTGTACATAATATCTGTTTGTAAAGGAAATTGCGATAGTAATGTCGTTAAGATTAATGTGGCTTAAATGTGTACGAAAACTCCACAGTATTTTGAGACAAAAAATAGCTAGTTTAATACGACGGTTTTTTAACATGGAAATGGAAATATTACATCACCGGGTTGGCAAAACTTATTAATCTGATATGAAGTACAACATCTGGATCACCTTTCTATAGAGAATTACAGAATGTTACTCAAATCCGCGAATAAGCCAACACCAAAAACGAGGAACAAAAACGTAACACTTGAGAAAATTATACAATCTATGATAACGGTTTATTAGAAATATACGTTTCGTATTGCTTTTTATTAACTTCTCTATATCAGCTGACGTTAGCATTAAATAAATAAAAATGCAAAAATCTTTTTTTTGGTGGACCATGTGTCCTACAATCGAAATGTGTATGATATGTAGGTATATAACGTATATAAAAATATAATAGGAAAAAATTAAAATACATTGTACAAATCCAAACCGTTTTTAACAATACCATACGAGTATTCGCTAAGTGAGGCAGCACTGGCAACCAAAACATCCAATACAGAAAGCTTCCAACCCCAATGTTGCTACATTCCGACACCACCCCAACAAAGACACTATTCAGAAAGCTTTCGAATTTCTAATAGCATTTAACCGCGACGCAAGCAGAGCAGTACTCGAAGGTAAGCTACGCGGTCCGGTTCTTATATAATATTAGCCCGTATTTCCCTAATACACCTCATAATAAACAGGAAACTATTATTTTATAATGATCACAAATGTAAAAAGAAACAAAATTTTAATAAAAGTTATTAAACAAATAAATTGTTTTTGAAATCCAGTGTGCTAGGAATCTCTTTATTCAATGCTCAATAAGGTCCTACATAAGAGCCCACGCAAGTTTTGTTTATGTGTATAAGAGATTACAGATATGCTTAACATTTCCAGTTAAAGAAAATTAGACTTCTTTAATAAGGACATTGTGTGATTTCATCTCTCTGGCTTCCACTGATATTCCACTCACATCTACTTTTTGTTTTTTGTGAAAAATTGGATGTTCGTAAGTTTCTTTTTGAGTCCAAACTATTTGTTTATAAATAATTAACGCAATATAGCAAAAGCGCATATGTTAAAAAAAATCAAGTTGTTTTTGCTGAAAGAAAAAACTTCGTTTCTTCTCTTTATCTGAGTGCTTTGTATTATTCTCAAATGTGTATGTACTCTTATTTGTATGGAGGAATAATACATATGTGAAGTAGTATAGTGTGGTTGACTCCCGAGGGAGTAATAAAACTTAATTGGTGTTCGCAAATATAAAAAAAAAAGTAATGATATCAAAGAAGTTGTATTGCAGAACATTCATAGTGTTGTATGATAGTTTTAGGTATAAAAACAAGAACTACTTTTGCCTGATTTAAAATTTATAGAAATTTGTAATGTTAATTATGCAATGACTTCAATGCGGACAAGAGGTTGCTAATATTTACCGGTATATTATTTTATTTTTTATATCGATGTACATATATTCATACGAATGATGGAATTCTAAAAATGAAAATCAACAAAGTGTTCTCTTATACTTTTATTTAGCTATTCTTCTTGACGAAGTAGGAACGTTTTATTTTGGTAAATAGAAGTGTTAAGTTACAAAAACTTCACTCCTACACATAAAGTTAAATAAAAAATAATTTAATAAACTATATATCAAATAAAAAAAAGTAAGCAATAGCTATTAGGGAATCAGTTCACTACTCTAAATCCATCATCGTCTGCAATCCATTTGACTATTATTGGCTTTCCGGATGCATCAATGTATTCATACTGTCCGCGTTTTATCACAGTTTCTTCACCGTTTCCAGTTTTTATTAGCTCTCCTTCTTCTGATACCTTAGTTCCGTCGCCTGTGGCATATGAATGACTGAATTTTCGACCAGAACGCTTTTTGATTTCCGTGGAAGGAAGTGTCATAGATTTGGTAACATAGCCACCAGTTCGGAAATCAGGAGCAATGCCAGACACCGGTAAATCATACAAACTTATCGGCATTTGAGGCTCTGGAATGTGGTACTCGACTGTTTTAACTTTAGTATCAACGCTTTTATCTGAGGCTTCAATAAGTTTATCAAGATTTGCAGTCACTTTATAAATATTTTCCGATGTTTCCTTGATAAGTGGAGACTCTAACACAGTAATTGGTTTTTGGAACTTAACGTTGGATGAACTCGTATATAACGATTGATGATGTCCAATTGGTAGGGCAGGTTGAGATTCAATGCTTTGAACTGATGCACCAGGATAAATATAACTGCTGAGTGGTTGATTATATGCGGTATATTCTGGTTGAATATATTGTGTGTACTGTGGTTGGACATATTCAGTGTACTGTGGTCGAAGGTATTCTACTTGTTTGGGCTGGATAAGGTAAATGGGAATATATTTCACTGAAGGATATGGAGGATACTTAGCAGACAGTGTATGAAGATAGTTTTCATATGCCGCTTTATCTGTTTCCGATTCTGGCGACTCGCTGACAACAACATCTGGTTTTGGGGTTGTTTTCGTTCCAAAAATACCAAAAAATCGAGCGTCTGAGAACGAACTCAATCCCAACACTAAAATTATAGTTATCTAAATAGAAGAAAAAATATAATCCAAATTCACTTAAATCTTTTTAACCTTCAATTCTTACCATCTGAGACATGTTATTTAATGGAAATACAATTTCAGACTAATACTTGTAAAACAGAAAATTTACTTTTTATACAAAAATTCTTACTGTTTGTGCACGAAGTAGGATAGAAATTTGGTAAAAAGGACAACTATTTGGCAATTTGATTTTAATTATCACAAAACGAAAATTCCTTAATATAAGGTACTCGTATATGAATCCATGGTCATAACACAATTGAATTTTTCGTAATTGAAAACTAATTAATGTTTTCGGTCAATGACAAACAACTTTCAGTAGAAAACAGATGATATATAGGTAGATATTATGGATGCAAATCAGAAGAAAGTTACGCCGATTAAACAATGAACTTACGTTATAATTACAGAAAAACATTTAAGTCTAAGTACTAAGATTCTCATTAGAAAAACAATTTTCTAGAATCAATTAAGAATAGGTTAAAAATACTAGAACGAATATTAAGATGCACATTCGTAATACAAGTGTATGTGTATGTTCGTCAACCCCTAATAAAATCTTTTTTGTTTTCACGACTATCTATTTCATATACTCGTATATTTGAATATTGTTTATCCCAATTATACTTTTGATACGAAGCAGCAATTGGTGGAACAATAAGATGCAATTAAATATTTAAACAAGCATGATGTTTTCTCTTAGGTGATACGATATTTGTACCTTTCAAAGATATGATAAATATTGAGGATAGGACGCATCTTTAAAATTACTCTACGTCCTCTCTAAGAATTAAAGCAGCTTGTTTCTACACTTTAATTTCTTACAATTATTCGTCTTACTATTCTATAATATTCTAAATATTTGAAGCCTGTAAATCTATATTTATACACAGTACCTGCTTGTAATCTCTTACAAAAATTGTTTATTCTCTGATATTTTAACATGTGCTACAAACAATTTGTTCTGAAGAAAAGTGAAATGGGCAGATTAATACACTATGAGAAATGTTTAAATGAAGATGAAAATGTCGATGAGCTGCCAACAAAATTATACATCACGATTGTTTTTCTTAGTACGCAGAAAATATACATTTATACATGTGTATGTACATATATATAATTTTAATTTGCAAGCATCCATTTCAAGCTGTCTTTTGATTCTCAATGTATGGTATTTGCATTTTATTATGTATAATCGCAAACAATTCACAATGTTATGTATGAAATAAGGAGAAGAAAGAGTGAAGTTGGGTCTATATGTGTTGAAAGAAAATTTGAATTTTTTAAAGGTGGCGTATTTGCGGAACACGGTCACCATTTAAACTTATTAATTAAATATGGTGAAGCACTATAACGGATTTTTTATATAATAAGTTGTGCTACATTTTTCCAATAGGGATTCTCTAAACTTACGCAGATTATCTTTTGATAGATTTCATATTTGTGTTCCAAATTGTATTCAATAAGGTTTACAGACCATCCAAATTTTGTATAGTAATTCGCGATCAATTAAGTTACGTACGTTGCATATATATATATGCAATTGTATAGGTATATATATGTTTAAATATGCTAAATGAAACAAATTGAATCGACTTATTCATTCCATTCAAATGGGACAATGAAATGCCATTAGTAGAGATAATATTATGAGACTGTAAGTCAAAATTGCAATGAGTCGATTCCATACCACGCCATTATTAAGATTCGGACATCTCCAGAAGGACTCATATTTTATAAAAAGACTTAGCTATACGTCCACATTGACCCAAGCAAAATGGCCATCGTGCACATCGAGCATTTGAATGATGTTATATTTTAAATCCAAACATGTCTTTCATACCTTAAATCTCAAAATCTTGGGCATGGTCAAAACATGGCTCACTAAAGCGACTGCAAACAAAAAATTGGATATAATTCTTAGATCAGTCGACAAACTATGTACTAAAAGAATTAAGACAGAAACTATACCGTATTTGAAGATGTTTACAATGATCATCAAAGAACCGAGCACAAATGCGAAGCAAAAAAAATCTTTTAAATTAAATGACGTGTTTTTTATCACAAAATACTCACCATCTCATAATAGATAAACTTTAGCTTTTGCTAAATAAATTTGCTTTGTTCTCTCGTTTCCAAAATTTTCGAATAAGTTCCTTCGCTATTCATTAATTTCTTTTTTAAAAAGCCATAAGCTATCATAGCTGTTATAAATTAATCAATAAAATTTTGCTTAAAACATGTAGCACTTGCCTATGTCCATTTATTTTTTTAATATCGTCACCCTGTCATATATATTTATAAACTTATCCAATGAATGAATTTATACTTAAAATTATGTCACTTATCTGATCTGTATGTAGCACAGTTTTCAAATAAATAATAAACATTGAAAGTGATTCAGTTCAATATTGCATTAAGGTCACATCTAACCCACCAAGTGACGCAATGAACATCATATTATGTACATGAAAATATATGTACATATATTGTGCTCTCTTTTTTCGGCGAAATCTTCAGATTTATAGATGATAATGCTCATACTCGCATATGTTTTCAAATAAGATATTTTTATTGCTGCAAATTAAAATTTTCACGATTTAATTTTTAACATGGAGGCGCAATTTAAATCGTTTTTATTCTTCTTTATGAAAAATATATACTATAATACATATTGTTTAGTATACATATGTATGTGTATAAGAGTTTGCGTTTTGATTGTCAGTTTGTTGAGTTTTGCTGTATTTGACTTTTGCCTAAAAATAGGCTGTTGTTTTGTTTGGCAAATGAATCTGAATTATGTTTTTTACCTTTTGATAAATAAAAACATATATCACCCACATCTGTAACAAATATAACTACTGCGATGGTGAATGCTTGGATATATCATATATATTTATAATATGCATTGTATGTATTGCTTGCAATGTCATACTTATTTAGTTTTATTTGCTTTCAATACAGTATGTCATTTTACCACAAAAGATGGACGCCACAACAACGTTACGCATAATTGAGGATCTGAAGTTCATGCTACTCGTATTAGATTATGTGAGCATCAACAAAGAAGAGAATAATGCATTTAGGGGAAAATTCGCAACTGTGGAAGCTAGCGTTCAAAAGGACCTCCATTTTATATTCGCGTATTACGTGCTATTGATTTTATAAGAAAATTACTTATATTCTCTTCAAGTTGGTCAAATTCAATGCAACTAGAAAAATGTACCGTTTGACGGGAATTACACGCCCGTGGCGGGTCTCCGCCCAATTATCAAAGCTTCGCCTATCGATGTCGTAGTCTAATAATGAACAGTAGCAGGATGACCGGTGGTCCAGTACTTAAAACAAGGTACCGTGGCAGTCAACGTAAGTCAAACTTGACAGGATCTGGGCTTCAGCCCTTTAGACGTTCTGTAAAATGAAATTCTTCAAAATGAGGCCTGAACACAAGTTATTGTCAATAGACACCGGTACAATGCCGGAGTACTGGAGTAATACTAGATATAAGTTAAGTAAACTTTCGATGAACTTAATAAATCGTCAAGTTTGTTCCCCTAAACAAAAACAAGCTTTGCGCTATACTTTCTTGATATGCTCATTTAAAAATTTATTCATAGAAAGAAAACATTAGTAAAGCCATTATTGAATTGGTATTAGAAGGAATATCAATAGAACTGAATTAAGACCCGTGAATCATTGTGAAATACCAGATGGAGCAAACATAATTTCATAATGTGAATGTGACTTAATTCATGCAAATGGCGTCAAAAATCATTGTGCTTTAATATTTATATTGTAAACGAATAGAGAGTTACCTGATAATAAGCAATGGAACAATGCACACCTTAAAGATGTGGAATAATTGTTTCTGCTTATTTGGCCAATTTCATCGTCGTTTTCCTCCTCCTCAGCATTCTGCTGAGCGTTTCGTGCAAGCTGAGTCTCAAGAATTGACAAACATCGACCAGATTACATTGCACACAGGTTGGCATCAGCAGACGTTAAATATTGATGGAAAAGCTGAAGAAGTTCCGTTATAGAGTGGAAATTGTTAGCCAATTGCTGCCTGCTCACCTCCCAGTTATATAAACTTACATGGGAATCTGTTAAACCTGGTGCAAAAAGAAGATGATTTCGTATCAAAAGTCATTATGAGCCACGAAACCTATTTTCACTGAAATGGTTATGTGAACAAACGAAATTTGCGCTTCTGGGGTACGGAAAACGCAGAGCTATGTCATCCACTAAAAGTGTTTCGTGCGGCATTTGCAGTGAAAACACAATTGGCCTTTATGGTATGTGGCAACAGCATCACCGTTACCATAATTGGTAAGCACTCCAAAGGTTTTTTTTGGCACAAGTTGCTGAATTGAGTTTCGAGCATTGTTGGTTCCAGCAGGACGGATCCGTGGGTGGGTGGCCGTGGCTCAAGTAATAGTGAACTGGCCTCCAAATCGGAAGGTTCGGTGTTCGAATCCCAACCGTGGCCGAAAGCCTTCATTTTTTTAGTCAAAAAAAATCAAGTAATATGTGTAGTTGACTAAAATAGAACTCACATTTCAATCGTTGGATACCATACATGGAGCAAAATAACCACTGAGCCCAAACATCTTTCTTCTTTCTCTGTCCAATCCAAAAAACTTAAGACATGCTGAGCCATTATAAGTGTATTCATACCCAGATGAAGTTGGTATGATTGTACTATAAATATATGGAAGATAAGAAATGTTTTAAATGAAGTATATATTCTATGAAAAGAAACAAGTATATGTTGAGGAAACGAAGACAAGCAATTCAAGTCAATTGCTTGTAAAGAAACCAGAAAATAGTAAATAGGCCAGTTCTAGGAGCTCAATTTGTGAGAATGAAGCCATAAATAAATAGAGTGAACCTCCAAGTGACGTTCTGTCTAAATTTCATGTTGCATCGTCGACCCGTTGCTAAACGTGCTCAATAGTTCTGATGTCTATTGACAAGCATACACATATGATTTACCTATACTGACTGTTGGAGCATATCTGGCGACTATTTTCCGCAAATCGCCGGCAGCTCTAGCCCGACAATAGGGCCTGCACCCTCTCCAAACGGAATTGATACTCTTTAGTAGAATGAGGAAGCTGCCTCGTCTGAATCATCTAGTGCTGTAAAAGCGTCACCATGAAATTTTCCTTCCCTTGATATACATATCACTCTCATAACCATATTCCATTTAATAAGAAGTGGCCCTAGAGCTTTGGGGCCTTTTGACCATGCGTAATGTCTGACTAGGATCTTGTAAACATGCCATATGACGCACGGACACACGAACTGCTGCTGCACGAAAATACTAACATATGGAAAGAAAAGAAAAAACGGCGATGGTGTCTTCCTGGAGGACGACGACATTGGTTTTCAGTCCTAACTGAGAAAATTTGCGACTGTCTTTCAAGCCGAAATATACGCAATCTTGAAGGCAAAAAAGCATTTTGTCAAGAATCGGTGGAGAGGATGAAGCATTTGCTTCTTTAGTGGCCGTCAAGCGCGCTTAGAGTTGTACGACCCCCTACGACTATTACGACTTTCAAAACTTGTTCGTGAATGAATGACATACTATATTAGAAATGAAATCGCCGATGAACTTACGAGATTTCAGCCATATAATTTGAAAAAAAATTAATTTTCTAATTTGAATGCATTCGACTATCCACATATTAATCGAAATAAGAGATGTAATGGTTGCTTTATCGTTCAATTTAAAAACAATGGTTCTCACCAATTTGAGCAATACTTATACTTTAAAAGCAATCTACTTTAAATACTCATATATATATGTATATAAAATCAATATCATTTATGTAACCACATAAATAGTTTACATGAAACTCTTATAAACGATACAACATTATTTGACTACATTAAATTTCAATATTACAACAATCCCGATTAAAACAAAGGATGATAACATCCAGATGTTATAATGAAGAGAGAACAGCTGCTCCTGACGTCATGTTCGCCTTGGAAAATATTATAATCTTTGTGAATGAAAGAGGCTCTCAAAAGTAGGTTATTCTCATAAAAGTACAAAAAAATTCAGATGACCAAACAACACATTGAGTGGAGAGATCAGTTCACGTTCGCATCTATAAAAAAATGTCAGTATACGAGTACCTATTTTGTAAATGGTTTTTTTCCAATTACAATTTTATTTTATTATTGGCCCCTAATGAAGTGTGATCAAGTGCATTTCATTTAAAACTTTTGATTTATTTAAAATTCATTTAAATTCAGCAAAGGTAATTACAGTGTTCGTAGAAATTTTCATTTACATTTATGTATGTATGTGAACTGCAATTTTTTTTTTACTGAATACCGGTTTCCTCTTTAATTCTAGAAAATCCCTATTTCAACAATGAAGCACAATTCTTCAATTACGTTACTCACATGGCAACTTTCAAGTTTCATACCATGTGAGTAGTTAATAGAACCTGGATGATGACTGTTGGCTAAGCACATAAGGACAGCGAAAATATCGCGTGCTGGAGTACCATAAGACGATGTAAATAAAAAATTCTCAGAAGTTAGTTGGGTCGCCAGTCAAACTGTTTCATTTAAATGGCGCAGGTGCTTGAATGGAAAATAAATATATAACACTGTTGTACCTCGGTATTGTTGAAATATTTTTGCTCATTCTATCACCAACATGGACGAAAGCCTACCTTCAACAAGTGAGTATCGATATATATTATGTTTGTTTTTTATTATTAATTTTTAAAAGCCGTTTTGAGTACCAATTCTCTACGTTTTTACTGTATGTATATTTAACATATCCTTTTGTTGTATAAATAATTGAGAAGCCATCACCGTTAAGTACTTTCTAAAGTTTATTGCTTGGCAGTGGCACATTTTATCAACTCACCCTTAAATCATAATACCTAACGTAATTTTAAGCTCAATTATCTACTCGTACGTAATCTACATAAGTGTCTATCATGTTCGGATTGCTTACCCAACAAAAGAAGATAAACGATGTCAAGTCACAGTTCCAGTGGCTAAGAAACCTGCATATGTCTCAGCTCTCATTAGCATCATAAAAAATGACACACCTCGAAAATAATCCCACTTTAAGTCTCAATTTTAACTTCGTGTACCGAAAGGGTTTAGTATAAACCGAAACCAAAAACCTATCAAATAACAACAATACTGGTTGTTAATTAACTTCGGCTTTCAATAGCAATTCGACCCAATCAAATTCTTTTGCAAAGGTTCTCCTTCTTCATTTGTTGCACAGTTAGTATTATGATGTCTGATAGGATAATCTTTTTGATTTTAATTGTACTATACATGTATATGCAGAAGAACGAATGAGTACTCGTAAACAAGCCATTCTTGCGCTGTGGATTCTTGATATGATGAAACTAAATGTATGTAAAATGCATTGAAGCAGTACCAGGTGCAATACATACTCGTATACGAGTTCTGGGATAATATTTGGAACTGGGTTATTTAATAAGGTGGTTAAAATGAAGGATTAGGTGTGGCAAAAATCGTATATATAAAATTCCTAAGAGCTGCGAAATTTATTACTTACCTTACTAACTATAAGTGACGCTACAGTCCGGGCGTGTGCCACCCGAATCTTGGTCCTCCTCTACTGCGCTGTCCCTCAAGGGAGGACTTTTCGTTGATAAAATTTGTTATAAGAAGCATATCCATAATGGTATATGCTGAGAATACCCAATCACTTAGCCTCACTACGTTACGCACATTTTGTGTAAAATTATGTGTCTTTAAAGGCTTAATGGCTAACACCTATTCATAATAGTCGTACTTCTTTGGGCGAACAAATTCTGCTACATCTTTTATTATTAAATTAAAATGACGAACGGCTTTCACATTTAAATCGATACCATGATTTTGTTTTTCCTACTTTCTTATTAGAAGTAACATTGAATGTAGTTGGATTAGTTAGTTATTAGATCAAATCATTTGATACAGTCTTTTATCATGTCTTTCAACCTCTCTCTCTCTCTATCTCTCTATCTCTCTATCTCTCTATCTCTCTATCTCTCTATCTCTCTATCTCTCTATCTCTCTATCTCTCTCTCTCTCCCTCTATCTAAACTTTGGACTTAGCATAGCTTTAAGAAACAAGTCTAGAGGTGTGATATCCGTCAAATACGTCAATGTCAACCTATCCAGCATCGTTACTAACGCAACGATTTCTATGGGCTGGGGCCTTAAGACTTTGGCAATACAGCTGAATAATTTGTGGATGCTGTGTAGGGCTAAATCTTTCCTTGATGAAAAGTTTAAGCAATACTTAACGAAAGTATCATATCAGTATGTCTTGACGAATCTCATGAAATCACAACTGGAAAATGTGCCTCTAAAAGAATCATCATTTACAATATGTGGAGTCTGCGGATGGGGACCTCAGGTTATGAGATCCTTAAAATGGAAAAAGGAATATTATTCAATTTTTCATTGTAAAATAAGACCCCTGTTCGAATAATTTGTAAAAAAAATTACACACATACACACATTCATAGCTAAAGTATTGAAAGGAAAAAAAACTACAGTGTTATTCTCATATTTTCCTTATACAAAATGGAGTTTATTACATAAAAACAATATCGTCTTAATGCCATCCATTATTCTTAACAGACTTTTGCAATCAGACTCTTAAATTTGTTAACACACGAAATTAAAGCGTTGGTTCAATGGTAGCAACTTCCCGACAGATATTTTCTTGTAGGGCCTGAATTGTTCAATAATTGTTACTCTTAACCCTTGACTTAAGGTATCCCAAAACAAAATCTCACGCTGTAAGATCCACTAAGCAAGGTGTCGAGGGTATGTCTCCATACTTGCTGATTTCTTGATTGGCAGAGAAGGTCCTTTACTTATCTATTGAAACTCTAGCTTTTTGTGTAGTGGGGGTCACTTATCGCTTAAATTGTGTTCTCTTGTTGAACCCGGAAAAATTATGCAGTTATGGTACTAAAAACTCGTCAATTATTTGGTAATACACGCTCAGTTACCGTATTTCCCTGCTTAAAAAAATTCTCGTATAGGTCAACAACCCTTCGGTCAGTAATTACATAGCACATTGTCGATTTTGGGCAATACAAACGTTTTTGATGGCGTTTCCTAGGGCTATCAGTCACCAGTATCTCTTATTTTTGTTAACACAGCTATTAAGATGAAAATGTGCTTCGTTAGTAAATATTGTATTTTTTTTTCCAAATTTTCGGGCCGTTTGGTAAAGAATATATATTTTCGTTGAGAAACTGCGTGATTTGCATTTCCTGTGCATGGAAATACTCGTATAGTATTTTTTATTTTTTTTCCAAAATAATATGCACTATTGATTTTTTTTGATTCCAATATGGGGCGCAATCTTTTTTATCGATTAAGGAAGATTGCGACTAATTTCGCGTCCAGCTTGTGCCACATATTCTGGTGTTGCTGTAGACGTTTGTAATTCCGGAGAATTGTAGTTGGATACTTATCTACATTTTTAAAACCACTACCATATAAGTCATGTACTCAGCTCGTCACTTATTCATCGAATATTGAAGTGAATAAAAAATGCCTGACGCGCACTTTAAATATTGGTCTAACCCGAATGCGTACAGCACACATGTCAATGAATCATTACTATTGGCAAATCCGCAAATCAAACGTTATCTCTCTCACTTACCTTCTCACCCTATTAATTTACGAACAAATACAATTTAAACTTGAAAATTTTCCGCTAAAAACCTCTTTTATGAAGCCAGTATAAATTGTTTGCAAAATGCAAATAGTAGTATAGGCTGCAAGCAGTGAAGCACAATTCTGTGCGCAATATGAGTATGTAAGCACAATCGATTTAATCCAGGTGCAGGGAGACCATATTACGCGAAATAAAACGGCAAAGTATTTTCATATACGGGGGCAATTCTATTCCCCTTTTACCAGTATCTGTTTACTCTAAATATTTGTTTACTTATTGAACCTGCAGCAGCACCAGCACCAACAAATCGTTAAAAGTTGGCTTATTGTCAACAACAACAGACATTTTAAAGTTGACCGAGAAAGTCCATTTAAATTTCAATACAATCCAATCCAGCAGTAATCACCATTCTGCAAAACCTCTTTTACTTCTCTACCTTAACACTCGGTATTTCAATTTGAATAAATGCATTGCTTAAAAGCTTATTGGGTTTGATGTAACGTTTGGCTCATAAGTCTATAACTCATTGGCAATTTGCTTAATGTCGTAACATTATTGTTAAAACGTATTTATTTACGTTATATGTAATGAGCGTGAACAAACAAAGGCATTAACACATTTAATAATGACGCCCAAGAGGCAAAATATATAATATATTCCATCACCTGCGAACATTTAATTCTATTTTCATTTAGCATATGTATGACACTAAAGTGTGCTCTGTAGGAGAATTATATCTATTAAACTTGAACCTCCTCACATACGTCAAATAATTTTGTTTTGTATAAACTTTTATATGCATTTGAAAAACATCATTCGTATTTGCAATGCGTCCAGCTTAACTTTACTCTGAGGAAAGCCAAAAAAATGATCTATGTATAGTATTTACTAATAGGAACTTAAAATGCCATGCCAATACATCTTTCAATTTTAAGTATTTTTGCGGAATTTTTTTTTTATTGTAACATTTCGGACAATGTTGTTTCACATTTGTTTGCCTTGTTATTGAAATGTGGTAAGTAAGAACATTGCTTCAAGTGCAGAAAACCTTCTCATTCTAAACATAGGAAATAGGATTGTAAGAATGTGCTCTCTTAGCAATGAAATTTCTAAAATCTTAAACGTTATCTTCACCAAGTAAATTTAATTTATTTAACCTGTTTTTGTTAGCACGTTCGCATTCTAGAGATGATGATGTTGATAATGATCCGACTTGCTCTCAACGTCTTGGACGTCATCTAAGTAAATCGGCCTCAGAACTTAACGGTCATGATGTCTCCATCGATTCACCTAACACATCACCGAAACGTGCCAAAAGTGCTGCAAGTCCTTCTGTCACTGGTGTATTCCAGAAAACACATGGTTTTTTTAGTAGCCTCAAACATCGTTGGGGTAGAACAAGAAGCAAGGAAAAAGTCGGACGAAGATCACCAAATGATTTGCTTGAACAAGAAAGTACAGACTATGCCGCTGATTATAGCTCTGAAGGAAGTTCCGCAACTCATAGTCCAAGGCACAGGTCGCGTACCATCGAAGGCTCACCACTAGCTAGGGAATTGAAAATGTCAGCTAACATAGCCGTAGGCAACCTATACAAATTCGGTGGTTCAATGGAGGGACGAATCGATGAGAACTCAGAATTAGACGACAAAATAAGCCAGGCGCAGCTAGAAATGCTCCAGGTAATAACTAAAAACAAAAAATTGGATTTTCAAAAATATTTGAAAACAATAATTTTTAGTTTGAAGAACAACGTCGTAGAAAGGAAGCAATCTTGCGACAATATGTGTTCTTTCAACTTCGTGTTCACTTAAAAAGTGGCAGCGATTTAGTTGCTATGGATAAAAATGGTAAGAATTAACCGGTTACAAATTACTGAAATACCAATAAATGTTGTTCACTTATTTATTTAGGTTTAAGTGATCCTTACGTTAAATTTAAAGTGGCAGGACGCATGTTACATAAATCTCGTACCATTCACCGTGATCTTAATCCAATTTGGGATGAAGTATTTGTGATACCAATTGAGGACCCTTTTCAACCTATCATTGTGAAGGTAAGTTTTTTTTTTTCGTTATTTGATGTTCGTTTTAGAAAATATTTCTTTCGATTAAAGGTTTTCGATTACGACTGGGGTTTACAAGATGATTTTATGGGTTCGGCTAAAATAGACTTAACACAGCTAGAATTGGGTAAGGCGGAAGAAACCCTAATTAAATTAGAAGACTCAAATCATCCAGAACGAGAAATGGGAGAAATTTTATTAAATTTAACTCTATGGCCAAGAAGTCAAGAGGATAAAGAAGTGGTCAGTATAATTTTCAAAGTGTGCAGTAGATTACATCATTTTCATTATGAGAATTTTTTGTACAATAACATATCATATGATTAATCCTACTACTTACGATTTTTTTCTAAGAAGATTTCAAAAAAAATTTACTCACCTCGGCCCTAAAACTGGCGGATCTTTTTCTCCTTTTCCTACTTAAGTTCCAAGATTATATCTTTTCACCTCATGTAATATCTCTAGAAACTAAATCTTCTTACTGGTAATACAGTTGGACACAGCCGAACTGCTAAAATTTGGAAAATTGGAAATCTGACAAAGGCAGATTTTTAAGAGACATTTGGCAGTGTTTGGTATCAGGCTTGTAGAATGAAAATGCGATCATTTTAGATCGATAATCTCTAGTTCAATAACAAAGAAGACAGTTAAATCTTTTCTACTTACGTTATAACGGTGAATCATTCAAGACCAACGTATAGATGGGCCATAATATATGTAACTTTGGAGTATAATAAAAAAATGAATAGGTTACTTAATGAAAAGAAAATGAATAAAATGATTACCATTTGGGCTCTTTTCATTGTACTCTTCAGAACTTCGGGTTCTCTCCACTTCTTGACGGGTATTCTACTTGAGTGCTGCCAGACTTTGTGGCCTTGACTTTAAATAATCCAATAAATAAAAATAAGCCTAGGACGATCAAATCGGGTTTTGCTACCCAGTGCAATTCGCCCAAACGCCATATCAGACAACCGATATGGCTTAAGTCATAGTTTTATTCATTTATTTATTTTTATTTATTTGGAATAAGATTCTTATATGTATATCTTATAAACTAATTATAAGTCATGCATGATTACAGTTATAAAGGTTAAATTTATAATTCAAAAACGATTTACAAAATAAATTCATACGAGCTATATTGGTTCAAGCTTAGTTTCAGTGGGCTCCATTTATAAAATCTACGCCAACTTGTTTATCGATGTCACTTTTTCTTTCCTTTCATCAAACTTTCAAGGGTATTCATAGTTAAATTTCTGCAAAATACCAATCCAAATATTAGAAAACACATAAGGAAACAACATTCAACCAGTCAACTAACATACTCGTGATATAAAAACAAATTTGTAAAGTTTTTGTATGCAAAATACATACATTCGTGGCCTGTCTTATTTAAATTTTCTTTATTTCTATTCGATACATTTTGCAGATAAATATCTGATTCGACTAGCTGGTGGAAAACAGATCACGTGCTTGACGAATAAGTGGGTACGATTTAATTGTATGAAGGTCAATCGAAAGCGATGGTATTTGTATTTCCAATGAGATGACATTAAATAAAAGCCCATGTTCATTTATTTGTTTAGTCCCGGATTTAATTCTCTTGCTGAGCTCAAAAGAAATGCGGAATTACTTATAGAGAAATATATTTCAAAATATTTAATTGTATCGAACATTTTTTATACTAAGTTTAAAACTCTTAAGATTGTGAAAAATAATGCAGGATAATCTAAAGCACAACAAAATGTATTTCATTTTTAGAATTGAAATCACTATAAGCTTCCCTTACAAACATAAACAGAAAAGGTTTTTGATAAGGAAAAATGAGAACATTTGTCCTAATATTGGAAATCCTTCAAAACTATTTCTTCTATACTCCTGGATGTTTTGCTTCCCGATTTTAAGACGATTAAACAGGCATTTCTTAAATGTTAATATATGTAGGTACAACTGTAGGGTTTGCTTTTTCAAGTATATTTATGTTTCTAACTGTCCTAAGATACCTCAATGTAAATCGAAAAATTTAGTATAGTTTTCATTGAAGGGAATATTTATTGGCCTTCATTTGTTAATATTTTATTGCAAAATACATGTAATTACTACGAGTAAAATCAAGACACATGCTCATGGAAAATACATATACGTATACTTATTCATACATTAATTACGCAAACAAATAAATTTATGGCGTGAAATTATTCTCATCATTTCTTTGAAGTTCCAAAATAAAGTAGTTAGATTGCCGTTCAAGAGCAGACGGTAATTATATTGTCGTAAAAATGCTAATGATAATAGATATCTAAGTTAACGACTTATTCTATTTGACTGTGTTACTTTACATTCCTAATGGGTTTGCATTTCGTGTAACACAGATATGATCTGCATATCTATACAAGTGTGCACGAATATTTTCGGATAATTAACTCAGGAATGTTGTGCTATATGATGAAATTTTCATAATTTTATTTCGGCTTTATTTCAATAATAACAAATAAAATTCCAAATACATACATTCATTCTTTCTGTAACATTTAAATTGTATATTTCTTAGCATTTTCAACGAAATTCAAAATTAGCGGAATCATCAAAACGCCTCAAGTCGCAAATATGGAGCTCCGTTGTAACAATTTTACTAGTAAAAGCGAAAGATTTGCCATTAGCAGAGGATGGAACTAAGTTAACTGACACGCACATTAAATTCAGGTATGCAAAATCAAGCTAAACCAACTATGGTTAAATAAAAGCAAAATTATCAGAAAACAATGTTTTTCTTTTATAGGTTAGGAAATGAAAAGTATAAGAGCAAATCCTCCTGGACAGAACGATGGTTGGAACAATTCGACCTTCATTTGTTTGACGAAGATCAATTGCTAGAACTCTCACTTTGGAATCGCAACAATCTTTACGGTAGGGCAACGATCGACTTAAGTGCATTTCCTCGCGAAACAACTCACGGAATCTGGAAGCCATTCGAAGATTGTCCCGGGGAAATATTTTTAATGTTAACTATAAGTGGTACAACCGCATTAGAAACAATAAGTGATTTGAAAGTATATAAGGAAGATCCTAGGGAAATGAAGATTATGACTGAACGTTACTCTTGGCATCGAAGCTTACAAAATTTAAGGGACGTAGGCCATTTAACAGTCAAAGTTTTTGGGGCAACTGGGTTAGCAGCTGCAGACATTGGTGGAAAATCAGATCCATTCTGTGTGTTGGAATTGGGAAATGCAAGATTGCAGACTCAAACAGAGTACAAAACCCTTACACCGAATTGGAACAAAATTTTTACATTGTAAGCTGAAAACCTCTATACATGTAAATAAAATAATCTATCTTTGTTACTTTTTTAAAAGCAATGTAAAAGATATAACAAGCGTATTAGAATTAACTGTTTACGATGAAGATCGTGACCACAGAGTGGAATTTTTGGGAAAACTTGTTATACCACTGCTGCGAGTTAAAAATGGAGTCAAACGATGGTATACCCTAAAGGACAAAAATCTCTGCACTCGTGCAAAGGGCATATCACCACAGGTTAGTTTGTGTTTTTACTCATTTCATAATCAATATAAAAAAAAACATTTTATTGTGTTTGTAACAAGTATAATTCAAAATCCATGTTCCATGTTTACGTTTTAAGGTTTTTTATAGTGTTTTAGATAGATTTTAAGAAAATGTATGTGTGCGTTAGTATTTATGTCCGTATGTGCCAATCTTTTAGCTAACGATTGAGGCTTTCGAATTGAATTTTCGTAAGATGATAAGTCTTCATACAAAATCTCAGCTATAGATTTTGACCAAAATTTGCAGATAACTTTTCAAATTATTAAAAATTTTTCATACAAAAGGAGGAATCTTTCGAAATTTTTAAGGTGCTAACCGAAACCAAGATTTATCTGAGTTATTCGAGAAAAAGGAACAATTTTAGAACTACCAATGCAGTATTAATAAGATTTACCAGGGCAACATCACGCTACAACAACAACAACAGCACTGTGGCGCTGGCAGCCCGGTATGGGCCATGGCTTAGCTTCTTGACACTCATTTGTGTTGCTCATGTTGTCATTTTTGTGACATCTGAACGGGGCCTACGGTTTATCGCCGAGTCTGAACGGCACTCCTTAGACGCTCTTTCGTAGGCAATTTTACTTTCGGGAGTTTGCCATTGCCCGCCGAAAGGGTGATGGCGATTTGGAAAATTGTTGGTGACCCTGGAATCGAACCCAGACTCTCTGCGTGATAGTCCAATGAGCTAACTATTACGCCATCGCCATCGCCGATCACGTTTAACGTTTTTTTTTATTTTAAAGCCTATAACTCCCACTGTTACAACAAAGTTACTCAACGCAAATTTAGGACTAATATTCAACAGCAAACTGAAGTTCCTAAACTGAAATCTATTGATTTCTTTTAACAGTTTTAACGCCTATGTAGAAGATGCAGTTAAGGGTATTTTCTTCTCGGAAATAAAGACTATCGCTATGTGTAAAATGAAATAGGCTCTGATATGATACGTGATTGACATGTGAAGAAAATCTTCAATTACAATATATACAAAAGTGTTGTTCCAAAACTCTAAGGAACGATCTGTCTTAATTGCTGATATTTCACCCTGAAACCATTCCCTCGTTTTTAAATAACTGGTCTTTGGTACAACTTCGACTATCCTTTGGCTTTGATTTCATGAATATTTCGTCTTCCAATGACTGTGGAAGTCTGATTGATGAGAAAATACAAATTTGACTTTATCTATACAGTGCTGACTTCGACCAGAATCTCAACAAGATAAATAATTCTTTCTGAACTTCACTGACTAAATTTAATGTAGGATATGGATATATATCTTCTCCGAGTTCAACAACCCTAGACCTTACTGCACTTTACTGCCATCAAGCCAATTTCCATTTGTTTTTCATGTGAATATAAATTGATAGAAATGAATTTTATCTTGGAGAGCGAGTTGCAGGAAGAAAGCCTCTGCATTTGTAGCAGAAGGCGAGTTGGGCTAAAAACATTTCTAAATCATTTCTAAATTAAAAAATGACTCAATAGATTTTAGTCAGACCAATAGAAAGTTTTTAATGTTTCTTAAAACTTACCGGCATTTCCGTTGCCCGTCAGTGGAAAGAATCAGTACATTAGAGTACTGTTTTGCATCTTATTGTGCTAAATATAAGTGCAATTATCATCAACTTTTGTCAGCAGCTACTAAGCGCTGGTAAAATCAGCTCCCACTCAAACCATTTTGAGAAAGATTACGAACCTTCTTCTTATCCTTTTATTAACCCTTTCCTCGTTATACGAACTTATGCGTAACGAGTTTCCCATTTTTACTGCATCGCTGCTGCTCCGCTTATGGGGTTGGCTAATGTCGCAGACCGCAGAACGCGTCTACAAAATGCTCGGTCCTGGATCGCTTCAGTGGTAAGCCACAAGCAGTGGTAAATCCAGGAATTCTTTTTCCGACCTCGTTTTCTTACAGTTGGAGTGACCGTAGTTGGTAGTGCCTTTTTAACCGGATTTTCCGCAGATCTTCTTTGATCGTGGCAATACCAGATTACGAACCAAAGTTATCTTTTACTTGCTCTTGGACAAAACTTACGAGCAGTGAACATAATAGTAGATTCACCGTCGATGATGAAGATTTTGAAAGAGCACTTCTGTAGACCTTATAACGGAGGTGACGAACCAAATACCGCTGCCACACAGAATGGGCCTTTTACCCTGGACGATGTAGACCAACAATTCCATCCACCCGACATGGATGAAGTGAAGGTAGTCATATCCGTGCCATGCTCTTCAAAGATCCAGGTCCACCCTGGACTGTAGCGCAACATAAAATAATTAAGTAATACTTAGTTTTCTTAACAAACTTCTTTTGTGTGTAAATTATGTTTGTACATATGTACATATACAATCTTGAATCTTTAAACGTTCATATCTTACGATTGCAATGTTTCTGTTTGTGTACATACTCGTATGTACATACGAGTATACAATCTTGAATCTTTAAACGTTTTTCTTTTTTTTTCAACCTGCAGATTCTTCTTGAAATGACTGTTGTATGGAATCCAGTTCGCGCTGTTTGTCGTATTTTACAGCCAAAAGAAGAGAAACTAATCCAACAAGAGGCAAAATTCAAAAGGCAACTTTTCCTACGAAATGTCAACCGACTTAAAATAATTATAATGGACATATTTGATGCTGCTAGATATGTTCAGTAAGTTTCAATAAAAATTCCCATTTGAAAGCATTCGCATCTTTAATATTCTAAACTTTTTGCAGAAGTTGTTTTGAGTGGGAATCACCATTGCGTTCAATAGTCGCATTTATCTTGTGGATTGCGGCGTGCATATATGGTAACTTAGAGACCATTCCGTTGGTGTTACTTTTCATCATGCTCAAGTATTTTAACTTAAACTTAATTATTATATAATATTTACATTTCATATTCCCTAGGAATTGGCTTATTCGTTGGATAACAGGTGCATCTTCAGATTCGTCAAGCAACTATGTCTACGACTATGATGAAGACGATGATGATGACAAGGAAAAGGAAGAAAAAAAATCCATTAAAGAACGACTACAAGCTATTCAAGAAGTTTCACAGACTGTACAAAATACTATTGGTTATTTAGCTTCACTTGGCGAAAGCACAAAGAAGTAAACATATTTTCAATCAAAAATATGTATAAAAAGAACCCAATTAATTTCATAATGATTTTTTGCAGTACATTTAATTTTTCCGTCCCTGAACTTACATGGTTGGCTGTTGCCTTACTTCTAGGCGCTATTTTAGTTTTACATTATATACCAATTCGTATTATTTTAATTTTTTGGGGAATCATGAAGTTCTCGAGACGTATTTTGCGACCGAATACCATACCAAACAATGAAGTCTTAGATTTTCTCTCAAGGGTTCCAGATGATGAAGAAATTGTAAATGTAATTATTATCAATATCAAGATTATTTATTTAGAACTATTTTACAGAATCAATTTCGCGAGTTGCCACCATCATCTCAAAGTGATAATTCGCGATCTAATCAAAAAAAAAAGCTAAAAGCATCATAGTCCATAAGCAGTGATCAGACCTCACATCCACTTGATACGGCAGTTGCAGTACCACAACAAGTTTTAAATATTTCACGTCAATCTTTAAAAAGTGCAACGACATATTTAAGATCTGGGAAGCATACAATTAAAAGTGTTACAATGAAAAAAATATTTAATGAACTAAAAACGAAAACGTAGCTCAAATAAATTGCGCACAAGGAGTGCATTTTAGGAACCATATTATAATTTTTTTCGGCTTGAAAGTATGATTCATATAATGCAAAATATTGAGAAAATGACAAATTTTTTTTTAACTAAATTGATATATTGTATATGTATATGTAGATAAAGATAGAAAAATTGCACACAAACGTCCAGCCTTTAGAAGTCGTCGTAGCTGTACAAAACGCGTAGAATTTCGGATTTCAACTTGTTAAGGTTTTTAGAAATAGATATAAGCTGTTTTAATTTTTCAAATTCTATTAAATGACAAAAAGTTGTATGGCATTATTCGATCAAAATAGTTATTGTAGAAGAATAACATCAGGGAAAAGAGAAAAGACGATTTTGGTTAAATTTTTATTTCTTACACATGAAGATACAAATTATAAATACACACAATTAAACCTCATAAAAATAGAAGACTAATAATATAATATAAAATAGAGTTTTTGAGCTATAATTGCCTAGTTTCTGAACATACGATTTTTTAATAGGTTATGTGAAATTTAAAACTGCGACTTTTTTCCAAATTCTATTGAAATTTTGTAAAATTCAGTATTTCAAATATTTAATTGAACCACACTCAATTCGTTATCAGTTTTAACGACCATACAACCATTTTCTAAAGATCTTATACTGCGAGAGCCTATTTAAAAGCTGTTTTTTTTTTTATATATATACAATGCACTTAGCTTGCATAAATATATTTTAATTTGCTTATAATTTATGTGGGGCTAGAGAGAAGACACTGAAGTTAACCCAAAATCCCGTCCAAAAGCTTACCCTACTTTCTTAAACTAAGGGTTTTAAACAGCTTTTATAATTGTTTGTTTTATATTTAAACAGCTGTTTTCTTGACTTTCTTAGATTGCATTATCAAATCGTTTGCGTGTCTGCGAAATAAGTTTTGTTTGTCTTAATTTCATCTTAAATTATGTTATTGTAAACCAAAAACCAAAGAACATGCTTATACAAAAATATTATTTTTTTAGTGAATTTCCTATAACACAAGTCGTCTGTGAATATAAATCAATTAAATTACCTGCAATTAAAAAGAACATAAGTATTTATAAAGACAAAGCAAAATCTAATCAATTTATCTTCGAAATATTTAGAGGAACAAATTCAAAGAGTTCTTACTACCTTTATACATATATGTATATCTTTATATGTGGGTAGTGTACTAAAATAATTACTTATTTACATACAAAAATAATAAAACTGAAATCAAACGAATACTTAATATATATATTTACAAACGCACACATTTATACTGTAAATACTAGTTTAATTCAAATAATTTCATCGCAATTATAGCCTATTCCTAAATATTTAACAAACATTTAACATTTTGTGATATTTTATTTAAATTAAGTTAGTGAGACAAAAGCAAATTTAAAGTGCTGAAAAATTATTATTGTTAAATTATACTTAGATAGCAAATTGTAAATTATTAAATAAAACAAAAATAATATTATTTTACTTAATTCATTTTTAACTTCCAAACAAATTCTATCTTCCCAAAATGTATCGATAGCTGGTAAATTTTTGTAAACCTCTTCTAAATTCTAACATAAAATAAGATATTTAAATTTAATATCAGATCCGTATCGAAACATATTGTACATGTACAAGCATAAATATCTATGTAAACTAACCTTCAGCTATTAAAATATTTTTTACAAAATCTATGCAACCATAACCTCCCCTTTCCCACCTCTAAATATCAACTAAATTATTTTACTCAATTTGTTGTTTATTCTTGTAGCAAGTTAACTAATGCATTTTTTTATATTTAATTCCTTTAAATTCTTTAACTAAATGCCTTCAATTTTTATATAAAATTAGTCCAAATAATGTTAATTATTATAAGATAAAAAAAATCAAATTTTCAAACGTATAAAATACAAATATGAATTTTCTATTCACAAGAGTTTTTTTTTTATATTCTCGTAAACAAAAGTGACACATTCGTGTATTTCTTAAGATAGCATTTAAATCACGAAGTGTTTGAAAAAATCAAATACTCAATTTGGGTATACTCAAAGACTCAACGTGCAATAACGGTTTTTATTTATTTACAATATTTCCGCAAGTCTTCCTCCTAGTTGTTGTAAAGGGCAGTTAAATGGAAAAAAATCAAACATATATGTATATATAGATATATTCATAACATAACGCATATCATAAACAGAAGAATAAATCAAAACTGATGTACAGCATTATTGAATTGAGCACTGGGCACCATTTCTGCACAACAGTAATATGATGTCAGAGACGTTCGTATCAGAGCCTTTTCCTGTAGATTTCTAAGGATAAATATTTTGGAATATTCAACGTTCTTATCTTCCCGCTTCGGTATGCTTTCCTTTTTGAATAGAGTATAATTGTATTTTTTGAGGGGCTATAATCTGCATAACTTCTAAAACGCCGTTTTCCTGAAATGTGCTGCGGTGGGATTTATTTCATCATTGTTCCAGCTCTCTAAATCCTCAGCAGTAAAGTTGCCCTAAAGTATTAAATGGAACTTCTTAAATTTACAAAACAATAACTAAGCATTTTAAAGATCTTTCTTTATCTGGAAAATTACTTTTGGCAAAATTTAGCGTGTTTTTTTCTTTGGTTCGTAAAACTGACATACTAATATAATCTTCCCTTTCAAACTACTTATCTGATATAGTACTAGTGGAACTGATACATTTTTATTGTGCAACCTTGATTCATTTTGCCATACTATTCTATAAGGAGTTTCACTAAGCTCCGAAAAGATTTAGTTCTTTCAAAGCATTTGTAATACTTTTTCCCGGACTCCCAATTTTGCTCAGCAAACTTTTTCTACAAAGAAAAGCTTAATTTAGCGAATTGCATTCTGATTTATTAGTCGGGATCAATGGTGTAACACTGGAAGGTACGAGGGCGGGTCAATAAGTCCGTGACTTTTGGATTAAAACACAGATTTTTTGATAAAAAAATAATTTTATTTGTCAACGTAGTCTCCCTTGAGCTCTATACACTTTGTCCAACGCTTCTCCAATTTTTTAATCCCTTCCAAAAAAAATGATTTGTCGAGGTCCTCAAAATAGGCCTTCGTTTGCGAGATGACTTCATCATTGGAGTCAAATCTTTTTCCACCAAGCCATTTCTTCAGGTTTGGGAACAAGAAGTAGTCGCTCGGAGCCAAATCTGGAGAATAGGGTGGATGAGGGAGCAATTCATAGCCCAATTCATGGATTTTTGCCATGGCAACTGCACATGTGTTTGTGGTCGACTGTGAGCAAACGCGGCACCCATCTTGCGGAAAGCTTTCTCATGCCCAAGTGATCATTCAAAATTGAAACCACTGAGCCATGCGAGATCCCTACGGCTTCCACAATCTCTCGCACTTTCAATCTTCGGTCGGCCAACACCATATCGTGAATTTTTTCGATTGTTTCGGGTGTAGAGACCTCAACTGGGCGTCCAGGACGTTCGGCATCTTCAGTGCTTGTACGGCCACAACGAAATTCAGTAAACCACTTTTTTACCATTGAAATCGATGGTGCAGAGTCCCCATAGTATTTATCAAGCTTAGCCTTGGTCTCGGTAATGGTTTTTTTTCGCAAGAAATAATGCTTAATAAGCACACGAAATTCACTTTTTTCCATTTTCTCCTCAAATTAGTGAGTAGTCTGATAAAAATAGCTGTCAAACACAAACTAACTGACGCAGCAAGTTTAAATTTTGATAGGAGTCAACTGACAGATCCCTGTTGACAGGAGCAGTGTTGCTGTTTCAGTAAAGAGGTCAGAAATTCAAAAAGTCACGGACTTATTGACCCGCCCTCGTATACCAGAATACAACACCCACATTTTCCCATGAGCGGTTTCCTTATCAACTCATCTTCGAGAGGATGATAACTGCATTATTCAAAAGCTACAGAGCCTATACTGGAAGTGTCTGATCTTTCGAAAACTCTTAACCTTATAAAAATAAGTAAATTCTTAGCATTAGAAAACATTTAAAATATTTTTTTTTGAACTTGTAGTACAAAATATAAACCAAGTTTTGAAATGTCATCCCTGCAGCTTTTTCAAATAAAGGTGATTTTATTTTTCCAAATCAGTAGCATTGAGCATTCTTTGAAAATGTTCCTACCAAGACTACTTGCATCGCCGGCATGAGCGTATGTTCTGTCTGGTAACATTTTCCAATATAGCATGTTCTCGCCTGCATCTAATATCGTATCTGAGCTGAGGTTATTTTGCTTTTATGAGTGCAGTCAATTTTTTTTAAATGGGTTGTCAAGATCGGGTTGCGCTCTTTTAATTTGGTTATCTCGCTGCTCGGGGTAATATATTATTTTAGAATTCCTCAGCTTTAGCTTTCAAAACGTTTCCATTTATAGAAACTATTTACGTTGAATAATAAATCAAATGTACAACGCCTTTTCTTTAACGATCGATCATAATGGTGCAGAAGCTTGATTTTTTAATTCCGAACTTTCTTGAAATGCCCTTAAGTCATCTTTGGGGTACAGAATAGCGAACGTATAAAAGGTGGCTGTTTCAAAAGATACTATTTTGTAATAAAAGTACGTTCCCTTTGTATTTTAGTTGTGGTGAGAGAACAGATGCAGACTTCAATCTATTTGACTTGAAATTTGAAGTGGTTTCGTAGTTGACGCTCTAATCTTCCACAGACTGAAGCTTCATAAAAGGTGGAAATTAAAGTTTAGCTGAAGCGCCATCTATAAATCACATCACAGAAACTAAAGTAAATGACACATTACGATTGTACTTTAGCATTTTTCGAAAACCTGAGCACTTCCGATTTTTTTTCAATAGTGAAATTTTTTTCATAAATGACGCCAATCAAATATGAAAATAAAAAGCTTCTTATGCCCAAACTCGGTAAAGCAAGTGAAAGAAAAATATTGACACGTACATACATATATATAAATAGCTCCATCTCTTTCCCAAACGATGAAAGTTCCATCGTATGAATATTCAAATAGTCTCAAAGTCACGCTTACACGAATTAAAACCTCCATTTGTAGGCGTGTGAAACATCGATAACAAAATCAACTAGACAGGTTACTTTATTAGTGCTGTTGTTGAATTTGATTGATATAAGTTTTAACGGGCAATTGGGATTTCATTGAGTTAACAAAATTAAATCGGTAACCAAATGGAAAGAATCATTACGACATTTTGCATATTATATTTTCAGTTTGAAAAAACTGACATGCTGCTACCCAGAATTCAACCTAAATCACGCGCATGTCGATATCATTAAATTACGATACTAGACTACTTAAAAGGAAGCAGATAATTACTTCAAACGAAAGTGAATTCATGATGAAAACGGAGTTTGAGTTTTTTAATCACGCTTTTGACATTAAGCCCAGTGGCATAAGACAGCCGTATCCGTAAAAGAGATCAGATTTAATTGATCAGACATTTTTTTAGAGAAGAAATTGAATACAGACAAAAATCCAAATTATATTGGTTGTACTCATATCTATGACTTATTAAGTATATTTGTAATTAACATTTCATAAAGACAGTAAATATTTAAACTCATTTAATAGATCATCATTAAGTAACTTATTATAGTTTGAATAATTTACTCATTCCTGTAATCCCCTCCCCTTCATTTGTAACAAACTCATTTACTATTGTTTCATCAATGAACATAATCTTGCGATATTGTTTTGGGATGTCCAGTTGATAAACTACGCAATTAATTAGATAGGGACAACGTACACAAATAAGATGATTTTTCTTTTATTACTGGTGACAATTTTAAGGTAAATTGATTTAGCAAGATTGAAAGCAGTACCTAAACAAGTTCTACGAATAGTTCCTATGCCATTTATTAGACACCAAGATTTTATGATTGAAAAAAACCTTAATTCCATAAGGCTTAAATCAATTGTTTGTAACTTTAAGTCACTGATAAGACATTTAAACACAGTGGTTCTAATATGTATCCCAAAGTAATAGTTGAGAGAAGCCTAACACTTAACCTACTTGACTGCCTTTAGTAGTCCTCAAATTAGCTTTAAAATGTGTAAAATTTACAGATTTAATATTTGCATAATTCAGTGCAATATTGTTAAAATTTAAAATAAGACGTTAGCTAAGCAATTTCTAATACCAAAGACACATTCAATTCTTGAGTAAACAACTTAAAACCGTATACTTTTTTATGATTTATAGCATTAGTATAATCAATCATTAAGATAACTCTTGTACCAGTTTAAATGCGTTTAGCACTAAATGAACGAATACTTGCATAACTCACAATGCGCTTAGACTCACATACTAATTTCATTTTTTTTTTAATAGCCGGATACCCAATACTACCGGATGCTTAGTGCTAAATCTGTCCTAAATAGTGGCCAATTACCCCCTAAATTGTGTAATTTCTACCTAAGTACGGTATAACAGAAACTGCAGACATAAGTTTGGTTAATTGTCACGCCCCAACAAAGAGATATTAACAAAAAAGTACATACATTTAATTGAGGAAGTTAAATATTTGTCAGATATGCGTAACAAATCGAAATTTAATTATGTAACTAACAAGTATTCATTTAAATAGCTAAATAGCAGTGAGATCTTTAAAACGAAGTTGTGAACAATTTAATAAGACGTAACAAAATACGATGAATAAGCACTAACGGCGATAGCCATAGGTATTGACTTTTGACAATGAAAAAATTTAAATCGAATACAAACATATATAAGTGGATTATTTTTCCAAATAAAATGATAATACGTCTTACTAACTTAAGACCTCAAGCAATATAATGAAACTATCCCAAAGTACATCAGGCTGTCTATGTAACAGCTGAAAGTTAATCTTAACTTGATTACACGCCCCAGCTTTAACTACAAATTTCGTACGTAAGGGAAAAAGTAGTGGTGATCAAAACTTACATGCCAAAAAACAAAAATGCTTCATAAGTTATACTTTGCTTTGATAGGTTTTTAGAAATGCATGGATCGCAGTTTTCAACAAAATAGGAACTTTTCCGCTTAAGTTGTGACTTCAATACAAAATCTAGTCAGCAATTCATGCACAGTACTGTTCGTCGTTTTTGCTTCCTATATCTGTTTTCAGAAATCGGTGGATGTTGGGGAATTTTCCAGTTATTTCCTTTAGTCCAAACCTAGTGGTACATCTTCTTATCCTTTTATTAACCCTTTCGTCGTTATACGAACTTATGCGTAACGAGTTTCCCATTTTTACTGCATCGCTGCTGCTCCGCTTATGGGGTTGGCTACTGTCGCAGACCGCAGAACGCGTCTACATAATGCTCGGTCCTGGATCGCTTCAGTGGTTAGCCCGAGGCGTTGTTGTGCATTTGCCATCTGAGAAATCCAGGAATTCTTTTTCTGACCTCGTTTTCTTACAGTTGGAGTGACCGTAGTTGATAGTGCCTTTTTAACCGGATTTTCCGCAGATCTTCTTTGAACGTGGCAATACCTTATTCTATTCGCCTTAAGTTATTCGGTTACCGAATTCTTTATATGTAGACTTCCTCTTATACGCGTAGATCTAATGCAATCGCGTTTAGTGACTCCACTGGGCATCCCTAACATTTTCATTTCCGCTGCCGTCATTTCCTTTTTAAACGCTTCGTACATTGTCCAGCACTGTGAACCGTATATAAGAGCTGGTCTAACAACCGTGGTGTAGAGTTTCCCCTTTAATTTAAGTGGAAATTTTCGGTCGCAAAAGATTCCCGAATTTTTCCGCCATTTCATCCATCCCACACTCACTCTGTGGTTTACGTCGTCGTCACATTTCGTTTCCATGTTAACGATTGATCCTAAGTACTTAAAGATAGTGCTTTTCAGAAGAACTATTCCGTCTAACATTATATCCGGAACAGGTCGCAACGGATGCGCAAATGGGCACGTCAAATGCTTCGTCGTTGAACGACTTATTTTAAACCCGTTTCTCTCAGGCGCATTTCTCCATGAATCTAAGGCGTTCTGTAAATCTTCGACGTTATCGCTAAGTATAACTGCATCGTCAGCGAAGAGAATTGGCGTTACATTTGCTTCGCGCATGCAGTCTTTTAAAAGATAGTCGAATACTACGTTAAAGAGGAAATGGCTAAGTACGCTTCCTTGATGCACTCCGACATTAACTAGAAATTCTCTCGTTAGTCCAGCAGAGCTTTTAACCGCAGTTTTCACCTTTCCGTACATGTCTTGTATTATTCTAACATACGTTTCCGGTACGTTTTGAGACCTCAGCGCGGCCCATATGAGATCCCTAGGCACTCGATCGAATGCTTTCTCGAGGTCGATAAATACCATGTGTAAACCCTTAGATGAATCTCGGTGCTTTTCCATTATTATTCGTCGGCTTTGGATAGCGTCCACCGTCGATCTTCCTTCAACAAATCCACACTGGCTATTATCGAGCTTTATTATTTGCCGAAGACGTTCGTTTAAGACTCTATCGACGATTTTCATTGTGTGTGACATAAGCTTGATTGAACGGTAGTTGTTGCATTCTCGAGTGTCGCCTTTTCCTTTGTATAATGGAACCAAGAAGCTACTTCTCCATTGATTCGGCATAGGTTGTCCACATTTTAATTTATTTCCGGTTTCGATAGCCAAACGCTGCCGATCCCCTCCATCTTCGACCAAAACTCTAATGGAATGCTGTCTGGTCCCGCCGCTTTCTCCCACTTCATTTTTCCAATTGCTATACTTATTTCTTCGATTGAAAAGTCCGAAACTTCCTCCTCGAATAGACCAGCTGTCGGCACGATATCCCGTGGAAACTGTTTGTTAAGCAACTCCTTGCAGTATTCAAGCCACCTATCACAAATTTCCTTTTCATTTGTTAATAAACGACCGTCTGCGTTTTTGATGTATTTCGGCGAGGTTATTTCCATTGAATTTTTTCTCCTCTGTGCAGCGAGCTTAAAAATATTTGGCATTTTAGTATTGTACGACGTTTGAACTTCTTGGATAGCTTGTCTTCTATCCGCCGATCGTGAGGATATTTGTTCCAACTCCTGGTACAGGTTTTTCGCTTCTGCCGCTCGAGTTCGAGCCTGGACTTTCTTTGCGATCTTTTTAAGACGTTCGTATTCAAGAGCCAGTCGTGCTTTTTCGATATCGTCGCTCCGATCGCATTTTGTCCACGCTTGGAATGCTCTCTTCTTGTCGGCCACAGCTCGTTTGGTTTCGTCATTCCACCACCATGTTTCTTTGCCGACGTGATGGTATTTCGATATAGTCCCCAGATGGGACTTTGCGAGTGTTATGCATTCCTCGTGCATGCTGTTCCACATTTTTTGCGGGCTAAGTCAGTCTGCGATACCGTTTATATTGTGAAGTATTTCTTTAGCCAGTGCGATAAATCTTGCGCTTCGTTCCTTCGATAGATTATACCACCGGATTTTTGGTTTTCCAAACGATGCCCGTTTTTTCGGTGGTTCCGCTGTGAAAAATTCTGTAATGAGCAGACGGTGTTGGCTTACTAGCGATTCTCCAAGTATTACTTTACAGTCCTTAACACGGTTTCTCATCGACATTTTGCAGAGGTGATAATCTATTTGCGTTTCGTGGCCTCCGCTGCTATAGGTGATAAGATGTCGTTGATGTTTAATAAACATTGTATTTAAGACGGTTAAGCCGTAAGCCCTACACGCTACAAGGATGTCTTCGCCAGCTGAATTTCTGGTTCCAAAGCCTTTACCGCCGTGGCAGTCCTCATAACCAACATTTGTTTCTCCGACGTGGCCATTTAAATCTCCGCCTACGAAGAGCATCTCATCGATAGGTATATTTCTAAGCAAATTACCGAACTCTGACCAAAATGTATCTTTTTCCGATTTGTTGGATCCATTTTGTGGAGCGTACGCGCTAACAATGTTCCACGTTTCATTGTGTATGACGAGTTTAACACTCATCAAGCGGTCACTTATTTTCAAGATACCAACGATGTTGTTTAGAAGATCCGCTGCAACAACGATTCCAACACCGTTTCGTCCATTGACCGTTCCATGGTAGAACATCTTAAATGCCTTAGTTTTTAAATCTAGAAAACGCGCTTTATTTCCTGTATTACACCACTTCGTTTCCTGTAAGCACAGGATTTGTAGAGTTCTGCGACGCATAATCGCTTCCAGTTCTAAACTTTTTGAGGTCATCGATCCGACGTTCCAACTTGCAAACCGAAGTTTATGAAAATATTTTGGGAACTTCATTTTGCCCGCCCCCGGAATCCGTCGGGCTCTGACACAAGCACTTCTGCTTGCTCTGGGATCACCCGAGTGCGTTGCAATCGTGGTGCCCAGCGGGGTAGTTCTATTAATTGGGATCATTTCCATGAAGTGTATCTAAAGTTTGAGTGGTTTGACACTTGTATGCTCATTTCGAATTGATTGACTTTTACCCCACCGGTAGTCTCCAGACGTGGGAACCCTCTGATTGCATACAAACTTATGGTGTTAAGGTGTTAAAGTGTCACAGGCTCATTTTTGGTGTCATAGTTGCCTGTATATGACTGGTGTCCCATTTAGTCGCCTCTTACGACAAGCTGGGATGCACTGCGGCACTATTCTTTATCCGATGCCGCACCTAGTGGTACATATATATTTATAATATGTTTCGTTAGGCCACAGTGATAAGTGTATTAAGCCCCAACTATTTATGCTATCAATCATACTTTGAAAGTTATTGGTCCTGAATTCAAGTTTTCTAACACGGTTTTTTTCTAGACAGTTTTAGCCAAACTAAGTGGCATGAAAGTGTTATTAAAGTTAGCACACATTTTTTCGAAGATCTGAGAGAGAAACCAGAGCCTTAAGTCTGACTTGACTCCTCATAAAGATTAAGTTAATATATCTTACAACATAAACATATTAAACTTGAGATCAACCTCGCTTATAAGTTCACTTATATTCCCAGTACGAGCAATTAAGGTGGAACTAACTTCCATTTTACAATTATCTTTCCTGAAGTTATCTTATATTGTTTGATTGCTCGAGTATCTACGAAATTACGCTCGTAAACTTACATGGCATAGTATTTGGAAGTTTTGTATTATATGGGAATGCGTATTTGTAAGTTTCAATTTCGAGAATTTATGTTTGGTAATTTAAAATAGTAAATTATTATTTATTTTTGGAAAATAAATAAACAAACTTTTGAGCAAATCAACACTCGCATTTTTGTTTGGAGAAGTGCTGCTTTCTGTCAGTAGTCTTCATTTAAAAGCAATAAATTGAATTATGTATGTGAAAAGGGATTGTAAATTGGAAAATGATCTGTCCTTTGGAATAGATGAGTTGATTTTCATATTCGTTGTACTAGAGTAAACGAACCTGGTACACTTTTTCGTATATGTATGCATTACATACATATAAGTATATTATTTAAAAGTTCTATGAGGAGGAAATAGTTTCTTTTTATTTATCAGTGACATAAAAGTTTCATACTTTTCAAACATATTACAATCAAAATATGCGTTTCCTGTCAATGTTTTTCTTATTCTTTCAAAAATGAGCCAAATTTTTGCTAATAAATTTTGTAATCCAAATTTTGTAAGTCTCTTAAATATTTGCCAACATTTTTAGAAAATGTCTTATTAAAACAATTTTAGAGGAGTTAGGTTACAGTTTATAATTATAAATTCAACTCAGAGTTGTATTGTAATTTGGATTTATTATCGAAATAATTCGAATGCCAATTGAAAGGTAAAGCCAAGAGTCACGCACACCTTAAGCAAAAAAGTGAAACCCATAAGGGAAACTCATTAACACTTTCATCGTCTGTATTCGCCGTAGTATGTCAATGTTCACAGCACTTGAAACATTTGCACTGATCGAAACTTTGCAATGAAATAGTCCAGGTGTCAACATTTTCATTCATACTCATATGCTCATATAGATGTATATATTCATAGTGGTTACATTACATACAGTTATAAACAAATTATAACTGGGGTAGTAAAGCGATCTACAAAATTATTTTACCAAATACGCGTAAATACTTGTAACGTACACGATCACAATTATAATAAAAAACCGTTTTGTCGCCAATATTGTGTTCCAACGATTTATAATAAATGAAATGAATGAATGAATCATAATAAATAAAATGCTTGTACAGGTACAAGTTTAATAGTTAGGTGCACTATCTTGACTTCTCATTCTGATGTCAAATTAAAATTAAATCATACTCAGGTTCCCAAGTTCGCAGTCCAAAAATTTAATTGTTTCACAATCTCACACTTGAAGTTAAGCAACCGTTTCCACTTAAATAATACGTTGAAGCGATTAGCAGGTAGGAAATATGTCGAGAGGTCACTTGATACAATTGTCTTTTCTGCAATAGCCGACAAAATGTAAAAGAATATTTCCCACATCGAAGATTAACGAACGATAAAGTAAAAAATTTATGGAAATCATGGTTATTTTGTATCAAGTGTGCTTTTAAACTCCATGGAAATGTAGTTAATACTTCCTCCTTATAAAGCCGCTTTTTGAAATGGTATATGTACAATATATACATATGTATACATACATACTTACATAGGAAATTAATATTAATAATTGATGATTTTCTTGGTTCTCAATCAATTTTATTAGATGTCGAAAAATAAGTTGCAACGTTACCATTGGCATTCGTGTAGTATGATTTGAAAATTTAGTTTTAAACTGAAATTTCGTTAACATTTCTATACAAAAACAACAGTTTTCATCCGACTTTATGTGTATTTATTATTTCTGGAAATTTATACACATACGAATCGAATCTTTGTTACATTACGGAAAAACTTAACCAAAAATTATGAGATGTTTTACAAAAAGTTCGCATGGCAGAAAAAAAAAACAAAATACACTCTTGTTGGTTACTGGATAATTCTTGATTTATGACCGCAAGTGATGATTACTTAATCAAATGCTTACAAAAGAAACAGCAAATATTCTTAAGCCGAAGAGTTTCGGGCAGATATTACTATCAGATCATATCTTACTGTGCAAGAACAGCAAGTCTTATAACTAGATAGTTAATTAGAAAATATATTGAACATTTTTTATTTATAATAACAGATAAATGTCTATAGTGCTTCCAAAAAATTATATACCCACAGGGCCTTCGAAAAATCTGGGCGTATCATCATAATTTCTTTTTTACTGTTCTATGTCACATGATTTAAAGACAACTCCATAGGGTCATGCAAAAGTCATTGACTGATTTGGAAGCTTGGAAATGTATTGTGGTGAACTACAGTACTCTAGTAAGGAACAAACTCATGTGATTTTATTTTACAACATTTTAACACAAAGAGTATATCAGGGTCATTTTTATGCGATATCGACCATGATTTAGACTCTTTTGGAACGATTTCATCAACGGAGAGCTAGGACTGATTTATTTTCCTAACTGGAAGGGCTAACACTGGCCGAAGTAAAGCAAAGCGAAATATTAAAATGAAAATAAAAATATTATAGACAATGATGGTATACGCACACCATTACTAAGGGATATTTTTAGCGATCGGATTGATCAGAATTTTACTGACCTCCCCTTAGTACGAGTATTTATCAATAATCAAGTGTTTGTTAAACTAATTTTAAGCTAATTAAAATTGAAAGGCATTTAAAATAAAATAATATACAATCCAATGACACAAAACAAATTCATTCAATTTTATCCAGAATCTGTGAATCAAAATAAAATCAAGATGTGTTTACTATAAAATCTCCTTTCAAATCATTTTCATAACTTTTGCGTTATTTATTTCCTGCACCGAATTCAGAGCAGCAGATAAATCTTCCTGCTCGTTTATTTCTAACAAGCAACTTTAAAAATGGAACGAATTTCCTATGTATAGTTTTGGCTACTTTAGGTCTTGTTAACTTGTCATTACCTATTACATTCGCAAAATCAAAAGATACAAATACAAACCGATCTCTTGAACAAATTACTTGAACCATATAATCAAACATTTATTAATTTACTAAACCATGTACGATCTTATGTCACAATGTCTTTTTTTATAGGGAAAACACTTTCTACAAGTTAAAAGGCAATTTACGTATGTGTCCAAGAGAATCTAGTTCGAAAGTATTCGTTTCGCGCATCTACCAAGCAATGGATTAACTTGATTCAAGTTCCAATTTTCCCCTAACCCGATTTTTTTTCTCTATATGTATAGGTATATACTCAGTGAAAACCAGATGTGTAAGTAAGAAAAATTTAAGAAACTTAAACACATTAAAAATTATATTTTAAGACTATGCATTATTTAAGACTCATTACTGTGCACTCTATATTGTTCAGCCTATGTGCATAGCTCAAATATTTATGCTACTGTACTTAAAAATGTTATAATCAATGTGTGATCGGAAAAATTTAGAAATAACTATTCGCATTCACTTCATGACACCCACGGCCGAACTTAAAGTCCAGTCCAAGTTCTTAGGGTATACGTACCTCTTAAATAAAAACAAATAAAAACTGTATTAAAAACTATGTACATATGTATTGGCTTAATCACAGTGCTATGAAGAATATATTTCAAAACCTATGGGCTAGCATATTAATCGGTTATACATTCGTCAATATAGCATTGATAAAAGATTTTATAAAATGGTAAAGCTTGGCTATGTAAATACAAGTATACGTTTTTTTTTACAATATTTTGTTTTATGTATATACTGTTAGAAAAGCGCCATAAATTCAAATGCACTCTATTATATGTAGTACACACTTGCGTTATAAATTCCATTTCGCAGGTCGTAGACGACAAGACAAATCCCATTTCTGCAACATTTCTGCACGACGGCTCATATTACATAATTATTTTTTTTATTTTATTACTTTTTTTGCTTTAAGTAAGTTTTTCCCTGTTCCACCAAGTTTTATCACCCAACCAGTCGATTTTGTGCCAATACAGTGTAAGTTTACCTGGCATGCTAAATTACGGAAGGAAATACTATTTTGACTTTGATTGGCTGACATTTTGTTGCACTTGTTCCAGCAACTATTGCTTCTTGGTCACTGGCACTGTTATGATATAAGTTGGTCGTATTCCAAATTTTCCGATCTTTTCCGGTTGGCTTAAATTCGGCTTGATTGCGGATTTTAAAAATAAGAAATATGCATAGATACTAGCATATTTAACACCAGTTTAGTAGCTTTTCCGAACTTTAAATTTTGATTTAAGTGTTAAATACTTAACTTATTTTTTATATTCACAAATCAGGAACAAGTTAGCTGGACCAAAAAAAAAGGATGTGAAGCATGATCTAGTATCTCCAATAGCCTTACCGAATGTGCTCGTTTGGGCCAAATGAGTCAAAACAATTAGACATACTTTTTATATTTCAATATAATATCTCCCCATATCCATACACTTTTTCATATGTATAGTGTCTTGATTCAAACTTATGGAGTACTTTATTTCTTCGGATCATATAATTCACCTCTTAAGAGCCTTTGAACATGCTTCGTGCGAACTGGTGCATTTCTGTAAATACTTCGCCAAACGCGAATACAGACTACGTTTATGTTTTCATATTTTTTGTTTACACTTTCAATTAAAACTACAATATTTATTTGCTGATTAAAATCTTAAACATGAAAAACTGTAGGCTCTTGCTTTAAAATTATCAATAACAATTTAAGCACTTGAAAAAATTAACGTTTTTAAAATTGAAATTTATATTACAGCAATATAATTTTTTTTTGTAGTTTTGAATATTTTCTCAAATACAAATGCGGTTGCTTCGATGAAATACCTTTTTAAGAATATTAAATCGAAAGGGTTAGCATATTTGGAATCGAATATACAAAATCGGGAAAATTCCTATATTTAATATAGCTTTAATCAAAAATTGCACATATTGAGGCACATATGCTTTTCACTTGACGGGTCAACTTTCTCCAAGCTAAGGGACATATGTTTTTATAATAGCCCAGCCAAGCCATAGTAAGGATGCAATATTATGGCAGTGTATTCTAATTAGTAATTAAATATTGTTACATGAGGGCTTGGCCTATTCATTTCAATGGAAATAACCTCGCCGAAATACATCAAAAACGCAGACGGTCGCCTATTAACAAATGAAAAGGAAATTTGTGACCGGTGGCTTGAATACTGCAAGGAGTTGCTTAACAAACAGTTTCCACGTGATATCGTGCCGACAGCTGGTCTATTCGAGGAGGAAGTTTCGGACTTTTCAATCGAAGAAATAAGTATAGCAATTGGAAAAATGAAGCGGGGGAAAGCGGCGGGACCAGACAGCATTCCATCAGAGTTTTGGTTGAAGATGGAGGGGATCGGCAGCGTTTGGCTATCGAAACTTTTAAATAAATTAAAATGTGGACAACCTATGCCGAATCAATGGAGAAGTAGCTTCTTGGTTCCATTATACAAAGGAAAAGGCGACACTCGAGAATGCAACAACTACCGTTCAATCAAGCTTATGTCACACACAATGAAAATCGTCGAAAGAGTCTTAAACGAACGTCTTCGGCAAATAATAAAGCTCGATAATAGCCAGTGTGGATTTGTTGAAGGAAGATCGACGGTGGACGCTATCCAAAGCCTACGAATAATAATGGAAAAGCACCGAGATTCTTCTAAGGATTTACAGATGGTATTTATCGACCTCGAGAAAGCATTCGATCGAGTGCCTAGGGATCTCATATGGGCCGCGCTGAGGTCTCAAAACGAATGTTAGAATAATACAAGACATGTACGGAAAGGTGAAAACTGCGGTTAAAAGCTCTGCTGGACTAACGAGAGAATTTCTAGTTAATGTCGGAGTGCATCAAGGAAGCGTACTTAGCCATTTCCTCTTTAACGTAGTATTCGACTATCTTTTAAAAGACTACATGCGCGAACCAAATGTAACGCCAATTCTCTTCGCTGACGACGCAGTTATACTTAGCGATAACGTCGAGGATTTACAGAACGCCTTAGATTCATGGAGAAATGCGCTAGAGAGAAACGGGTTTAAAATAAGTCGTTCAAAGACGGAGCATTTGACGTGCCCATTTGCGCATCCGTTGCGACCTGTTCCGGATATAATGTTAGACGGAATAGTTCTTCCGAAAAGCACTATCTTTAAGTACTTAGGATCAATCGTTAACATGGAAGCGAAATGTGACGACGACGTAAACCACAGAGTGAGTGTGGGATGGATGAAATGGCGGGAAAATTCGGGAATCTTTTGCGACCGAAAACTTCCAGTTAAATTAAAGGGGAAACTCTACACCACGGTTGTTAGACCAGCTCTTATATACGGTTCACAGTGCTGGACAATGTACGAAGCGTTTAAAAACAAAATGACGGCAGCGGAAATGAAAATGTTAAGGATGTCTAGTGGAGTCACTAAACGCGATTGTATTAGATCTACGCGTATAAGAGGAAGTCTACATATAAAGAATTCGGTAACCGAACAGCTTGAGGCGAATAGAATAAGTTGGTATTGCCACATTCAAAGAAGATCTGCGGAAAATCCGGTTAAAAAGGCACTATCAACTACGGTCACTCCAACTGTAAGAAAACGAGGTCGGAAAAAGAATTCCTGGATTTCTCAGATGGCAAATGCGCAACAACGTCTGGGGTTAACCACTGAAGCGATCCAGGACCGAGCTTTATGTAGACGCGTTCTGCGGTCTGCGACATTAGCCAACCCCATAAGCGGAGCAGCAGCGATGCAGTAAAAATGGGAAACTCGTTACGCATAAGTTCGTATAACGAGGAAAGGGTTAATAAAAGGATAAGAAGAAGAAGAAGACATGAGGGCTTGGCCTCACTGTGGACAAATCAAAACAAACTGCAAACTGGCGTAAGACTTTGAAGATGTTGTTGATAAATCTAGTTTTTCTTTCACCCGCTTCTTATTAAACAAAGACATTGATGGAACTTCTTCCATCCATTAGACGGGGGCCTCAATTAAGCTGCAGTCTTAAGTGGAGAAAAACACCACTTAAAACTTTAGATCCAAAGAAAGAACATTTTAAAATTAGCTATAGTCCACAGACGTTCATATATAGCAATCGAAGAACTTTACTATATATGAATGAAACTTAAGACTTAAATTACTTATTGAGCAACTTATATTTTTGAAGAAGTCAAATCAATTTTATGTGAAATTTAAGAAAATTTTCAAAAATGTCAGCAGACGTAAAAAATTATATAGGACTAATAACCATAGTGACAAAAAAGATGCCCAATAGGTAGATTAAGAAGGTCAATTCGACATTTTGTTCCAAATTCCTTTTATCTTCAGTGATGTGGTGATGAATGTGTTTTGCGTATATTAAATTATTCAGAACCTAAAACTCTGTTTTCTAACGTTATGATCTCAAAAGAAAATCATATCTTATTTTAATGAATCCGAAATCCTACTTTTTGACAAACATACTCGTAACTAATTGGCAGGTGAACAACAATTTCGTTTAACAAAATTCAACTTAGCGATCATACGCAGATAAATGGGGTAGTTAAAAATAGTGAACAACAGCAATTTAAGAACGATCGGTTGCATGGAATGTGACTTTGATCGAAGTATAATAAAGATGAGTGGCGAAAGCAAAAGAGTATATTATTTATACCAAAAAGAATTTCTTTAATATTCCTATCCAATGTTCATATCATCGCAGACGATTTAAATTAAAACTCATCTGTCTGCAAATAGAGTAAACAAATAGAAAAATAAGAGGAAACGTTTTCAATAGTTCTTAAAAACTGTTCAGATAAAATAATATTATTATTATAAAATTATGACAATTGTAAATAGAACATGTTCCGAAAGTGATGTTCTACGAGTACTTCTATGGATTGACTTTATTTAGGTAGATTTATTTAGAAAGATGACGAAATTACATTCGCATAACCTTGGATTTGTAATTAAATAATCATTGCAGAAAAAGTTTTACAAGCAGCGCTACAATATCTATTTTCACAAATACAGCATACATTATGTACATCTATACATATATATACATATATAAAACAATTTAGACGTCTTTTCTTTGAAGAATCTTGTTGAAATCTCGCTTACGCATTGACCGTCTACTGTCGTCACTCGTTTCTTTTCAATTAAAGCCTCGTTACTTCTACTTTATTCACCTGTATATCAGCGCGATTTCTACCCTAACTTAAGAGCTTAAAATCGAAAAGAGTTTCCAACTATTATTAGTGTAATAATAGCCATAGAAGACGACAATAAGTCATACTTCCAACTCCGGCTGCACCACATACTTCCAAACTACACCGCAGCAGGCTTAAAACTACTTTATGGGTAAGCCTCAGTGTGGTATCTTATGTTTGTGACTATAGTGGCCACCACCACTCTAAGATACTCGTATATTTGTTCACTTACTTAGGTAAAAGAAATTTTTCTTTTCTTCAGTTTGTTACCGAAACGCATACGATTCAGACACAGTTTGTAGTCTGGTTTGTCTCAAGAGAATATTGGCGTACTGAGTGAAATACTGGTTAACTTTTCCCTGTTGTTGTGGTGTATTGAAAAAAAAATTACACATGAAATAAAAAAAATGTATTTGCAAAACATATAAATATTGTCAATTAAGAATATTTTAAGAACAGTGAAAATTTAAAAAAAGTAAAACGAAAAGCAAATAAGTTCAAGTGGTTTCAAAGCAATATGACAATTCTTGAAAACTTCACGAAGCTGTCAATACATTGAATTCTCACTGAGCATTGAAAATATAATACATATCAACAATTTGGATAGATACATTTAGTTAGAGTCAATTAATTGGATATAAAATAGAGGACTTAAATAAAGGTTTGTATCAAATTTTCCATTTATTTTTTTATACAATAATTTCCAATTACCTACAACAAAAACTGGGTCAAATCTTCTTTTATGCTCTAGCAATTTGTACATTTTCCAATAAATCTTTCCACTTGACAGAACGCTAAAGTTAAAAACACTATTCTTTTTTTTTTTTGTTTACTTTTCGAGAGAGTAATTAATAAAAGACTTTTCTTTTACTTTTTCATTTTTCAAGTGCATCAAGGCATAAAGAAGATTATAGAAAATTTATTTTGATTAAGTTTTTGAGAAAAGACAATATACATGCAACTGCAATTTAAACAAAAAAACAATTAATTTGCATTTTAATTTGAGTTTGTCATTGATTTATTATAATTATGTTTTTTTTATATCAAGTATATACAAATATTTCTTTATTTTTTTTTACGAGTTTACACATCTTTTGCAATTACTATATCCAAGAATATCGAATTAAATTTTATGGAGATATTTTTTTTTGTTCACTCTATTTATTAGTTTTGTTAAATATTCTGTGAAAGCTATCCGACAAAGGCAATCAATTATGCCACTAGGACATAAACTTTAATTGTGTTTGTTTATTTAAAGATAGTTCAGTGGTGCCAATACCATAAATTCTCTATTTCTCCTGACATTTTTCGCCCAACACCATTAATATATTTCCAAAAAAAAATTAATTTGACTTCATTTAAAAAAAAAAAAAAAGTTAAAATCCAACCTTAAAGTCTCTCTTAACACCGTAAGCATATGAAAAATTCATCAAAATCTTTCAATCTTGGTTAATTCTCTAATTCTTCGAGTCTGTATTAGGTGGAAATACATCTGTATAAGTATTTTCACACATATGGACAAAATTCCTCCAAAAAACAGTTCTTAATTAGAAAATACTCGTATCAACTAGATTCAAACACTTTAATACTCTAGGTGTTGCAGGTCAAACAACTCAAGAAAATATTGTGATGCAATTCGAATTCTTGGGAATATCTTCTTAGGCAGTACTCAACCTATTACTTATTGTTACTAAAAACAAACAACAATTGTTGTTACTCTTGTGAGTATTTCTATACAATGCCTATGATACGTAAATTCAGTTTTCTTCCATTACATCTCAATCAATCTGTATTCACTCCATGTCAAGTGAAAAGAAAAGTAAAAAATATGCTGGAAAATTTCAAACAATACTTTCAATCACGTATATTTGCGTATTCCAATCATGCTCATATTCCAATGAAAACCAAATTTTAAGCATAGATACTCATACATGACCACAGTTCAATACATACTTACAAAGTTACAACAAAATTAGGCTCCAATTGTCCAAAAATTATAATAACTAGTGTTCAAAATTTATGCGTACTGAGAGCATCCAATTTCTTGCTGAGAGTTTGAATCCACCACCCAGCTAAATAAAAACAATAAAAAAAGATTGTGCAAATATAAATACAAAAAAAAAACTACTGACCATAATGACCGTCTAAACCCGGACAGCCAAATTTGACCGAGTTTTTGACTTTGCACATAACCAAGTACGAGTAAATAAAATTTCACTTTCGTTTACCACGATCTGCATTTAAATTCCATGACTTACCATGGAGTATGCTCGTACAATGTCTGGAATTCGACAAGTATTGCGTGTTCGATGCGAAATGCGAGTGCAGTTGATTAATTGAAATTGTTCGGTCTTATTTTGTTTATGACTAATTTCGAAATTGTCTCTTTAAGAAATCGAGGGCAAATAGAAAGTCTGCATAGCCACATTAAATTGTTAGTATTATTTTGACCATTTGTATAAGTGCTTCTTTATTTATTTGCTTTATCTATCTTTTCAATTAAAGTTGAGTAAGAACCAAGCTTTTTCCACCAAAACGTATGCAGTGCCAATTTTTCACTGTTTTGTTGGATTTTTTTTTTTCCTGATGAATGAAATTAGAAGAAAATGTCTTAAATTTAAACGACATTCGAAAAGCGGTTGATTTTTCTAGGGCAAAATATAAAGAGAAATTTTTCAAATTTTATTTTTAAATCAATGATAAAGAAAAAATTAATATAGTGGAACACTCATAGTTCTAGACTAGAAGAGACAACAATACAATACTATTTTTTATACCTATTGATTTCATTATACGAGGGCGGGTCAATAAGTCCGTGACTTTTGGATTAAAACACAGATTTTTTGATAAAAAAATAATTTTATTTTTCAACGTAGTCTCCCTTGAGCTCTATACACTTTGTCCAACGCTTCTCCAATTTTTTTATCCCTTCCAAAAAAAATGATTTGTCGACCTCAAAATAGGCCTTTGTTTGCGAGATGACTTCATCATTGGAGTCAAATCTTTTTCCACCAAGCCATTTCTTCAGGTTTGGGAACAAGAAGTAGTCGCTCGGAGCCAAATCTGGAGAATAGGGTGGATGTGGGAGCAATTCATAGCCCAATTCATGGATGGCAACTGCACATGTGTGCACCCTTGCATTGTCTTGGTGGAAAAGAACCTTTTTCTTGGCCAAATGAGGTCGTTTTTTTTTCAAATCGTCATTGAACCGGTCCAATAAGTTGGCATAATATTCCCCATTGATTGTTCTTCCCTTTTGAAGGTAGTCAATGTGGATTATCCCGCGTGCATCCCAAAAAACAGTCGCCATAACTTTATTGGCTGACAAACCCACCTTGGCCTTCTTTGGCGCCGATTCACCCTTAGAAACCCACTGTTTTGACTGTTGTTTGTTTTCTGGTGTGTTGTGATGGATCCATGTTTCGTCCACGGTTACAAAACGGCGCAAAAACTCCTCCATATTGCGATTAAACAACGCCAAACCTTCCTGTGAAGTGAAGCACACGAAATTCACTTTTTTCCATTTTCTCCTCAAAATAGTGAGTAGTCTGATAAAAATAGCTGTCAAACACAAACTAACTGACGCAGCAAGTTTAAATTTTGACAGGAGTCAACTGACAGATGCCTGTTGACAGGAGCAGTGTTGCTGTTTCAGTAAAGAGGTCAGAAATTCAAAAAGTCACGGACTTATTGACCCGCCCTCGTATGTATCCACATATGTATGTAGATTATGAACCGACAACTGGTATATCTTACTCGTATAACATTTGTTTCCTAAAGGACTTAAAGTTGGGAAATCGAAAGTGAAAATTTGCTAATGTACAAAAACTCATCTACTACATAGGTACATATATGTAGTAGGAAATATAAATAAGTTTCCACACATACCAAGGAAACAAAAGTTCACTAATTAAAATTAAAATTAAAATTAAAGTTTACTGTTAAAAGAAATGACGAAAACTTTTGGCTTGTATTATATTTTAACAAATAAATAACAACTGCGTTAAGAATGTATTGCTACAATATTCTAAATTTAAAAGAAAACTAATATAATTTCAAACGAATAAAAAAAGTAGCACAAATATGGTATGCCACGCAAAATATAATGTTGCCTTTTAAATATTGGAATGGATGCTTTTGTGAAGAACATAGCTTGGTAATACACTGGCTTAGATTATTAATGTTTTTTTTTTTATTTCCCTATTTCCCCTCCGAAGTCTTTCTTTAAGTAATATTCTTTTGATAGCAAAAAGATCTATGCCTTATGTTAACCACTATATTATTCTCGTATATGTACCTTACATCCATTTGCACAGATTTAAGAGAAGGCTAAGCACACTTGTAATAGATTCCCTCACCTGTTTACTCTACATGTAAACTCTGCCATTGAATCCTGGATTCCTCTATTCAAAGGCTTTATTCCGTATGAAGATTTTTGTTTACATGTAGCTACATACTTGTGAGAAACACGTGGCGTTTATCATTCTCATTTAGATCTTTATGAATTATGTCCACTGGTGGTTGCCATATAGCTTCGTAGCATATTCCGGTTCGATTTCTGTTTTACTCAAAGCAGTTGAACCGTTAAAAGAATTACTTGTTTATCTTTCTGCCTAGAAATTTAAAATTCAGACACGGGAGCTCGACCTCATCTTAAGGACGATTTCATGCATGCAGGTGATTGAGACAAACTAACTTTTAAAAACAAATTTCCGAAATTATTATTTCGTGTTATTAAAAGTATTAAGGTTCATAAGGTTCACCAGCGGAGACATACCAAAGTAGACACGTTGGGAGCTATACATATAACATTAAATATTATGTTCTGCGTAACATATTGATAAAATATAGGTACTTATGTACCAATTGTCCAAGTTAATGAAAAAAAGAACAAACATTTACATTTTTAAATATCTAAACAAACACAGAAGCAATTCAATGGATCATTTAGAACTTCTATTTTTTCGCGACTCGTAAGTCATGCAGATACCTCTGCTATTAGCCTTCAGTGCATGACTAAAAACTCAATTTTGTTGGCAGTAAAAACATTTTTTTAATATGGAAGCATATTGTAGTCGACTTAATCGGCAAAATTGATACATACTATTTTAAAAATATTTCGTTTTCATTATTAAGTTTATTTTTATTTTAGAGAATATTAGTAAAAATTGTTTTAACTAGTTGGTACGTATCAATTCGTTGTACTTGGCACCAATGTACATCAATATGTGCACATTTACAGTGCATTCATGTTTAACATACTTACAGTTAAATATACACATTCATATAGGAACAAATACACTTATGTATGTGTTTGCCTACTTCTGTAGATCAATCCACTCATTTTGTTTTTCAACAGAAAACAAGCTTTGACTTAAGGTGATGTAAGAATATCTCACAGATCTCATTTGCGGCAATCTGATTTAATTATACTTATGGAATCGTGGTTGTAGTTAAAACGAATACTATGGAAAACTTACCTTGTAAGTTTGTATTACTACATCTAGATCAAAGAATGTGAATTTTTGATTAAATCTACAGTGGTGTTATAAGCGAGTTTCTTTGCCATGACTCATAAGAAAAGAAAAAAAAAGAGTCCCAAGTGTACAATTTTACATCCGTCCTTGCAATACTTAATAGAATGTACCGATAGATATACGCAAATTGTAAGTTGTGAGTCAGTTAATAACATACTTTTATATGAAGATAGAAGAACATTTTCTTTCCTTTTAAAATTAACTATCAACTTAAAGTAAATTTCTAAGCCTGAATTATTTGATACTGAATATTTCACGCGCACTTGTATTCATAGGATGTTAAAATATGTTGGGCGCACTGATTTAATCATCACCTTATGTATGGCATTTATTACAACTCATGAATCCTTTAGTTCAGTTTTTGACTATACATGTCATAATTTGGTGAATACTTATCCTTGAAGAGACAAGAATTGGTGGATAGGCATGCTCCCGTGCCTACAGACAATGGAAGGATTTTAACAGTACGTCGCAAAGATTGGCACAGTAAAAAATTCTGCGATATCCATCTCATGAAAATGAACTAAAGGTACTAGCGTTTTAACAAAAATAACAGAAAACGAATAAAGTTTAAGCAGATAAAAAAAAAACAATGCGCATTAGTTAAATAAAGTTTATAGTTTTATTATTTTTAGATAGACCCGGTAAATCCCTTTAACGTTCATAAGAAAAGCTAAAGGGATTAAAGGCTTTTAACAGAAAAAACTCTAGCCTCTAAAAGATTGATTCTCGGCATATTGTCATAAAAGTTGTTTACTGTCATACGAATACAGCACCTTTTCGTCAAGAAGTAATATAACACACAACATTTTTTTTGAAATTCAAAAACGAATCTTGTCAAAATATTAGTGATGCTATATTATTTTCTTAATCGGTTTTAATTTCTTACACTATTATATACAGCAAAATTAATTATTATGTACAAAAAATTTCAACACAAATAAGATTCATTTTTCAGTTGAACAATTGAATTTTAATTTGCTAACAGAAATATTCGCCGTAGTAAGAAAATAGAGCGAATATACATTTTGATACTTATAAGTTAGCATTAAATAGTTGATTTCGTCTCACTCCTATGTCAAATTTGAAGATATGACTATTTCTATTGTTTGTTTGAGTTCGTTTCATGTGGAAATACTTAGTTTTTAGAATATTGAAGAAAATGGCATTGCTTCATGATAACAAATATGCCCTTAAAGGCGTGTAACCAAATTTGACCTCGCAATAGTAAACAAGTGATAATTTCTTTCATAATTGATTCACGAGTTACCACCGAAAGATAAGAGCAAAGGTTGAACTTCACTCACATACATTAAATATATGCATAAATTTAAGCCTCGAAGCCTTATAATGTGTACATATATGAATGCTTGTATACGAAACCTAAAAAAGCCGTTAATAAACTAGATAAAAAGACATATTCAAACCTTTTATGTCGGCATTACACTAGCTCCTTTTTATGCAGGTCCGTTTTGTCGCACGCCATAAGTAACAACAATCAACAGAACCTCGCACACGAGCGTCAGTCATCAAAATATAGTTACAGTTGCTGTAAATTCTTTGCACTTCCAGGTATCCCTTTACAGTAAACTTCTTTTGATATACGAGTATAAGGTCATTCAATTCATGGTCCGGATTTGAAATCCCTGACATCACATACGTCAAATCGAACTGTCATCCTAGACTGTGTAGATTAGTTTAACGTTTACTATTTCATAATATGCATAATTAAACAATTGCTGAACGTGTTTAAATCTGAAAACTTATTTCAAAAATATTGAATCTGTAGTAGGTACGCGCATTGCGAGCAGATTATGCTCTACTTACCTAATCGTCCATATGAGCGTATTATGGGCAAAATTGTAAAGAATTCAAAGAGACTGGCTCTATTACAGATATCTTAAGGCCAATCCATCATCGAAATGTACGCTCTACAGAAAATATGGCTGCTATTAGTGAAAATGTTGAAGAAGATCCAAATCTATGGATTTCAAGGCGAGCACATTATTTAAGTTTGTATTACGGCACATTGCCTGGCGTATTTTGTACTTGGAATTGCATCTGCACCATTAGAAAGTTCAATTCACTCAAGAATTTACTTCAGCTGACCACAAAATGCGTAGAACATACACCGATTGGGTGCTTGAATATCAGCCTTTGGATGACTAATTTTCACAAAACATTTTCTTCAGCGAGAGGCTCGTTTTACACTCGCTGGATACAATAAAAAACGAAATTGTCACATATGGTTAACTAAAATCCATATGTAATTGTCGAAAGACCATTGCAACCACCAAAAGTCACTGTTTGGTGTGCAATTTAGTCTAGTCCATAATTCTTCGAAAATGAGGAATAGTCTCAAATCAAAGAAGTGGATTTCTTTTTGTGGTGTTATGTAAAAGATCGCTTTTATCCACACAAGTATCGCCCGATACTTCGACATCTACATCATAAATGTGTTTTATTTAAATTTAGGTTCGTAAAGCCTCCAAGTTTACACTTGTCCTTTGAAATTGACGCATTTTATTAATTGGACAGTGAAAGGAAACTTCCATAGAAAAATATAATTAATGTTCATGTGCTATCCAGCAATTCTTCAATTAAATTTACAATTGTCATGGTGGTATTATTTTGCAAAATTCAGATTTCTTCAAAAAATTCCCTTCACATTCAGATACATATAAATAAATCAAAAAGTGTTTTTAAGAATTCATTAAATTAATAACATTTTGGATAAATCGATCTATTCCTTCTTGCGCTGAGAAAAGAGGTATCTTTTTTGTTTTATTTTCCAATCTTTTTGGAAGAGAGTAAAACAGATATAGGTACATCTTTTTAAAAGTACTAAAAAGAACAATCAAAACATTTAATCTTGTTAGGCGGAAAAAATGCCAGGCTTTCATGTAACAGCAACAAACTATACTTATGCCTCCATCATGTCGGCAAGATTGGATAGCTAAAGCAGTCCCTCAAAGTCACAAGTGTTTTTAATGATATATAAATTCATGTCTGATTATTTATATTAGATGAAACAGTCTTATAAAAATTATATTGGACCTTGCCCAATCGCACCTGAAGCGTTTCTTAAAACGATTCGATCTCTATGTACAATTATGTATGTATTCGCAACTTTTCTTTTAAACGCGTAATACTTTTCGATAGTCTAACCAGATCTTTAATATAAATGAAAATGAAAGTTATACTTTGTTCTTAACTTAATATGAAAAACAAATAACAAAACTAATGCGCCGACACATGAAAGCCCAATGCACAAAAAGAAAGGAAATTAATGACCCTTTTTATTACTGCTAATTAGTAAAAAAATTTCATGCCACAGCACTGTAGTGAAAGCATGGAAATCATTAAAATCAAATAAACAGCGAAATTTCGGTAAGGTACAGATAAACATTGTATTACCTTATTTGACCCAATCTTTTTCTTCATTTTTACCATAAACTTTATTTACATTGAACGCCAAGACCTCCAAATATGGCAAATAAGATTTAAGAGTAGTACGGTTTGATGGTCAACAAATATATTTATTTACATTTTCTTAACATTACAGATGAGCGGTGAGCCTATCGCTAGTGATGAACTAGTGATATATATAGTAAATTATGTTGACATATTACATACAAATATAATACTACTTTTCTTCTGGGGAAGGTTTGAGTATCAGTGTTAAGAAATAGAAAACAGCGTTTATATTGCGTCACTCACTAAGAGAAAAACATCCGAAAAAATATATTACGAACTATGCATTCGAAATAAATAAAAATTACGAGTTTACCATGAGTACTTTCGTAGTAACTTAAAAAAATAAGAATTTATTTTAAAAAAACATTGTAAGCCAGATTTCCATAAACATTTATAATCTCATTTTGAGGAACAGTTTACTTTATATGGTTGACACTTTAATTGTATTAAATTGATGCATTTGTATGATAAAAAATACCTAAACACGCATTTTCCATCATCCATTCTAATAGCTACAATAATAACCTTTTCTTACATGATTCACTTCATTAAAATCGGCATTGATTTAAATTTTTCGTTGAGGACTCCTCATACAAACATTGGGACAAGGGAAAAATAAATTTACTGATATCCTCGTACTCATACAGTAACCATATATACTTTATTGTTAAGAACATTTTTTCTTTTGTCTTCTGTCTTATATAATAAGCAGAAAAATGCTTACATCCTCAATGTGTGTATATTACAGATCCTTAAATTTCCTTCTCGTTATATATGTTAAGTTATGTAGTAAGACAACATGAATTTTTCCTGTTTTGCTGGACAAATGTGATAGAGTTATTATATATACGAGTATTTTTTGATTAATGGTATAACAATATTAATTTTACGTGTGCGTACTTTATAGTATTTTCATGTGTACTATTAGTATAAAGAGATTTCCCTAGATTTTTAAATCATTTACATGTTCGTCCTTATGCTGTTTAAATGGAAGAAGTCCTGCTACAATAAGATAAGTTTTGTATTTGCGATTGTGAATTAAATTTTAAATCAAGATCTGTATAATTTCAAATCAAATTCTGTATAAGCCCAAACATGTACTCGTAAATGTATGTACATTGTAAAGATTTTCTATCATAGTTTTACTGATTGCCCACACATTTTACTTTAAATTATTTAGAATTTTCTGTTTTTTTTTTTTGCGGTCTTTCTTAAAGCCACTAAATGGTCTAGTGGTCATAGCATTTCATAAGCACTAATAAAGTGAGATCCGATTGACAATCAAGTATTTTCTTTCATTTATAAACAAACAACTATGCATACAGTGCAACAACCGCAACGATACAATAGGCAGTCTGCTTGTCTTGTTCATTCGTTGGTACAATAATTTTATGTCATACTCGAGTATAAGTATGAAAGTCTTAAAAACTGGTTGACCACAATTTTTTGTTGTAGAAATTTCGAAAATAATTTTTCAATACTCGTATATTCACAACAAAGTCTGGGTAATCCGGGTAGCTTTCTATTATACTTTGAGCTATATTTTGACAGCACGAAGTGTTATTATTCTATGAAAATTCTGGATTAAAATGAATTTTAATAACAACTTACGACTGCAATTGCAACTGTAACAGATTTTCTTCTTTTCAACAAAGCAGAGCACATTACTATTGATACGAGTATTCCAACGCAACGAGCTTGTTGACAACATATTTTAGTTTTCTCACTTATGGAATACTGAAATGTCATTATTGCGAGGTCAAAAAAAATATTTTTTGTTCACTTGTTGCTCTCGGTGTTGTCTTTTGTTGATGTTACTTTGGTGTCTTAGTCCTTTTCTGCTGTACTACACTTTGATGCTGATGAAGTACGAGTATTTTTTTTTTTTTTTGCTCGAACTACCACCTTAACAACTAGATACATCTAATGCAAATTTGATATTTGAGCTTATTTTTTAAATATCTACATATCTTTCATCTTTTATTTTAAAAGTTAATTGGAGTACAATCATGTCAAGAAAACTTGCCAATGTCTTTCAAGTAGAGATGTACCCATTCTTATTAGCAACAAATTATGTTATATTTTGAAGAGACAGTGGAGGAGACGAAAGGAGGAACGACAAAGAATCTTTATCTTTAGCAACAGTTGCACTTAAGGCCTTGCTTTATCCTTTCACGATTTACAAGCTAAATTGATAATGCAGGACTTCACTTACCGCAGTCAAAGTCTGTATTCACTGTGTCCAGACCACAATCGGATGTTGGGAGATGAAACTTCAAATGAACTTGCTATGCAAGCCTCAGACGAGAGTTTTCAGGACCCGAACGTATCCGCGGTTAGGGTCCTCATTGGCAATTGGATTTCATATGAGCAGATTGCAGATGGCAAAACCCTCTAGGTTTCTGGCAGAGATTGATATGATTATATGAATTTGAATAGATATTCGTACAGAATTCGTAGAAGAAGAATACAATCGATATACATGTATACACTACGATTTCCTGTTAGTGTTCGTTGCCATAACTTAAGCCACCATCGATTTAAACGAAGAGAAAGTCATTTTCTATTGCACTTTTACAATACTTCAGCAACAACATTAGCAGTGCATGGTTTATTGTTGACTTGTGTAATTTCCACATGCATTGCCTTTTGCAGTTCATTGCTCAAACTTGCACATGTGTATAGACAAGGAAAGCCTATTTCTCTACGTTATTCACCCATGAACTTCTGAAGATCAAGGTTGATTATGTGAGGTACAAATCAGAATGATCGAACAAAAATAATAACCACTATCACTTTCATATTTCTTTAAAAGAAAAAAATCTGTACATGTGTATGAACGCATGTATATATATGTAAATGTATGAATATTTTAATTATTTGGGTCAAAAATCATCAAGTTGAAAATTAAATATGAAATTGTACAAACTCTACCATTTTGATTACACATCTACACATCTACGTAAATGGGAACTCAGGTAATGATCAGATTTAGACATGCATGCTAATGCTAAATGAAAATGTGACAGTAACTGCCGACGACCGACGCGACGGACGACGTATACGAAAAGAAAGTGAATTTCAGTAATAACTTGTTGTATCTTATTCGACAACGTTAAGTTCATTGACTGGTACTACGCCTTAATGTAATGTTTTGACGAACAGATCCGCATTTTCTCTTTCTCCACAAACTATGTATGTACGAGTACTTGTGTATAAAGCTAAGTGATTGTCTTATAATTAGTTAAGATTTTGTGCTTACATTCTTCATATATTATTTTTCTGTATTCGTGTAAGTTATATTTTATATTTTTCGCAATTCACCATCACGGTAGGATGACCAAGTTGTTCATCTGTCATGGTTGATGGAACAAATCTTCACTCGGTTTTATCCATTACTCTTCTCATTTTTGCTAAGATGAAATCGCATATACTCATGTATGGTACATGTCCACAGCTACTATACAGATGTGGCAAATAAACATGGGAGTTAATAAACGACCTTGTTAACTTTGAATAAATAAATTCAGAAAAATATTGTGGATTCTAAGAAATCCCAAAGACTTGTAAAATCTTACTGCTAAGTTGAACAATTAAATTGTACTATTGGCTGCAATCAAGTATGTGATGAGCAGCAAGACAGAAAGTCATAAAACTCATTTATTTAAAAAAAAAAAAAATATTGTTTCATCACCGAGAATTTTTACAGAATGTTAAATAAATTATCTATGAATATATAATATGTAGGAATTTTATTGTTTATGCACTAGGTGTGAGTATTCACTATTCCATATCATATCTGTGGAGAAAGTGCCTTTCTGTCCATGATGCTGTCCAGACTAGACCACTTGTTCGCATTCGCATATCGTTTGTGATTAAACTTCAGTAGAGTATTGGAAGTAATTTACCAATGTGTGGATACATAGAAGCACATGAAAACCAGTTTATTTAAGCTTTCAAATAAGTAGATGCAACTTAAGAACCTCTCATTGCAAACTAATGTATGTGTGAGGAATCGAAATAATCCAATTTGTGTGTACAATTATATCTGATATATATCTATATATACTATATGCATACCTAGATAGTAGCTGTACATCTGGAAATAATTTAATCACAAAAAGCCTGACTAGATCAGAATCAGTGATAGTCCCGCCTCTCACACAATCTAGATATTACAATAGCTGTGCACCTGAAATTTATTTCATAATTAAATAAAATTTACCAAAAGAACTTTCTACTTTGAAAAAACCTACTGAAAAGTAGGTACAGTAAGACAAGATGAACTTTTTATGAAAAATAATAATTAATAATGACCAAAATCAAGTCACAAAGATGCACACTAAATTGTAGAATAATTTATAAAGGAGCTCAAAAGCATGTGGGCTTTGGAGTACGAGCTTAAGAGTTGAATGGCTAAAACTATTTCTGATTCGTCATGCCCTGTGCATTCACTTTACAAACGAGTGTGTAGTGTATCTTATTCTATTTGTATTAATATTGTTAAACATACTTGGACATGCATTCACGACTGCTTATGACATGCGTTTCACTTGAGATATTGCTTGACATAGAATGATAATAGTATTTTTATGACCTTTTATTTACTTCAAAACGTACACAATATAAGTATGAGTCGATTTTCTGAAATTTCTTTGTAAAGGTTCAATTGCATGATAATCAACAATAATCAAGTAGAGTTTGAAGTGGATAAAAAGCTGAAAGAGAAAATGTCTTGACAAACAAATAAATTTTGTGATGTTAAAGATATTGGTTTTCTCTTAATACTTGATGTGCACATGAAAATTTGATCATTTCATAAATTTTCTCATATTTCAGCTTTGAAACGAAAGGTCTATCGGTTACAAAATGTTTCAAAAATTTTGTTAATAGTTAGTACAATTATATTTTAGCAAACCATTATCCTATGCTGGTAAAAACATATGGGGAGTAAAGTAAATACCCCCGAAAAAGAAATATTTTTTTTTTTATTTTGGACATATACAGATGTTTATATACAATCCCGATTATTGCTAGAAATATGCAGTGGAAATTAATAGAACGAATTTAATGTTGATTTTATTCATCCGCAATAATTTGTATAAAACAAACCTTCAACAAAATGGGAACAATTGTGCTCTAGATACAAGAAGAAATGAGAACAAAAAACAACTGAGATGAAGTTGCATTTAATTATAAATACATTTTGTCTACTCCAGAAATCAAAGATGATGCAAACAATAATTACAATACAAATTTCAGCCTTTGATCAACTTTTTTTCTTATTACAAAGTCTTAGCGTCTGGTCGAACTTATAATTTATTAAAAAAAAATTGCTCCCCTCCTCTGTAGTCGGATGAATGAATCACGATTTTAGTTACTCATTTATGAACAAACATACTTATAAGCATTTAAAATTGAATTCATGTAACTGCAATTTGAATCTTGTTATTTACAAAATGATTCACTTCAATTAAATTATTTCATCAATAATATAATTTTCTTTTGGTTTATAATTGCAGGCCTCACAATGAATCCAAAAATTCAATTTTTGATAACTTGCCTTTGGCTTGTTATATGTGCGGCAAACGCAGCCGATAAATGGTCACGACAATTGGAAGCAACTGGCCCAGGATCTGAAACATACGACTGGATACCAGTGGCACAGCCAGTTGATGCCAAAGAACGTGCTGGACGTGTTATCACTTACCAACAAAATTTTCCACCAAATACCGCCTTTGGAGAATTGCCTAAACTCCACCATACGCCACTTCAACAACAAGTTCAACCTTTTGGATTTCCATTTCATTATCAGCGATTTGCTCAACCCCAAACACAAGCACTAAACTCTCAACCTTTACACACACAATCCCAACTTAATCAGCAACAATCCATTCAACAACAAAAAATAAGTCTTCAGCCACAACCAACATCGCAATCCTATTTCAAGTTTGAAATGCCTTTTAATCGCGATATTAATAGAAATCAAGACAATCCGTCAAGTATTCAAACTGGGTATCAAATTCAACATTCTTCATTTGGTTCGCCACAATCTTTACTACAATCGCCGTTGTTTACGCAAAAGCAAGTTTTTCCTCCAGAGTTTCACCCAATACAACGACCACAACAAAGTCTTCTTCAACAGCCAGCCAAGCCAATACAACAGAATGTAATTGAAGATCCAGCTAAACAAATTTTCAGAGATTCTAATTCTGTCCCATCCCCATCACAGAATAGCTTAAACCCAACATCTGCGCCACAGACATTCCCAATTCAGCAAAACTTCGATGTTCCCAAGCCAGGTTCATTCCAATCTCAGTTACCGTTCCACACACCATTAGCAACCGCCCCAGCTTCTGCGCCTCCGAACACACAACAAGATCAAGAGGTTCAACTTTTATATGTTCCTTATGATACACTCTACAATCAACAGAGAAATGAGAACCCAGTATTTGACAACTCTAAATATAATTTAGGACCAAATGTGCAACAGGTCAACCCATATCAGATTAATAATTTCTACACTCCAGAGAATCTTCAACTACAAAATGCAAACCCTTACACAACGAGTACAACTTTAAGACCCACTACATCTACCCTTAAGCCTACCACCCCATTTCTTAACTACTTCAGTCAACAATTAACCACACCAAAACCAAAACCAAAGGCACATCAACCCCCATTAGCAATGTTCTTGCTTAAAACATCACAAAGACCAACCCAGGTCGATGTTGTCAACGCTTTGCAAAATGCCAAAACAATTGCTGTCCTCGACGCACCAACACTACAAGCTCCAAACGTTTTTGTTGGCCCAGCTGGTATGCAAACTCCAAATGGTTATGCCAAATTTGAGCTACCATATCTTTCCCAAATTGCTCAAAACAGTAACCTCGGCGATATATCGTTTTTCGTTGCTCCACTCAGTTATAGAACTCCTGCTGGGTTTAATAAAATTCTCTTACCGGAACCTCATGTTGGATCAATTGTTGTTAATAGGCAAAGGGAAACTCATATTGGTATTAAGCCCACTAATCAACCAACACACTCATTGGCCCAACAAAGCGACATTTACTCTAATTTTAGAGAATCAAACCAGCACAGAGAAACTTACAGTAACATTAGAGAATCAAATCCGAATCCGCAGAGTCAAAATATCTATATTACTCCAACACAAAATGAGATTCAACCATTTCCAAACACAACTCCACGTATTCGCCTTGAAACTACTCAACGAATAAAATCCACAACACCCAGAGAATACTACCCCGAAATAAACCGAGAAGTGCCAAAACTTGAAAGGGGTCGTTTTCCTTATGAAATTACAACACAGAGGCCATTAACAGGCCCCAACAGAGGTCACAAGTTTTCGGAAATTTCTACACAAAAAAATTACTTCCCTGAAGCTATTCAAGAAGTAACATCTCCTAAGGTCTATAAACAAGAGCGAGTCAAACCAACCTATCAACAAAACAGGCCGGACCAATCACAAGCTGTTCGCCCATACGCCCAGTTTAAGCCAATTCCAAACAATATTCCCGGTGAGGATTTCTTCAAAGTTCAGCCAGTTAAAGCCAACCCATCTACTTCCAGTACCTCAACGCCCACAACAACAACCACATCAACAACGACATCTACAGCTCCTCCCCGCTATTTTACACAAACCTATCCTACAAGTCCCCAGATCGAATTCCAAAGTACTCGTGGTCAAGTTTACCATGGTCATGATGCTAATAAAGAACGTTTTACAACACGGCCCTCAATTCAGCAGCAAAAACCACTAGACCACCAGCAAGCATCTGACGAGGAATATCGCATGAAACAGTATTTCCGTCATCAAGATGCTTTCCGAAATCGCCCTTCTTTCCCTTTAACAACACCGAGTCCGACTGTTGAAAATGTTCCATATACCCCAGTATCAATCGACTATGATCGTGAAGTTCGAATCCCCTCCTCAACACCTACTTACTTCACAACGACAACATCAAGACCTGTTACTCAACGCCAGAGAGTAACATTCTATCATCCCACACCAACGACCCCATTATATGAGGAAAATAGTAATACTGTTCCTCCAAGTGAGCAAGTATTCGAATTTCCAAGAGATCGTGACACTGAGAAAAAACAACCACCACAAGAAGTTATTATTGGACAGTCGGAAAGAACGCCAGTTCCCGGAAATCATAGGCCGAACTTTTCAAGCTCAAATTCAAATAATAAAAATAACGAAATTTCAACCCAAGACACATCCGAAGTAGAATTTGAACCAAATCCGTACCAACTACCATCAGAGCTGCCACCGCTTACTCCGAATCTCCCAGGGCTTGTAAACGGACTAATTGAAAAGGATAGGTTAAATGGATCAGAGGGTGAAACAACTATTCAAATGGAAGCTACAACCAGACCAACTGCAGCTACTCGACCCACGAGACGCCCTATTAATCGCATCAAGAAACCAGTTGTTTCAAAAGTCTCTCAGTCAGTTTCATATTCCAGCACTGATTATTCAACACGACGTCCCATAAATCGAGTACGAAGGCCATTAATCGGAAGAAATTACACTGCTTCTTCTACTTCAACAACAGAAAAACCACCGACATCGTCGCGTTCTCCAATTATTCGCAACCCAAACCGTATTCGCTACAATCCAACTCCTGAGGAACGTCAAACATTACGCCTTAAAACAAGAAAGCATGGAGCAGGTGGGAAAAAAACGGAAAATAATGACGACTTAGAGTATCAACGAGATGTCCTTAAGCAAAATTATCCTGTTTTTAAACCATCAACTAAAAGAACAACCACAACTCCCATGCCTCCACCTGCAGATGGACCTACTGCGCAACCACAACAAATTTACACAGTGACCCCTAGTACTGAGCAAAGTTTTGACAGTCTAATAGAACCAATGCAAATAGCACAACAATATCAAGAATATCCCCAAAACAACTATGGACCCGGTTACTTTCCAAACGAAGAAGAAATAATTCCTACTGAAGCAGTTCTTAAAAATGAAATTAGTCCAGTATATTCCACGACAACAACGACAGAGGAACCACAGCCAACAACCAGAAGATCTCCATTTATAAAAAGGGGCCCAAGAATAAGAACGACAACAGAATCACCAAGCACAACTGTTGCACCAACTTCAGCCCCAAATGACGAACGTTACACTGTAAGTACAATATAAATATTTCAAGAATTCTCTCTCATATTCCTTCTAAAAAGATTCGAACAAGAGCTCCACCAAGAAGGATTGTTAAGGTTCGTGCTCGCACAAGACGACCTCACCCCGCTTCGACTACCACCCAGGCCCCTGATGTAGCTGAAGCTGAACCAGAAAAAAATAACTATCACAGATTAAATAGATTTAATCAGGATCTCTATCAGGATGAGGTACGAGTATTTTAAACTCTATTTCTTTATTTCAAAAATTAATTGTCCATAATTTCTATTGTATTTAGATTGCACAGCGCAGACAGCGTATTAAGTCTCAGTTTCACCTAGAGCCCCAAGAGTCACAATGGTCACCATCTCTTTCTGAAAAAGCAGCTAATAACTTCCAACCCTTGTCTCAAAAGGAAAAATCGCCAGTTAGTAAAAATTTGGAGGATGAACCAGAAATCGTAACCGCTAGTCCAGAAACTGAAAAACCAGATTCATATGTTTTTAATGTTTCCGCTGGCTTTGGACCAACAGCAAATACTCATTCTGTTTCTAAATTAACAAATCAAAAGTCAATGGATTCACTACAAAAGTAAGATATACGAGTATTTGCAATAATCATCATCGCTTAGTTCTTTACATTCATTGTATCATTTTTAGAAATGAAAAATCGTTCGCTGATTTATTAGAAGAGGTTATGTCAGACATTGGAAAACAATCCGAAGTGAAATCAACCGAAGGCACTTATTTTGAGTCTCAAAAAACAGATGTTCGTTTAAACAGACGCAGCAAATGGAAAAACGCAAATTCAAACCCCGGTGAAAGTTTTGAAACAGCAGAATCTCAAAATATTGGCGCCCAATTTTTTAATTCCTTGTACACTGGTACAATGGAGAAATCTACTGAATCCATGGTAAATTTGGAAGAAGCCTATACCACGACACCATCAAAAGAACTTATTCCAACAATTACACCTTCTTCGACAATTGAAACTGAGTCAGATACAGACTCGATAACAATTATTTCTACACCCGAATCTGAAGTCACAACCAAACCTTCGGTAGAACCGGTGCCTTCAAGTTCACTCGAAAATATGCCTTTGGATAGCGAACCTGAGAGCATAACACGCCGTGTTGATGATCTTTGGAATGTTGAAGATCTTGAAAGTCAACCAAGTGTTTTTTCAGAAGTTCGAAAACAACTTAATGAACTATTCACTGCTGAAGATGACCATGAGGTGGATCAGGAACAGGCTGCTTCAATCCAACCCCACAAGTATGAATACACGAATATACAAAGAGTTCGAGCAACACCAGAAAGCATAACATCCGTTGATGTTGATTCAACAGTAGAGGCTTCTCGAAAGGGGAATGCTAATATATTCCACAAAAATCTTATGGAATCGGTAGTGTATGCAACATCTACGTCAACCAAAGAGGACGGATCAGAAACAGAAATTTGCTACAGAGGTCGCTGTATACGATCTGAAGATCTACCGCCTAATCACAAATTACACTAGTTAAGATAATCAATTCATTTTTAAATAGGTATAACAACGATAGCATAATTAATTCAGAACTATCGTAGTTTTTCTGTCTTCAGCGTATTAGTAATGCCAACGTTTCACTCATTATATCGATTTATGCATAATGTTTAGAGCCAGCATCTACAGCAATACTGCATTGAGAACTGAAAGAAAGTCATTAAATTTTGTTTAATTTAACTTTTTTCATTCATTTGTATTTTTTTTAGATATATTTGTGTAATTTAGTAAATGGCGGATATGTAGTATGTGGATTGTATTTATAAGGCAAAATATCCGTTAAATCGATGAGACAACCTGTTATAGTTTCGGCATTGGGAGGCTTAAATGAGAGACTTCTTAGTACCCTTTGTTTATTTTTAAGTTAAGAATCGATTATATTAATATGTAAATTTTTTTACTTTATTGATAACAATTTAATTTTGTCAATAATAGAATAAGGCCTCATTTAACTTTAAGACTTGTATATTACATAGTATAATTAATATAAATTAATAAAAAAACAAAAAATAATAAAATGTTTAACTTAAAAAATAAGTTCGTTATTCTATTGATCGAATACCAGAGTATTCTTGTTGCACTGCATACACAGTGTGGCAAATAATATTTCGGACTGCCTCTAGAAAACATAATTAAAACACAATTTTGACAGACTTGTTACACCGATTCAAATGGCTGTAGAATTTCTTCCAGTGCATAGGTCGAAGGTGCTTGATTGGTCGGAATGTCATCAAAAAATCATCCTTTCAACTTCAATTTACATTTCGCGAACAAAGAGAAGTCGCAAGGTGCTAAATCAGGTGAACACGACAAAAGTTTAACACCCACACTTGATTTCAATCCAAAAATGGACGAGCAATAAAAGTGCTGTATGACTCGGTGCATTATCGTGCGACAGAGGCCAACTTTGTATTGGATCATTTAAGGCTACCGAACTGAAATTGACCTGTGTACTGTTATCCTCTGCCACCCAAAACCCGTTTATACCACTCGAAAACAACTGTTCTACTCAAACTATTATCACCGTACACTCGTTGCATCAATCGGAATGTTTGTAATGCATTTTTAACAAGTTTTGCTTGGAATTTATTGACCGCTCTTTGTTCTGTTTTAAAATTTAAATATCAAATGAAAAGGGGTTTTTTTTACAATTGTTAAATGTCAACTAAATGCCATGAATTTTTTCCGGATGGTATAGAAAGATGCAAGCTTTAAAACATAATAGATGGCGCTATTGTTTGCTGAGATATGGCTCGTGTCCGGGATATTATTTGTCGCACTGTGTCGCACAATATGCCTTATCACAGGAAAGGCGACACGAAAATCTTTCGGTGAAACCAATGTCGAAGTAAATAAAAATAAGAGGGCTTTCTTAAATACATATGTATGAGATGGTGTCTATTTGCAAAAGCATCTCGAATATGTTCCCGCAAGTAAAGCAAATTTAATAACTAAACGAAATGGGAAGAAAGAAAAAACGTTAGGAAAAAAGATGAATGAATTAAAAATTCTATAATATTAACAATTTATCGGATATTCTTTTGATTTTGTGTTGCCCCGTTGATAATATTAATCCAACTTAACAAGGATGTCACTAAGCAACAGCCACCAACTTTCAGGCAACGCACGCACATTTAGAAAATTTAAAATTGGTCACAATCACCAGAGAAAAGGGATTATGACAAGAGTCTTGTATCGATTACATGAATGGGTTGATAAATGCTATTATGTGGTCTGTAACTTAACTTAAATGTACGCATATTAAATGATCAATAATCAAAATTTGAAATTCTAATTTGAAAGCACATCAGAGAATATAACATTATTCCAATGTTGTCCATGGGAGTTCATGCAGGACTCTATTTTGACAAGGTAATTTTCGATACTTCCTCAAAACATATCGGGCAACAACTCGCCTATAACTTAGCGAATATTCATTTTTTAAAGCGTCAAGAGTTTGCGGATTGTATGCATAAACCAAATTATTTGCATAGCCCCACAAAAAAAAAATCCAACGGCTAAAAATCACACGACTTTGATCACGCGATGTGAACTGGCATCATCACCAAAACGCGGTATAAGTTTTTCTTACAATAAAGCCGAAATGGCTTATGTTGTATAAGATATGGCCACGTCTTATTGAAATCGCATGCCTTTCACATCTATTTCTTCTATTTGGGGCAAAAAAGTTAGGTTAACACTTGGCTATCGCGAATAGAATTTAAGGTGACTGTTCAGACTTCTTCTTTTTCGAAAAATAAGAACCAATGTGACTTTTTGTGTATGTAATGATTTTTCGATATTCACATATGGATTTTCACTTCACCATAAACGGCAATCATGTTAGTTAACGTATCCACTGAGTGAGAAATAAGCCGCATCACTCAAGAAAATTTTGTGTGGAAATTAACCTCCAAATCCTGATTTTCAAGCACCCAATCAGGATGTGTTCTACACATTTTGTAGACAGCTGGCTTTAATTCTTGAATGAGATGAATGAGTGTTGTGCAAATTAACGTCCAAAATGCGTCGCAATGTACCGTAAGACAAGACCAAATGCTATAGTCGTCTTGAAATCGGTAGATTTGGATCTTCTTCAACACTACAACTAACGACAGCAATATCTTCTGTAGGAGATGAATTTCGATGATGGTTAAGAGATCAGTAACGGAACCAGTCTCTTCGAGTTTTCCTACAGTTTTGCTTAAAGTTTTGCTTACAGTACGCTCATATGGACGATTATATCGATCATAATCTACTCGTAATGTGTGAATTCTACCGACTACAGAATCATTATTTTTGTAGTAAGTTTTTTAAAATTTTACCAAGTTCAGCGATTATTGAACGGTGCATATTGTAAAATGGGAAACCTTAAACTAAAAATATATAGTCTCAAATGACAGTTCGGTTTGACGTCCTAACAGTCCTGACCACGAATTGGATAAGCCTATTTTATTTCTTAAAATACAGTATATAATCGACCAAAGTGAAAGGTTAGCCTTAGCTTTGTATAGTACTATGTAAACGTAGTTTTTACTCTAACGCAAAGATGCTGAAAATACAGTGCTTAACAAATTGAAAGAATTGAATGGGATTGAATCAAATTAAATGTCACAATTTATTTAGAAAACAAAATAACAATGTCGATATAGTTAATTTATACGTATATACATATATTTTTTTATATTTTTTTTTGAAAAATAATTATAAACTTCAAAGACTTATCACAAACAAAAAAAACTGCTGAACAAAACATATATCTAATCGTTTACATCACATCACAGAGTCAATAAAATGTCTGTCCATTCTTCAGAATCAAACAACGATACCTTAAAAATAACCCGTATCATGACTTTTCGGCCGACATATGAAGAATTTAAAAACTTTTCTGACTATGTTAACTACATGGAGGCACGTGGAGCTCATACTGCAGGTCTGGCTAAAGTAATACCACCGCCTGAATGGATTCCTCGCAAATCTGGCTATTCAATTGAAGAGATTAATATGACAATACCGGCACCGATTTGTCAAGTGGTCTCAGGTGAGCAAACACCTTATTCGCCTGTATTCAACATAAATTAGTATGAATGTACATATGGCTCTGTTATAGGCAAACAAGGCGAATATCAGCAAATAAATGTTCAAAAACGGACGATGACCCTGCGGCAATTTAAAGAGCTTGCGGAATCAGAGCGTTACCAAACACCTAAACATTTTGATTATGATGATTTAGAGAGAAAGTATTGGAAGAATGTTACATATATTGCACCACTATATGCAGCCGATGTTAAGGGAACATTAACCGACTCCGAAGTTAAAGAATGGAATATTGATAAATTAGAAACTATCTTAGACTATGTAAATAAGGACTATGGAATCGAAATAGATGGAGTTAACACTGCCTACTTATACTTTGGAATGTGGAAAAGTACATTTGCTTGGCATACAGAGGACATGGACTTGTATTCAATAAATCTCTTGCATTTTGGAGCACCAAAAACTTGGTATGCAATTCCACCCGCTTATGGTAAGCGGTTGGAGAAACTAGTTAACCGTATTTTCTATGAAAATTACCAAAGCTGTAATGCTCATCTTCGACATAAGATGACATTGATAAGTCCGCAGGTTTTACGGCAAAATAAAATACCATTTAATAAAATAACCCAAGAAGCTGGTGAAATAATGATAACATTTCCGTTCGGGTATCACGCTGGTTTCAATCATGGGTTCAATGGAGCAGAATCAACCAATTTCGCAACAAAGAGATGGATTGAGTATGGGAAACGAGCTAGTATATGCCATTGTCGGAAAGATATGGTGAAAATATCTATGGAGACATTTGTAAAAAGATTTCAACCCGAACGGTACGAAAATTGGTTACTTGGCAAGGACTACGGAGAACATCCTGAAGAACCTGGGAAAATCTATCCAGCACCCCCACCAACAATTAATAAATACAGTTACAGTAAAAGGTTAGAATAAGTTTTTCTTTTTTAAGTCTATTATTCCATAATCTTCATTTGGTTGCTTAGACGAACAAGTTTACGTATACTATTATATTTTATGTCGACATAAAAACACTTAGTTATCTACTTCATTTAGGAACGAAAACGCCCCACTTTAATTGTGGAAAACATGATAGCGAGCTATATAAACAACGACTACTTTACAAGTACTTTACTATTTTTAAAGTTTAAATCATATATAATATCTCTAACGGATCCGATTTAAAAATATTTTGTTTCATGATTTTAAGGAATAGGCATAGTCCAGTCTTTAATGAGCAAATCGAGTAGGTACACATACTTTGGGTTAATTTAACTTAAAAGGTGTATGTTCATTTTTCTTGTTTGCGTCACATCAGCAGCTCGATACATGACTCCTATAGCTCTATACATATTTTTTAAGGATCGTATGTAGGTTGCTACGATAATATTCACGCTTTAGGTTTTTTTTTTGTAAATAAAAGACCGATTCGTCCGCCTTTTCGTATTGTTTGAACATTTCCAACTGGTATCGATTAATATTTGAATCGGCTCCAATAAAAATCGTTCCATGTATTCTTTATGAATAGGCTTATAACGATTAAGCCATCGACTGTTGTTTTATTTTTAAAAAGGCTATAAAAAACACTTCAATATTTTTCAGAGATTGTTGCTTTATTGAAAAGAGTAAACTTTCCAAGCAACATCACCAGAACCACTGATAATATGATTATTAAGCTAAGTGTGAAATAAAACGATTGTTGGGCGGTTTGTGTGGCACGTAGCTCCATCTTGTTGGAACCCAGGCTTGCCCAAGTCCAAATCCTCTATTACTGGCCATAAGAAATCGGTTATTATGCCTTTGTAGCGCTCGTCATTGACTGTAACGTTTCTTCCATATTATTGATTTAATTCTGCCCGGGAACTAATAAACTAAATACAAAGTGTTGCAAATAATATTCTGCACTGGATCTAGAAAACATAATTAATAAACATTTATTAATGTTTATTTTTCTGAGTTTTCATTTTAAATATTCTACTCCCGATTCAATACACCTGTTACAGCGATTCAATAGTGATTCAAATTCCTGCTCTTGCTCATTTTTCGGAATTGCCAGCAGTGCCAGTGTCGAAGCTACTTGAATGTTCGAAATGTCGGAAACAAAGAGAAGTCGCACAGTGCCAAATCAGATGAATATGGCGGATTTTTAACACCCACACTTGAAGTTAAGCCAAAAAACTGACGAACAATAAATGGTGTGTGACTCGGTGCATGTGTACAACAGAAACCAACGTTGTTTTGCCCAAAATATTCGTGAAGAATAGTTCGAATAGTCTCTTTGATGAAGTCTTAAGCACCTTCCATTCTCAGTGAAGTAATGCTGTCTTCTGCAACAAAATCACGTACTTTTTATATCATATCAGGCATTCGAACTGAAATGGGCCTTCCTGTATGTTTGTCATCCTCTGCTGCCCAAAAAAACGTTTATACAACTTGAAAACAACTGTTCTGCTCAAACACTTGTATATTTCTGATGTATTTTAACCAAGTTTTGCTTGGAATCTAATTACTACTTTTTGCTCCATGTTAAAATTTGAGCATCAAATGAAAATGTGTTTTAAGAAAATAATTTTTATAATTGTTAAATGTACATCAGATGTCATGAAATTTTGGTAAATAGTAGAGAAAGGTTCAAGATTTAAAACACATATTCATGGTTGCTGAGATACAGCTCGTGTCTGAGAATGTGGATTTCCGAAATATCTTTAACTGTCCTTCAGCTCGTCGAAGAATTAACTGTCTAAAAGAATGCTTTTGTTCAGAAATAACTTTTTCAAACTGCCTTACGTAAACGTGAACATATCGTCATGCTTTTGTAGATTAGTTAGGCTTTTCAATTCCGGCTACAAAAAGAATACGACGACTTTAAAATCTGTGAAATACCTCTGTGCTTTTGAAGTGGAAAGATGTATTAACTTTTAAAATAATAATTGGCAAAAGCATCCAATGTAACAAACATTGCAATTTGTTCTTGGTCCATATTGCAGATGCTACATAGTTTTGCCGCCTCATCGTTGTATCGCATAGACACCGATGGCAGTGCTTTTAGTAAATAAACCTCTTCATTTGTATCCAGTTATGTTATCCAATATAGTTGTGTACGCAAACTTAAACGAATCCTTCGTATTTTGGGTTTTTAGCCCATGTATTAAGCTAGAATTGCTCTTGCCTAATTTTTTTTTTACCAAGTTTACGTTTCGATATACCGCTTATAAAATTCGCTATAATAAAGGAACCATGCGTTTAAAGTTATCATTATATTTTCATTCGCTTACGGTTAGGTCATTGCTTCCGCGCAGTTGTTTCACATGGGAGTGTCGAACAAGGATTGACAAATGTTATTTTTTTATGTTTAACCATAATTGGGAGATACATATATGTACATAGATCAAAACGAAGAAATAACTAATATTCTTAAAACATCTAACAGCATTTTTTCTTCTCTTTCAGTTTATATTTCAAATATTTACGGCTAAAGTGCTTTAATTTAATATACATATATGCAATCATATAGTTAACTTAACATCTTGTTACATAATACTGCACTGTTTCATAATTTTAGAAAATCAACCGAATCAACAGACTATTTCCCCTCTGACACGGATGCACCAGCACAGAAACGCGGTTGTTCGAGTCTTGTCATAGAAAAAATACCAAAAATCATTTTAAAAAAGTTTGACAATGGCCAAAAATTCGATTTTAACGCCATAGCTGTTGTTCGACTAAAACGATTGTGGTCAACACTACCAGGAGTCGGTCAGGGAAGAAATTTACTAACAAACGGCATCATTAAAAATACAAAACGAATGCGATTTCAAACGAGAACGATTCAGATGGAAGACGAAGAATAAAGCCAAAGACTATACAATTTAATAATACAAATATTTGTTTTTCTATATATTCAAAATTAAAAAAAAAAAAAACCAAAAACAATTCAAATAATTAATTTGAAATCATTCGTTGATTCAAGGGATACATTTTGTTCTTGTTTTTTTTTTCTTTTAATTGATTGTCCTTAATATATTTATGTTTTAGATATTAAACAAAAACGAATGTCCTATTAACAAATTTAAGTTAGTGCAGTATTTAAGATCTCAAGTATTATGAATTATAATAATTTTAGAATACTAGGTACTAAATCAAACGTGGTGAAGTAACAATGTTAAGGTTTAGCCTCTTTTAATCCATGAAAACTATTTTCAAATTTCAGACTTGAACTATCATTTTATTTCATTTTAATTTTCTGTAAATTGATTTCTTTATTTTTGCATTTGGTTTAAATTTAAAATCAAAAATACGTTATGTTTATTTGTTTAGTCTTTTGTGTCTTGTATTGTATTAGCCTGTTCTATTCCCTATAAACGTACATTACTATTTTTAATAAATAAAACTTCTTTAATGGTGCTGTTTTTTTTTACATTTGAAATCGACATATTTTGCGCAATAATAGCAGTTAATAGGTTGACAAAGATGAAAATATTGTATCACATTGATCACTAGGCAACCAAAGACGATGCTATATAAAAGGACGAATTTCGCGTTATGTCATGAAATGGAACTGGCACATTTTAATACCCGAGTAAAATTGAAAATATACTCTGAATATAGGGATATAAATACTGTTACACAGAAAAATCAGAGCCAAATGAAAATTAATTAATATTTAAACAATTTTTTTTTCTTTTCATTGTTCTATGGCTACAAATCTTGGAACAACTTATTCGAAATGTCTTCCATTTGCCTTCCAGCACGACTTGAGACGATGTGGCCACTAATCGATTGCGAGACGTACTTCATGCATGGGGAAATTGTCCACTGCACGGACAAGGGCTCGCTTCAACGACTCAATATTTGAGTGTCGGGTAGAGCAAGCCATGCCCTCTAATACGGACCAAAGCTTGTGATCCAACGGGTTGAGGTCTGGACTACCAGCTGGCCAATCATCCGTTAATATGAAGTCCGGAAGACGGTCGATTGATATCCCTTGGCCGATGTTTTCACTCCTTTCTCGCAAAAATAGAGCTTGGTAACGCCATCGTAGTACGCAGTAGTACGTAGACGCAGGATGGTGGCCTCTTTGAACCCTCGGGATGAGTTGGGATGCTTCTCTGGATGACCGAGCATACACACGATCGTTCTGCTTATTGAACGATTCTTCTACGGTGAAGATTTTCACGTCAGTAAACAGAATTTGTCTGTGAGCGTTCTTCGCGTACCGGCTGAGTAACGCTTTCGATCTTCGCTTGCGTTTTTCCTTCAATGGGGCCGTGAGCAGGTCTCCAGTGTGCCGCTTGTACACGCTGAGTCCTAAATCTTCTTTGATAATGCGAGACATGGATTTTTAAGAAATTTGCATTTCCCGCGACAAGATTTTCTGTTTTTGCAGCGGTTTTCGGTCGATTAGTTTCTTCACGGCTTTGATCGCTTTCGGAGTTCTCACAGTGCGCGGACGGCCGGATCTTTGACGGTCTCGTACTCCACCAGTATCCTCAAACAACTTCACACCACGATACACAAAATTGCGAGTGATTCCAAGCGGTCGCAACGTTTTAAAGATATCACCTTTTTCCATGTTGCATTTAAGTAGGCCAACCACAACAATACGATTTTCGATGTCGCCCCATTCCATGATTGTAAGCAATTAATCTCAAAAACTTTTTACATCACAATGAAGCATAAATATCAAATGTCAAATCGCAATCAATACGAAATGGATGCGCGTAGTGTTGCATTCGTAATGAGTAAGTTCAGTTGTGTACCAGTATTTATGACTTGACTAGGTATGAATTATATCTTCCTAAGTGAATATCAGCATGCAACGCTCTATTCGCAATCAGAATTTTACGCGCAGAAGATTTCAGCATCTGAAATGACCACCTCCTTCGTTGTTGCTCCTCTGTTTGGCCTTAAAAGGAAAAGCTCGAAATTTACGTTAATTTTGGTCAGGAAATCATCTTTTCAGATGAGGCGAATTTCCATTTCCTCGGTTACGTAAACAAGCAAAATTGTAATATTCAAAGAAGCCAATGCATTTTGAACGTATGACTATTTGGTGTGGTTTTTAACGACAATGGAACAAACGTTACAATCAATGGAGATCGTTACCGAGACATAACAACCGATTTTTTACGGCCAGGAACTGCAGCCTTCCAACCATCGATTTATTGAGCACTAAATTGAATTATCATGAAGTTTTAGTGATTTTGCTTGGTCTCAATGGGGCTGAGATCTGACGCCCTTAGACTTTATATGGGGTGCTATTAAATATCGATGCTCTACAAACAATCTAGATACGATTCAGGCGCTCAAGAATAATATTGTTCAAGCTATTCATTAAACAGTGGCCGAAACCATCGAAAATGTGTTAAAAAAATGAGTTTACAGCATGACCTAAAAAGCAAATTGGGGCAATTATTTCAACGAAATAATAATACATAATTAGTCGGAAGGTGTAACTTCAGTAAAGAAACAATCATTAAAAATATTGAGCAGTGTTTTTAAGGTGAAAGCCAAGGTGCTCTCCTTACTTATTAGCATAACCAAGTAGTCTGCTAGTGATTTCTTCTTGATTTTTAGTCCTGAAAGTACGCTGCTGATGAACGCATTTTGTTTCTAGATCTCCACTTTGTTTATCACTTGAAAAACTAACAAAGCAGTTAGTGGCAACACAAGCGGTTAATACCCATTGTATATCAGCGCCATAAATTTATTAACTTATTTTAATAGCTGTGCCGTTTTTCATCATCTCGTAGCTTATCGACATAATTGATAAACCGTTTTCCTATTGATCAATCACTAGTCTGGCATAGAAAATCGATCAACAAAAAAATGCTAAAAGCTTAGTTTATTATTTGTTAAATATTGTTTTCTTCACCCTACTTAAATATAATATGTACTTTTTATTAAGCTTTCAAGTTAATTCTTAATAGCAAGATGGAATTCACTTAAAAAAGGTTTTTACGGTATTTCATATACGCACAGTTTTTTAACTTAGCAACTTTATTCTAAGCACCCGCTATTAAATTTTGTTTTCTATACGTTATACGTTTATACAAGTGTTTGTTAAGGTGATTGATGTATAATTACGGAAAAGAGTGTCCTAGCGAGATCGATTTCTTATTGTCAGTGGGAAAAAGAAAGACGAAAAATTCAATTGCAGAATAGTCAAAAGAGAAACGCCAGTTCTTCATACTATGCAAGAAAATGGCTTAACTCGTTGGCATCTAAGAATTACCGGAAAAAAATTAAACAGGCGATGTGCAGCATAAATAAAAGACTGAGAAAAGTGTTTTTTGACAGTGGGTAATAAAATGAAGTTACTGATGTTGACATGTAAATTATCGTTTTCATGCAGTCTAAACGCAATGAAACCAGAATTTTGGAAAAATATTTTCAAAACTTTATAGCAGTGAAGGTACCTTAATGGTAAAACATTGCACATAATTTTTATTCCAAGTTTTTGTGCTAACAGGGATTTCAAATTACTAAAATAAGACCCACCCCAACAGGATAAGCCATACTGTAGGTTAGACTTAAGTAGATAGGAGATGCTAAAATGGTAGAGCTGTTTAACTGCACTATTTAGGTATTGTTCGATAGGAAGTCTGCTTCTGCAAATTAAACTTGTGATCTAAAATAATACCAAAGTATTTGAAATTTTCTACACAGTCGATTTCAAAGCAAGCGTTGTCACAGAAAACATCATTGCTAAAAGTAACAGAACTATGTCGGCAACAAACTAAAAGAAATCTTAAGCAACTCGGTAAATGATTTGTTAAAACAAAGTCATCACATGCTGCTCCCTTGATATAAAGGAGCATATATTTCGTTTAGTGGTAATTATGGGTTCATGCTTTTTAAACCACCTTCGCAGTATCTCTAAATCATAATTGACATCTAAAGACAGATTAAAAGAATTAATGCAAGATCAGTATCGTCAGCAAAACAGTGATTTTGCCTTTGAAAGCCTGAAAAAAATTAGGAATTCATTTACATCAAAATCAGGATGGCACCCTAAACAGAGCCTTGAGGTACACCAATTAAAATAAATTTGTGTGAACTTTTAATTTTACGATTTGTTTTCGAATTTTCAAATACGATTCATTCCATTCCATTCATACCATTCATAGATAAAACCTCTAAAACTAGCTTGATACAGCTAATCTAACAAAAAAGTGTGGTCCACCTATGTCGAACGCTTTGGTTACATTTATAAAAACAGCATCAAAACCATTAGACGCATTTAGACCTATATATATTTCGCCAGTAAATTTTAGTAGACCTTGCATTCCTAAATCCTTATTGACAGTCATTAAAAAATTGTTTAATTTCATGGATTTTCCTTTTTTTTATGGAGAGGAACCACCTGCTTACGGTTCGAAGTTCATCAAGAAAATTTGACATGCTCCTCTGTTTACTTTTTTCTAACTCGACGACCTGCGCCCCACCAATGAAATAAAAATTTTTTGGGGACACATTTTATTAAACAAAAATTGCGAAACATACTTATTCTATGATTTACATACACATACGTATGTATGTGCATATTTGTACTGTACAATGTGAAAGTTTGCAATTTCATGTTAATTTCAAATAAAAGTCAGAAATCATAAAAACGAGATAAAACTCATGTTTCTTTTATTGATTTTTTTTTTTATTTTGTTTTTGAAAAATAATGATGTTCTCAATTTACACATGTACGCATATTTATATTTAATTTAAAATTTAATAGGGCAATTATATTTTTATAATAAAACGAGCTACCGTTTAAATTTAAAAAAAAAAATAATAATAATAATTAAAATTAAAAATAATTACGCCAAATAACTGTATGTATCCTTCTGCCCTTCCATTCGCTCTAAATACTCTTTTTCTATCAGAATGTCAATGCATTTCTTTATAACTGGTACCTTAGGCTTAAATCTTGTAGACAGTTGATTAAGGACTTCACCAATGAGTTGCGTATGATTAAGCTTCTTTCGCATTTTCATAATGCGCACAATTGCAGCTTGAATAAGTAATTTACGGTCCTCTTCAATATGTTTGTGGACAGCTTCTTGTTCCACACGAAGCTCTGTTTTTAATGGTTGATTAATATTAATTCGATACTTTTTGTTTTTGTATCCCAAAAATAATTCCATAACGCTGGCAAAAGTAATATTCGCTTCATCATCTGTAGATGTCAGAAGTTTGGCCTTTAAGAGAATTTGAAGGACCTGAATAAGATTCTCTTGTTGAATTTCGGTATTCTGAAAAAGCTGTTGGACAGTGAACTTAGTCTGATCATTAAATTGGAGCAAGACTGCCATTTGAAAGGTGCTTGCCTGAAGAGTGTACTTATTCTTAAAACAATTTGTAACTAATTCTCCTTTGCACATATGATAAAGCCAATTAAGCTTACGTCCTGAATGTCGTTCAGCATAAAAATTATTAAACCTTTGAACAGAACGTTCTAACTCAGACGGCAACAAAAAAGAATTACCATGATTAAATGGCCAAGATCCACTTGAAAGCACTTCAATGCTGAAATCTATTTCACTTGGCGTATTTGCTTGTTGCAAGTGTTTCTTAAAATTATCGTTAAGATCCTTAGAGACTCCAATATCTTGAAACATTCTCTGTAGTTTAATTGTGTATTCATAGCCACAAGTTTGTTTAAGTTTCGAGATCATCGATGCCTCTGCGTCATCAGAGGCTGAAGTATGGTTCACCAACCGTTTGGCTAGCATTTTTGAATAGAATTTTTGGAAAACGTCCTTATCCTCAATGTATTTGAAAACTACCATCACTTGATTTAAGTTGTCTTCCAGTTCAGTCTCTTCAGGATTTTTGCTGGATTTTTTAAGCAACAAATCGCAATATTTAGCAAGCAATTCCGGACTTTTACTGGCACTATTTGCGATCGTAACAACGTTGGTATTGATAAATTTACCGCAAGCTTTATCAAGAGCAGCTACAAAGCCGTTGTCATTATTAAAAGCGGTTAGAACCAACGCATTATATTTCTTATGAACTTCAAGAATAGTCTGAACATAAGTCTTAGGATCATTACTTGCCTCTGTATTGCCACATTTCTCGATCGCAGACATTCCCTGATTATAGATGTGTTCTTCAAGTATTGCCTTAAGCTCGACTAGTCCTTCGGGTATTCTTGCTACATGAGAGTACATTCGACGTAAATCAGGATTTTTATCGGAATTTAATAGATTTTGAAATTCGGCACGGAAGATTTCTAAATGCTTTTGTATTAGGACACGTTCACAAGTGCTGACTAATCGATCTTGAGTACTCTTATGAAGATACATCTGAACTCTTTTCTTTTCTTCATTAAGACGCTGTTCAATTCTTTTCATGTATTCAGTGACGGAATTTTCTCTTAAAAATTCGACACTTTCCCTTGTGTAATATCTTTCCGTATCTTCAATGAATTTATTTTCAAAACTTTCTCTGTATACAAGCAAATTTTGCCCTCTACCTATTATTGGATCATCATCCTCATTAAAGCCTAATTCCACATAGCAGTTGATGACACCTGACACTAATCCCCTGTTGATCGTTTCGCCATTTCGTTCTTTTTCAATTAATTTTAATACAGCATTTGTAACCTGCTTATTAAGATCTTGAAAAAGATGATTCTTCCATGTGACCAAAGCTAACCTGTATATCTCGTAAATATCTTTTCGGCCCTCCTCACACTCACGTTTTACCCAATGCCGATTAAGATACATACAAATTCCGTTTAGAACAGTACTTGAGAATTGATAAGCGTTCCATCGCTCCGTATAAAACTGTAAAACTGCTTCATCAATCAAATCAAAATTTTCTAATAATTTTGTCAGATAATTCTCCAGGAACTTTCTTAGTCTTTTATACAATTCTTGACCGACCAGCTGAGCGCCGCCCGGTGGGATTACCGCAGATTTTTGCTTTGATATGGACTGCTTATTTCCAGAATTTGATGACGAATGCGATGATGTGGAGCGGCTACTTGTGGGGTTAACACTTGTACAGTAGTCATAGACATAAGTATACAACTGCATATAACGAGGACATGTCATACTACGTACGAGTTCAAAAATATCTATTATTCCCTGTTCGAGATCTGTCCATATTTCCTCAAGATTGGTGTGTTTTAGTCCTGTCCCGTAGGAAGATTGTCGGGACATTTTTTATCTGAAAAGTTATATAAAAACTTCTAAATTATTCACAATTGTATATAGTAGTTTGTGTAGATATATATTCCAAATGCAAATAAATACACTTTTAGGAATTACAATAAGACTGGCCAGCAATATTTGCAAGAATATTTGCAAATAAGAAAACAAAAAGATGCAACTTTGGGACTTACCCCTAAATTCTGATTTGAAATTACAATTTTATTGAAATATTTTTTCCTTTTTGTCAAACATTCAATTTAACACAAAAGTAATGGTTTTGAAATGCAAATGCAATTGCAAATAACAAAATTAATTTACAAAAAAATAAATAAAAATGCATATAAAACAGTCTATTCAATGCAGCGCTATTTCCGCAAGTTGAGATATTGATAAAAATGTAACAAAAAGGATATATTTATGAAATTTCATTTTATTTATTTTAAGCAAGACAAGTTAGACTTACCAATTAATTATATTTTTCGCAAGCAAAACAAAGAAATTTTTCTCGCTTAATCAAAAATGGCCTTCGGTAGTTAAACCTTGATGGGTCTTTGAGGTTTCGCAGTATTTTTTTCTAGGCACACTTTGTTTTTTCTTTTCGCATATATTCTTGATTTTATTTAGTAGAATCGTGTTATTATAATTTTTTGATAAAAGATATTTTGAGCTTTTTCGTTAATTTCTTAATTCTTAAAAGCAGCACAAATGTGTGAAAGTGATAGATAGTTGTTTGATAGATTAATAAGTACATATACGAAAATTGAAAGTTTTTTCTTCCTGTTTGTTTTTTTTTTATTTTTCCTTTACTCTTTGCTTTCTTTGAAATGCAAGATTTTATATATTATTACAAATCCTATATTGGTCATGTGGTTGTACAATTAAGTTTTAAGATTTTGAGTTTAAAATTTATCAACACAATCAATTTTCTCCCGTTTTAAAGACGAGAGTCGAGAACTTCACACACCACACACAAGTTTAAAGACAGAGAGTTGTTATACATGTATAACACACTGAAACGTCAAACTCATACCCCTCTTTTCCTGAACGTTAGTATTAGATTTCCTTGACATTTTGTGCTCTTCGATTTCAGCCAGCGCTACAAAATCTACGGAACGCGATTATTGTAAGATTTATTTAGCACAGCACTATTGAGGTAACTGAAATAGGAAGTTAAATAAAAACACGATTGGCTACGATCAAATACAAAATTCGTATAATCACACAAGTACAAGTATCGAATTTATTATTATCAATTAAAATTTATTTTACTGTTAAAAGAATTGTATTTATGAAACATTTTAATTTATATCAGTTTTCTAAATATATAAAACAGAAAAAATATTTCTACTTGTTTCCGTTATAGACTTTGAAACCATCCAACCGATGTGCCCCAAATCGATTTCATTTGACAGGCAATAATGCAAAGATGGTTTAAAACTACTAAAACAATGTATTAGGCACATTCGGTTCATTCAGGAAGTCGACCTGATGAACCTCATAAAAGGGTGGTGTTATTCGCAAATAAATTACAAATATTAGTGTGACGTTGACTCATAATGCAGACTGTCAACACAAAAACACTGATCTGCCATTCTCGTCAGAAAGTTTTATCATTTGTGGTAATTGCGTCGATCATGTCAAATAATCGAATTTGAAAATAAACTTCATAAATATTAAGAAATATATAGATATTTGCTTTCATAAAAATTAGTGGTGATTTTGAGTTTTGTTTGCAATAGCAAGTGTTCATTCAAGTTTATCTAACTTTTTAAAGGAAAAATGCACTTACAAACAAATATAAATCCAAAAATTGGAAATTATATTTCTCTTCATTATCTATTCACATACCTAGTCAAGTCATAAATACTGGTACACAACTGAACTCATTCATTACGAATGCAACGCGCTCAGTGTTTTTCGTATTGATTGCGATTTAACAGTTGATATGTATGCTTCATTGTGATATAAAAAGTTTTTGAGATTAATTGCTTACAATCATGGAATGGGGCGACATCGAAAATCGTATTGTTGTAGTATGCCTACTTAAATGCAACATGGAAAAAGGCGATATCTTTAGGACGTTGCGACCGCTTGGAATCACTCTCAATTTTGTGTATCGTGCTGTGAAGTTGTTTGAGGATACTGGATCATGGAATGGGGCGACATCGAAAATCGTATTGTTGTAGTTGGCCTACTTAAATGCAACATGGAAAAAGGTGATATCTTTAGAACGTTGCGACCGCTTGGAATCACTCGCAATTTTGTGTATCGTGCTGTGAAATTGTTTGAGGATACTGATGGAGTACGAGACCGTCAAAGATCCGGCCGTCCGCGCACTGTGAGAACTCCGAAAGCGATCAAAGCCGTGAAGAAACTAATCGACCGAAAACCGCTGCAAAAACAGAAAAGCTTGTCGCGGGAAACGCAAATTTCTCAAAAATCCATGTCTCGCATTATCAAAGAAGATTTAGTACTCAGCGCGTACAAGCGACACACTGGAGACCTGCTCACAGCCCCATTGAAGGAAAAACGCAAGCGAAGATCGAAAGCGTTACTCAGCCGGTACGCGAAGAACGCTCACAGACAAATTCTGTTTACTGACGTGAAAATCTTCACCGTAGAAGAATCGTTAAATAAGCAGAACGATCGTGTGTATGCTCCATCATCCAGAGAAGCATCCCAACTCATGCCGAGGGTTCAAAGAAGCCACCATCCCGCGTCTGTAATGGTATGGTGGGGAGTGTGCTACGATGGCGTTACCAAGCTCCATTTTTGCGAGAAAGGAGTGGAAACATCGGCCAAGGTATATCAATCGACCATCTTGGAACCCATTGTGAAGTCTCTCAACCAATCAATGTTCAACAACAAGCCATGGACTTTCCAGCAAGGCTCTGCTCCAGCTCACAAAGCAAAAAGGATTCAACTGTGGCTCAAAAACAACGTTCCGGACTTCATTTCAACGGATGATTGGCTGGCTGGTAGTCCAGACCTCAACCCGTTGGATTACAAGTTTTGGTCCGTATTACAGGGCATGGCTTGCTCTACTCGACACTCAAATATTGAGTCGTTGAAGCTAGCCGTTGTCCGTGCAGTGGACAATTTCCCCATGCATGAAGTGCGTCTCGCAATCGATGAGTGGCCACATCGTCTTAAGTCGTGCTGGAAGGCAAATGGAAGTCATTTCGAATAAGCTGTTCATAGCTTTGTAGCCATTGAATAACCCAATAAAAAAAAATCGTTTAAATATTTATTCGTTTTCATATGGCGCTGATTTTTCTGTGTAACAGTATTTATGTCCCTACTAGGTATATTACAGTTTCCAGCGCGTCTGGCTTCTGCCATAACCATTAACAAGGCTCAAGGCCAATCGCTAAGTGTTCCTGTTTTGAACTAGAAAATTCCTCCAGAGTTAAAACGCCGAAAAATCTTTATGTTCACACATCTACCAAAAAAGCTCAAAATATTCTTTATCCGCTAGCATTAAGATAAAAAAGTTAATAAATAAACAAAATTTCCCTTTTTTGAAAAAATTAACAAAATGTATTTCCTTTTTTTAGCGTAGTAGCGCACGTCGGGTATCCCTCTATTTAAAAATACTGCTTTTTCAAAAATTATATTTCTCACAATGTTCGCTAGTACTCGTATTTTATTACACGAACGCTAGTCGTTGCATAGCATTTTTGGCATATTTTACTTTTTTACGATCGAAAAGGATGAAAAACAAAATTATCCGATGTTTATATAGATGTATTGACAAAACATCAGTCCCAAAACTGTTTCGCAAAATTTCGATCCGGCAATTTCGATATTGAAGATGTACTACGTTCTGGAAGGCCGGTTGAAGCTGATGAAGACATAATAGAGGCATTTATTGATGCAAACCGGCGAATAACAACTCGTGAGATTCGCTGAGAGGTTAAATTAACCGAATTCGACCTTGCATGATTATATGAAACGCCTAGGTTTAATCTCAAAGCTCGACATATGGGTTCCTCATGTACTTACGGAAAGTAATTTGTGCCATCGCGTTGATGTTCGAAATTTGCTTCTCAAATGTCAAGAAAATGATCCATTTTTGAAGCGTATCATCGCAGCGGACCAGAAATTGGCTGTCAACAACAATGATAAACGCAAGAGATCAAGGAGAAAAAAAGATGGACTAATTCAAAGCACTACGAAATCAAACATTCATCGAAAAAAGATGATGCTATCTGTTTGGTGGGATTTCAAAGGAATCGTTTTTTGTTGTTTCAGCTTCTACCGGACAACACAGCGATCAATTCTGAAATGTATTGTCATAAGGTGAAAAAATTGAATGATTCACCTAAACATAAAAGGCCAGAATTGATAAATAGGTCAATTGGGTAAAGTGTTCCACCCAAGATACCGCGAAACTTCATACAAGTGGGGTGACTCGCCAAAAGCTTTTACAGCTTGGATGGGATCTACTGCCAAACCCACCATATTCTCCAGATCTGGGACCTTTTAATTATTATTTGTTCCGGTTTCTACAAAAAAAATTTTAGACGGTAAGACCTTTCAATTGAGGAGGTCATTTTTTTTGTCAGCAAAGAGTTTGGGATACAAAATAATGTATTTATTGTTTTTTTCGAAATATATTTTTAAATTTTTTTATTTCCTATTAAACATTTAATTATCATTCTCGCAGCCGCTTAACGCTTCAACTTATGAGTCTTCATCGAGACAAAATTATTTTCCAGCCTTCATAATTCTGCTATTAAGGATAGCCTATAAGGACGATTTATAAAACAGAAATGCAATTTGAAGACGAGAAAACATTCAGAAAAACTATTATATTCAACAGCTAATCACTCATTGTGGTTGAAGTCAGAGTATATGAATAAAACAGTAACTTCAATTAGCACGTTTTTCGTATTATCCATTTTGGGCATTCATCTAAGGCGGACTAAATACTCGGATGAGGAAAAAATTATTCCCAAAATCTCTAGATCAGATGTTAAAATCTTGTTAGAAAATATAACCAGCATCAAGTTTTTAATGCTTCTTGCTCAAAATGCTTCCCAAATGTTGGACATTAAGCAACTTAAGTGATGTGAATTAGAGCGCATGTTATATAAAACAAAAAACATTTTGTTTTCTACTAATTTTTTTTTTACTATTACAACTGTTGCAAAAACGAAAATAAGAACAAGTTTCACATACATATATATATAAATTGTTTTACAAAATATAACTATATTTTACTTTTCAATGTAGTTTCAGTTAGGTTTTTACACTTTAGTTTATTTATTTTTTCCATATCACATACCTGTTACAAATACAAATGACCCAGATTTAAAAACTAAACGTTATCAAGTAATAATCAAGAATTCAATTCGATTGCGAGAAATTAAGTTAAATTCAAAAAATAATCGAGTTCGTTTCAAATTAATAATAAATTATTCAAAAATTAATCGTATAAACAAGAGGGGATATCACTTTGTTCAATCACGACACCCTTACTTGTCTATTGATGTCGAATAAAGTATGATCTTCGTTATCGCTATCATCTTCAATAGCCATTGGTAATGGTGTCAACTCTTGTGTAGTACGGTCGCCGTGAACACCATACTTACGCTCTGCCCGAGAAAGTCTCATTCTACAAACGAAATAGAAATAAAGACATTCAATCCATCATTTCAAACTACCCTAAAATAAATAGAATACCTGTAGATTTTCACCAATATAAACAAAATGCCAATAATGCTTAATCCAATAAAGAAATAGAATCCCATTTTAAAGGATTCCGGAATTTCGATATCTAGGTTTTTTTGGAAGATCCTTGATTTCATGTTTACTATTGAACTCTCTTCTTGGATTCTTATATTTTTACTATTATTCGTGGTTGGAAATTGATGGGTTTTATTAAGAAACGGCAGCGCTGCTTCATCTGTTCCAGTTATTTTAAAATCTTTTTTAACACTATGTGCCTCATCTTGCATTTGGCAAGTAATTTTAAAAAGTGATATAAAATAAATGCAAAGCAAAAACGCAAAATTCGAGTAAACATAAAGCATTTTCGAAACGGTTTTGTCCACTGCTACAATTTAAATTTATCGATTAGCTTATTTATTTACTTGGTTCAAATGCAAATTTAGCCGACGAAGACGCATTTTACACCTACTTATCTATACTCAAATATCCAATTTGACTGATGTCACAATAAGTGTGAAGTCAGCAATCCTTAACATTTTCAAAGTACCTATTGAAATCGCTGTTGGCAAAATAATATCGGAGCTGCCGTTGTGATAGATCACATTTAGATTGAATCCATCTCAACACAGCTAAATTGCACAGTTAAATAGTATCATATGCATATGTGATTTTTTTGAAGTACGAGTATGTTCTAAGTGTGTAAATAAACAATATACAACATAAATGTGTACAAAAATATATTTTTTTTTTTATCTTCACATTAAGTAAATGTACGAGTATGTACCTATTTTCACTAAAACTTATGTTTCAAATTCGCCTTAAATCAAGGGTGACTAAATTTTAAAAAGATACTAATGACTTAATCTTACTAATAGTATATAATGGCACAACTATACGTTTATTTTCATCACAGTCTTGCTTGAATAAGAAAAAAAAAATGTCAACGTAGGCTTTTTCCGAACTAGATATTTGAAATTCTTTCGATACAGTACAAAATTATATCACAACCTTAAAGAAGGTACATAAATCATCTTTTTTACTTTTGCTTTGGTGACATTTCGTTTTACTTCCTTTGAAATGTAATATTTGAAATTGGCCAGAATTGTTCTTCAATTAAAGGGAATAATTTTGATTTGCATGTGGAAAGCATGTTTTCATCAAAAATTAGTCTGTCCAAATGTCCATACTCCATTAACAACTATTGCACGAAACGCGTTTGTTTGTTAACATTTTTTTTCTTTTGTTTCCAAAGCTATTGACTGTCAAAATTCAGTAACAGTTCAACCTTCCTTTAAAGTCACGTTACGTAACATTACACCAAACCTTAAACCGAAACTCAAAGCAGCATTGTGATATAAAGCACTAAAACCTTATAAACAGATGAACCTGAACCTTCAATGCAAAAGCGAACCAAAAGAGCTGTTGCGTTACAAAGTATTTTAACCATTTTACACTGCATCAAAAACTGAGTTTACGAAGCCACATTAAAGGGTTCAAACTAGATACTCACAAGAATTTGTTTGACGGTTGTATCAGTTGTGAAACTTTTATGTAGTATACAAATATATCTAATACTTTTTCACTCCTCTTGTGATAGGAAAAATAAGAACCCCACATATTCTTTTGAAAAAAATGAGTATTTTATTTTATATTAAATTATTTATTGATAAAATTATAGAAAACTTACATTAAAAAACAATAAATATATTTTTTTTATTCAAATGTTTTGCAATTTTATTTTCATAACTATGTCCTCAGTTGTTTTTCTAAATAATATGAATGTTTCAAAATGTGTGACCGCTTTAGCAACATCAAAATTTTTGTATGGTAGTTTTAAAGAAGTTTTATTTAAGAAAATATTAAAAAAATATATAAGAAAACTTCTGTTTTCGATTACGGTGTCAAGAGTTTTCGAGAGTACTTGATTTTCAATACGCTGGGAAAGGGTATTGGTTTCTTTTTAACTTCCACATTTTCGTTTTCTTTATATAATTTGTTTTTCATTGAACGAATCTGAATCTCCACTATGGACTGCTTTAAATTGACGTTTGACAAATGCCAGACAACTTAACCTTCAGTTGGTTTCACAACTTTTTCCAAATATTTCAATTATCCACCTATTAAGAAAAGAATAAGGTAAAGTTCTTTTTTTCTATTTATATTTTTATCAAATATTATTGGGAACAAATATATAAGTAATATGTACATATATGCACAAAATATGATCTCAATGAAAAACCTTTCAAGAATTTTGTCGATGTGTCGTCCTTACGAAAAAAAAAAATAAATTAATTTTTACTTATATCTTCAGCTATTTGAATTAGCAATGCCCAATTCCAAAGGAGAAGAATCTGAGGTACATTAATTTGTTTGCAGCTTCATATATTCTAAAATAAAAGCTTAATTTTATTTGATCCTACGCTGCGATTGTTTTTTTTTTAATGTTAATCTTATTGCACTCATTTTTATTTTATCTATTTCTTTATACCTGTGTACACTCTTTTATAAAAGTTTAGTTTCCGTCTTAGCATGCATATTAATTCACTTTTAATTTTAGAAAACATCATCTAATCAAGAAAAGAAAACGGAGCTGAGCAAACGCAAACGAAACAGAAATCGTAAGAAAAACGCAGTGAAGGTAGAAAATTTGGTCTCTAAAACATTCCAAGAAAAACTAGCTAGTTCATCAAAGGCTAAAAATTCGGCCGAAAATCAGACTCCGTTGCAAAGCAATCTTGAATCACAAATTAAAGTTAAAGCAAACCTTGGAATAAAAGAAGACATAGCAATCGCAAATACAAATAAATTAACATATCAAAGCGTTTCTTCAAACCGAGACAATAGTAAAAGTCCTGTGAAATCGATATCGTCTATGGGGGAACCCCTACTATTTAAAGACAGTAGAGAACATAAAACGTCGGTTCCTAATTTAATAAGTAGTGCTATGGTTGCAACAGCATCTTCGTCTGAAAAGACTAGGGAGGAGATTCTGGCCGAAAGAGAGGCGAAAAAATTGGCAAAGCAACAAGCAAAGAAGAAAAACAAAGACGATAACCCGAAACCAGAATCAGAGAAGGTAATAAATAGTTCTGCGCCAGACAAACTCGTTGCAAGCACCAAAACTTCATCACTTTTGAACGGGACTTTTGAAAATCAACTAGGAAACAAACAAGATGAAAATGGGGTAATACTCTCTCAAACTGCAATAATTACACAGAAATTAAAAAAAATTGATATTACCGAAAGTCCTGCCGAAGCTTTTGATAAAACAAGAGATGTAAGCTTTAAATTATTTTTAATAAAAATGAAATTGTAAAAAATGTTTTTTCCAGAAAAAAACTTTGCTAACTAAAGCGGAACGTCGAGCTATTCAGGAAGCCCAACGTAATGCTAAGGCTGATGCAATTACCAAAAAGCAAAACATTAAATCTTCAATTTTACCATCAACTGAAAATAAAAAAGGAACACCACCTAAGGAGGCAACTACAACACGTGCAGAAAAATTAACTTCTACGAAGTCTACAAGAGATTGCAAAGTCAAACTTTTTAATCACTTAGAAAGTTGTCGCAAAGATTCAAATTTATTCGTTAATAACTCACTGCTTCACCCAGTTATAGTTAGGTTAGGTGAACAGTATGCAAAGAGGACCATAGTCGGATCAAATGCAAGGTGTATTTCGTTTTTGAGCGCTTTGAAAATGGTAGCTATATTTATAGATAATTGTTGGTAAAATAAAATCGTTTACTCTTTAAATAAAGGTCATTCAAGATTACGAAACACCCGCAAAAAAAGAATTTGCACGAAGTTTGGAAACAACGATTAAAAACTCTGTTGATCATCTGCATAAATGCCGTCCCTTAGCGGTATCTGTATGCAATGCGTACAAGCATATTAAGCATGTATTAACTCAACTTCCTGTTGATCAGCCCGAGTCCGAAGTAGGTTTCAGCTGAACAGATAAATCCTTCTTTTTATACTCTACATAATCAAATATATTTGATATAAAAACACTTATTTCTGCTCCTAACTCACTAATTTATATTACATTTTTGTTTTAAGTTAAAAGAACATCTTTGCCATTTTGTTGATACTTACATTGAAAATCAAATTGGTAAGGCAGCTCAAGCTATTAGTAGCTCAGTTCAAGACAAAATCTCAAATGGCGATGTAATTCTTACATTTGGATGGTAAGTCAGTCATATATACATATATATTTTTTTCAAACGCTCTTTTAATACTGTTCTTTTAGCTCATCTCTTATTAACTACATTTTCGAAGAAGCTCATCGGCGCCACGTTGATTTTCGTGTTATTGTTGTTGATTCTCGGCCATTTTCTGAAGGACAGGAGCTACTTCGACGACTCACTGCCAAGGAAATTCATTGTACTTATGTTCTTATTAACGCAGTGGGTTTTGTTATGCCAGAAGTAACAAAAATCCTGCTTGGTGCCCACGCACTCTTATCAAACGGTTACGTAATGGCAAGAGCAGGTACCGCTCAAGTTGCACTGGTTGCACGTTCATTTAATGTCCCTGTTCTTGTTTGCTGTGAAACGCATAAATTTAGTGAACGATTCCAAACCGATGCTATCGTTTATAATGAATTGGGAAATCCAGACGACTTGATAATAGATAACAAATGTCGTTTAGTAAATTGGCAGGCACAAAATAAATTGTCACCATTAAACTTAAATTATGACGTCACTCCACCCGAATTAGTAACGGCTGTCGTTACAGAAGTTGCGATCTTACCATGCACGAGTGTTCCTGTGATCTTAAGAATAAAACCAACTGAAATCGGATATTGAAGCTGATTATAAAAAATTCGCATAAACTTCAACAATAATTAAATTAAGTTATTGAGTTTTTGATTAATATTAATACAGCTTTTAGATTAAAAGTTTAAGTTTCTTTTTTATAACTTGAAATCCAAATAAATTCAGATTTAATCTTTGAAATTATACTTGCGTCAAATTACGTTTTAACTTTGACTTTTAACATCAAAGAATTGAAATTGGGCAATTAATTGGGCGTGGCAGATCGAATTATACTGTCTCGTTAGTTTTCTACTTTAAGTTTCGAGTTAATGTACAGCATGCAGAGGCACGACTTTCTTAAAAAAAAAAAAAAAAAACAACACTGGCGCTGGCAGCCCGGTATAGGCCATGGCCTAGCTTCTTGACACTCATTTGTGTTGCTCATGTTGTCATTTTTGTCACATCTGAGCGGGGCCTACGGTTTATCGCCGAGTCCGAACGGCACTCCTTAGAAGCTTTTTCGTAGGCAATTTCACTTTCTGGAGTTTGCCATTGCCTGAAAGGGTGATGGCGATTTGAAAAATTGTTGGTGACTCAGCCAAGAATCGAACCCAGACTGTCTGCGTGATAGTCCAATGAGCTAACTATTGCGCCATCGCCACTTTCTTAACACTGGGGTTTAAAACAAATTTAATCTTAACCACACTACGAAAAATGTACCCAATGTATTATGCTTCTGCATCCATGCCTATGTAATATATTATGAATGATAAATTCCATCTTGGAGTTGCATGATTCATTTTTTGCAATTCGATTCCTTGAATTTTATTCTTGTTTCATTGTACCAAAGAAAGGTTTTCTCCGTTTTTTTGTTTTCTAAGGAGTTCTTTTCGGGATCTTACGGTTTTTCGTTTTTAACCTGTTGGTATGTCGGATTTTGGGAGCTGTTGTGTTAAACAAATAAATGTTTTTACTCTTGCAAATAGCTCCGTTGTGATTTTTCTTTCGCTGTGAATTTAAGCCTTACTAGCATTGTTTTCATTAATAATTTAAACCATCCATTTCTGTTTTGTCATGGTAGTTTTTCACATTTTTTCTCATATATATGCTCATTATTTCCTTTGTTTGAAAGGAAATACCAGAGATAAATATCCATATTTCATTGAGTTCTTTGGTTCTTTCCTTCTATTCTAACTGCTTTGTCTTTTTTTTATTATTGGCCATAATTGTTTATTTATATTCATTGTATTTTACTTTATGTGAGATCGCATAGTTTTTTGGCTACTAACACGCAAAAAGCATAAAGTCCTTTTTTGTGTTGACCTTTAAAAAGAATATGAGTATTGGAGATTGTTGGTTGTTAACTATTTTACAAAACACATTAATGCGACACATTCTCTTCATTCGGCTGAAAATTGAGAAAAAAACTGTTTTGCTAAGATACTTTTTGATTGATCTAGCGTTAAATTGTGTAATATGGAGTTCGAGTTTTTTTTTGATTGAATGCAAGAAATGTCTACTATGTACCTTTTTAGATTTCGTATCTTGTTTACAAAGAGGCTGCCGGAAAACTATGCAACTCATGATTTTATTGGAATATTTAGAAATTAACAGATGTAAAGCTTTTAGCATATAATATTTTCTAATATGTTGACCTATACTGTTCTTATATTACATTGTTTTGTAGCACACAGGCAAGTATGCGATAACTGACTTGTAGATAGAATGCCATTTAAAACCTGAATTAAACTGTGCAACAATTTTCTTACTTTAATAAATTAACTTAAAGGTACAATTTTGAACAAAACAAATTATATATCTCAGTCAAATTATTGAATTTTGTAAATACATATTCTTTCTTTTTTTTGATGTTTTGCCATTTGAAAGAGTAGTTTTTTTTATTTATTTTTTAAGCTTTTTCTGTTTGTAACTTTAATGAAATTCACATTACTTGTATGTAATTACGTGAAAATATTTTCTTTATGATGTTATCATGAAAACTAAAAAATTCAAATTCAAATAAACAAAACATCACTACATCCTTTGGTGTACAATAGATAAAAGAACCTTTCCATATCAAAAACTTTTCTTTTTTACAAGTTATGGACTGCTCTTTTGTACAACACGAAAACATTTTCGACAAACTGGAACTGGACGGCCACTCTCTTGGCCTGGCAAAGAAATTGACCTATCAATGCAACGGGCACAGAAAATTTCACCACATTTCCAGCAATGGCTCTATTAATAGATAATTTTTATTTTTATTAGGAATATTTAATAGTATGTTTTTTGTTTTACTTTTTTGCTGAATTGGTCGAATGGCGTAGAGCAGGAACAAGCAGTTACATTTCTTAGTGATTTCCAATCCACAGCAATAGAATTGATTTCTTCGGTGAGTTTATTTGGATGAGCTTCATCGTTAAGCTATAATGAAAACTTTTCATAGCATTCAAACAAGCATATATATACTAATACAAAAGATTACAGAAAGATTGGAAAATGACATTTCTGCCGACTTAAGAGGATGATCATCATCTGCCGCCGAAAGTTCACTCATCTTTTTATCATAGTTATATCTTAAAGAAGATTATTGAAAAACTTTTTATAAGAAAACAAAATACATTAGGTAGGTACTTGTTGTCTGTAATTTCAGCGGTGGATGGGTCCTTTGTTTTTGTTGTAGCGTCTTGAAGCTTCTTTGCCGATTTCGAAATGTAGTTTTTAAAGCTGGCGATTCTCTGAAATTATTATTTTCAATAATCTACGATGTGTCAATGTTTTTTTTTTGTAAAATGTAATACCTTAGTTAAATGCTGCACATGGTCCTCTAGAGATGTGCAATGATCCTTACTGACCAGCAACATGTCACTCAATGGTTCACGAGGATGAACTCCACTCTCAAACCGACTATACATTCCACGCCAAAATCTTAAATATCAAATTCGATGAAGCCTCAGATTGAAAATTACACAAAAATTCTTACTTAATACACTGAGGTGCCAAATTAGCTTTTATAATTTCATCCACATCTGGTTTATATAGAGGATTAATATACTCGTTCAAATGGTTTGCCATAAATCCCCATAGAGAGAATGTTCTTTCAGATAGCTTAAGGTCCAATCGATCTTTTTCACAATTTCCAATAAAAGTTCCAAATTGACATGAATGAATATGATCATGTAAGATGAGAAGGAAACGCTCATTGAATTCAAATGCATCATTTCTCTGGCTCATTAGTTGCCAAGTACAATCAAGAAATTGTGTGAAGATAGGGGACATTTCTTTAGGATCAGTTTGAATATGACCACATCGTTCGCTGAACTTATGACCGAAAGCAAGCCAGTCTTTCTCAATAAGCGCCTAATAAAATAAAATAAAAAAAATAGGAATTTTTTTTGAAAAGCTATTCATGACATACTTGAAAACCTTTAATTGTACGGTAGTAGGGATCTAACATAAGAGAAGCTAACGAGCAAACTTGTGCAGTTCTATCCCAACCATCGGAGCAATGTACCACAACAGATACGCACTTATCCACTGCATTAGCAATGAAACTGAAATAAAAAGAAAGAATTTCATATTCATAATGTGTTATATTTAATACAATTTGGTGTTCTGTGATATATTCTTTGTAATTTGCTAATTTAAGTAGATTTCAAAACTAAAGAAGCAGTATAACAAAACTTTTACAATCTAAGATTAAATTACAATTTCTAACCATATTGCCATAAAAGCTGAGCTTCGACGCTTTTTGATAGGCTCTCTATTGGATATCAAAAAATTAACGTATACTGTATTTTTAACACTACAATTTTCAATTTAATACTTAAAAAACATAAACAAATGTCCTATATATAATATAATAAACTCAGTATGAGAATAGTTTCTCGCCGAAAAACAAACTCAAGTTCAAAAAAAATTCTCATGCTAAGTAAGCAACAAAATATTATTGATAGTGGGAAACTCGCAACAAAGGTAGAACTGTATAACATTAGTAAGTAAGAAAACGTAAATAAAACTAGGTTTCTAATAAATATAATATTTTAATTCACATCGGTTTTGCTTTTGTTGTTACTTAGAAAACCAAACAATAATCTGGAATTTCTCAACTTTCCCAGTTTTTTTTTTTTTTTTTTTTTTTAAACTTAACACTCAAGAGGGTATGAATATTCTTAAAATGCCAGAGCACGTGTTCAGTTTTTCGGAAAATGGAATAGAGTGAGAGAAAGATCTTTGGGCTGTGGTTATTTCGCTCCATGGGTGGCATCCAACATTTAATGGGGAGACTAATTATTAGTGTTAATTGACTTGTTGTTGTATTTAAAACAACCACTCATCTCACATGATTTTGGTTGCCTGAGAAAAAGAGTGTTTTTCGGTCGCGGTTGGGATTGACCACCGAAACTTCCGATTGGGAAGTCAATACACTACCACTTGAGCCACAGCCACCCACCTGATACGTAAACGCTTCAGAAATTATGTGACTTCAGTACTACAGCACTCACCACGTCAATGGGGCGTACATGTAGTTTAATGCGAGCGTAAGCCTGTGATTCAAAGAGGTTGTGGTCTACGATGTCATCATCAATTTCGTCACAGGATGTTGTTTCACTAATGTCCATCACATTGAAGGCCAGCCGAAAGATGGCTGACCTCTTACAGACGTCAGGAAGTATTCCTTTGGGTCATCGTTCATCGCCGAATTTATTTTATTGTAAACTGGGACTCAGTTAATTTTGCCATTCGACTGCTGTCAGTGCATAATGTATTGTATTCTCGTCAGAAGATTCATCAAAAAAGGTTATAATTTTTTCTACATATAAATTTAATTGTTTTACACCAACATCTTCCAATTTTTTCTGTAGCGACAATTTAAATGCCTATCCAACCTGCGCAAATATTACGATGTGTTCGCGTTAATGTACACTTGGTACAGTTTGACTATGTTAGTTCTGCAGAAAATCTGCATTATTGAATACAACTAATGCAGCTGATCGACATAGTATTTTTGTCATTATCTTATTATTTTAAAAAAAAATTAAAATACCTTATTTTAGAGAATATATGTATCTATCAATGTTTGCACAACAAAGCAAATAATTGTTAAGTTATCACGTATGCTGGAAACTTGATTTACATTACACTTTTATACAAAAACCGTATATGAATATTTTACACAACATAATTAATTTATGACAATTTATAACTTACCTGGAAGTGTCTAATATCGATCGTATATGCTTAAGCCAACCAGATGATTCTAATGAATTAAGAAAACCACTCATAGTTGGAGATTTCTGTTCACATGTCTCAATTAATTTTTGTAAGCTTGTTCTTTGTACATGAATATTTTCAATGCCAAGAAAATGAAATTTAATGTTTTCATAAAATGCTTCATTCTCATATCCTTTGCCTGCAGCTCGGTTGGCCATTGCATTTATCTTATAACGAAACTAATTAATTCGGATTTGTGTTGTACGATATTACTTACTCTTGGCCTGGTATCTACGACATACATATAATCGGTGTTTTGATTTGTTTTTCGTATGGCTTCAAGCATTTGTTCATCTTCCAAACATCGAGCGCTAAATCCAGATAATGGCTGACTGCAACGACAGATCGATGCCTAAAAAAGGATGTCCAAATATAATTATTTATAAAACCTCCAATTTAAATATTTGTTTTAAAATTTTAATTAAATTGCAGACTTAGGTTCCATGTACCAAATTTATATGTAGTAATTTCATAATTACTACAAATCTGCTCTTTATTTTAAGAACAGATTTAGCTTTGAGTTGTTACCATATCAATAAAAATGGCCTCTGTACTACTTATTGTTAACTACAGAAAACAGACTTCCCTTAAGGAAGCCTTGAATACTTTTGTGAACTTAACAGATGCTAACTTAGGTTATATACAATTGAATTATGTAATAGTTATCAAAACATTTAAAAACATTATCAAGTACCGGCGAATTAAGTATATATGTTTTTTAAGCGACATACAGTATGTTGCAAACATAAGTTCTCACGCCCTGTAAACAAATTTAACATTAAAAATCTTCCTACTGCTGAAGTCTTTCCAAAACTTATTTATAGGAATTTAAAACAACATAAAACGAACTAACGAACAAAACTTCTTCCTAATTCTTTCTTAGAGTAAGTAGACTAAAAGCTCATTTCAATGGTAAATAAGTTAGTATCCATTATCTTTTACATCCGTAATGACCACATTTTTGATGGGACAGCTTTGCCAATCACTATGCCAACTTTAATGCACAAGTTACTTACATTGATCTGATATTATAATGTAAAAGTCGAATCTTTTTTAGTGACAATTTCAAAATATTTATTTTTTTCTTTGCGAATATATTCCGAAACTTTTTGGCCAGTATGGATGGGCGTATTGTCTTGTTAGGAGACAACATTTTTAAAATTAAAAAAAAACTAAATAAACCCTGTGGCGCTGCCAGCCCGGTATGGGCCATGGCCTAGCTTCTTGACACTCATTTGTGTTGCTCATGTTGTCCTTTTTGTCACATCTGAGCGGGGCCTACAGTTTATCGCCGAGTCCGAACGGCACTCCTAAGAAGCTTTTTCGTAGGCAAATTTACTTTCGGGAGTTTGCCATTGCCCGCCGAAAGGGTGATGGCAATTTGATAAATTGTTGGTGACCTAGCCAGGAATCAAACCCAGACTGTCTGCGTGATAGTCCAATGAGCTCACTATCGCGCCATCGCCATCACCATTTTTAAAATTATTTAGATAAATATCCTCGTTTACTTGCCTTATAATGGTATAATTTTTCCCACCCCATTTGTACATAAGCATCCCCAAACCATGATAGCCTTCTCTGCAGCCTTAAATATTTGTTTGGTACAGTTGTAAGAAAAAGCTTCGCCTTTTCGTCCATAAAAATACTTGATTGTGATCATGGATTCTTTGGTCTTTAAAAAAATTTATCCGGTTTTGCATATTTTCCTTGAAAACTTAAGAAATTGTACGAGCAACGCATCCATCTTTACCAGTATCATGCAGCCTTCTGCGTATTATGTACGTGATTGGAGCATCGCAGCCTTTTAGCAGCTGTGCTTTACTTTATGGCAATGTTGGCTTTCTCTCTGAGATGGCATTAATACTTCTAAAAACTCACTCTTGGCTTCAGGATCTGTTTAAAGGCTTCCACACATCCTCCTTTTTCAAAAGTTTAAATGACATTTCCAATAGCTCTGTGCGATTTTTTTTTAAATGATTGCCTTACCCCTATTGGAATCACCTTTCTTATGTATTTCAATTACATGTTCAGTAGTCCCAATATGATGACTAGAAGGGTAGACAGAAATAACTTTCTCCTTAAAACGAACATAGTCACAAAATAAGCTTATTTACTAAAGTTGAAAAAAAAAATATTTATATTTATTTGTACGCAAAGAAAAAATCCGATCACTTCGAATGGAAACTTATTTATGCAACGATCAAAGCACCACTCCCACCACTCAATACAAAATCTGTCACATATGGTTAAACGCATTGACACGTAATGCATCCGTATTGAATCTTACATAACGGTTTTTAACAAGAATACAAAAAACCAAAGCGTAGTTACACCTCTCATGATAAAACTAGCATGGGATTCCCAAATGTATTAAGTGAAAACTTATTTTTGAAAGACACTGTATGTATAAAGTTTCTGATATTTTCATTAACCGTTTTTGATTGTTGAACTTCTAACCTTATTGGAATGCAAATATGTTAATGCTGGCAATCTGCCTTTTGACCGGAAACGCGAGCTGCCCATTAACATGGCGGTGGTAGCTTCTACAGGAACATAAATTTGTCGCGGGTAAGTATCACATAACTCATAGTTTTGATTAAGTGAACTTTGAGTCCATTTATCATTGGGAATACGCATTCGCCTATACTCGTTTTCTAGTTTAAAAAAGTCCCATCCAGCTGTTTTAGGAAAGTCATCTTTGGCCGGGGAATAGTTGAAACAGTACAATTTATCTATAGAAACTATAAGAGTAAAAATTATCAGTTAAATACGTACATGTAAATATGAACAAAAAACACTGTTTACCTGGTTGAAAAAGTTTCATCAACGATGTGTAGACGTCATGGCATTCGGAATCTTTCGGAATAACAAAAGTGACTGATAGAAAAGTTTTGCATCGAATTAAAAGTGGTGAGCCGGTTGTACTAAGCGGAAGTTTTTCCACATTAGCTATATGCATATGAAGCACCTGCAAAATTTATTTTATCTATAAGCAAATTCTCTTTTCTTTTTTAGAAAGGCAACTCAATAATTTGTATATAAAATGACAACTGAGACAAAGTTAAATGCACAAAAGATCTTACAATATATACATACTTTTTGAAAATCTATCAAGAGAATTTTATGAATTTATATATACGAGTATTATATGCTTAAAGTACACACGTTTCAGTTACTAGAATTATAGCTGAATTATATCAGAAATAGCATGGATATTTAAAATAAATGTTTAGTGTCATACATACAAGTAACTTCCATAACTGACAATGACATTATCGTATAGATTAAAATTCATTTTTTCATTTCTTTTTTAAAGTTATTATTTTCTTGTTGCAACCGATTTCGCTGCCTTAAGAAATAAATATCATCTTTCTAATTTTTAAATAAATCATATTCTTATTATTTATTTTTACATCATAACTGCTTTGGTTTTCTACATTGAGCATTCGCTCAATAAGGTTACCAAATAAAACAGTAACGACTAATATCTCATTTCATTAGGTAAGAACGTCATTTGTTTAAAAAACTTTATTTTCAGTCAAAACATATAAGAAATAGTGAAACAAATTAAGAAAATCTAGAAAAAACAGAGATGGCTTAATTAAAGTATGTACTCGTATATACCGTGTCGTATATGCAAACAAAAAGGCAAACCTAATTTTTCAAATCCTTTCCACATTTTCCACATAACAAAAGATATATTTTTGCCCAACTCTTACAAAATTGAGGGTAATAATATTCACTACATTTATTTTGTATTGTAAAAGAAGCTTCTGCAAAAACAAAACAACTCGAAAGCCTCTAGGCAATTGACAACATGAAAATACGTTCATTTTCTTTTTTTCATAAAAATATTTCAACAATGTGTTGACAGCTGCATGAAAAAGATCAAATGCTAATTCAAAAGGCGGCCCTTTGAGCATAAATTCAGGAATATCTATATAGTATTACATTGTGTACATATTACTGATATTTTCTAAGAATGCACTTTAATGCATATTATGTATTAAGACTTGGAGGAAAATCTGTTGTGACAGTTAGATTGTAACAGAAGGAATTTTTTTTTCTAAGTTCTTAAGTCTGCGTACATTATACTTTAAATGAATACGTTTGATCACAACTTGTCCTTTATTAAAACAAAAACATTAATAAACTTACTTTCTTACTTACTTAGGTGGTGCAGACTATTTTAATTTAATTGTATTCATTGCCTTTGACTGATAAATTGCATCCAAAGTTAACGTGAAACAGGAAAATACTAACATTTTTTGATATGATAAATTTCCAAGTGCGTCACTGGCCTAATGTTAACCAAAACTTACAGCAAGGGGTGGGTACTGACCTGATCGCTTTATTATAAGTCTAAGAAGAAATAATAAGAATCCCTTGATTGAAAATAATAGGCCGTTTTATGACAAAAAAAAAAAAAAAACACTGTGGCGCTGCCTAGCTTCTTGACACTCATTTGTGTTGCTCATGTTGTCTTTTTTGTCACATCTGAGCGGGGCCTACGGTTTATCGCCGAGTCCGGACGGCACTCCTTAGAAGCTTTTTCGTAGGCAATTTTACTTTCGGGAGTTTGCCATTGCCCGCCGAAGGGGTGATGGCGATTTGAAAAATTGTTGGTGACCCAGCCAGGAATCGAACCTAGACTGTCTGCGTGATAGTCAAATGAGCTAACTATCTCGCCATCACCCCAACCCGTTTTATGACAAGAAACAAAAAATACCTGCACTATTACCGTTCAGATGTGTAGAATGTCTTCGTAAATTTACCGCCGCTCTATCAAATCGGTAGTCACATCACAGAATCTTTGATGGAAAAAAATGGATCTTAGTTAAGTCGAAGCGCTATTATGCCACTTCTTAAACATTGATTCTGAATGACCTACGCACATCTCCGAGGTGAACATCGGAGGCCCAATATTTCACAAATAATGCACACATCGCATATGCATATGACATAAGCTTTATTTTTTGGCACCTCCGACATCCGCTAAAAAAATAATTTGTTATTTGTTTTTTGTGTTAATTCAACAATAACATTACGATATATACGTTGTGTTATGATAATAAATTTCATATATGTTTTCAATGTTTTATGGTCGAGTGTTTTTGTCGACATTCTCGTATGCTGGCGAAATGAACTATTATCTGCTTGGAATTCCAGGCACAGGTGATAAAACTCGCCATTTACATCACATGCGAAACTCGTGCCCGTACTTACACTGCACACAACGTAAGTCAATTTGTATACGTTATGTAAGGGGCTTCCAAATGCCTTTGCTTCATTTGCAATGGATTTTTCGAATGAATTTCATTTTCAGAAATGTCAAACTTTTCCTACATCATTAGTCGTGTTTTTTTGCGAATCCGCTATCCGCTTAACAAGTAATTTGCATGTTAATTACAACAATAACATAGCGACCAACGCTAACTCAATTTATCCCCGCCCTCTATTAAGCGGATATAAAACAGTGCTCCAAAATCATAATTTCTTCGTTGCGAATGAATTTTTCCGATAAATAAGCACGGATAAGGGATTGATCGTTTTTTTGCGAACTTAGCTAACATGCGTGCAAAAAAACGCAGCTATTTTTTCAAAACAAATTGAAGCTGTTCACCTACAGATGAACTGCCATTAAACGTCATAAGTTGTGTTTTTTTTTGCAAATCTGCTATCCACTTAAACAGTAATTTGCATGTTAATTACAGTATGATGCAATCAAAAAAGGAAATAATGCCGCCGCCTTTGACAGAACTTAACAAAAACACCTATAATATCGAAAGTCGTGACAGAGTTCATCTTTAAACATTCTGCAGTGAGCTCCTGTAATGGCATGGAAACGGAGGTTAATTAAGGAAAAGCTCTTGTAACTGAGCAGTAGAGTCTTACCTCGAGAAAATACTAAGATGCTATACAAGATTTTCATCATGTTTTTCCTGTCATACGCTCTCAAGAGCGGACGAAAACTTTCTTAACCTTTAAGCAAAGGATTCTCCATTTGATCTTTTTGATCCAGCCCGAGGCTGATTCCGCGTGGCAACGCAAGATTTCAACCAACTCTATCTGCAATTGCGACAAAACGGAGTTCTGAAGCGCACCAGCATTTATTTTATGGAAACCTTAAAACAGTTCAAGACTTTGAATTGTACGTTCTGAAAGATATTTTCTTATTCATTGGAGAAAAGATTAGTCAATCACACCTTAGACAAAAGAGCCCTTAACATAACACATGTATACAATTTAATTTTGATAAGTTATGACAAATAATTCTCTTGAGTTGTAAATGTGCTTACCCACGTTTCCTTGTTAGTGTCCGGTTCGACAAATATCAGATGTGTAGCTGTCAAATAAAGTGTTCCGACGATAGGATTTTTTGAATTGTAACGATCAATCATACGTACATTCTCCACCTTAAAAATATTAAAGTATTTGTAGATACATTAAAAATAAATAAATTATAACAAAAATATTATTTAATTGTTGTTATATTTTTAATAATCATTTATATACTCGGACTCTGTAACAACTGTAAATTAATTTTAAAAGAAGGTGAAAAAACGAGTATGCATACATTGCTTCTTAAAACTTAACTGAAAACTTAAATTTTCAACGATTGTTACTTTATTGAAATAGTAAATCTTCCGACTATGTTTAATTTTCAAACCCCAAAAAAAGCGATTATCCGCGTTAGCTGTAAACATTCGGCCAATTTGGCAGTACTAACATTTGATTTGCCCGAAAAGTGACATATATTTTAACGTTTCCATGCAGGCCTTCGCTATCATGCAAAAATAGGTCTGGCAGCATTGTTTCTATCATATCAAACATTCGCTTACAATTTTTTTTCAAAACAATTTAAGTCCGTTCACTAACCAACAAATGAGCCACCCCTAAACGCCATAGAGATGTCTGCGCTACCAAGTTTTTATCATGAACTCTTAAGCGGTGATGATCGTTTTTTTGTGCGTATATACGCTTAAAAAAAAAACACACCTAATGAAAGATATCTATCAGAGTTAACGCGGATAGAAACAATACTGGCAGACCTATTTTTGCATGATAGCGAAGTCTTGCATGGAAAGACAAAACATACTCGTATAACACTTTTTGGGAAAATTAAATGTAAGTACTGCCAAATTAGCCGAATATTGATAGTTAACGTCGATAATCGTTTTTCTTTGGACCTAAAAATTAAACGCTGATACCGATGTCAAAATCAACACACCTAATATTTTATTTAACATTTTTTTTATAACGTTTTAAGTTATGTTCTTTTGCCTTTATAGCAGTGTTTGCCAATTTAGGTTAAAAATTATAAATGCCAAAGTTTCTTCAGGCCTATCATTTGCAATTAAATAATTTAAAATTATTGTATATCACCCGTGCATTAAGTTATTATTGTTCTCCAAATAAAGTTATTCTAAAGAAAAAATAAACGAATGTTAAGGGTATTTGTTTTTATAGGGATCATATATCACCCCAACTATCCATCGATCTGCAATATTCCATTTATTTCTAGTAATGCTTGCCGTTTCTTCATGATTAACAGCAGAAATGCGATTTCAAATCATTGGAATTTATTACCTAAATTGATGCTCTGTTCTCAAAACTTATAGAGCAATTCGTAGGCATCATCGGTGATCTGAAAGTGTTACTTATTGAATGATTAAACATAACCAATATATTAGCACGTAATACATGCAATTGGATATTAACACACCAACAAGAACGAAAGTACATTCGAAGAAATATATGGCAACTGTGGAAATTTGTGTTGAAGAGGAACCCAATTTATCGATTCGTCGTCGGTCGCAGCAACTTCTGTACAAAGGGCTTGTTCTTTAGCCTTAAAAGAACCAAATACGACAATCTTCAAGAAGTTCACTAGATGCCATTGCATCTAAAAAAAATATACCGTATGTTGCCGATTTTTCGCCAGTACCATCATCAGCCCTTATTTCTTAAAAAAATTAGCCCGCATCATAATTTACTCTTACCGATACAATGCGATGATCAACGATTATTTTTTCATGACATCAATTTGGAAGAACTACGGTTCCAAAGCGATCTGGCGATCTGTGATCTCAAGAAATAGGGTCGTCAATTTGCCATCAAGAACGTGCCATTTGACGACATAGGATTATTTTCTGTGGGTCTACATCAAGTCACTAGTTTATATGCTGAGAAAAAAACAACAATTTATGCTTTGGAGTAAAAGGAGTAGGACGCGACCTACATCACAAATTGCTCGAAAAAGTGGTTGAAAATTGGGCCTCTCATCGGTTAGAATATGTTTTGTACGAGGCAACCGTAAAATTTTTTCAATATTTAATGCCATAAAATAATCTTTCGAATTAATTTAATTAATCTTCATGAAGTTTTATGAAAACATTAAAGTCTGAACCTCTTAAAAAAAACACCCTTTATATACAAAATGTCAATTTTAACGCACTTAATTAACATGCATTATAAAATTCACAAAATAATTTGGCTGCAGACATATTGTCGCCTATTGGAATTTTGCTATATAATTTGCAAATGAAAAAATTATATACATGTACTTGATACGATGACATCAGATGCTCTCGAATATACAAATTTTATGTATATGTATGTAAATTATAAAAATAATATACAAAGAATTCGACTTAGATATTTGATGTCTGTTTTTAAATTTTTTTTCAAAAATGGATCAGTAAAATATCAACAAACAATTAATTTGACTGTTTGGATATCATTATTATTATTGAATAGATTTTAAAATTATTTATGTATTGCCTAATTTTCTTAGAACCTATTAACCGCCAAAATTACTTCACTAAAAAAAGAAAAACAGAAAACCTTTTTAAGCACACTATTTCCATTATAGTAGATGGGAGCCTCTTGGAATTCTTCCTCAATCCACGAAACTACTTTATCAGAAACAAATGGTGGGACTGGAACACCCCATAAACGTTTATTTACATCCGGTTCATCAGTTTCAGGAGAAATGTTATCAAAACTTAGACGTAATGCCGATGTAGGTGAAAGCTGACGTTCGATTTCATTAAATTTATTCATGAATTTTGTGAAATCCATGATATGTTACAAATTATTTAGCTTTAGGTGTTAAATCGATCTTATCTTTACTTTCTTCTTTATTTTTAAATCATTTAAATGCAAACCGCACTTGTACATCCGTTTCGACACTGAAAGGATACTGAGAAAGAAAATAATACGCATAAGGCAGAAACTCTTGAATTTCTGTAGAAACTTAAAGATGGGGAAAGTCCCACTTTATTTCCCCAATTTAGCGCAGGCGTATGCATTACTTTCCATTTGAAGTATCATATTTAATTTGTGTAGCTCTACTATGAAGAAACACAGATTATGGTGATGGACAGCTTTTATGCAACCAATTAAAAGGTTGTTTAATCCACAAATAAATACATTTCAAAATTGTAAACATATATATATTTAAAAGTCACGATAGTACTCATAAAATAAATGGTATTTTTTTAAAGCGATATCTAAAAACAATAGGTATCTGAAAACCCAGAAATATTTGTCATCATGTGCTTTATGGACGCATTAATTGTTGTTATCCTGTGTGCATGATATACTGTACCATTTCGATATTATTCCAACTACTTATTAGTAGTTTATTAATTTATTTCTTATACTATTTTCTATAAAAAATGTATATTACCAACTAGCAATAAGGATATACTGCTTTCGAATGGTATATATTGAAATAAAATACGAAGGGTTAGTGAATACACATGTATGCACAAAGAAAACCCTCTTCTATTTGTACATTGTACTATTTTTTGGATTGACTCACGTCCTTGAAAATCTTCAATTTGAGAAAAATAGTACATCTTAAGTTTTCACAATACATCAAATACGCTCTTTCCCCTAAAAAACGTTCCGATTTACTTTTATATATTTTTTGCGCTTGGAAATTCACAGTAAAAATAATAAGTATATCATCGTCAAGTACGCAATACAAGTATATCAGCAAACAAACTTCTTCCCCTAAAAAAAATTGCCGATTTATTTCTATATCCTTACATGTAGCGAATGTCAAGTATTGTTATCGCACTGTTTATCGATTAAATTGTAGATGCTGAAGAATTAAACAACGATTAAACAGATTGTTTTACGATACAGTATTGTGCAAAATACTCGTATAAAAGATGTGTGTACTTTAAAATGACAACATAGTAGTTGAATGAAATAAGTATAATTAATTAATAAAGAAAATTATATTAAAATAAATTTTTTTTTAATTACTCGATGGTAAAAGAACGTAATTTTCTTGTCTATGATTTTTAGGGGATACAAATTGTGAAATTGGAAACGCCATTCTTTTATACATAATTTGAAAAATTAAGTCCGAAATACTCGTAGCACAACCTTTTCGCATTATTCAATTCAAAACGCAATTAAACCATGTCATTGTTCATTGTCATAATTCGTCTAAGTGCAAAATAATTTAAATAAATTTCAGATTTAAATAACCTGTAACAAGTTTTTTTGTTTTAAAAAAAAACCGTAGGTAGAATTTCTAGAATTTTGGGTTTGATTTTTATTTAAATCACGCTGAAAATGTTTGAAATAATATACGAGTACATATTTGTAAATGACTGGGCACATGTTAGTTGTCTTGACCTTTCAGATTTACATAAGATATTCGTTTCCTATTTTGAACACATGCAGGGGCTAGGAATCTATTTATATATTTTCAAGCTAATGGTCATCAATTATGATTTCTTTACGATATTTATATTTGTTCGAAACGGCATGAGCTGCATGCAAATATCTTAAATCTTCATTATCGTAATCAGCGTGATGGAATCATTTCAAACATCGTAGTGCTGCATTTTTTATTCGGTTTTCTTTAACCCTGTAAGGTATGACTTCGTCACTTTCATAAATTATTACTTTCCCCGATTAGTATAACGCAAATTTGGCGCAAGCTCAAGCTCAATAATCTGTATGTAAAAATGGGAATATTATTCAAAATGCCACACATCGCAGAACGATTTCAGCAGAAAGCTGAAACGTTTTCAAATAAATATTGAGCTGTAATCACGTCAATCAGAATAGGAAAGATCTTAAGGGCTTAAAGTACGTGTAAGAAGTTCGCGATCACGTGATATTGAGATAAAAAAAAAACACTGTGGTGCTGGCAGCCCGGTATGGGCCATGGTCTAGCTTCTTGACACTCATTCGTGTTGCTCATGTTGTCATTTTTGTCACATCTGAACAGAGCCTACGGTTTATCGCCGAATCCGAACGGTACTTTCGGGAGTTTGCCATTGCCCGCCGAAAGGGTGATAACGATTCGAAAAATTGTTGGTGATGACATCGTTATAACAATTTCCTGACTTCCCTATATTATTAAGAGTTCGCATATCATTGCTTACAATAGGGCTATGTTCGGCGGAAACCAGTCTCTCTGGAGTCGTCAATGTGCTGCTACAAAATATATTCATAATTCATAAAAATTATCAATTGGCAATTGTTCCAAGTTGTTCATGTCGTCTTTGCCTTTATACAGTGGAACAAGAAATCTCCCAAAACAGCTTCTGAGCTCTAGTCAGTTTATTGCAGTAGCTCCTAAATATTTTTTTTTTTGCTCAGTGGGTGCATAGAACGACAGGTATGATTTTTTATTATTGTATACTACGTATTGCGAGAGATATTAATATATAATGCTTGCCCTCGGAAATCGCCGAGTTCTGACAAAAAAGGCAAAACTGAATTTTATTGATCTTTATCATGTTTTACGATGGCGATGGCGCGATAGTTAGCTCATTGGACTATCACGCAGACAGTCTGGGTTCGATTCCTGGCTGGGTCACCTACAATTTTTCAAATCGCCATCACCCTTTCGGCTTCTAAGGCTTCTAAGGAGTGCCGTTCGGACTCGGCGATAAACCGTAGGCCCCGCTCAGATGTGACAAAAATGACAACATGAACAAATGAGTGTCAAGAAGCTAGGCCATGGCCCATACCGGGCTGCCAGCGCCACAGTGTTGTTTGTTGTTATCATGTTATTTCTCAATACATGTATCAAGACACAAAACTGAACAACAACATCAATAATTATCACTTCTAGATCCAAACAAAATAAGTAAGAATTCAATAATTTCTACTCCGCAGTGTATCCCCTTTATAATGGGATAACAAAAAGACCACATTTATCTGTTCCTCTTTCTTTATTATATTTAATTATATGGTATGTGCGAGAATTATAAAACAAAAAATATGCACTGCAATTACAATTTATATTAAAATTAAACCTACTCATAAACTTAAAACCTTTTTCAAGTCGATATTTTATTCCGGTTTGTGGTTTGTATTTGTAAACAATCATAGAGTACTGCAATTATTAATATAAATAACGTGGATTTAGAAAATCTAAGCAACTTACATATATCAAGGATTTTAATTTAACTGAAAATAAGTACTCGTATGTTATGGCATGCAGGTAATCTACGTGAAAAGGTAAGTATTTAAAGGGATTAACCCTCTGTGGAACATTACTAGATCAGTTCTTTCATGTAAAATCGTTTATAGAATATATATTGTATATGTATATTATAGCACTTCAAAATAGCAAGTCCCTATTTCACAATAGTTACTATTCTTTAGATACCAACTAATTCCTATAATTTTTAACTTTGCCGACTTTAACTCATTGAACAAATATGAAACAGGGAATTCAAAATTAAAGCGGACTTACCGGGAATTGTTTTTTGAAGAGGAAAGGTGTAAGAACTATTAAAATAAAATGTTATAAAAATAAAACGCAAATCTAAGATTTGCTGATATTTATCTTTTTTTATGTTTGTGCAAACTAACATGAAGTTTTTGCACGCAAAATAAATAACGATTGTGCTAGGATATGTCTGCGCAGTAAATGCATTCAAAAACATATAAGGCAAGATCTGCGATTGTACTAAGTTAGAAATGCTGACGTTTATGAGCTCACGAATGTTATCAAAATGCCGGTGCAAAATTAGCCGTAAAAAAAGGAAGTCTTATATACGTATAAGCAAGAAAAGATCCGGTTAAAGAACAGTTGTTAAATAAACTAAATTCATTTTAAAGATAAAACGACAATTATGACCTGGTGTACATTGAAAAAGAGTCTCCAACCCGGAGAGGGAGTGTTCAGATTCTTCAAATAGAACCAAAAGTTATCCAAAATAGAGCAAAATTAATTGACAGAAAAAAACAAAAATTTATTCCTAAAAGCCACATCTTCTTTAAACTCTTAATTTTAACTGGACAATAAAAACTAACTAAAATCAAAAGAGCTGTTTTCAGTTGAACTTGGCCAAAATGTTGGACAATTAAATAAGAATTTTAAGTATCAATGCAGCTAGGTGGCTAAAACTTATAGTAGAGTCATTATATGTTGGGCACCAGTACATATTTCGAGTTGTTTTCCGTATAATGCGACAGTACGCGAACAGATTATACAACTAAAGTCAGGTAGGACATCCCAAGCATAGACTTTTGTTTTCGTATTTAAAAGTTTATGCCAGAAGCATGTAAACTTTAAACAGCACGAATGTCTGTTCGAGTTCACGCAAAACCTAACAAATATTGGATACGCTCTTATCAAATGTTTTAAACAAGACATTTTGGTTTTCAAACAAAAAAAGTCAGAATCAAAATATTGAAGTTTGGGGAAATGTTACTCGAAATTGCAATGCGATATACCGATCTGATGATTAATTAATGATATCGATATTAATTATAGATATCGAATTAAACATTAAGGAATTGCAATGATTTGCCCCATATGGTTTTATATAATCTTCATACTTTCATTTCACTGTACCTACTTGCTTATGCATGACTATGGTACCGAACTTAAAATTATATTTAGTAAGTTACTATGTGACTTTTAATAATTAATGCTAAACAAAGGTTTCATAAATAGTAAGGCAAACTACTCAAAATCACTTTGCCAAGTTTGAACAGGTACATACATAAATCTTAGTTTGGGATTGAATAAACAATGCCAGTTTGATAGTAATTTAAGTTCAATACTCTTAACATTTTTTTGTTTTCAATTTTTCTACTAAGAAGCAAACATTGCCTTTATTATTAATAAGGCCTAAGAATATATTTAGCTTACCTTAGCAAGTTTAATATCATCCATATTTCTTTCTTGATCGATCCAAAGATTACTGCAAGAAAAGTCATAATTTTTGTTTATTATTTATTTTATCTTGTTCAGCTTGAATTTTATTGAATTATTTTTTGCAAATTTTATGAATTACTTTAATAAATCTCAATTATTGATATCGACGAATTGCAGAAGACAACACAACAAACTTTTTGTTTTGGCTTCTCCCTCACAGATGTAAACTAGACAGAAGAAAACAAAAAAAAATTCGAGGATGACAGAACTAGATGTACCAGTTTGCAATAGTACATATATCATTCAACACGATGGTGTAGGTATTTTATAACAAATTAAAAAAGCGGTTAGATGTGCGAAGAACTAGACAAAATTGCTGTCTTGCGTTTGTTTGTCTTTTAATGTATTATGTGTGCGAAAATATATATACTTTTGTATTTCAATAAGTTGATAAGATGGCATTTACAAACGACCGTGACTTTAAATTACTTTATTGGCACTCCTCTCACATTTTTCTTCCGGCTTTCATTTCAGAAGTAAAATTTCACTTCTGGATTTTATGTCAAAAAGGAACTAACACATAAAAATATAAATTTCAAGTGAGTTGTATGTTAAACCAGATTTTTGTTTTAGAACAATGGACTGTGTTGAATCAATTTATTTTAAATGTTGAAATAGATTCGTAAACAAATATATACAAAAATGAAAGAAGTAAACAAATAAATATTTTAGTGGATATTAGGTTTTGATTGTCAAACAAACGAATTGCGAAATTAAAATGTAAAAAAGTCGACAGCCAAATCAAAGTAAAAAACCCCAAAGTTTTAATGTCATCCATTCATTGCATCTTCTTCTATTTGACAACATAATGCCAGAATACCTCAAGAAATATTAGGTCACTGACATGTAGGAAGTGATAAGTCATATAGGATGGTTGTCTTTTCATTGAGTTCCTTAAAACATAAGTTTGCACTTGATAACCGATGCGAATCGTGTGACTCATATATTTGTACATTTGGGTTTAATTAGAAATAAATTGTCCCAATCCGAAATGTTGTGAAGCATTCTTATTAAAGAAAACTTTCTAGTAAGAATAATTTATAATAATTAAATAATTTATTAAAAAAAATAACATTGCCAACTAACGTGTTATGAAGAAATATTATCCTATAGGAGTATAATATAAAATATCGGCTCCTGTAAGAAATTATTGTGAAGAAGTGCAAAAACTATTGTGTGTTTCTCTTATATATGTTAATGCACTCGAAAACATCGCTATTGCGCATACACATGTAGTTCTGTTTCTGGTATCTGGCATAAATTATATTTTTGTATTTTAACAGTTAAAAAATAAATAATTTTTTTAAGTTAAGTAATTTAAAAATCGAATATTAATTTCTTAATATTTTATGGTAGATTTCATTCTTAAAGACAATTTTTATTATATCAATAATCAATTAACAAATTTAAAAATGAACTTAAATTAATAATTTTAAGAACATGCTTACGATTTGCAGCTTGTTTGCTGTCACTTATTCTTTCTCTGAATGTTTCCAATAGTTGGAGTTTTATGAATTGGTTGATATTACACAGAATACAACCTGCTTACTTGTCTATTGGAATTCAACATGGCTGTGTGCCCTGCACTTTGCTGCTGCTAGCGAATGAAAAATTTTTTTTTTGAACTTGTCGCATTCCTAAGTGTGTTATTACCAAATTTTGTCGCGATTGATGAAGTTGGAATTAAATGTTATTGAAATCAGTTTTCAAGTCTAAGTCATGTCAGACTAAACAATAGTTGTTTTTGTTATTTTTTTTTTTTGTGCCACAAAATAACTTTTAGTGTTTATATATAACCGAATGTGGTAAAACAAGAATAGAGTACCTAAGCAGTAAAGGCGTCATCACAAACTTTTTCTCCAATTTCAAAGCTAGAAGTGTCGAGCAAAGAAGACAAATAGGAGCTCTTCCATCTTTGCGAGGTTTCCATCTCCCATTAATTAACGAGAGTTGTATAATTTATTTCAGCCTTATAAAAAATAAAGAATTGGGAAACATTTGACGTCTTCGCTGTCATTCCAAATTTCTTGAACTGTTGGACAAATTAGCTAAATATCTACATATCTTAATTATATGCATTTTTTGGCCAACCGCGAGAATATTCACTGTCTCACATAATTTTTTTCTGGAAAAAAGTTATTGTACTGAAGACGTAAAGTAATTATATATTTACCTATAATTCAGAGGAAAAGAATCATAAAAGAAAGTGCAGGTGATATACAACAAATAAATAAAAAGGTATATTTTATTTCACGAAACTTTCTTCTTTTCGAGAGACAGAAAGTCTATTGCAATTACTCATCGAATAATTTTGCAAAGAAAAAAAGTCGTAAGTATGTACATAATTTGTTTTTCAAATAAGTACTTACGAATTAGTTTTGTGAAAAAATATAGGTAGGTAACCAAAGGTGGTCAACATAAGCCAATTTTAATTCCTCAATTGCGCATTATGGAGTCTATGGAATATGAAATGGCAAGAAATATGACACTTCTGTTCTTTCTGGAAAGATTATTGGATAAGGGAGAACCACGAACTGTTCATGATCTAAGTTGTCAGTTCGGAGCAAAAGAGTTTACGAAAGAGATGCGGCAAATAGCAGGTGGCAGTCAATCAGGTTTGTAATCAGTGATGTTTATTAACTTAAAATCTAATATTTACATTTATTTACTGCCGCACTTAGCTAAGTGTGATGCTCAGTGTGATTTCTCAGAAGAAGCAAGCTCGCCTTATTTTCTATCGGATTTTACTGTATCGCTGTACTTGAGAATCGTGTGGTACGTCATGAGGATTTTATCCATGAAAAAAAGGGAAAAATTACAATCAGCCTCCTCTAAAAAGCCGACAAGTTGTTTTAAAATGAATCATTACTTTGATTAACAGTTGAAATAAGTGACACGTAAAGTAGCATCTAAAGATTCGTATTTCTTCTACGAACATATCTTAATTGCTAGTGAACCATTTTTGAGTTTTGCTGAAAAAAAAGAAAAAAACAACGATTTACAGGTCTTTCTATTGGATTATTGCAAAAGTTCGTGACCAATTCGGAAATGATAACACTTTAAAGAAAACAATTTATTTAATCAATTGTATACTCTTTATTCCCATTGTTCCCATTTAACAATCTTGGGGATTCCATTTTCATAGATACTGTGTGGTTTTCCTTCAGAGAACGTTGTAAAGTTGTTTTCTCAAACTTCGGCAGAAGCTTTCAATTTCCTTCCATTCAAACCGTTCTGAAGAGACCGAAACATAAAAATCTGAAGGAGCAACTCCAGTTTTTTTAGTGTTTGTCGGGCGACATATGGGCTGGCGTTATCATGATGAAGATGACGCCTTTTCAAACCGGACAACCTTCTTCAAATTTATTTTTGAGCTTAGAGAATTGCTCTCAGTATTTATTCGCTGCGATTGTTTTGCCAGGTGAAAGAAGCTCGATAACAAATGATACCCCAGGAATTCCTTCAAACAGATAACAGTACTTTCATTTGACACAAGCCAGTTTTTGGCACGAGTTCTGCACATTCACCTGCTTGTTTCTCATTTTTCGATCCTTTTTCGTTGCATGTTATTGTATAGAATCAACTTCTCGTGAACGAAGATGGCGAACATGTAACTTTTCGTTCTTTTTTTTGAATTTTTATCTCACATACAATTTTACTTCGCTCAACGGGATTAACAAACTTTCCGCCCTGTATGAACTTTGGACACGAGCTTCTGCAATGATCCATTACATTGTGGATAAGGGATACATATATACATATATATTTTTGTCAAGGATGAGCTAGCTACAGAAGTTTTCATTAAATTAAACACATATTTATTGTGAAATCAATGTAGAATTTTATTGGCAATTATGAATGGAACACAGCATCGTCTACATGACCACCACGCCTTCTGTTTCAAGCGACCATCCGAAGATTAGAATTATCGATGACTTTTTGAATGGTCAATGGTCGCAATTTCAGTTTCGATGTTTTATTTGAGATCCTGAGTTGTTGCTGGGTTACAAATATACCTAACTATTTAAATATCCCCACATGAAAAAATCTAAAGAGGTCTTGCGATTACCTTAGAAGCCAATCAGCTTCTCCTCTAACCGAAATAATGCCATATTCAAATTTCGTTCGCAATAAATTGATTGATTGATGGCTTGTGTGTTCAGTAGCACTATCCTGTTGAAACTAGAGATCATTCAGACCCAATTCATCAATTTTGGAAAAAAAAAAATGGCCAATCAACATATTGCAGTATCGTCTCCATTCTCTGTAACTGTCTCCAGCCAAGTGCACGATCGAATGATGCCACCAACCCATAATCAGCACCATACAGTGACTTTTGGGATGCATTGATTTTTCGGGGATCTCGTATTGATTTTTCGGTCCCCAGAAACTACAATTTTGATTATTTACTTACCCATCCGTCCAAAAATGGGCTTCATCGGAAAAGATCAAATTCGATGACGGCAGATAAGATCATATATGCGATTTTAAGAAGATTGATGTCTGAAGTCAGCGCAGTACAGAGGGTCTCATTATTTGAGGATCAGACAAAAAATGCTGAGGTTCCATGGGTCATACTTTCGTCCGACAATGTTTTAGAGATAAGTTGGTGTTAGCTTCCTACCAAGTCCTTGGCTGCCGCTGTGAAGAGCTCGGCAGGCAGGCCGTCCGCTCCAGCAGCTTTGTTGGACTTGGCTTAGATATTGCTATCTTCAATTCAACCAGGTCAGGTGGACTGAGTTGTTGGTCTACATCGTCCAGGTTTAAAAGTTCATTCTGCCTGGTATTTGTTTCCTCAGCCTCGACTGCGTCTCTACTACGATGTTCCATTGTTCGTCTCTACAGGCGTCGGTTCGGGGTTTGTTGTCCGCTGCATGTTTTTTACCTTTTGGTAAAACTTCTGAATCTCATTCCTGGAATAGCATCTTTCAATTTCCTCGATCGCACGCTTCTCATGCTCTTTCTTTTTCCTCTTGAGCAGCCGTTGATTGTCTCTCTTCTGCTCATAGAGCGTGAGCAGCTCTAGGCGGCAAGGGGCCTCTTCCTCGATCGGAAAAGGGTTTGGTCGATCGCGATCTCTTGCGATTGTACCTGCCTGATGTCGAAATTCCTCACATTATTAGCTTGTATTGGCGTTGCTCGGGATATCCGCGACCGTACCTTGGCTACAACAAGATAATGGTCCGAGTCGATATTGGCTCCTCGGAACGTTCGGACATTCATAATATTGGAGGAGTCTCTTGCGTCGATCACAATGTGGTCAATATGGTTGGCGGAGTTCTTCAAGTCCCCTTGTGAATATCGGGAACTACGACAATGTTTAGTACCGCCCCAAAGTCGATTAGCCTGAATCCGTTATCGGAAGTGGTGTCGTGCCCGCTATATCTTCCGACAGTACTACCAAAGATGCGCTTTCTTCCTAGCTTTGCATTATAATCGCATATTCACGACGAATATCATTCTCGGAGATGTTCAAAATTTAATTAATTTTTTGGCTGATCGTACAAACATCGAGTACTCGTTCGAAAAAAACGAGCTCAAACAAACAGAGTCCACACACCACTGCATACTCGAGGGTAGTTTTTGCTTACGAGTTTGGTGAATCTTGAATCAAAGCACAAAACGAACGAGCTCAAATGAGTTATGATGCTTGGTAGTTTCGGACAAATTGGTTTGAGTAAATTGAGTATGATGATTTGCAAACAGCGTAGAAAAAATTGATCGTTTGCAAACATTTGACTCGTTGCGAGTATATGCATAAATGTAGTTTACGCAGGGAAGTATTTTTATTGGTAGGGGAATCTTGATTACTATGAAACTGTAGTTTTCGAACTTTGTGCACGCATCACGCGGAAATTCGAACAAATCACTACCTGCTTGTAAGCTCACGATTCAGTTTGCAAACGAATATAGGGCATCGTTCTGGTTTACGAGTTTGATCAAGATGGATAGTCATACTCGTAGGTTGTTGTAGATCATAAGTCATTTGACTCACAAGTATAGAGGGAAAACGAGCAATTTCAAAGGAGTAAAATGAAAATCGATGAATAGTTCGATAACGTTCGAACATACTCATTTTAATTCTCCGGTACACACTATCATTTTTCGAATGATATTCCCAGACTGTCAGTTCTCATCATTTCATTCTATGTTACACACTGTCTATCTATTTCGAATATTTTCTCAATTTTACTTGTTTTATCTTCCTTTGGTGCGGACGTAAAATGAATGAAACGATAATAAAAATATTCTTAGAGAAAGGGGTTTTGTTTTGCATACACAATACACATGCGTCAAAAAAAACTAACACCATAATAAAATTCTATTACTTACTTTTTCTGCGTAACCCAGGTAATGGATCACGTTCCGTCATTCCTACAAAATCCATGAAAAATTTCAATTTTCATCATTTTCGAAATAATTTCGATTATGTTTACATCATTCTACCAAGAATGTCATTTGAAATATGATAGTGTGTAGTAACTTAAAAGTCAAATCTAAAGCACAACTAGTGCCATCTGTACACCAAAGTCCAATAAGGATATATTTTTATTTTGGCACCATATTACATTAATGCTCAATAATTTTATGACACACACATTTATATACATGTTTATAAAAAAGTATCTTTTATTAAAAAAAATGTTATTGTAGGTTTAAAAAAATTTTTGGCGCAGTATCCTTCAATATTTTTGGTTGATGGTGATTATGTCCAAGTTAACTCATATAAAGTAACTACCGACGACCCAAACGGTAGCTACAGCGGTGGGCGTGATTATATTCAAGAGGCAAAAGACTATTTTAAAAATAAAATGCTTCAATATGGTATTGGTGTTGAGGTTCCAGTTAAGAGTTTGCTCGGACATCGTAGTCAAGCTTCACCACAAGTAAGGCATATCTCAGGTAAATTGAAATTTCTTACGTGCTACTGTTTTTGTATTCGAAATAAACGTATTGCGTTTTTAGGTCAACATATCAAAGAGTTTACAGATTTTCTTATGAAACATCCTGATACATTTAAAGTTGTAAATGATCACGTTATACTAGTTGGTTGTGAAAACATGGATGATCTTCCAGCGTCGGAACGTTTACACCTCCCTCAAACCTATATAGACACTAAGGGAACTCAGCAAATGCTCGATTTTTTTGCACAATGCATAGAAGTAAAAGGTCCAATCCTTGTCGATCAGCTATTCCATCTGGTTACTTCGAAATTCCCTCAAGAGCAGTGGTTAAAGATGTTCAAAACACCTGGTGATCTAACAACGTTTCTTCGCATTTTTTCGGATTGTTTTAACATTCAAGCGAATCTAGTCACTCTACTTCAGAAACCAAAACTTTCCGATTCTCACATACAACAGGCTCAAGCAAAGTCACGAGAACAATACAATGCAATAAATAATATAGTAAACAACAATCAAATGAATTCTCAACTTAACTCTACTTCTCCCATTCAGCAGCAACGAATCCACTCACCAGTATTCCGTAATTTAAGCAATAATAACAATAATAATAACATATCACCAAATTTTAAGTTGAACGAGCCGGTTTCAATTTCATCGTCAAACAGCGTTTCCATAAACAAAGGTGAATCTAATAGTGGTTTCGAAAACTATGTTATGTGCTCGGATACGCAAATTGAAAATCTTTGTGAGAGAAATTGCCCCAGTCCTTCAACTAGTTCGTACTATGGGACTGCTGCTGTACAAAATACAGCAAGCCAAGGAATTGGTGGAGTTCTCCCGCAACAGCCATGCATACCAGAAAGGGTAAATAGCCAAAATCAAACTCTTAAACAGAGAATAAATAATTTAGTGATAAAAACTTTGGCTGAGAATTTCGAAAAAGATAAGCAATCTATGGCGGCCCACGGAGAACATGCAAAATCTGGTATTGGTTTTGTTCCGCAACAGCAACAACAGGCTCAGCAGTACAGCCCGGTTCATTCACCTAGTCACAATTATTTTGTAGGAGATACGTGGAAAATCAAAGTTTTACAAAACACCCGAGTTATTTCAACTATAAAGGAGAGTCTCTTCGTGACTGATGCTATTTTAAAATTTGCCCAGAAGAGTCAAAGTGTTGTTATATCTGTCGACTGTGAGGGTATAAATTTAGGCGTAAAAGGAGAGATAACATTAATTGAGATTGGAACAACTAGAGGAGAGGCCTTTATTTTCGATGTTCTGACTTGTCCAGAGCTGGTTTCTGACGGTGGCTTAAAAAATCTTCTAGAACATGATTGTGTGATTAAAGTAATTCATGATTGTCGCAATGATTCGGTTAATATGTACGCTCAGTTTGGGGTTTTGTTAAGAAATGTATTCGATACACAAGCTGCTCATGCTGTTGTACAATTACAAGAAAGTGGCAAACAAGTATACAAAGCTAAATATATTTCACTAAATTCACTATGTGAGCTATACAATGCACCGCTCAATCCAATAAAAGACCAACTAAAAAATGTCTATCGCCGCGATCAAAAATATTGGGCTAACAGACCACTGTCTCGTGATATGCTTCTGTACGCCGCAGGAGATGTATTGGTTTTGATCAATGATCAGTTATATGGAAATTTAGCGAGGTAACTAAAATGTATTCATTTTGATTGATTTGATTGAGCAAAATTATTTTAATGCCAAAAATGTATAAAAACAATTTTACCTAAATATTTCTGAGAACTTATTATAAAAAAAATGTATTTCGACAGAATTGCTAAATTAAAAAAATCAGATGTTCAAGAACAGGGTTGATTAGTACTATTTGATTTCTGTCGAACAAAAATTGATTTGAAACAAAATTAATTGTTTTATTATTATATGCAAAAATATTATACAAATATTTTTAATTTTATTCCTTAAGGCAAATAAAATCAGAAAATCAGCAGTTATTTTCTGAGCTATGTACTGAACAAATTCTAATGCAAATCAAACCCACCGAGGTGAAAATAAGAAAAAAACAAAGAAAAATTAGCAGCGAAGTAACAGACTTGAAACAAAAGCTAGGACAGACAAACAAAAGCATTGTGCTAAGCAATAGAGAAATTCGTTTGCTTCGGTAATTAATATATTATACATAATTTCTCCTTTATATTGCCATATTGCTTATGATTTTTCCTCAAAAATCGATAGATACATGGATTTGACTGAAGATGAAAAAGAACGTTTAAAAGGTTTTTATAAAGTTGCTAAAAAGCTAGAAAAAATGGAAAACATAAACAATCAAAATAGGTATATTTTTTTAATTGTTTTTCTAACTTAATTAAATGTATTTTTGCTATTTATTTTTACTTCAGGGATCATAGTGATTCCGACGATGATCAGGAAAACGTAGAAATCGATAATTTCCCAAGTCTAGATAGTGTGCCATCAGACAATTCACTGACTGGAACTTTTTCACCAAGATTAAACTCAGAGCCGCCTAGTTTGACTGAATCAATGCAAATGATGGATGAAATTCTGTCTGATACTTCTATGGACCGATTGTCAAAAATCGATAAATTAGAAGCAATACTATCGGCAGCAACTCTTTTGCCGAGTGACCAGGTAAGAGTGTTTGACAAATTCAATAATAAAGAGAAAGGAAGACAAATGCATAAAAACTATAATAGGTTATGTAAGGATATAAACAATTCCACTATTTATACAAGTTGTGCCACCTTGACTTTGGATGACAAGTGTTTATTTCAAGGTTATAGATACGTCTAAAACTTTTCACCCCCAATTTAAATTGAAAAATTATCGGGTTTCGATTTTATATTTTGAACTGGATGTTTGCATTTGTGCATTTGGAAGCAACATGAAGATATTTTTTGTTTGTATGCATTATTTTCAAACAGCACATTGATATACTAGGATAGGGTAAACAGTTCTTAGATTCGCTAGGAAAGACTTTAAAAATTTCAAAAGCAGTTTATTTTTCAATATATTCTCCCCTGACCTAAACGCACTTTTCACATCTTTTCTCCAGCTTAGCTTTTTCTTCCCGGAAGTTGTTTTCCTCAAGGTTTTTAAAGTAGTCGGTTACAGCTTTAATTACGTCATTATTGGTTGAATAACGATGCTCAGCCAAATAAATTTTCAGTTTTGGGAACAGATGAAAGACTGAGGGATTCAAATCTGTCTAATACGGTCGAAGCTGGATGTTTTGGATTTTATCGATGATTTCTAGAACAACTGCTGTTTTTGGCCGTCCTGAACGGGTGTTGTCTTTTACGTTCTGCCACGTTTGAATTCTGCATCTCATCGAAATATTGTGGATCGCTAAGGGCAATCAACACACTAGTCATGTCGGTAAAAATCTCAGTGAGCGGCCTGTTTCTTAACAATGTATTTTATCACGTTTCGGTTCTCGATTTTTCAAAGAACTTACGAGTTGGTCAACTTGAAAAGACGCAAAAAAAAAACTATCTAAACTCTAAGACTCTAAACTCTTGTTTGTAAAAGATGTGCCAACATCATCTCAGCTGCCCTCTCTGGGAGAATCTAAAAACTTTTCGCCATACCCACGTATTGTTATTTGTATCGCATCCAGTGCAGAGTATATAAAGAATAAATGATTTCTGTTAATAATACACACGTGGTTTTATTATCCAATTTGAAAAATCAAATTTTTTATTTTCCTTTTTTTTATTTTAAGATTATCACATCAAATTCAATGGCTGACCAGTTGGGATCAAATATTGCTACTACAGAAAATCTTCAAATTATAAGGGAAAAATCGAAAAAGTAAGTTTTAGTTATTGAAATTTTTTATTTATACGTGTTTTCTCATTTTTATTTCAGTTTAAAGAACTGTAGTTGCAATAATGAGCAAACAATCTCTGCAGTCGCTCGTGGCGTCATTGATCAAAAAGTAGTTCAATGTGCCGATGCAGCTTCTCAGACACTAAGCACTGGCGATATAGTCATTACGAAAATATTCTTCCAAGAAGAGCAAGACAAGGCCAAAGAAAAAGTTCTTACCTCTTCGCCAAGACGATCGGCTACATAGGTTTCTCCTATGCAGTCTTAATACCAGCAACTTTTTAATAGTTTCAATTATTCGGATTAATATTTACCGCTCTGAGTTCTTACTGCACTGTTCTTTATATCTTTTACACTTAATTTTTCTATTTCAAATAAAATTAAAAAGGCAAAGTGTAGTTATTATAATTGGGAAAAATTAAGTGATATTTATTTATAATTTTGTCAAATGTATATTTACTGGTTTAGAATAGGTAGGTGTAAAGTATCGTGTTATATATTTTTCAATTACATTTATTGTATTTTGCCTTTGTCACAAGTGGTTAAAAAATAAGAAATAACAAAAAATTTAGAAATCATCTTAAAACAAAACAACAACAAAATACTGATCGGGATCAAGTTTAGTTTGTATATTATTATGAATAAAAAAGAATCTAGAAAATGTGAACAAAAGATGAACTTGTTTGTCTTCTGTTTTCTACTATTTTTTTGAATAAAATGAAGAAAGAGCTTAACATTTAAAATTAAGTTTATTCCGTTTAATTTAAGAAAAATTTAAAGAATCAAATGGTACTAAAAAAAAAGTTAAATCTATCTAAAATATTATTCATTATTGTTATTGTATTTTTAAAAATCGTTGCAAATTTGTAGATTAATTGTGTAATTTGTTTATTTTGTTTCCTAAATAGTATACATACATACCAATCAAATAATTAAATTGTAGAACTTTAAAAATTCCCCGCAAGATGATTCATTGGACCAAAAACTGTTACCAATATTTATTTGTATGTATTTGTTAAACAAAATTAAAAAAGTTAACAAAAACACTAACACTAGCCATCAATCGCAACTATTGGTTACTAACATTTTTTTTACATAAATAAAATAAACCTTACTAAAAAGCTTTAATGAGTTTGTATATGGACCAATTGGTTTAAGTTTTGTATATTGTATTATACCTTTAAACATACAATTTCCAGTGTTAGTTCGAGCGACCAATTAGCATTGCTGTGTACATTACAAAAATGTACACATACCGAATCGTCCGGTTTCGGATCTGATTCATTGGTTAATGTTATGAAAAAAATCGTATCTTCAAAGCACACCGAGTTACAGGGTCCTTAAAAAAGTTCCTCGATGAATTAGGTACCAAGAAGTAATTAATTTATTCATATGTAAACTGCTTTCATGACACAATTGTTTTTCGAAAATCGCATTTGTCTCGGAAAAGTGATAATTCACCCCAATCATGGATTTTTGATTTCGACCGACTTAGAACATACGAGTACCACAATCCATTTGCCTAATTTGTATTTCGTAGTAGAATAAAACATATTTTCGACTTCAACTGCTTCTTTGTTCGTATAATTTTGTGTCGTGAGGATAAAGGTAAATGACTAGTTGTCGATCATTTTTTTAATGCGTTCCATGTATATATTTTTTAATTTAATGTGCTTAGGTTGTTAAGGAGTTCATTTTTGACCAAATAAATAATTATCAGGGAACTTTTTAATTGAATTTTCCTACTACAACTAAACTTACAAAAAACAATGTCCAGAATAATAAATTTTAATTAAGAGCTGTCAAAAACAAAAACATGTGCCGGCTGTAAAAAGAAAAATTATACATGTCTTGTCGATCGAACAAATTGTTGATTGTACGTTTTTAATCTACCCGTGCCCATTTGATTCGTTTTCGACTCCTGACAGACGTGATTGGGGCGAATATATTTTTTTTATTATTTTGGTGCGCCATAATGTTACCTACAAATTCACCATACCAAGTTTTCACCGGAGGCTTACTGTTTTCCAGTTTTAAGGTTAAATAAATGAATACCTAACATGAACATTTTTTTTATTATAGCTAAAAAAAATTGTCTAGATAAGTGCACTTTTATTTTCCAATATCAGTTTTAATTTAGAAAGCATCACAATGAAGTTTGAGTTTTATAAGTATTTTTTTTTTAAAGTCAGTATCCGGTGGAGAATATGCAGACATCAATCATAAATATGGTTTTTGTAATGGCAGTGCTGAGGGGGCGAGAACAGAATATCACCAGGATTTCCTACATGATGTGTCCCTAATCAAAGAGTATTTACAAATACTCACGGTAGTTTTTGCAAAGAGAGAACATATCCTTAGAAGGCAACACCAGTCCAGTTATTACCAGCAAATCTGCCTCATCGACCAGAATTTTGCAATTGGTTGTGCTGGAAAGACATTTCGATGACAATACGTTTATTCAAAATGTTCTATGAACAGATAGCCGCAATTGTCAGGAGACGGCATTACAAATTTCCATTGCCTACAGATACTGGCGAATGAAACCCCGCATACAACAAGAGCAACATCATTTTAACATCAATTCAAAGTTAACATGAACCAATAATCCCAAAATACCTTTATCCCAAAACAGACCATCCTGTACCTATAACACAGTAATTTTCTTAAATAATTTAGAACGCTTGTGCTGCAAACTGCAAAACAGGAGTATTTTATGTTCAACCGAAATTTCCCTGGAGAAAAAATCCAAATCTATGCTGCGGTAAAAAATCTGCAAACATGTATATTCACGTACACAGTAATGCAAATAGACATGCAATCAACAAAAATTATTGTCACATAATTAGTAAAAGGTTCTGCTACTGTTCGACCGATTGGTTTGACTTATTATAATTATTTAATTTCAGAGTTCAAAGTTTTAGATTACCATTCCATGTTGGCGCCAAAAAAATGTATTGGAGTGGGTAATAAAAGTTCTATAATTTGTTCATTTAAATAAAAACTGCAACAAAAAGAAACAAGTAGTCCGTCGGGAAAATTTCAAACACTCAATTCATTTGTATGCAGTTAAAGTTATGTATTTGGTGTAAATTTGACAATTAAAATTTTAATATTAACACATTCAGTACAGAAATATACATTTACACATTTGGTTTACTAGTTTTATTATATTTATAACATGTATTATTTTTTGAATTAAAATTTATTTGATATCTTGACTACAAATGTAACAAAAACGATAAACTTATAATTCTATAAATAAAAAATCAGTCAACACGTTTTTTTTATCTTTTAATAAATTTTTAATAATTAATAATAAAATCTAATGATAATTTACTAAAATCTTATTTAATTGAATATTTCACGTATAAATATGTTTATGCATGTATGTATCATATTTATATATTATGTATTTTTGTTTTTATAACATGGTGGCATTACTGCGGTTCAAAGATGGTGTATTTATACAAATATAAAAGGTATGATTACAGTGTTGCGTTGCTAGTTTTTTTTATAAAAATGTTTTAATAATGTATTGATAATAATACGTATCTAAAAAGATTTAACAGGTGTCGCATTTAAAATTTATATTGATTTATTTTAAGATTAGAAATCATATTAAAACAATAGTATAGGATCAGCGCCTCATACAACAATTACAGCTTTAGGTAATTTTTGCTTTTATTACAGATGTGTTTATGTACGTGTGTATTATAATTAAAAAATATAACAGAACTCTTCTACTAATTTTAGCACTACGGTGAACAGTTAAAAGAAAATCATCATACGACGACGTTTTGTTTCTTGTCGTTTCAAAGAACAAATGCATTGACTTTATTTTAATTTATTTGTTTTGAATATATTTAATAAAAAAACAAGTTGTGAAGCCAGCATTCCACCATCAGCTTAGGTTTTGATCTTTAACTAGTTGTTTAGCTTTTCTGTATATATGTACATGTTAACGGTAATTGAGGGATCTTCGTATTAAATAAGTAGCAACATTTTATTCATATCAAAGGATTGATTTTAATGATAGATTTTTTTTTAATTTCATATATGAGATCATGTCATGTAACGCATTATTTCGCGCAATGCATAAAGCAATTCAGCTTGATTTCTTGCTTCCATTATCATAAGATTAACGTGAACCTTGAATTTAACGGAAAAAATAAAGAGAATATAGTAACTGTTCAAATTTAGTGACAAAAACACTACAAACAAATAATAGTTTTTTAATTTTAATTCTCCATATTTTATACGAGTTAATTAGTAATGTGCGCAATTTTTTTTAAAGCAAACATTGGTTTTGTTGGATTCAAAGAATATTAATGTCCAATTTTGATGTTTATTACGAAGATGGATATTCTTACTTTTTCACTATCTAAAAGTTCCATGAGTATGTTATCATAATCTTTCTTGGTAATTCTTTCAGGAAAACAGCAAGCAGTTTTAATGAACATTTTTAAAGGCCGATCCAGGAGCTGAAATTAAAATAAAATGATAAAGGAGAAATTCATATGTACATATGCCTATTTACAAACATCCAAAATAAAAGCCATTCAAATATATAAATTCAGAAATTCTTTTTTTAAACGGGTTAATTTTTTAAGCAAATTTGAAATGAACCTGTTTATGTATATTAGAATTTTGTCGTAATGTGTTACACATTAACTAAGAAATTGAAAAAAAAAAACATAATTTTGAGGATAGACACATATATGACAATATGTATTTTGAAAGGTTAAAATAATAGGCATATTGCACAAGCAAACACAATTGTTTTAATCCAAAATAAATTTGTTTTTTTTTTTCGGAAGAAAGGAGCTTTTAGATTTCAAGACTAACGGACATCTTCAAAGCATTCATTCTTCAAAGTGGCAACATCTCTAAACTGGTATATCATAGCAAGCTAATTTCACGGCATCCCACAATTTTTGCACATTCGAAGTTATTATAAATCTTATTTTCTTTTTTAAATCTCCCCACAAACTTCAGTGTGATTAAGATCTGGGGATTGAGACGGCCATGTCGAATCTTTCTGTCCGAAATCCACTTTTTCACTACTTTTGCACTATGTTTAGGGGGCGTAGTCGTGCTGGTATATCCAAATAAGTGCCATATGATCTTCGGCATATGGTAATATTACGGTAACAGATTATTTCAATATACCTTTGTTATGTAATGATGTTCCTTATCATAGCTATTGGGCCAACTTATGCCACAGAAAACATCCCAAGATCTTTATATATTTTCCTCCGTCTTAAAACTTCTGTCTTGATGATCTAAGTTAAAGTTCCTTACCAATTGGGCGACGCCCAGTAGTGCACTCTATAGTACATTTTCTAGCTGCTATTAAAATAATTCGTTGCAAACTGTATTCTTTGCATTACGTTCATCTTTCTCAAGAACGGAATATTTTTTCTCGGAACTCTGGCTTTCAATTTGCGGACGTAATGTATGGTATGTGTCATTCTTTACTTTCCGAATTATAAGAATATCGGTTTGCACTGGGACTTTTCAAGGTCTTTTCTAGTTTCAGATTTTTTTTTTACACCAAAGTATTTCTGACTTTGTGCGTAGAGAAACCGATGACGTGAAACAAAAGCCCAACGAAATAAGGCCCAACACCTTTTTACCACAACTGTTGGATGTGGAGTGCGGGTGCGAGGTTTGGTATATACAATACAAAGTTTTTTTTAAATCCATATGGAAATAGGTACATTTTAATGATTTCCTCAGAGAAATCCAAGTAATAGGCGCATGCCTGACAGTTGTTGATACACCCTTAGTGGAGCGACCAAGCCATGTGGGGAAAAAGTGAAATCCTGTTAGCGAGCGAAGCGAACGACCTACTCTAAACTTGAATTGAACCAAATTTCTGGTGTGGGTGGCTCGCTTCGATCGCTAAAATGATTTCATCCTTTTCTCCGCAGGGTTTAGCCGCTCACGCGACTTTGTCGCTACGCTAAGAGTATGTAAACAACTGGCGCATAAAACTTGGATTTCTCTTCGCAAATTCTTACAATTTTAAATTATTGAAAGGCTTCCATTGTTTTTTGCAAATTTCTGGTAACTGTGTTTTAGTTTCATTTGGTATTATATCCATTTCAAATTTGGCTTTATTTCGCGTTAGTTCAATTTTATATTTGGCCTTATTTCATAGGGGCTTATTTCACGTTACCAGAGATATCAACAACTGCGTACCCATACTTCACCTTTTCTTCGGAAAAATTGGAAATGCGCCTTAGTAATGAGTCTTGGAACATACTTAGTGCTGGAAGCTTTTACGTCTAAGCTGGAACATCGTTATGTAGTAGCTATCGAACGGTCGACCCACAAATGATTTCTCTTAAAAAAAGAAAATCAGTGGTAACAGCTTTTCAGAGAGTGATTTCCAAAATAGAAATACAAGGAATTTATTTTAGAAGCGTGCTTTGATATTGAATAATATACGATAAATATAAGGTTATTCAATGAATGCAGCCCTGTAATCGGAATCCATTTTGGGGATGTTATGTAGTTGAAGAAACAACGGTCAACAGATGGATGTTTTAAGACGGGGGTCTTATTACTTATTTCACAACTTCTAGTGACAGCCTACGCTGAATATGTTATTATTCTGCTTTCGATAATATTTTTCCTAACCCTAAGTGATTATGAACTACCTGCTTTAAATAATTATACCTGTTAATAAACTTTCTAAAACTGAGATGTTTGTTTTCATTGCAAGAGAGTAATTCATACATTAAACTCACCAGGGACAAGAGTTATCCTGTATTCAAAACTAGGTTGGAAGGAAGACATTTCTGATTGCATTAAGTTGTAAGCAGAAAAGCAGTAACGCGCAACGTTTTAAACCAGCTGCGGACAATGACTGTTCATGGAAATGTTAAGAATTATCTCTGCACCCAATAAGAATAGTTGTATGTGCTACCTCTCCAAAGTGCAGAAAACAGCCTGTCACGGGATGGAAGCCAGGTAAATCTTAATCTGCAAGATCTATCTCTCTGAAATAGATGGGAGCTTTAAAGCTGATGTCCGGCAGTAAAAATCATTAATGAAGCTTAATGTTTCATGTCTGGAAATATCACTGAACAATATGAAATTGGTATTTATCCAATTTAGACTTTTACTTTAAGATGTTATTTAAAATGTATTAAATTTAACTTCGCTATAATTTTTAATCTGAATAATAATAAAAGGCGGAAGCCACTGCTATTACGCTCATCATATATGATTGTAACTACATATATATTAATAAATTATAATAAAACATAGTAATAACTATTGAACTGGGAAATATTTGCACTCTGGTATCCCTTTAACAAATCACCGTTAATTTTGCAATTTCGATGATTTTCACATTGGTTGTGTGTGTATGTTACATACATCATTTGAAAATACGTATTAGCTGCTTGCAGCAAAAGCATGTCAATAGTATGATGCTCAGTTATGTGAGGACTTTGCCAAGCCCATTCTCAAAAATGAGCATCAGTCACATTAACTAGCAGTCACGGGCCCTGAAAAAATGGTGATTTCAGTGCGCAGAGAAAAATTTCACCCAAAAGTCGAAGAATCTTTAAGCGTGCAACGTAGGGAAGTCTATTAGTTGACGCCTAATCACACCCTTTCAGACCATCAAATAAGTACTCGTAAGTAGAAGCCATTTCAGCCATCAATTAATTAATTAACTCACCTGATTAACCTCGCCATAATCGTAATCATCATGTCTTATACCATATATGCATTGAATATAATTCCAGATTGCACGCCGAAATTTCGAGGTATCCACATTTTTTATTCCCCCCATCGTAAAGTATGTTAAATTATACGCAACACGAAATTTTTCATCTAACAAATAACCTACATCGTTATACAATCTGAAAATTTTTAAAGTGAAAATCGTAAAGAAATTAAAATGTTGTAAAATGATGTTTTAGTTACCCATTAACCAGTGAATAGCCATGATCATCCCAAGAGTAGTCTTGAATTCTAAATGTATTAGGTATATTTTCCGCCCCACGGCGTGCAAAATCCTGATATGTAAAGCTAGCATCATCTATGTAATGACTTATTATTGGTGGAACCTCAATCGAATTTTCAAGTTGCGCAGAAGTCAATTCAGCCGTTTGCAGCTCAACATTCTTGAAGCGATTACTCAGTTCCGCTTCACTACATTCATCAGGTTTTTCAGATAAAACTTTCATACGTTCCATCAATGCCTCAACACTTACCCCACTTTGACTTTGAACTGTAGCTAAGTGTAAATTGCTTTGTGATTTATAAATAAGTTACGGAAAAAGTTCTTTATGCTCTTACCATTAGGAGTAATTCCATTTTTTCCAAATTCACTAGATGAACTATTGGGTATACTATTCTTAATTTGTAAATTTGATTTAACCGTTGGACCCATATTACTGTCTACAGCAATATTAATTTGTGCAGTCTTTTGTTTTGGGGAGGTTGACGTTGGACTAGAAAGGCCATCTAATTGTTGGTTTAGACCACAAGAGAACACAAATGAAGATAATGAATGGAAGTGGGACAATAGTACCATTGCATGGACTACTTCAGAGACTGACCAACTGTTGCTACCTTTGGTTAGGCGCTAAAAATAAGAAAATAAATGCTTTGCATATGTACGTATATTTTCGTTTTAATGTTTTATGCAGAACCAACCTCTATATGTTCTTGACGTAATAACCATGGCCTGTGAGCTAATAATTTATTCATATCATATATGGCACGTAATTTAGGGGGTATAAAGTCCAATCCTTTTAGCCATGTCATATCTCCACCCTGATTAGCAAATTCTTTTTCATACATTCTCACCAAATATGCACACTGATGACGAGCAGCAGCCTATGAATTGAAAATAAAAAAGAAATTGAAAAAATAAACCTACATACTCGTACATAGGGTATATTAAAAGAAAGATTGTTTAACACGTTTAAAAAACATTTATGTTTTTTGTCAAACATTTTAAAACCATTTCAAGGCATCTCATATATACGAGTATGTATGTAAAAAAATTAAGAAATGTAAAAAATCCATTGTTTTGCGACTTTTATTGGGTTGCCTAAAGTTCCTACCATTTTTTACACCGCTATATTTTAAATCACCTCGCAAGCGAAACGTATGTTAAAGCCAAACGACGACTATCGTGTATAGTTAAACTTAAGTGTAACCATCATTTTTCTATAACCGAAGATCATCAGTCTTTGCAAATTGCATCTATTTAACTTTCAAATATCTAAAGGATTGCTTATGACGGCGATATCATCCCCGAAAAAGAGGAACTCATTCCTAGTTCTTTTTTATGTTGTTTTCATAGAAAATTTGGCACAGTATTAACAAACATCGAACATTCAACACTGCTTTGATGTACTCCAACTTTCACTTTCACATTTATTCCTGCAGATCATTCTGTTTTCATTTTGACGTTATCATAGCATTAATCAACATATCGCAATGCATTCTTATATACGTCTAGGCTTAGATTTTTAATGCCTTTATCGAATGCTTTATCCAAAAAGTTTTGCGTCCCGTAGTGAGGCATCCGATCTTTTTGCAATATCTTATTAAACCAAGCCGCCAGTCACCTCTAATTTAAGATAAGATTTCAGATTTTAGTCTATATATCGGAATTTATGTTATCCGTTCTGACTGCACATCCCTAGTTCATAATTGTTGCTGCTTCAGCTATAAATTTAAGTCCGTTGTGCGACATTGAAGCTCTTCTGAAACTCTTCGCCTATTTATTTATTAAGAAAAAAAACTTTGTAGCTCTAGTTACCCGTCAATTTTTTAATGCTTTTTTGCACTTCACTAAATTTACTTTATAGTTTAACATCATACATATATGTTATATTTTAACGTTCTTTAATATTTAACAATGACTAAAGTGGCATTAAATATATTTAATACTTACAACAATGGCCAAATAGTATCTGTAATCATAAGGAAGTGGACCGTCCCCGCGTATAATAAAGTTTTGTGTACATAGAAATTTTTCCAAGTACAGGGGGTGAAGTCCAATCACTAGAGACACATGATCTAACTTGAGTTCATCCATATTATATTGTTTATGGCCACACTGCAAAAATAAAAAAGTAATAGATTATTTCTGTACTAAATTGAAGCATTTTCACATCTATCCTAGTTTTACGACAAAGGCGATATGATTGTTGGTTTGATTGCTTGTTTAAGTTTGTATCTCAAACTAGTACGAGTAAGTTATGCAAATTTTATTTAAATTCTAGACTATTTGGTTTGGCCAAATGAAGTCTATTAGTTAAAAGTTAAAAAATAAAAAAAATAAAAAACTATCGCAGGAATCTCATTCCCTTATTTACACAAATGATAAGAATAAATAATCCACCATGACAACACGAGCGTCTCTGCTGCACAAGAGCCCTTCAATATAAAAAAGCTCTACAGTCTACACCTACATACATATATATGAGCTTTGCAGGTGCGGACTATTTTTTTCTCGCAACTCTCCTGGCTCCATGATGTGTGTAATTATAATAAAGGCAAAGTAAATATAAAAAAAATAACAAAAAGAATCATTCTCTACACTGCTCCTCGTCAAATTGAGATTGAAATAGAAGATTTAACCCACCCATTCCTAAAAATAACAAAGCCATCTGTGTCTAAAAGTGATGACAAGTATGCTTTGGAACACAAACTATTAGCTTTTGGGTTATCGACACCGATCACTGGTGTCCAAAGGCTTATAACAAACAATGTAGAACAAAGTGCTACATTAAAAACAGATAAATAGAAATCAGTAAAGCTCAAAAATTGATCCGAAGAGGGATATACTATACATATCTTACTCGTATTTACTGGAGTTCAGAAGCTGCGATGTAAAAACGCTATTGGGAGGAAAATCAGATATATTTTTATTTCTACGACCTACATTATAAATCAGCTTTAAAACAATAATTGAATCTTATCAAATAAAATATATTTCTAAGGCACACATAACTACATGTGTACATCTGTATACTTCCATACTTGCAAAGGTGTAAAATAAAATTAATCTTTATCTGATAACAGCATTATAATTATTGCCTATAACCAGCATTATTTGTTTAAGACGTTAGTTTTCGCTGTTGCTAAGTTATAAATCTTATCGGCAGCATTCTAAGTATGATAATTAAAGTAAAATACCTCGCTTTATCATTTTGCATGTTTAACATATTAGCATAATGATTACTTTACTATTTTATTTACATATGTATGTATATTATTATATTTTGAACTTATTTGCCATCTTACATTCAGTGTTTTTTAAATTCTACTTGAAACGATATTCATATGGGTATTTATGAATGTATTATACTTTCATCACTTCCTATTCACCAATTTAATTAACTTATAAAATCTACAAGAAATGGAATTTAATTCTTTGTAAGTTGCTTAAGTTATGGGCAAATCCCGATTAGTAATTGTTCATATTGTATTTAACTTCGGGAGTAGCGTTATTTATATTAATACATATGTTATGTTTATGTATAGTACATACATACATTGGAAGAATAAAATTCACTATTTTTTTCTGAATTTAATTTTTATAAAATACTCGTATATGTATTTCTCTAGTTTATTTTTGAAAATTTATTTTTATACTCAGGCAAAACTGCAGGAGAAAAGAGCTAATTTGTGTTAAACTTTGATGATTTAATCAAAACAAGGAAAGAGAGAAAAACGTTTTTGTTATTTACTAGGATGAATAACATGAATAACAAGGAAAATAGAAAACAAAAGAAAGTGTGTTACATTGTTGCATTTGCATTACGAGATTGCATGTACTCGTATGTCCGTAAAAGTATTGTATATTCTTAAGTGATATCTCTAAAGAGCCTTATTTTTAGTCCGACCGATAATTGAGGTACACGACATATTTCTTGCTCTTAAGTATAATCTTATTGGATCTAGCTTTATTTTAATATTTATTGAAAATAATTATAAAAGAACTAAAATCAGTGTATAAATACATATATGTATGTATGTGATGCAATTATTTGCAGACATATGTATGTACTCGTATGGTATTTTCTAAACAAAATGTGCACATTCATATATAAACAAATTGATGTACATATATGTGCATAAGTTCATATAGGAAATATATCTGTATTTTCTGAAAATTGTATATAAATACTTATTTACTTATTATTTTTACTTTAAACTATACACATTGAAGAAAAACGAACTCATTACGGATTACGGATTTTTACTGCATCGCTGCTGCTCCGCTTATGGGGTTGGTTAATGTCGCAGACCGCAGAACGCGTCTACATATTGCTCTGTCCTGGATCGCTTCAGTGGTTAGCCCCAGGCGTTGTTGCGCATTTGCCACCTGAGAAATTCAGGAATTCTTTTTCCGACCTCGTTTTCTTACAGTTGGAGTGAGTGTAGTTGCTAGTGCCTTTTTAACCCGATTTTCCGCAGATCTTCTCTGAACGTGGCAATACCAGCTTATTCTATTCGCCTTAAGCTGTTCGGTTACCGAATTCTTTATATGCAGACTTCCTCTTATACGCGTAGATCTAATGCAATCGCGTTTAGTGACTCCATTAGACATCCTTAACATTTTCATTTCCGCTGCCGTCATTTTGTTTTTAAACGCTTCGTACATTGTCCAGCACTGTGAACCGTATATAAGAGCTGGTCTAACAACCGTGGTGTAGAGTTTCCCCTTTAATTTAAGTGGAAATTTTCAGCCGCAAAAGATTCCAGAATTTTTCCGCCATTTCATCCACCCCACACTCACTCTGTGGTTTACGTCGTCGTCACATTTCGCTTCTATGTTAACGATTGTACTTAAAGATAGTGCTTTTCGAAAGAACTATTCCGTCTAACATTATATCCGGAACAGGTCGCAACGAATGCGCAAATGGGCACGTCAAATGCTCCGTCTTTGAACGACTTATTTTAAACCTGTTTTTCTCTAGCGCATTTCTCCATGAATCTAAGGCGTTCTGTAAATCTTCGACGTTATCGCTAAGTATAACTGCGTCGTCAGCGAAGAGAATTGGCGTTACATTTGCTTTGCGCATGCAGTCTTTTAAAAGATAGTCGAATACTACGTTAAAGAGGAAAGGGCTAAGTACGCTTCCTTGATGCACTCCGACATTAACTGGGAATTCTCTCGTTAGTCCAGCAGAGCTTTTAACCGCAGTTTTCACGTTTCCGTACATGTCTTGTATTATTCTAACATACGATTCCGGTACGTTTTGAGACCTCAGCGAGGCCCATATGAGATCCTTAGGCACTCGATCGAATGCTTTCTCGAGGTCGATAAATACCATGTGTAAATCCTTAGACGAATCTCGGTGCTTTTCCATTATTATTCGTAGGCTTTGGATAGCGTCCACCGTCGATCTTCCTTCAACAAATCCACACTGGCTATTATCGAGCTTTATTATTTGCCGAAGACGTTCGTTTAAGACTCTTTCGACGATGTCACGATCGTGTGTGACATCAGCTTGATGGAACGGTAGTTGTTGCATTCTCGAGTGTCGCCTTTTCCTTTGTATTATGGAACCAAGAAGCTACTTCTCCATTGATTCGGCATAGCTTGTCCACATTTCAATTTATCTAGAAGTTTCGATAGCCATTCGCTGCCGATTCTCTCCATCTTCGACCAAAACTCTGATGGAATGCTCTCTGGTCCCGCCGCTTTCCAACGCTTCATTTTTCCGATTGCTATACTTATTTCTTCGATTGAAAAGTCCGAAACTTCCTCCTCGAATAGGCCAGCTGTCGGCACTATATCACGTGGAAACTGTTTGTTAAGCAACTCCTTGCAGTATTCACGCCACCGGTCACAAATTGTAATTGTAATGTAAAAAAGTGCGCACTTTTTACATTATCAAAACAATTTTATTTTAAAAACAGAATTTAGCTCATACAGAATTTTGTTCATACAGAATTTTTTTCATACAGAGTTTTGAAATACAGTATTTTGGAATACAGTATTTTGACCATACAGTATTTCGACCTCAACCCTTAGAATTCATCAAAATTTTAGGATATAGGATATATGATTTCAACAGGACGATGCAACTTCCCACACTTTGCGTGACACAATCAGTTTTTAAAAACGAAGTTTCGAGATCATCTTATCGACATAAATTGTCCAACCATGTGGCCATCTCACTCGTCCGGGGCTGGAGTAAGCCGCAGGTCTAAACTAACAAACACGAAACGATGGCTTGAAATTAAACACTGGCCAAGCAATCGTTGCAATATAGAACAAATTATGCACAATTATAGAAAAGTTAACCCAGTGCATCCACTCATATAACCAGTTCCATAAAGGGTATTTAAATGATGTCATACCGTATTTCACAACTAATTGTGTCGCACGTATATTTAAGAACGCTTGTCATACACCACAATATACATATACGGGGACACGTTCTATCAAAGACCCGTGGTGCTGATAAAAGATATTTACATTTCGATTTATGTATACAATAATATAATAATTAAGTGTATACAAATAAAGCGAAATTAGAATAACCAAACAATTCATAACGTAGAAGTACGAGTATATACGAGTATATAAATAAAAGTGTAATAAATAAATCAAAATAAAAGTATTTAATATAAAAGAGAAACCCACAGTGACTATAGAAGCCTGTGATCTTTCAAAGTTTTATTGACAAAGCTTACGACAACAGCATTACGCCCATATTTTACGGTGCATGTTCCAATAATTCTATCAGTATTTCGATATTATCAAACTTTTGACCGTTTGTTTCATTTGAAATTAAATACAACTTTGATTGTTTGTTTTGCATATCCGTTTTTTAGTACTACCAAAAAAAGAAAAAAAACATAAAGAACAAGGCATTTCTGTTGGCTCTTATGCAATAAGCTATCAGTAATGATCATCATTACAATGAAGACACTGTCTCTCGAACCATAAAAACATCTGTCCGAAAAAGAATTTGTACGAAATACGTAAATAAGACTATTTTAAGAACGGATACTGAACTCAGTGAGAAATTGGCAACGCATTTAAATGCATATGATAAAACTCAAAATACCATTTAGCGCATTTTCTGTTCTCTGAAATAAACTATCTAACAATAGCTTTTAGGAAAGGGTAAATAATGCCTATTTAAAATACTTGAACCTACGTAAAGTATAATATGTATTAGTATGTAGTTTGGTGCCCACGATGAGAAAAACGTGACTGTTGTGCAAAAGACTTTGCTTCAATCAAGATTCAATAATTTATATCGTTCGTTATTTCTTGGCTCTGAGCTGTTAACGAAAGATGTTTTGTTGCCAATAGATGTTAATATTCTGAACCAGAACCACCCATTTACATACATAAATAAATTATCTTAATCTTAAGATAGAGTTTTAATCTTCGAAAAATGGTAAATGGTAAAACTTAAATATTATCAGAAGTCGTTAAATCAACCAAAAAAGGTAAGTTGTTTTACATGCATATGTCTAAATTTATTCACGTATGTATATAAAATATATACAACTTTCGATTAAGTTTTACATGATTTTAATTCAAATTAATATATTATTAAGAGATTATGACATACAAAAACAATCATCAGAGAATCGATCTGTATATCCAAATACTCGTACAATTCAAAACACTGTTCAGAATTGTACAAATACTCGTATTTGTGATTTACAATATATTACATTTGAATATCCCACAAAAGACATAATTTGACTAGTTCTTAAGTAAAAAAGAAACCCTGGGCAAACCTAAAATGGACTACACGTTATGGTTATGATCTCAAAAACCCAACTTTTGACCGTCTTTAAGCATGGCATAAACTAGTCACAAGTTTTGTGCATAAAAGCAATGGTAGTGAATATGACACTGATTGCTGATGGCAATATGTGAACCAGGGGTAAACAGATGTTGCCCGCAATGTGGCGTTCTACCTCTACTGCTATTGTGCATGTCAGTCGACACAATGCTTAATGCCCTAAATAATTCTGAGGAATATAACGGTTTCAGCTTTAAATTGGTTTTGTGCATTTTATGCCAATTGTGTTACAATCTGATATAGCCTATGCGGCGGTTGTGTAGTGAAACAAACTTTCACGAAAATACGTCACAACTGCTAAGCCAGAGTTCTGTCTGTCCCGGCTGCAAGCACGTCTTGCTCTGCTCTAGGCTCATAGTGAGTTGCACTCTTAAAGTAACGTCTTTCGCGCCGACTGTCTTTTGACTCTAGTCTTATGGACACGGAGTCTGATGCTGTGATACTAGAACTCCTGTTGCACAAAAAGTAAGAAATTGACTTCCGCTGTGCTCAGGGAGAGTTTCGGCCAGAATCTGGGCCAGGAATGGAGTGAAGTCGGGTACTTCACGAAATGCTCCAAAAACGATTTAGATTTCGACGGTGGTGTCTCTCTGAAGGAAAACTTTGGATTTTACTCTTTTTTAGGAAAACAGGTGTCTGTCTTCCAAGCGGTGTTATACGCAATCCCGAGAGTAACGAACTACATGTATTGTAAGGAATCGGTGAGAGGGGCAAACGATTATCATCTGGTGAAACTAGTCGGTGGGCGGCTGCAATTTAGGTCATAGCCAAAGTAGATGGCACAATCAGACTTTGTGCGGATTTTACTATCAAATTTTAGTTGGAGATTGATAGACATGCAGTACCAAAAATACAAAATATCAATAGAGCAGCATTTCTCCAAGATTAATTCCACTCGTCGAGAAAACCAAAAAGATTATCGTAATCAATACTGAATTTGAACTGTTTTAATATTAGCGGTAGGCATCACAACTTCAAGTTCCCTGGGCCAATTTCAGCGCTACATCCATCAATCGAACTGACTTAGATTGCTGGGCTTCCTACATTCATGAATAGAAGCTGCCATATTCCACATTTATCAAGACGGATCTGAACATGCTATACTCGTAGCATTTGACTCATGTAATCACAGTCAAGTGGAAAAGGAGGCGCTCTCAATTATATTCGGTGTTCACCAATATCTACTACTCCTTTTTTACAGTCTATGAATATGTTGGGAACCAAAATGCCATAATGAGTTTCAAGTATGTGGTGGTTTGCTATTTATTCAAATATGGTTAAGAGCTCATTTCTTAATAATACAGATAGCAGGCTTCTGTTTGATCTGAACTACATCGCCAAAACACCTCTCTTCATACCTCCGTTTATATTTTAATCTTAGGTAATGAATAGTTTAGTACATTGAATTTATATATCTTTGGTGTATTGACTTTCCAAAAAGTTCCATTGCACAAAAAAAACATTCTTTATTATTGCCATGTGGCAAAGATTTGGTTTGTCAAAAAAACTAAATAATAACAAAATTTGTTTAGCATACATGTATAGGTATGTATACTTTCTACAATATTTCAAGAAAGTGGCAAAATATGTATGCTATACTTACAGTTGATTGTACAAACTGTGTGATTTAACAAGTTAAAATCATTAACAACAATTTTTGATATAAAATTACAGACACAGGTCACAAGCTTATTATGTTTAAGTATATCTACTTAGTAAATAACATGAACTTTAATAATGAAATAATACTGATATTAATTTTAAGAAACCTACAAAAAAAATCTAAAAATAACAATATTAACTTCTACTCATACAAAGTCAGCAGAGAACTGATAGCGACAATAGTACATACTCGTATAAGCGTTTTTGTTCAGATAAGCCCATAATCTTTATGGGAAACACTATTTATGCCAGACACTTTATAACTCATAAAAGCAATCTCCCTCTGCAGTAAGATAAATATAATTTATTGTCCAGCGAAAAAATTAATTAAAAAATAAGTCAGTTTATCAAATTATTTAAGAACAAAATCATAACATTATATGAAACATTCTTAAGGAATATTTGAATCAACAATATATTTATGTTTACGTTAAATTTAAAAGTATAAAGAGGTTACTAAAATAAAATGATACCAGAAAATATCTCTTATTAAAACATGTTGCTTTTCTCATATTTATATCATATAATTTAAGTATTGTATAAAAACATGCACGGGCAAGAGCCTTCTGAAAGTTAGGTGAACTATCTGAGTTGTTGACACATTTTTTCTATTGGCGTGATATGTATTTGTGTATGTATACATCTATTTCACGTTGCAGAGTGAAAATTGTATACTACATATATGTTTGTATGTAGTTCCTCTTTTAGCGTTTAAATTGTAGATTATTTAAAACATATCTCACCTTGTTTGACAATGAATTTTGTTTACTTTAGCTTTCTTGAGCAAAAATATTTCATGTTATACCTATATATAACAAAAATGATGTTGATATTTTTGTAAATGCAAATGACACTTGGGAATTTTGATGAAAATTTACACAGTAAAAAATTACATATACACAATAGTATATTTCATTAAATAAATCTTTTTAAACTACTTTTCAAAATAGATCGATACTCGTAATAATAAGATAAAAACATACGTTGAAAGTAAACAAATCAATTATATTGTATTGATAGCGTCGACTAAGTAAGACTCTTATCGTAAATTGGTGCTATCATTATAATGAATAATTATTCATTGTTTGTATTTGAAGATATATAAATACAAATAGAAACATGCAAAATTGATATCGACTCGACAAAAACGTATGTTTTTTGTATTAATGTGGTAGTAGCGAAGCTCAGGAGATAAGTTTGCTAGCTCATAAACAAAATTGATAGAATTTATACTTCATACTCGTACTATAAACTGTGTTCGTGTATGGCATTGATTATTGCAGAATTACTACCAAAATAGTCATTCCAAGCTAATTTAGCGAACTGAATAAATTTTTTAAACATCATTTCTGTAAGGTGCAGTGGGCACATTTTTCCAGAACATACACTGTCGGCACGAATTACGTGTCGTTGAATCATGGGCTTGAGTAGCTCGCGATTTTATTCAACGAAAAGATAAGGAAATTAAGACAGATCTACCGTCTAAGCTGATATCCCATTGTATGAAAATGTATGACTAATTTCTAAACAGTCGGAAACTCAATACGAATGTGTTTTAACGGCTTCATCCCCAAGAGGTTTTGCGCTATTTTGATACTTAGCCGTTGATTTAGAATATACGTTGCCAATAATTTTTCACGTCGCTAGAACTGGGGTGGGCAGCATACTTAACTATGGCAGAGGCGTCGCACACGGCCGCACCGAAATTTTTTTGACTTAGTGAACAATCAAACAATGTTGTTTCCATCAATTTCGGGTTACCCCACTTCGGTGGTAAAGCAGTATAAGTCTACTCTTATAACGTTAACAGTCCGTCATGCTGCGTCAGAAGTTCGGGTAATAGGACTATGTGGATTAGTTTTTCAAACAACAGCAAAAGCACCTAAATTAGCCTTTACTTTAACGAAAGCTTTTTTCATTATAAAAATTATACTATGAATGTTAATACTCTTTGCTTTGAGATCTAACTATTTTTTACTAAATAATTATAAATATGTTTTACACTGCCCCGTTCTTGGTAATGGTTTTTAAGATGAATATGTATTTTTAGAACAAACTTTGTTGTTGATATAATAAATTAATATAGGTATATACCTAATAAATAGGTTTTCAGTGTCAATTCAAAGAGATAGATGTAAGTAACAAAAAATCCTGACTTAATGGACTACGTACGAATACTTTTTTGTTTAGTTTCAGCAAGAATCAATAACTCGTCGAAGCAACAGCAACATTCGCCTTATCACATTTTCTAACTTTAAGCACTTGAAGTTTTGTTCGAATCGAGTATCTATCAAGTCTGTGTGCCTGTTATCATGGTACAAAATTGTTTACAAAATTGTTTTATAAAGTGATTAGGTTTATTTCTATATTCAATGAGTATTAAATCCCTTGTACGGGTGTTGTATTAAGTCCGTTGCTTATAATAATTTTTTAGTCGCTATAATGACTTCTTCGTTATATAAAACAATAAAAAGCATATTGAATGAAATATTTAATATTTTGTATATAGATTCTACCAAAAATAAGCAACGCATTCATAACATATTTTTTATATAGGATAATAATATACATATCATAAAGAAGTTCTATCAACAGATTAAAAATTAGCTTACAAATATAAAGATATCAGGTACATTTTCGTGAGTATTCAAGCTAAATCGGCCAGAATAGGTCTGACGGTAAACGATGCTAAAATTATATACATGCTGCCATTTGAAAACGGAAGCACACCACTAACAGTTTGGTCAGAACGTGACCATTGATTACAAAAACGAAGTAGTTAAGGAATTTGTCTACCCTGGATGGCGATGGCGCGATAGTTAGTTCATTGGACTATCACGCAAAGAATCTGGGTTCGATTCCTGGCTGGGTCACCAACAATTTTTCAAACCGCCATCACCCTTTCGGCGGGCAATGGCAAACTCTCGAAAGTAAGATTGCCTACGAAAAAACTTCTGAGGAGCGCCTTTCTGACTCGGCGATAAACCGTAGGCCCCGCTCAGATGTGACAAAAATGACAACATGAGCAACACAAATAAGTATCAAGACTGCTGCTGCCAGCGCCACAGTGTTTGTTTTTGTTTTTTGGCCGAGCAGAGGAAGATCCTATCTAAGGTGGTACATAGTGGTCGTGCTAGCTTGAGAGGCTTGATAGTTGATGCCCAGTTTCACTCCGGACTGAAGCATATTCTAAGCCGTAAGTAAGTTAGTACAATACCTGGTACCTGGCTGAGGTAAACGGGTTTTGCATATCCAAATAGCTGACACCTCTAATGTCACTCTTCATATATATGTATAACAACACCGTTAGCTACTTTTGAACATTCCTAAATATGCCCTACTCATATTCTCTTCTTGGACATGCAGTTAGTGTCAAACCAAACGAATGCAAACAAGAAGAACCAAACCAATATACACCATCCCTAGAAAAATAGCATCCCTCTTACATCCGCGAAGAGTGCCATTTACCTGATTCTAAAGTTGCCATTACAGACAGAAAAGGTGAAAAGAGGAGAAAAAATTATGCAACGAAATAATGAATTCAAGTTGCCCTCTTTTGATGCAGGAAAGATGTCAAATCAAAATCATTTTACAAGCCAGAAAATGCATTGTATTTATACCATCGTCGTTTAACCGATTCCCACTTATGAAAAAGCCTTTTCAGTCATAGAAAGAGTTAAAAGTGGAGCATGATACTCGCGCTCATTGAAATTGACGTTGATATACGAGTACTAAACATATAAATCATTTGATTCGAAAAAGAAAGAATAGAGACAACCCATTTTTTTTTCTAAATTAAACCATATCCCCCTTTACAGACGGCTTAAAACAAACTAAGACGTTGGCGCATAGATCTTCCGTGAAGACCTCTTTACACCTAAACCTTTCGATTTACCTGAAGACAGCAGAATTTTCCAAAGCTTCTTTTAAAGTTTCGATTGAGATAAAGAAAAATGAATTGGATTAATTAAATGCAAAAATATCAGCGAGTTCAGCTGCAAAACTTATTCAAAACAAGTGGCATGTACAAGGTTATTGAAGCTTGTTAACTTAGCCAACCGAACAAAAGACGCAGTAGCAATGTACATATGTATACTCGTATACATGGACACGGCTCAAAATATGTAATGTTAAACGTTTAGTACAAGTAAGAATACATATTTCAATGGTTAAATCATTCAAGTGGATTCAAAATGATTCTAGTATGATTTATATATATATATATTCAGAGTTAGATTACATACAAACTCAGCTTAAACAAGAAAAGAATATTTTCAAGAACAATACTTACGAGTCGTAGTATGCAATGGTGTTGTCAATGTGGCCCAGGATTTGAAACAGACGTGTAGCAAATGGAAATAACAAAATACAATCACTACCAAAGTCTAAATTGGATTTAGAATTTATATATACATACATATGTATGTACTCTCGTCGAGACTAGGTAAGAATGTATAACTTTTAAATTCACCTGGAAGTGGAAACCCAACTCGGGGAAACTCATGAGGGTACAACAAATTCCGGAGCATTTGCAAAGAATGCAATAGATCAAATGGGCGCAATACGCGAATAAAAGTAATCAGCAGTCGAAAATTCTGTGGGAGATGGCAGCTGTGTAAAGCTATTAGACAACTTAAACCTGTAAAATAAGTACAAATATATATGTAACATACATATGTGTGTATACTATATCTCTCGAAATATTTTAAACTGATGTTTGCTTTGCTTCAGATAACCTGTTTGGAGAAAATTTCAAACTCAATTTGACCGGTAATTTCACAAAGTTTATACAACAAAAATTTAATTATATGTATGTCTAAAGTGAATTCGCTATATTGAAGGGAACTTAAATTAGAGCTTTTCAAATGCTGTCTTATCTTAAAAATACAATAATTCAAAATAGTTTAGCGTTTTTTTCAGTTATTAAATCGTTCTTTGTTAGCAGTAGAAAGTTGACCTTATGACAAACAAACTTAAACGGATATGTATATACACACATACGATTACATGCTTGACGAGAGGCAATATCAACTTAAACATTCTTGCTATTATAAATGCGATTACCAAAATTCGTAATAAAGTTACAAAAACCATGAGGATGACTAAAAAAACAACAAAAAATTATAAAACGAAAATGATTATGCTTAAATCAGTTAATGTAAGAACGAACAAATTGAGCAAATTCTGTAAGCATGACTTACTGATTTAAAAAGAAAATAGGTGTGAATTTTCTGGTTTTTAAATTTTAGTAAATTTCTCACCGCCCAAATTGATAAGATTCAAATTTGTTACCCGAATGGTCAAGAGAACAATGAAATCGCCTTCATTACGAAATAAATAAAATTATTGCATTATGCAGATTGTTAAAAAAACAAAAACAAAAGTGAAAATAGATTTAACCAATGCTTGGAAACCTACATTAGTATGAAAATACTCTTATGTATGAATGTATGTATCTACCAAGCAAGTATATTACTCGAAGCACTCATTTTCTCTTAGTAGGTATCACACTGAATTTAAACAGATTAATGTACATTTGTATACTCAGATATATGCACATACCTACATATGTACACACATTTCTTTAACCAACAACTTTTCTCAATCCTTGAAGATGGTTAATTGTCTAATACATACATACATATATAGAAAATACAAAAATTTTCATTACATTTAACAAAGCAGTGGAACACGGAAATGCATTTTTATTGGTTAATCATTTGTTTTTTTTTTCTATCTTTCTTTATATATCGCACTTGTACTATATTTGTATATACGTAAAGTTATTTTACTTTTGACACATAAATATACATCCATATATACATATACGTATGTAATTACATTCATATGGTCGTTTTCCAACAGATAAAATTTTTTTTCTTCATTAACTTACAGGGCAAAATACCTGCTATTTTTATAATATATTAAAAAAAAGTTATTTAAACAAACTCACCGCACAACAACCCGTGAATAAATACGAAAAATTCAATCAAATAAATATGTATGTATAGATTAAAAGTAAAATAAATAAAAAATTATAATTAAATAAAATAAAGCAAAATTCACTTAGTATGTAGAATTTTCATTTTCTTCCAATGTGAAAATATCATAAATATCGTTTTTCCTCTGAGTAATCATGTCAGTTTAAGAATTATTTGTATTATATTATTATGGCACAATAATATTTACATTTGGGGGACACTTTAAAGCGCGAAAGAAAACGTAGGAGAAAACCAAAATAGCAAAAAATAGAAAAATAAAGGTTGCCGAAGCATTCACATTAAAATCACGATAAAGGTATACAATCACATATACATATATATGTCGGTTACATAGCTGTAGATAATACAATAACAAAAAAAAAAAAAACTAACAACAACAACCACTGTTCCGGTCGACTTTTAAATATAAAAACAAAATGTGCGAAAGCAGTTCAAACCATTATGATCGACTGGCTGCTGCTCCACATGGCGCCGAATCAAAAATTGAACTGTTCACTGGCGATTCTGCTGATCGAAAGTGAACCTCTGCTCAAAATGGACAGCGAACGCGACAGCGGCAACAGCAACGGCACTCATGACTAGCTAGAGTGCCTCTTAATCAAAACATCACATTACCATATTTTGTTGTTTTTATATTGCTGCTTTTATAGATATGTATATAAATTTTACATATAAATACATACATATGTATGCACATGCATATATGCTCATATATTGTAGAAATATACGTACATACTATTTGTATTTTTAGAGAAGGTAAAATAAATTTGTTAGAACTATGAGTGGAGAAAAAGAGCCACTAAGGCTGATTACATTTGACAACTGAAAATAAAGGTCCATTTAGTTGCAGCAGATTTTTTACAATACGTTTTTCCCCCATTCAAATAGGTGGGTATCGTTATCGGACATTGTAGTGTAGAATTCAAATAAATTTTCTATAGCAGTGAATTGCGGAGGAGTGTGCAAATAATAATCAACCAGCAAAGTATAGATTCAACATCAGTAAAAGTTGGAGGCGAGTTAGATAAAATTAATTCCAAAAGAATCTAAAAAAAATAATTTTTCATCAATTTATAGGGTCGTTTAGTCCACAGTAAACACTCTACACGTGTTCAAATATCTGAAGAATAGAAAAATTATTTTAATTAAGAGTTCAAACAGGTTTAAAGTTTATTACGTTACAAAGCGTTTCAAGACATATTGAAACGTTTCTTTTAATATTTATTACCTATACGTAAAAAAGTAAAAACGGAAAATCGGTAAAACCTTCTTTTCAAATTTGTTAAAAAACTAAAAAAATTAGTTGCAGTCAAAAATTCAAATTTCAGCCCTAATGCTCTAACAAATCGCTGTTTTGTAAATTGCAAGATTTCGTTTTTTATTTCAATGCATACCTACAACTATAAAAAATATTGAATAGCTTCCTCACGAATTTTATAATTTTCAATATATGTATATTGTAATTGATCTAAATTTAAGCTTATCCAATAAAGAAAAAACAACATGACGCAAATTAAAAAGACTAGCCGAAGTGAGTGCGACAGTAAGTCACACCAAGAACCTCATGAGAAACAGAATTTGTAATGCTATCCTTCAGTGGTTTTGATATTCCATATTCTGCTAGGATTTAGGACCAGTTAATCTAAAATTGGTCAGAAAACAGATTTAACCTAACTGGTAAATCTGATGAAAATTAAAAAGTGTGGTGGGTGGTTTTATTTGAAAGTGTTGAATACAAACTTGAAGTGGTTTGGAAAACAATTTCACAGGTTTAAAATTTTTGCTATTCTCTGAATAATTTTGGCTCGATTTTATTTAAATTTTCCTTAATTGTGTGCATTAACATAGCATAGCTTTCGATTAGCATTGCAAAAATTTCGAAAGACTCGTCTATCATTAAGAAAAAATTGATTGTAGTTTGCACATATTTTTTTTAATATAATAGCTTCAGAAGCCTTAGACAGATTCAAGTTAGAATTCGCGATTTTGCATGAAGACCAAATTCAAGGAGATAGGACTATCTTTTCGCGAGTTATCGTGGACATACTCTCTAAATAACATAAACACGCAGAGACGTTTTCTTAAAACCTGTTTTTTTTTTTTAAATTTCAAACGTCAATTCGACGTTTCGTTTTTATATAAATATAGTGGTGCACTCTGAAATAAAATAGGAAGTGAAAAATTTCACACTGAAAACGTTAAGCAACTGCCAAAAGAACATTTTCAGGCTGCTATCTAGAGTGCAAGAATAGTGCTTTTTTTGTCCAATGGAAAACGCCATTAGTGTGACAGATGTTGGGGCGTTCGCTGTCAAAAAATGCAGTATTGGTATAGTTTTAATTTTTGTGTACCACCCATGATATAGAGTGTGCACAAGTACTCTTCACTTGTCTAACTTTTATCATTGAAGATCTCTACCTGAAAATAATAGATGATAAACTACGATAGAATCTTATCATAATGTGTCGTATACGTAATACGAGTATTTTGACAGGTATTTACAATATGTTACACATTTGCATAGGGATATTTTTTATTAAAAATGGTGATATAACATTTGGCTTTTACAACGGGCAAAAGCTTCTTCTTCTTCTGGTTTATACGTATAGATGACCAAGTTTTGAATTTAGAAAATGCGAAATTAATATTTGAGATCAGTTTATAAAAACGGTTCTTTGTTTCTTTGCAGTTAATAATTTTTTCAACAGAAAAACAAGATCATATCTGCCGTATTGTGTGAACACCTGTCCGTCAACTGACTGATAGGTCCATATCAGTGTGGCTTCACGCCAGGAGAGTCCACCATCGACAAAATATTTACACTAAATCAGATATTGGAAAAAACTCATGAGCTTCAGATCGATACACACCACTTATTCATCGATTTCAAGGCCGCGTATAACAGTTATAGAGACGAGCTATATAGAGCAATGCCTAATTTCAGCATCCCTGAAATGCACACTGCCCAATCAAGATTGGTGAGATCTCACCGAGACCTTTGATGTCAAAAAATGGACTTAGACAAGGCGATGTGATGTCATCCGATTTCTTCAACATCATTCTTGAAAGAATAGTACAGAACTGTCGCGCAAGCACAAGAGGCACAAAAGTCCGTCCAACTCCTCACATACGCCGATGATATTGATATTATCGGGAGAAGGTAGTGTGATGTCAGTGACGCTTTCAGTAAGCGGTAAACGTGGGCAAGACCAAGTATATGCTGTCAATTTTTCGAGTGATTTTCGGATCCGTGTGCCCGGTGAGTGGAGGAGGAGATGCAACGGCGAACTCTATGGGCTATATAGTGACATCGACTTAGCCAGAAGAGTGAAGAGAAGAGCTCTTGATACACCGGTACCCGTTCTTTCGGGTATTACCCGGGAACCAATATATTCGGGTACTCGAAATATGTTTAGAAGCAGCTTTTGATTTAAAAAAATAATTGTTATTTTCAAACTAATCAAATGAATGACAATGTTTCAAATTTTGAATGTTTCAAAATGAATGACAATGTTTCAAATTTTGATTTTCTATTTATACATTTTCTTTGTTTGTCTAGTTTCTGAGAATTTTTGGTAAGCAAAAGTGTGTAACAAAATTACATAGGAAATTAGGTTAATAAAAATGTACTGGGTGTTGATATATGTATGTATACATATGTATGCTAAGGTTAGCAACCTGTAATTGCTGCGTTATTTCTTATATATCTCTCATATTAACACAACACAAACAATAAAACAATTAAGTATGTGGAAATATCTGACGTATGAAGGCGTGGTATCACAAATCTTGCAAATAATGTCTTTGTTTATCGGCACTTAATGTGAAACACCGCCAAAATCAGTCCTGATAGCAAACTGGATGGTCTAAGGAGCATTAAAGTCCTGGACTACCAGATTGTATCATGGGAAAAAATAAAACGGAGCGAAAACATTTTGCAATGCGTTCGCTGCCAGAGGTTCGGGCACGCCGCGTCGAACTGCGAAATGCAGCCTCGATGCGTTAAGTGCGGTAAGAACCACAAATCTGAAGAATGCGCTCTAGGTAGGGATGGAGCATCAGAAAAAAGCCAACTCTCTTGTGTTTTATGTAAGAACACGGGACACACCGCAAACTATCGCGGTTGTCCTAAGATCAAATACATAAAAAGAGTAAATCTGGCTCGACAGCAAAAGGTGGAAGTTAAGCGTCCACCTGTTCTACCACAAACACCAGCCGTTACTCCCCAGGTTACCTACGCCCAAATGGCGGCAGGTAGGGGAAATACGGCACAGCAAGCGAAGGTTGCTTCTCAGGCCCCAGCGCCTAGAGCACCGGAACCGGCAAATGACATGCTAGCTATATTGCTCTCTATCCAGGGGCAGATGGCTCAGCTGCAACGTCAAATTACCGAGCAAGCTACGCGGGTAGATCAAATATACGCGCTGCTGCCGAGCCTAACGCACCTTCAGTCGTAATGGGTACGTACATGGCGGAGCAAACCCTGAAGGTCCTTGCAGTGAATGTAAATTCACTGATTAGGATTGAGCGAAGAGCCACACTGTTTAAGTTGCTTAAAGACCAAGCCCCTGATGTGCTTTTGGTTAGCGAAACTAAGCTAACCAAAAGACACAAAATGAGGCACAAAAGCCACACTGTTTAAGTTGCCTAAAGACTAAGCCCCTGATGTGTTTTGGTTAGCGAAACTAAGCTAACCAAAAGACACAGAATGAGGCACAGAAGGTATAAAATCACGGCTCCTATTTGGATCTCCTGTTGTTTGACACACGAATACAACTGACAGGTACGAACCAACAAACTGTAAACTGTCTTCGCACTTTTGTGTATGACAGTGACCATTGTACCGAAATAACCGTTCCGAACGAAAATGCGGAATTGGATGAGTGTGTTCAAAGGCATTCCTACAACTATAGTAGAGTGCGTTGGGCACACTTCTCCAGGACACTGACTAGAGCACTCTCCTCGAATTCGCTCTACCCACCGTCCAACAAAAATCTGTCAAACGAGGAGATTGACAGATATCTAAAACTAATGGACGAGACAATTAAACGAACAATGGACACAGCGATACCACGGTATCAACATACTGACAACGAAGACCTATTCCGCAGCGCAACCATTGACGCACTTCACCGACATAAAAGTAGACTACTCTCAAGACTGAAGACCTTGTACAGACAGTTTACTGACAGACATAACCCGGAGATTATGACATTAAAGTCGTCGATTAAAAACCTCCAAATATTAATAAAAGAAAATTACAGGTCTTCTGTAAGTTTGTATTGGAACAATAAAATTCGGGCTGTAAGCACCAGCAACCCGAATATGTTCCCGCAAATAAATACAATTTTTCGAAGGAAGGATCAAGACGACCTTTCATGTCTTAAAATCGCCTGGACGACTGACAATGAATGCATACTTTCAACAGCAGGCATAGATCCAAATGAGGCTATTGATGATGACAACTTCTTTGTGATCGAAGATCCGCAGGAGAAGGTCGAGGCTATAGGAGCGACTTTCCAGGAAGTGTATAAGGCGAATGACACCATTGGCCTAAACCACGACTTGGAAAATCGAGTCCTTTTGCACAATTTCTATCTTCGAAATGAAATAGTGAACTGGCGAATCGAGAACTCGGGTTTCACCCAGTTCAGTGACGAGAATATGGCAAATAATGTCATCGCCAATGAAAGGGAACAACCCCCGTTCATTTCGAAGAAAGAGCTTCAAACGATCTTCGATACAATTAGAAGTAAGAAATCAGTGGGAACCGATGGAATACCGAACATTGTGCTTCGACATCTCCCACTAGAAGCGGTGGACATTTGATGATCATATGTTTTTCAAAGTAAGTGTTAAGTAGGTAAGACTTAAGACAGCGTTAATTGCAAAGGAGCTTCGTTAAAATTATACCTTGATTAAAACATCGCCAGCAACATCGATAACGACACAATCTGGTTGTCGGGTCGCTATACCAGATCGAAATAAGTAACTCAGCTTCTATACGGGGGGTACTGTGGTCTCTCTGTCACAGTGTACTTAAGTACAGCCAAGCATAATCTCTCCTCTTCTAGCGATACTTATAGCACCATTCCAGCCAAATGTCACCGCTAGTTGATATATAAAACGAGAGAAGAATCGATCGCGCGCATGAACAGCACATCACATAATCACTTACGGACAATATATTTTTTAAACTATAATGGAAAAAATTTATTGTTACAACTTAAAAGTTGGGTTAAATCTTTTTTTTTATTTAGTTAGAACAAAGTTTCTTGTTAGTTCTGTATATTCATCAAGCCACAGAACCAATTGCTGAGCTTTACTTCGATTGAAAAAATGTTCAATATGTCACACTGTTTCAGTTAATTTTCCCCCTATTTCGGAAGTTTAATATATTAATTTCAGTACGTTGTTAAAGCGCGTATCTTACCAGTATTATTTTGAAGTGATGTTTACTGGCCAGTTAAATACTCGTAAAATAACAACAAATAATTTCAGACGTAACAAAATAGCGGACTATTCAAAATAAATTTTTTTATTGGAAAGTCCTTCTACTTCATTTGAATCTATTGCTTCTTTGAAATAAGCTGTGTAAACCGTAGTTTCAATTGCGTTTTAAGTGGTTATCTGTTTCTAGTTTTGGGCTTCTATCATAAAAGGTCAGACAAGATAAGAAGCTACTTCTCTTTGCGCACTTCGTTGAATGCAGCCACTTTTGTTTTCATTGAACGGAACTTTTACAAGCAACAGCTTGCACAATTTTCTCAAATGTCAAATCCAATCTAGAACAGCAACAAGTAAGTTTGTTATTTCTGTCTTTATCCTTACCTTACTATCTAGGTTCTAGGGCAATGGCACCGAGACAAAATTCGGCGCGTATACCCAAAAGGGAAAATCGGTCTTCGGTCCGTGCAATTTGGAAAAAATATGCAAACTTAAACTACCTTAAATTATTGGTGTTTGACGCCGGAACTCTGCCCATTGTCGGTTGTCTGATTTTGCTTGCAGAACTGCTTCTTAATATTATTGTTATAAATAAAGTACCGTATACCGAAATTGACTGGATTGCGTATATGCAAGAATGTGAAGGATTTTTGAATGGAACTACCAATTATGCATTACTAAAAGGTATGTGAAAAGCTCATGAAAAATCTGCATTTTTCTAATGTTTTCATTTCACTAATTGAAGCCGTATTTCCGCGAGCACTCGCAAAATCGAGTCCCATCAAATAAATTTGTATATCATGCATGTGTAGACCTAAAATTCTGTAGTATGCAGGAGCACTAGTATATTATGAGTCGATAGACATGCAATAATTCAATTGATTAAGAATTTAAATATTGAATTATATGAACATAAATTTAGCATCAGAGTGTTCTCATCAATAATTTATTCGTAAAAAATTAACTTAAATACGAATATCTAGTGCCGATTTTGCTTATGTTTTTGTTTTCTTTATTATAGGCAAATATAACGTATAGATATTATGCAACTTACATAAAGCTATGTGCTCAAAATGTGTGTTCAGGTGACTGCCTGTGCTTAAATCAATCTGATTATACTAGTACACTTATTTATTTAAAACTTAATGCTCGCATGTGAATTATATCATACAAGGTGGCGCAAAATCAATCGTCCAATTTTGTTTTTTAATTACTTTTTTACTAAAAGAAAAATGATTTTGAGTGATGGAAATCTTTATTTGGTCCAATTTTTTCTGTTAAATGGAAAAGATGATATCCGCCAAGTGGCTGCCGCCAATTTTGATACACGTTTGTGCCCGTTTTATCGCATTTTCCATGACTCCGCAAGATTTCCGGCGATAACTGTTCGAATTCCTGTCGAATATTCTCTGATTGTGATTGACTGAGGCTTTTTGGCATAAACCCGCGACTTAAAGTATCCCCAAAGAAAGAAGTCTGAGATGGTTAAACCGGGCGATCTTGCCGGCCATGCTAAATCGCCAAAACGGGAGATTACGCGACGGTTGCACCGTCTTGTTGAAACCACATGTTTACCAAGCCCCACTTATCCAATTCCGGCATTAAGAAGTCGTTTATCATGGACCTATAGCGTTCGCCAGCAGCAGTGACCGTATTGCCGATCGCAATGGCCCAATCACTCCTCCCGCGTGAACGCCGCACCACACAGTGGCTTTGAATGGATGTAATGGCTCTTCGAGCACCACACACGGATTTTCAGTGCTCCGGAAACGAAGATTTTCCTTATTGACGTAACCGCTTAAGTGCAGATGCGCCTCGTCGCTCATGATGATTTTCGACAGAAAATCGTCCACTTTGTTGTTTAGATTGAGGATGGCTTGACAGCGGAGTATAGCGCTCCATTGCTTGTCTGTTTGCATACTACAGCTGTTTGGTTCACAAATGTCAAATATGATTGACGTACGACACCATTTGAAACAATTATAACATCTTCCGATAGGATGATTAATTTTGCGCCACCTTGTATAAAACTTTTTAAAGTTTAATTTAAGCATTCCCCTTTAAAACGTATTTTGTTTTTCCAGGTGATACCGGACCATTAGTTTATCCAGGAGGATTTGTGTACATTTACTCAGCTTTATACTTTATCACATCACATGGTAGAAATATTCGTTTAGCACAGTATATTTTTGGAGTAATTTATTTGCTACAGATATATCTTGTAATACGTTTATATACAAAAAGTCGAAAAGTACCACCATATATCTTGGTGATCAGTATATTCACATCTTACCGCATCCATTCAATATACACCTTACGCCTTTTCAATGATCCGATTGCTATACTGTTTCTTTACCTCGCCATCAATTTGTTTCTGGACCAGCGATGGACCTATGGAAGCATATGCTTTAGTCTGGGAGTATCGGTAAAGATGAATGTGCTTCTTTTTGCACCAGCAGTACTTATATTATTTATTACAAATCTGGGATATAAAAAGGCGATGCAACAGCTTACTATATGTGCAATGGTACAATTGATAATCGGAGCACCATTCCTTTTGACGTATCCGATAGCCTATATAAAAGGGAGTTTTGACTTAGGTCGAGTTTTTGAACACAAGTGGACAGTAAATTATAGATTTTTAAGCCGCAGTGTGTTTGAAAATAAAATGTTCCATATTTTGCTGCTTGCCATTCACTTATCACTTTTAGCATTATTTGCATCACCTACATATATGTATTTTAAAAATTATTGTAGACTGCGTGAACTACAAAAGCAGCTAGAGCCGCAGGTGGAGAGGCAAAACATTGAAGTAAATAAACAAAGGAAAAAGGCCAAACAGGAAACGGAACAAGCATCAGAAGAACTAATTGCTGATCAAAAATCATTTTTAAACTCCTTTGAAAAATCTCTTCAAAAATCATCAGGACAAATGAAAACAAAAAGCATAGAGGATAAAGAAAACCCCCAACAAGAATATTCTGTGCAATTCGACAAATGCACTCAATTAGCATTGCTTCCACTATTTTTATGTAATTTTATTGGAGTGATATGTGCAAGAAGTCTTCATTATCAATTTTATATATGGTACTTTCATTCATTACCGTACTTAGTTTGGTGTACTAATTTTAATTTAGCAACGCGCTATTTGATATTAGGGTTGATTGAGCTGTGCTGGAATACGTATCCTAGCACAAATGTGTCTAGTATAATGTTACATTTGTGCCATTTTGTTTTATTATTCGGAGTAGCTCGTAATATTTATAAAACAAAAGTGTTATCTGAAAAAGCCAATAAAATGCAATAGATCCAAAACATGTTTTTTTTTTTTAACGAACATTCAAAATTGTATCGCTCATAAGAGAAAGAAAGTAAAACAACGTGCATCCATGAAATCATCAGTCCCGATAAAACAAAGAATATATCCGATTTCAGTGAATCAAACAAGCTTATCCGGTATGCAACCCTTTTCATCTCTACAAAAAAAACAGCTAATATAAATAGATGGCTGTTGTAGAAACTACGCACTAAATCCAACCATGTATTGGACTTGCGTTAAATTCTTAACTCTTAAAACCATCATATTTTATTATTTAAAACTACGGGCACGTATTTTTTCTAACTTTTTAATGCGAGTACTGCACCAGCTATAGGGTTACTAAATATTTTACAGCTCAAATATATAATTGGCTTAAGTCCAAACAAAATTGTAATACGAGGGCGGGTCAATAAGTCCGTGACTTTTGGATTAAAACACTGATTTTTTGATAAAAAAATAATTTTATTTTTCAACGTAGTCTCCCTTGAGCTCTATACACTTTGTCCAACGCTTCTCCAATTTTTTTATCCCTTCCAAAAAAAATGATTTGTCGAGGTCCTCAAAATAGGCCTTTGTTTGCGAGATGACTTCTTCATTGGAGTCAAATCTTTTTCCACCAAGCCATTTCTTCAGGTTTGGGAACAAGAAGAAGTCGCTCGGAGCCAAATCTGGAGAATAGGGTGGATGAGGGAGCAATTCATAGCCCAATTCATGGATTTTTGCCATGGCAACTGCACATGTGTGCACCCTTGCATTGCCTTGGTGGAAAAGAACTTTTTTCTTGGCCAAATGAGGTCGTTTTTTTTTTCAAATCGTCATTGAATCGGTCCAATAAGTTGGCATAATATTCCCCATTGATTGTTCTTCCCTTTTGAAGGTAGTCAATGTGGATTATCCCGCGTGCATCCCAAAAAACAGTCGCCATAACTTTATTGGCTGACAAACCCACCTTGGCCTTCTTTGGCGCCGATTCACCCTTAGAAACCCACTGTTTTGACTGTTGTTTGTTCTCTGGTGTGTTGTGATGGATCCATGTTTCGTCCACGGTTACAAAACTGTGCAAAAACTCCTCCATATTGCGATTAAACAACGCCAAACCTTCCTGTGAAGTTGTTACACGATTGCGTTTGTGGTCGACTGTGAGCAAACGCGGCACCCATCTTGCGGAAAGCTTTCTCATGCCCAAGTGATCATTCAAAATTGAAAGCACTGAGCCATGCGAGATCCCTACGGCTTCCACAATCTCTCGCACTTTCAATCTTCGGTCGGCCAACACCATATCGTGAATTTTTTCGATTGTTTCGGGTGTAGAGACCTCAACTGGGCGTCCAGGACGTTCGGCATCTTCAGTGCTTATACGGCCACAACGAAATTCAGTAAACCACTTTTTTACCATTGAAATCGATGGTGCAGAGTCCCCATAGTATTTATCAAGCTTAGCCTTGGTCTCGGTAATGGTTTTTTTTCGCAAGAAATAATGCTTAATAAGCACACGAAATTCAATTTTTTCCATTTTCTCCTAAAATTAGTGAGTAGTCTGATAAAAATAGCTGTCAAACACAAACTACCTGACGCAGCAAGTTTAAATTTTGACAGGAGTCAACTGACAGATCCCTGTTGACAGGAGCAGTGTTGCTGTTTCAGTAAAGAGGTCAGAAATTCAAAAAGTCACGGACTTATTGACCCGCCGTATAAGTATAAGCTCACAATAAAATAAATTTGATAACCTCGAACTAGTTTATACCTCCGGATTACTTTATTCAGCAACATTTAATGAAATGTGTGTATCAAAAGAAAGCCATCAGGAGCTAATAAATTTTTCTTATTGAAGGCCCTTAGATATTTCATGGAGTTTTAAAGCAGTTGACTGTGCTCAGCGGATCCAATTTAAATGGGAATGATTAGATATTTATTTTACGTCGCGGACAATGAAAATAGCAGCTAAAAACCTAAATTATATCAAATCTAACGTTTAATTGTGGTTTAGACAAAGTATATTTAAATTTTGTTTATTTATAAACAACGAGAAAAAACAACTTAAATCTACTTGTAAAGTAAGTTTTGCTTAACTGTTATACAAATTAACAACTATCTTAATCCAAAGTATTTAATCTTTCTTATAAAATGCATAAGATCCATTGAAAGATGGCGCAATGCATTACTTATTTAAAATCATTTGCCAATTGCATATAAAGTTTAAAGTATTATAACATAATAAATAATAAAAAAAAAAATCATTCCGTTAGTCTGCACATGAAGTAGCAACAGTTTGATGTGTTGTTTGCAAGCTTTGCTCTTCTTCTTCGTGTTGTTGTAACCGCTGTCGCATCTGATCTTGTGACTTCCGATGTTGCGTTGTGAAAAATTTTAAAATTGATGTTTCACTGTTTCGTCGACTTGACGTTGGCGTTCGTTGGTTTTGATTATGCAGGTGGTGAGGGTTTGAATGGGAAGACGAAGGAGACATTTGATCAGCAGTATTTAAACTAGTACGTGATGCTCGTCTCCGGGATACTGTATTACATCGCGGACTTTCATCAGATGAGCGAAGGCTTTGTAAACGTGGAGAGGATATACAACTCTCCATATTGTTTCGATCAAGTTCATCATTATGTGAATGCCGTTCATTTTGAATTTTATCTGATAAGGTAACGCTTCGACTTGACATTAGTTTTTGTTTTCGAATTTTTGTAAGCCAATCGACCTTATCTTTCAATTTCCGTTTAGGTGACATAATGCCTAAGTGTGGTGCATCCCCGTCAACTACGTAGTTTGGCAGGTTTGAAGTAGGAGAAAATATCACAGATGAATAAGCTGAATTAGATGTTGAAGGAGATGATGCACCCACTGTTGGCTGTGTATTCGAATTCCCCAACGTTCTTTCACTTAATGGAGAAAGCAGTTTTAAAGATGCAAGAGCATAGGCGCTAGTTGACGGAATAACGTTATCAGTTAAGGTGTTTGAATTAAATTTGTTTTCTTGATTACTATCTTCTGGAAGGTCTCTTATGGGACTTAAGAAAGATTCGTTTTCATTACGATCCCCGTATGTCGAAGACAATTTTGGTGTACTTGGGGTTGTTGGACTAAATAAACGTCTTCCTCTGGATTCAATGACCTTTGGTCGCTTTTGCTCACTCTCTCCACGTTCGTAACAGCCTTCACCTACCATTTCTGCGAACGATCTTTTTGTAACAGCTTTTTCTTCAGTGCTTGGGGTTTTTTCATTCTGTTCAACAAGTCTTTTGAGGGATCGAGGTGTGCATTCCAATTCTTTTAAATTGTATTTTCGTCCATATAATTCTGTTCTGATTATTTCATCCCTTGATTGACATACTTCAGCCTGCCCTCTGAAGTGTACACTATTGACTTGGTCAATATGTTCTGGGCCTATGCGCCATATCTTATGCCTTGCGTCATCACTACATGTAACAATTGGTCCATCACCATATGATCCCCATGCAACACAGGTTACTTCTACTGTGTGTCCTAAAAGAGCCACCAGTGGCTCAGATTTATTTAAATTCCATATATAAGCCTTTTCGTCGCTGCTTCCACTTACTAAATATTTCCCATCTGGACTAAGGCAGGATTTAATATAGAAAGTACTATTCCGAAGGCCATGGTAAACTTGAAGGGGTTTTGTAGAATAAGAGAAAAGATTGTAGCAATAAATTGAATTGTCCATACAATTGGCATACAATTTGGCACCAGCTTCGTCAATTAACAAATTCGTAAAGCCTTTGAATGTTGAAGAGCCTGCATAGGGTAAGCTGTACTTCGGCAGAGGTTCCTTTTTATAACAGGTGTAATTTCTTCGCAAATCCCAAACTTTTATAATACCATCGCCGGCACCACAAGAGATTAACGTATCACTATCCTAATTTTATAAACGAAATATGATTTTGAAAAAAATTTAGCATGCCAAATGTGAATAAAAATATTAAATATATAAGAAAACATATCATATGTCATACCTGGAAAACAAGGCCCGTTATGCTACTTGTAGTTGTATTCTGACAAAGCTTAGGTGTCCTTGTTTTTTTCTTCTGAGAGACTGGGGTGCTTGGCCCACCAGAATGCCCGCTATATATACAGTTGTCAGCTCTTGAAGTCAAATTTAGGTTAAGATTTGCTCTAGTATCCCAAATCAATATTGCTCCGTCTCGCCCACCAGTGGCAAATACTGATGAATCGCTTTTACGGAAAGCTGCTGTTTTAACAGATCGGGTATGACCATTGAAGACTCTATTAGATCGAATGTCAGAACCATCTACATCCCAAAGGCGGGCAGTGTGGTCGCCAGAAGCTGAAACAAATTTCATTTGTCCGGGCGCCCATTCCAAATCAAATACAGCATTAAAATGACATTGGGGTGCAGCTAAAGCTTGTTCTTCTGGTTCCCCATTTCTTATTGTTGTATCTTGTAAAGCAATCTAGTAAAAATGTAATTAAATAAATTAATTAAATGATATAAAATTGAAGTCATTACCTTTCCATCTTCGTTCGCTATGGCTATAATGTGTCTATAGTTATTGCAATTAGCAAACTTAGCTGAAAATATTGGGGGTTCTGGATTATAGTCCGAACTGTAATTGCTCGGGGTGATACCTCGCCAGCTGTCTTCTTTAGCAACGCACAGACGATGAAGAGCAAAGTCGTAAGTACGATCATTTGCTGAAAAGGTACAAATAAACACATTTTTAAAGCTACATTACTGAAATTTGCATGATCTACACTGTTAAAATTTAATTATTTTTCTTTCATTTTTATAAAACCAGCTTGTTTTTTTTTTTGGCGCAAATTCAACTTATAAAAATGTTTTGTAAACATTATTTTCTTTGAACTGTAACATAACCTAACCATTTATATGCGAGCCGTTATCACTTACATATTCCTTGCTGTTTCTCAAAAAAAGACAAAACCCGATTCATATTTAATATTAAAAATCCGTCTTATTGCCAGTTTCAAAAATTTAAAAGTGAATCTTTTTTTTCAGCGGATTACTGCGATCGGAATCTGCCATTTGTCAAAATATCTCATTTGCGCGCAATTGTCAAATGCACTTCTGTTTGTTTTGTTCTTTCATTATTTATTCGACTGAAAAGTCAGAACATGCAATTTTCAAATCATTGCCAGATGAGAAAAAAATAAAATTAACGAATAACACGCTTTTTTAACACTCCATTTGTACTTATGTATACATATAATTAAAAAGTTTAATATTAAATTATATAGTTGTTGAAGATTCTTTTTCATAAAATTTCTTCTGATTTTGAATCCAAGCATTTACTCTAGTATCTCATGTTTGATATCTGTGTATCATGCATTTGTACATATAATGGTTGCAAAAGAATATCATTTAAATAATTATAATATATATACACCAATACCTCGTTTTGCGTTTTTTCGAAGTTGCGTCGCTGCTGAATTAGTACTAATTTTCACTATGCGTCGTTAGATTTTCCAAATTGCGTTGTGTTGGGTTCGAGTTTGAAATTTGAAATTTTCTTTTTAAAAAGTGGTATTTTCGTAACCCTGCAACCTGTCTTCGATCTTTACATACATGGTTTGCTAAAGAAAATCATAATTCACTTTGCGTCGTGTTTTTTTGGAACGTAACTACGACGCAAAGTAAGGTATTGGTGTATTAAAAATTTCGATTGAAAAGGAGATGACTCAGAAGTAAATTCTTACTATTTTCGACATATGACATAGAAATGGAACAATGTCTCTCACTAAGTAACCGTCTAGTTAATTATTTGCATTCAATTTAAAATGGATTTTTATTTGATTACGTAACTCTATTAAACAAAAATATATATATATACGAGTGTATATATAAATAACGCTAGAAGAAAAGTAACTACAAATTAGCTTTCTTAATAATCCTTGAATAGTATGCATCAAAGTTTGTTATTTTGATATTTTGAAGTATTTCGTGAATGTTATCATCATTGTTAGGTAGGAAACGGTTGATGTATGGCGTTTGAGATATAAGAGACGACCAGGTAGTACGATTTTTCGTACAATGTGAACGGCGCTATATGTAGCTGTCAATGTGTAGCAAGACATTATGGCATCATCTTTCGGGCTTAAAAGCTACTTGATTTGGGGCAATTACATTTTTGAATTCTGTATAGCTACATACCTACCTAAGTTTGGCAATAGGTTAGACAATGGAACGAGTTCCAAAAAGGGAGATGGACGTACCGACTAATCTCATAGATTGAAAGTTGAGTAAAACGAAAACACGACGAACTGAATTACTATCTTACACAGTTCTTGACGGGTCAACACCAGAAAACATAGTTCAATGTATGTTGAAACCCGAAGTTCTTTAGGTTGCTGTGAACTATGCAGCAATACAAATAATGTGCGATCTAAGGAATTTAGAACAGCAGCAGAGCGCGAGTTAAGCATCCCGTGATGAAGCAAAAAGCTCAAATCCGTCTCGCGAAAACATAATTTTTGATGCGGTGTAAAAATATTACTCGCACTTTCTTGTGATTATTTGAATTATTATGTGATCATATGTCTAATAAAGTGTTCTATACAATTGGAAATAACATAAGTAATTTATTTATTTCATTACTTTTTTAATATTGAGAGCTAAACAATTGATTTTTTAATTTACTCTTGTTTCCAACTGTTCCTTCTAACAAATGTGTATACTTTCTGTCTTCATAGTTCTTAAAAGTGGCATCACTGATAAGAATATTTAGCCTATACTTAAAATCGAAAATTTTCTTCGCTGTCATTCGCATTCCATCGTTGTTCGTGTTTGTGTTCAGCCACTGCTTCTCATTTGGCCACTGCTTCAAGTAAAAAGTGTCAATTTTTGTTCATCACTGTAATTGGGTGTGGTGTAGCAAATTTCTATTTTGCATTATTTTTGTTTAATTTGTTAAAAACAATATTTCGTTTAACGAGACAACGTGTTTGTTAAAATGTTAAACTTTTTCTGCTTCTTCACATTGCTAAGTGTTATTGCATTGTTGTGCCAGTACGGTGATGCGCAAAGAACTCCAACCATTTCCTACATCACACAGGAACAAATCAAAGACATTGGTGGAACCGTTGAATTCGATTGTTCCGTACAGTATGCAAAGGAGTATTCAGTTGTTTGGATAAAAATGGATAGTGAACCCGTTTTTCTTTCCACTGGCAGTACGTTAGTCATAAAAGATTCACGTTTCGCCCTTCGATACGATCCGAATTCATCAACATATAAATTACAAATCAAAGATATTCAAGAAACTGATGCTGGCTTGTATCAATGTCAAGTAGTTATTTCAGTTATACATCGTGTGACCGGTGGTGTTAAACTTTCCGTAAGAAGACCACCTGTTATATCGGACAATTCTACACAGTCAATTGTGGCTTCCGAGGGAAATGAAGTTCAAATGGAATGCTATGCTGGTGGCTACCCTGTACCAACAATTACCTGGCGTCGCGAGAACAACGCCATCTTACCAACAGGTAAAATAATTTTGAATGCATAAGTAATTACGAAAACTTTTTTTTTTGAAGTCAGCTTAAATGATAAATTACGTAAGAGTATATTCTTCCGAATTCATTGTGCCCTCAATAAAGGCGGAATTCAAGTAAGCTCTAATTGATACTAGAATTATTGTTGTCTTGTATGTGTCAAATTTTCTGTTCGGTGCACAGCGCTGCATGACTGATATTGTTTATTCGTAAAACATTTCCCTTTGTGGCTTCCCCCCAATCACTTACACATTCACGTATCTGTATGAATCATTCAGTGAGTCTAATTTATTTTGTATACTATTATTAATCTTTATAAAGTATACTTAGTATTTTTTGTATTTTCCTGCAAAGTCTTAAAAAAAACAAATCTTTAGAAAAATCAATATTTTTCTGCCAAAACGAAATCACTTGAGACGCTTGATATACGAGTACTTAAGGGTGAGAGGTGGCATGCAATCTAAGTCTGTATATTCATGTACCTGTTCATAGGGATATACATATGCGCGTACAAGAAAAACGCGCGGGATGTGATGTTTGTTCAGTTTGTATAGATGTTTCAAAATTGTTTATATATATATAGATACACAGTGTTTTATTGTTAAAACCTGTACACACATGTGCATATGTATATACATCTATACAAGAAAATATCATCACGAAATCACATATACGCATTAGAATAAAGATTTTAAATATTACTTTGAGTACGATAATATTTTAATTTATATTTTGTTTTATTTCAAAAATAAATTTAATTTATTTAATGTTTATTTATATAAGTAAAAATTAATATTTTTGCGAATAAATGTAGATAAAGTAGTCGAAGTACCTTAATAGATTAATTCGAATATACATTTCTTTAATCGAGAAAAGCTTAAGATCGTATAGATTACCATTTATTTGGAATTCAGTAAAGTGTTTCTGTGAACCGAAAAACCTTCGGTTCCATTTATAGTCAATATATTTACCTAAAAATCTGATTGCATGCCGTATACCTGTACACCAATATAACAAGTGAGCAGGTGCAATAAATGGAAACATTTTACAATATCTATTGTAATCTCTAAACACCTTTGGTCCCATTTTAAAATATATGCATATCCTATTTATTTATGTACATCATACACTATAGTTGAACATACAAGTTACAAACTATTGTAGAGAAGTTTTTACCTGATATTTTATTTATTGTTCTTATATTATACTGGCGAATTGATGATTGAAATATATATTTTTGTGTGATACATTATGTATACATATGTAGTGTGTACATTTACAGGTCTAGAAACTTATATACATACGATGTTAATAATAGCAAATATAATAATACTGATAAAGTATCAACAATAAACGATTAATACGGACCAAAATCCATCGAATTAAGTATTTTTGTTTATTTTCAAAACAAAAAAATAATTTTTTAAAGCCATGTGACTTTCAAAGTGGGAAATTTGCATATTTGTGTAGTTTAACCTGTTTAATTACTTTTTATATGAGTTTTATACGCAATGCTCGTTTTTCCAAAAGTGTTCAACAACCTTAATTGTACAGGAAAGTTTATATGTAGATAACAATTTGTATAGATAGCTTACAGATTCAGTCCTAATTGTTAGATTACGAGTATATGCGCACTGTTAATACCTTTGTATGTATAGGCTTATGTGTGAATAAACTATTTCCATCAAAACATTATTAAAAATAAAAAACTAAATAAAAATAATATGCTTTAGAATAATATTTATATGTTTTCAATTAGTCTAAGTTTTTTCGGACCTGAATTTCATGTGGATCATAGGTATTTCATTTCATTATTTAATTGTAAACCTATATGTTTTTACTAAGGATTTTAGTCGACCGATGTGAACGCGAAATTAAAAGACTTTTTCATAGGCAGAAGAGTTTCTTTTCTTTCGGAGATTTGCCGAAAAGCAGATTTTATATCAATGTTTTCAAAAAAACGATATATTTAATGTTGCAATTCCTGAAAGGTCATAAATTGAAATATAAGAAATCTGTATTGTTACTATAATTTTGTTATGCAAATGTTCATACACAAAAAGCTCTTGGTAAGTGTAAGTAAATTAAATTGCGTGAATAAAAAATATGTTTATTTATGTACTCCTTCAGAAATTCCATATCTGATTCATAACCTATGTTCAAATATATGTATGTTTATAACAAATTTCAAGAAGAAAACTTGTGCAAATTACAACTAAACCTACAAAAGATTTACCCTTACAATATAAAACCAACCTACTCCAATAATGGCTCCCCAAGGAAACTAAAGATCCACATATGTAGATTAGACTTAGTCTTAAGTACTCAAACAGACCGCATAAACATAAGTACATATGTTCACCATGACAACACCGCTTTTTTGCGGAAAAAAAACATACAGGGTCATGATCTTCCTTATCTCTTTTCAATTGCTAAAAACAGCGATATTATTCATATATTGTACATATATAATATTATACCCACTTTTAATCTCGTTAACGCTATTTTACTTATCACTTATTTTAACTTACCTAAGATGTAAGCACTTACCATTTTTTAATTCATTTATATTTTGATAAAGTTATTATTGTAATAACCAAAAACCTAAAAAGTTTTGGTTTGATGAACCCTAAAAACAAAATATATATCTACGCTTAAAAAATTAAATTAGTTCTTTTTCATAAAAGTTGTAAAATGCGGGCGCGCTTCGATTTTTTATAAAAAATAAACTGAAGTAGAAAAAATTGAATTTCACTGACGTCTTTAAAAAGAGGCTATTGATAATCAAACTACCATTTCTTCTTGTGTCAATAAAAATCGTTTACATATACCAAAGAATATTAGGATTTTGACATTTGAGATTTGAGTATTTGGAATATTTAAAATTGTTTATGTGTTAATTGGAGTTAGTAATTATAATAATATAAACACTCAAGAGTGTATGGATCAAATGTATGTGCGCAATTCAAAGTGCCTCTATTTCATCAAACTTCTTAATAATTAATACTAGATTTGGTTAAAGAAAATTATTTATGCAAACTGGATACATACATATATGTAAGTATGTGTGATATTTTCCTTTTTTTTTCAAGGTTGCACAAATCATTCAGTTTTCCCTTCTAATGGATATTAAGAAATTCTATATTCAATTGAAATTGAAAAATGAAAAAGGCTAGAATGGGTTTCTCCTTTAGAAGAAAAAATATTAAAGAAAAAAAAAAATACTTTTTATTAATTAATGTTTCGTTTTCGTTTTTGGTTGATGTTTATTGGTCTTTGAAGAAAATCAAGTGCAATTTCTTTTGTTTAATCGAATGTAATATGTTCATGACGATCGATTATAAACTCTGAAGAAATCCTCAAAATTCTTGACGAATTGATATATTAAAAAAGATAACAACGTAGTATTTGTTTTTAACTAGTGGCTACAAAATAAGGCATATTTTCAGGAAGCTAATTGTGCTCTTTTGCAGAAGGGATTTGTTATGGAACCTTTGATTGATTATGTTTTCTTTTAAATTCGATATAATCCTATACACATACATTTACTTGTTTGACACACAGTTTGATATTGTTCCCTTAATAATAATATTTGATTTAATAAAGCTGACAAAACACCACTTCGACGTAATAGTATAATAGCGACCTCGACATTGTGATAATATAACATATAAACTGCACCCCATTTTTTAAACAGAACGTGCATTAATAAAGGGTGAAAAATAATATAAATAAAAAAAAATGTTTTGTACATATAAAGTATATGTATGTAGAACATTAACCATGTATTCGTATATAAATTTTAAGAGGCTTAAGCATACCATTATAAAAAGGGTTTTTTTATTGTTCTCATTATAAGTACCAATTGCAAGCACTGTGCAATTTATGCCTCTTCTCCTCCATTCACAATAATTATTGTGGATATAAAAAATTATATATGTATGTGAAGGTTATTTTCGCTAAGTGCTAAGGAACTGCACTAAAACTCGCATCTTATTCATTTGCAAGCGAGTCCGTAACGACGTAATCTATGAATCTATTTGAATTATATAAGAATAAATGATTTTTAAAAATTATTCTTACGAAGATTTGAAAATACTTATACTCCAAACATTAGAAACCCGCAAAGCGCACAATTCTATGTTCCAATCCGTGGATGAATTTCTTTTAGAAAAAGTTGGATTTAAAAGCAATGTTAATAAATATTTTTTAAATGAGAGGCTTAATAATTACTATTCGTTAGCTTAAGCATTTACACGTAGCAGTCACATGACACTTTGACTTAAAAATCTAAAACTAAAGGAAATGGTGAAGGATAACCATAATAGTTCAAGGACAAGTAAAAAAAGACAAATGCATAAAAAGCGCTGGAACCTTTTATTTGGAAAAGCTTCTTTCCTTATAAATATAAATTTATTCCAAATAACCAGGATCTCAGAATTCATTCTAAATATGTGAAGACTTTATTCAGGCCATACTAACTATTCAATCATCAATCTAATATGCCAAAATCTCTCTTATTTAAAAAACAGATATATATAGTATAGCTAAACAGTTTACTGAACTGCCTTCTTTGTCTGGCTCAAGTTAAAAAGCGGCCGTAAAAGTGTTGTTGCTAACGTTTGCCTAAGCTAAGTTGCGACGTTGCATCCACGTTTCAACATAGCCAGATGCAAAACTTGTGAAATATCAAAAATTATATTTAAAACGGCGGTTGGATTTGTTTCCATTTTGATAAAAATGAAATGCATTGTATTGTGTTTTTTTTATTATTATTTAATTTTTCTGCAAAATTTTTATTGTCTGTAAACCGCAGAGAGTCCGATTCCGTTCGATTCCTGGCTGGGTCACCAACAACTTATCAAATCGCCATCACCCTTTCGGCGGGCAATGACAAACTCCCGAAAGTAAAATTGCCTACGAAAAAACTTCTAAGGAGTGCCTAAAATGTGACTAAAATGATAACATGAGAAACACAAATGAGTGTCAAGAAGTTAGGCCATGGCCAATACCGGCCTGTCAGCGCCACAGTGTTTTTAAATAATCACAATATTTAATAATATAAAATACTTAATTGATTTAAATTTACTAACATACTTTTTTTTACAGATAGCGCTACATACGTCGGCAATATTCTAAAAATCAATTCCGTAAAGAAGGAGGATCGAGGAACTTATTATTGTGTAGCTGATAACGGTGTTAGCAAAGGTGATCGCCGTAATATAAATTTGGAAGTTGAATTTGCCCCTGTGATATCAGTTCCACGTCCCCGTCTTGGCCAAGCTCTCCAATATGATATGGACTTAGAATGTCACATCGAAGCATATCCTCCACCAGCGATTGTTTGGTTAAAGGATGATATACAACTATCAAATAATCAGCATTATAGCATTTCACAATTTGCTACTGCAGATGAATTCACTGATTTAACTTTACGAGTAATTACTATCGAAAAACGACAATATGGCGACTATGTTTGTAAAGCTGTAAATAAACTAGGCCAGGCCGAAGCAAAAGTAAATCTGTTTGAAACCGTAATTCCAGTATGCCCACCAGCCTGTGGTCAAGCATACTATGGAGGTGCTGAACATGTAGCTGGTAAGACATTCGCTGTTTTTGGAATTCTGCTGGCTGCTTTATTTACTAGATAAACAAAGAAATGATAGGCTGCTAGATATAGTTTTAATATCGTTTTATAATTTTTGTTTGGAAGGTAAATTATTTTTTATTATTTTAATTGTATTAGCTGAACGTAATGTTTCGTTTTTTTTTTTTAAATCTCTAACATTTTTGTTCACTTTAAGTGGATATTGACTCCAACATTGTTTGTACATTCCATTGAACCCCGTCCATTTTTTTGTTGTTTTAATAAAAAAAAAAATGAAATCTAGAATCTCAAAATTGTGTTCACAGCAATTTGAATCTTTACGTAATTTTTGCGTACATTTTAAATCTAAGAAAATTGTGAATTTTACCATTTTTTTACATTATAATGAACAAACGAAAGTTGTGAATCATGATATTGCAATTTATATTACATCACAAAAAGTTAAAATTGTAAAAAAACACAAAAATATCGAATATAGTTTAAGATACACATATATTTAAGTTTTAAAAGAGTACACAAGTAAATAAAAAAAGAAAAGCAGCTTTTTCAACAATTATTCGAATAAAAATTGTGTACCTATGTATGTAATTTTTTTATAAACACATATCGCAAAAATATAAAACTCAAGAATTTTCAAAATTAAAAAATATATATATACATACATTCGTACATACCTACATATAATTATACACATTTACAAATATAAATAAATTTATATATATATATTTATACATAAATCAATAAAAATTTGGCCTTAAGATTGGAAAGGTTTTGATACATGCATACACATATATATAGCTATATATACATAAGTAAGTAAATTTTTAGAGCAGAATTTGTATACAATTTTTTACACACTTTGCTGAAAAATAAAGCAGAAAACTGATAACATGTCTTTTCTTTTACTTTGTTCTTGCTTTTCTCTCTTGTTGTACTTAGAAAAGTGATTATACAAAGTGGGTACACAAATCTCACACACAATGAAAATCGTCGAAATCGTCGAAAGAGTTTTAAACGAACGTCTTCGGCAAATAATAAAGCTCGATAATAGCCAGTGTGGATTTGTTGAAGGAAGATCGACGGTGGACGCAATCCAAAGCCTACGAATAATAATGGAAAAGCACCGAGATTCGTCTAAGGATTTACACATGGTATTTATCGACCTCGAGAAAGCATTCGATCGAGTGCTTAGGGATCTTATATGGGCCGCGCTGAGGTCGCAAAACGTACCGGAAACGTATGTTAGAATAATACAAGACATATACGGAAACGTGAAAACTGCGTTTAATAGCTCTGCTGGACTAACAAGAGAATTTCCAGTTAATGTCGGAGTGCATCAAGGAAGCGTACTTAGCCCTTTCCTCTTTAACGTAGTATTAGACTATATTTTAAAAGACTGCATGCGCGAAGCAAATGTAACGCCAATTCTCTTCGCTGACGACGCAGTCATTCTTAGCGATAACGTCGAAGATTTACAGAACGATTTAGATTCATGGAGAAATGCGCTAGAGAAAGGGGTTTAAAATAAGTCGTTCAAAGACGGAGCATTTGACGTGCCCATTTGCGCATCCGTTGCGACCTGTTCCGGGTATAATGTTAGACGGAATAGTTCTTCCGAAAAGCACTATCTTTAAGTACTTAGGATCAATCGTTAACATGGAAGCGAAATGTGACGACGACGTAAACCACAGAGTGAGTGTGGGATGGATGAAATGGCGGGAAAATTCGGGAATCTTTTGCGACCGAAAATTTCCACTTAAATTAAAGGGGAAACTCTACACCACGGTTGTTAGACCAGCTCTTATATACGGTTCACAGTGCTGGACAATGTACGAAGCGCTTAAAAACTAAATGGCGGCAGCGGAAATGAAAATGTTAAGGATGTCTAGTGGAGTCACTAAACGCGATTGCATTAGATCCACGCGTATAAGAGGAAGTCTACATATAAAGAATTCGGTAACCGAACAGCTTGAGGCGAAAAGAATAAGCTGGTATTGCCACGTTCAAAGAAGATCTGCGGAAAATCCGGTTAAAAAGGCACTATCAACTACGGTCACTCCAACTGTAAGAAAACGAGGTCGGAAAAAGAATTCCTGGATTTCTCAGATGGCAAATGCGCAACAATGCCTCGGGCTAACCACTGAAGCGATCCAGGACCGAGCATTATGTAGACGCGTTCTGCGGTCTGCGACATTAGCCAACCCCATAAGCGGAGCAGCAGTGATGCAGTAAAAATGGGAAACTCGTTACGCATAAGTTCGTATAACGAGGAAAGGGTTAATAAAAGGATAAGAAGAAGACACAAATCTCATTTTAAATGTATACAATTTAAAAACTTAATTTCGGATTTGTCGAAAAAAATTGTATTCTTTATTTCTCCAATCTAATCTAACACTTTTTACTTACTGACTACTGGTGCCCACTTGGCATTCCCTTAAATTACTTTTTACTTTGCTATCTCAGCTTTATTTTTTATGTTGCGCGTGTGACTTTTCCGATACTTGACACTTCCTTTGCAACTTTGTTGCAAACATTGACTTGCCGTTATCGTGAAAAGTGTGGGAACATATTGTATTTGACTCTAAAAGGGAAATGAAAACATGGATCGGGTATCGGAATTTGTTGGGTACATAACCTCTCCCCCGTTAGTTTGAAAATTCTCCTGAATTTTTATATTTTTGGGAATTTGGTTCTTCATTATAAGTTTCAGTTTTTTTATTGCTTCTAGTAATGGTTATTATTGAAATACTGATTATGATCATGATTATTAATAAAGTTGAGATAGCGATGTAATTAACATTTTTATGAAATCTTAATATTTTAATATTTTCTAAGTTTACAAACGTTTTTAACATAATTTCCTTAAAGTCTAGCTTCCTAGTAAAATTGATTTTTTCTTCTTCATTGTAGAAGAATCTGTCCACAAATTGTATATTTTTATTGCCAAACGTTTGACTAAGTATTTCTATTGAGCAATTATTGATAACAATTAAATAGTTTCCACTTAATTTTTTGTTTCGATCATCGCAATGGTTTATAATTGTTTCGTTATTCATGTTTTTACACAGTATAGTATATTCATCTAGTGATACAATTTCCATTAATTTATTTTCTTTCATTTCACAGTTTTGTTTTGTAATACAATTGTTTATTGGTATTAAATCTTTTTCATATAAAATTTTATTGTCGTATTGATATTTAGTTCGATTAATTTCTATAACATATTGGTCTTCAATTATTATTTCCTGATTTCTTTCTGTGGGTACTGCTGTGATAAGCTTAAAATCTACTAGTTTATAAGTATGTGGTATTTTAATTGCAATGATTAATTTCCCTGTGCTATATTTTAACAAACCTATTCTTATATTCTTTAACTTATATAAATCTAGTTCTGTCTCGGTTATTTCTGTCGCCGTCATCAGACTTGGGTGGACAAGTCCTTGTTTAACTAGAGCAATACTATCTATTATTTGATTTAATTTATCTTCTAGAATTCGTAGTTTCAAGGTTTGGTCGATTTTGAGCTGTTGTCGAATAATCCGCTTCTCGTTATCTGTAAGTTCTTTATATGTCTGGATTAATTGGTTCCTATCTATTTCTATGATGCTCTTAAGGTCACTGATTGTGTCATGAAAATGGGAATTGATTTCGATTTGTTTATTTAGGTTAAAAACTGCATTACTGTCATTTTCTTCTATATTTCTAATATGTTCTGTTATGTCCTGTCTGTCATTATAGTCCATAGTTCCAAATAGCCACATTTGTGCTGTACCTATTAGGTTTATAAGTCCTCTTTTTTGTCTTGTCTTTCCGGGTTCTATTGCTTTTAGTTTTGCTTCAATGTTGGTTACTAATTTTCTAATTGTCACGTCGTCTGCTATTTGTAGTGTCCTTAAACTTTCTGTTATCATATTCAGGGTTCGGTGAAATTCGTTAGTAACAATTATGTGAAGTATTGTTTTTGTATCTTTTATTATTTCTGTTTGTCCCATGTTGATTAAAGCGTATCCGTTGTCAGTTGTTAGTGGGGTTATTTGTAGTGTAGCTATTGCTGGTTGTGTTACTAGTAAGGTCAGTATTAGATATGTAAATGTCGTCATCTGCAAATTTACGTGGTGGCTTAATATTTATTGGATGCTCTTTATCCATTTTCTTAAGTCTATACCTAGGTTCATTTTTGTAATAGTTTCTCCTATAATTCTTAACTGGTACTATTTTCCTATTCTCTCTATATTCTTGCCTATCTTGGTTTAGTTTATTAATGTATTTTTCTTTTTTCAGTTTTATCCTGTTAGCAAGTGTTGCAAAGTCAGCAAACATTGCTTCTTCTGGGGTCATTTCTATTGTTGAGTGATACCTATTGTTATAGTTATTGACTGCCCTATGGACTTTTTGAACTAGTGTTAAGTCTTCGTTTCTAATTGTTACTAATTTCTCTTGGAGGGTCGAATGAAATCTTTCGATATCACTATTTCCCGTGTGTGTGTTTGCTTTGGTTAGGTGTAACTCAACCTGTTGTTCGGTTAAAAATGCTTTGAAGTTTTCGGATCTAAATTCGTTATCTGTTATTAATTTTTAAGGTTTACCGAACTTCGAAAAGTGTTCTTCTAAAGTTTTAATTTTCTTAATCCAATTTCTATTGGCTAAAAAATAGACATATGCTTTTTTTGTTAATTTATCTATTAAGGTTAAAAATGATTGTTTCATGAAGTAATAGATGTCCATATGTAAAATTTCGTTTGGCCTAGAAGGTGTTTCGCTTATTTCAAATTTAGGTTTATTCGGTTTCCTTTCATACTTGACTTCTAGACATGTCTTGCAGTTATTAATTATTTTTGTTATTTCTTTTACTAATTTCGGATAATAGATTTTATTTCTCAGGCTGTGATATGTTTCAACGATACCGCTATGTAAGCTTTCTTTTGTGTGGTAAATTGAAATTTGTTTCTGAACTTCTTCCAAAGTCTCTATTTCCCTAGCCCTCAGAGTTGCCTTTACGAATTTAATTTTCTTGTCATGACTAAAAAGTTCAATTAAAAGTTGTTGTATCTTATTAAACGCATGATCAGATAGTTCAGTGTATACTCCTATAACACCTGGTTTAATGTATCTCCGCAATAAATCGGTCCAATAACCTATTTCTCTAGTCATGTCTACGTAAATAATTCTTCTATTGTGTACCACTTCTATTTCTGTGTTAGTGTCGTTAGTGAGTATTATTTGTGTTTTATAAATATTTACTATTGTTTCTTTTATTGAGATATGATCTAACTGTTGTTCATCTTGTGAATGAATTGTGGCATCTTCTGAAATATTATCTATTGATTGACAGTCTATTTGATCGTTAAAATTAGCTTTGTTGTTAATCTCCGGAATTCGGCTTAGAAAGTCTGCTATTTTGTTTTCTTTTCCTTTCAGATATTCGATGTCAAATTGGTACTCTTGAAGCTTTAGTAACCACCGTTGGTTTCTTTGGCTAAATTCCTTTCCGGTATATTTTTTATTTAAGTATTTTATGGGCATATGGTCAGTTACTATTTTAAATCTTTTACCCCATAGATATGACCTAAAATAATTAACGGCCCAAACAATCGCCAAGAATTCTTTGTCGGTGACAGAGTAATTCTTTTCGTGATCGTTCAGAGATCGTGAGGCATAACACACGGGTTGTCCTTCTTGCATTAGGACTGCCCCGATCGCGTAATTACTTGCATCAGTATTTACTACAAATGTTTTATTAAAATTTGGAAATTTCAGAATTGGGTGCTTAATAATATTCATTTTGAGGGTTTCAAATGCCTGGATATATTCGGGATCGTTTACGTTTATAGTTTTATCTTTCTTTAAATACTTTATCATTGGACTAGCTATTTTAGCATAGTCCTTTACAAATTTGCGGTAGAAGCCAGTCACTCCCAAAAAGCCAAAGGCAATCCTTTCTGATTTCGGTAGTGGATATTCTTGGATACATTTTACTTTAACTGGGTTTGGTTTCATGCCTTCAGCTGTTAAGACATGTCCTAGGAATTCCGTATTTTTCTTCATGAAAGAGCATTTATCGAATTGGACTTTGAGATTGTGTTCAGCCAATCTCTGAAATATTAATTTTAAAGAATTAATATGTTCCTGTAAGCTGGTTGAAAAAACCAGTATGTCTTCTAAATAGACGACGCAGATCTTGTTAATATATTCCCTAAGAATCTCATTCATCAACCTTTGAAAGGTTGCTGGAGCATTCTTAAGGCCAAATGGCATTCTCACGAATTCGTACAATCCGTTTGGTGTAACGAAAGCTGTTTTATGAATGTCATTGGGATGCATCTTTATCTGATGGTATCCCTTAGCCAGATCTAACGAAGAAAAATAATGAGCTCTTCCCAATTTATCCAATATACCGTTTATATTGGGAATGGGATATTTATCATCGATCGTAATTTCGTTTAATTTTCTATAATCTACACATATTCGAAATTTCTGTTGTCCCGAGGTATCTAATTTTTTTGCTACTACAACTATAGGTGACGCGTATCTACTATTTGATTTCCTAATTATACCCTGCTCTTCCATTTCATGTAGTTGCCGTCTCACTTCTTCGTCATGTTTAGGTGGTAGTCTATATAATTTCGAGTTAATCTGTTGGTCGGTCGTAGTTCGTATTTCATGCATTATAGAGTCTGTATTTGTCAATTGGTCTCCTTCCTGATAAATAAGATTTGTGTATTGATCTAAAAGCGTTTTTATTTGTTGAAATTCCTCTTTATTTAAGTGACTTAAGTCAAGCTCTTTTTTACAAGAGTTAAGTTCGAAAAAATCAAGAGTTGTTTCGTTTTCTATTGAATAGATCGATAATTATGATCCATTCTTTAGAATAATTGTTTTCTCATTAAAATCAATCGTCTTAACTATTTTGCTCAAGAGGTCCATACCTACTAATAAATTAAAGGGCGTGTCTCCTAAATCTCTTCTATACCACCGTGTGGCTCCTCTTTGATTGTAGTTGAATTCCGTTGGTATGCTTGTGATTATTCTCTCAATTACTTCAGTAGTTACACTATTGATAGTTTGGAGTTTAAGTTTTACCTTTTCAAAAATCCTAAATTTACTACAATCTACTCTACTAGAATTAACTATGCTCATAGTTGAGCCTGTGTCAACCAGAGCTTTGTATTGTTTATTGTCAATTGTCAAGTTTGTAAAGATTTTGTTTCCGAGGCCTAACTGAGAAAAAACTCTGGTTCGATATTATGAACCTCCTCGTTGATTTGTTTACCCTGTTGCTCTTCTACGCTATCGTTATATGATATTTGTCCTACTTCCATAGGTTGCAAGTTTTGTTGCGCATTTCTGAATTGACCTGAACTATTAAAAATTTGTTGTCTATTCTGTCCTGTATTTAGATTTGGCCTATCATTGTTTTGCCTACGCTGTCTTGAATTGTTTTGTGGTGTTTCGGAACTACGTTGCCTATATTGTCCTGAGTTATCCTTATAATTATTTGAATTTCTAGTTTGATTATTTGGATTGGGGTTATTACTTCTGTTGTTTTGGGTTGGGTTACTAGTGTCGTGTCTGTTGTTATTTTTATGATTTTGTGTTGGACGCCTATCGTCTACTACGAATTTCCTATCTAGATTATTATAATCAAAGCCAATGTAAGAATATAATATTTCTTTTATCTCATGTAATATGAATTTATCTCTTATATCACGGGATAAATTACCCGCTACAAGCTGTTTAATCTTATCTACTAGCACCGTGTAAAAGCAGTTTTTAGTTTCTACAGGCTTAGTTTCATATGTTGCAAATGTGTTCACTTCTTTTATTATTTTTTCCACTTGTTGATTTAAATCAGAAATAGAACTTACCCTTAGATTACTGATTCTTCTTGAGATTTCCTTGTAACTAACGGTTGGTCTGAAATGTTGTTTCAATAGTAATTTTGCTTTTTCCCATCCTTCTGGTTGGTTGTTGATCAATAATTCCTTGGCTGGTCCTTGAATTTTCGTATTGAAGATAGCCTGCCATAGCTCTTGTCTGGTGTTATTATCTACACTGTCTAGATGAATTTGCGCTACGGTAAGAAACTGGGTTAACCCTTCCTGGTCACCGCTGTATTCCTTGATGTAAGCAATCTCTTTCATAATCCCCACAGCTCGGCTTTGGGTTGGATTCCTGCTAGCTAAAGCTTCCAAAGCTATCGTAAGTCTTTCTACGAACGCTGCCTCCATTTCTCTTTTAATGACGTCTTTGAAAAACTGGGATATTCTATCTTTACGATGAATGGTGGATGTTTGATGTTTTTTGTTAAGTTTGAGTCAGCACCTGGTCTAGCTTATTTTTAGCTAACCTTTTAAATAATGTTAGATCACTGGGTCAATAAAGTTTCACTTAATATATCCGGTTTGAGGTTTATCTTTTCTGATTTTTAGAAACACTTCTTCCTCCGGTATACTATTTTATCTAATGTATTTTTAGAGGTTTTTATTTAACGGGTCCAATAGTAGAATATATTCTCACACTTGGTACACAGTTGCACGTATGCTCCTCCAAAAGTTTTTTTTTCAGAGTCGAACTTTTGCCTTGATCTTGAGAGACACTTCTCACATTTTACGCATTTTCGTTTCGCTCGTTCTCATATGGATTCAAAAACTGTTTGTTTGAATCCTACCGACTGCGCCATTTAAAAACTTAATTTCGGATTTGTCGAAAAAAATTTTATTCTTTATTTCTCCAATCTAATCTAACACTTTTAACTTACTGACTACTGGTGCCCACTTGGCATTCCCTTAAATTACTTTTTACTTTGCTATCTCAGCTTTATTTTTTATGTTGCGCGTGTGACTTTTCCGATACTTGACACTTCCTTTGCAACTTTGTTGCAAACATTGACTTGCCGTTATCGTGAAAAGTGTGGGAACATATTGTATTTGACTCTAAAAGGGAAATGAAAACTGGATCGGGTATCGGAATTTGTTGGGTACATAACCTACACAACGTGAGTTTGGAATTTTATTTCTCGTACCATATTCGGTGGAACAAAAGCAAGAAACAATGCTCTGATTGAATTGGATGACGGCTTCGACAGCGTTTGTTTCGATGGGACTATCATCTGAGCTGATCTTGATAGAAGTGAATCACCGCTGTACATTATTTCTGATATGCTCATCAGTAGAAAGGTGATCATGAAGAAAGGAGATCTGATCTGTATCTTGACATGGAAAACAGTCTGCAGCAAGGTGCAGTTTATTCGGGATCTTATTCAACATCTACTTAGCGTGAGCAGATGACTTGACCCCCTACAGATCAAATCCAAAGATTAAAATCATTAATAAGCGTTTGCAATATGATTTCAACGGGATAACATGCCATTGCTTCGACTGGACCTTGGAAACCCATTTTCATAAGACCATGTTTTTGATCATGCGACCTTGGGATCTGACTAGATCGAAATCTATTCTTTTACAACCATATGAATATTGCTCTTTACAGAGGCGAAAGTACTTCTGCCCTTATGAAGAGACTATTTTATATCGAAGAATTCGATGTGAGGGTAAAACAATTCTGCTAGATCGCTTTTATCCAGGCTTGGTTATACGTTTATTATCGAAAAAGAAGAGAGTACTGTCATCAAAGGAATATATTGGATTAAAAGTAACATACAAGAGAACATTAGTAATAAATAAGTAGAGCGTCGAAGACGGAACAGGGACTGAAAGCAAAAGTTAAATTGAAGTAGCCAAGACATAGAAAAATTCGATTCAGATTTACCAATCACAAACACTAACAATACCTTAAAACCTTATTGTGTCATCATCTGATTACATGCCACGGAAACAAACCCCGAACCTCAGTCGAAGCTGAGAATCTGGAAAGATTACTTCCGTAGACTGTATAACGGCGACGAGGAAACAAATACCGCTGTCAGGCAGAATGAACCTTTCAGCCTGGACTATGATGACCAACAATTCCGTGTACCCGTGTACTGGATGAAGTGAAAATAGCAATATCTAAGCTGAATCTCTAAAATATGGTCGGACGATCCTTAAGAAAGGAGACCCTCTGAACTGCGCCTGCTACAGAGGCATCAGTCTTCTTAACATAGTGTACAAGATCTTATCTGCCGTATTGTGTGAACGCCTGAAACCGTTCGTCAAAAACCTGATAAATCCATATCAGTGTGCCTTTAGGCCAGGAAAGTCCACCATTGATTCTCTACCTAGGCTCCGATATGAATTCAGACAACAAAGAATAAGTCTTGCCAATCGCTGTTTCTTTGGGCTAAAAAGCCTAGTAAAGCCCTCTTTCGAACAACTAAAGTTACCCTTTATAAGACCTTAATAATCCCAGTCCTATGGCGCAGAGGCATGGACATTATCAAAAGTGGATGAGGGTGCTCTTGGTGGCCTTGAGAGGAAAATTCTTCGATTGATTTTCGGTCCCGTCTGCATTGAAGGTGAGTGGAAGAGGAGATACAACGACGAACTGTATGGACTGTACAGCGACATCGACCTAGCCAAAAAAGTGAAGATCCAACGACTAAGGTGGCTGGGTTATGTAGAGCAGATGAGCGCCAATGCTCTGGTCCGAACAGTCTTCCACCCCGGACAGTAGCGCCACCTAAAGTAAGTCATCACCTGAAGTAGCAAATCAGCCTAGTTATTGTTATATAACTGTTATTAGTGAACAACACCAAATGAACAACACGAGATCTGAGCTTAGACTAAATTACTTTATTAATTCAAATGACTTACTAACTAGCATACAGCATTGTTTAGAAAGAAAGAGAGATGGGAGAAGAATTCTCTTTGTACAAAACACTTTTCCCGCCTTACAAAAAAAATCTTAAAACAAAAATTCATTTCTAATAATGATGCACAGATATACATATTTATATAATTATATATTATCAAAATAAATTTTCATAGTTAGAAAATGTTTTTTAACATTTATTTATATATTTGTTATTCTAAAATCTAACTTCTTTCATTTTCTTTCTCTTCATTTGATTTATATGAGCTTCTTTAATAATTCCATTGACTTTCAGTAAATATCAGATTTTAAAATATTTTTTTATTACTTTAAGTTTACTTTATTTTGAGTTTTGTGAAACTTGGACAACTTCACATTGTTCTATGTAATTTTCCAAGTCCCTATCTATGACAAACCACCACACATACGATCTTACTAGTGTCTTGGCCCTCACAACGCCTATATGCCCTTCATGAACTAAACACACACATTCTGACTAGGTTGCTAGAGAAAGTCTATTTACAATACAGTCTATATACAAATATCCGTTGGCCACTCAATTCTAATAAATCCATGCACCTTTATAAATACCTCATCCATTTTTCTTTCCAGTCATATGTCCTCATTATTTAAAGGAAAATCAGAAGATTTTATAGTTTATACTATCGTTTTCAACTTCTGTTGCGTAAGCAAGAGGCAGTCTAGATAATGCATCTGCGTTTCACATTGGGCAACCCTTTTTATACTTTATTGAATATTGATACATGGAAAGTAGAATTGGCTTTTTTTGTTAGTTTGTTGCCAAATTATTCGAAGACCTCCTTATGTGGAATAAGTATTTGCTCCACCTTGTTAAGTGAGAAACTGGGTAACTGGAACACTATACGCGAGACTGGGTCAAATGGCCCAATGGATTCCACTTAGCCAGTTTCTACTGTACTAATACTAAGTTACTCATGCACTTCTTTTTATCTCTACCATCAATCAAAACATCATCGAAATATTTGCGCACTATTATAATGCTTTTTAATATTTCTTTTAAAATACATGAAATATATGTGGAGCCGTTTTCAAACCGAAAACTAACCTTATACATATATTGAAATATTAAATGCGACATGTAAATATGCACCCGTGAGGTCAATTTTGTAGAACGGTGAACAATCTGACAAGTCTGCCAAAAAATCATCTATTCTGTGTAAAACTGAGTATTCCATTTTGATAAACCTATTCACCGTATTTTTTTTAAACTTACACATAACCTTATCGATCCATCACCTTTGTTAACTATCACCACAGGACTTACCCATTTACTCCTCCTAACTGGAATCAAAATCCCTGCCTGACATAACTTCTCTAATTCCTCTTTTATCTTTTCCCTTATGCTAAAGGGAACTCTGCACGCACTACAAAAAATTTGATAGGCCTATTTAACTAGCTCAATTTCTGCATTGAAATGTTTTATTACCAAATAAGAGAATATTGAATCTATCTTTAGTCTTGAAAAATTTTCTCCAGTTTAGGTATATGAACTCTAGTGAATTTCTACCTAATAAAGCCTTAAACACATGCTTGCTTTTAATTATTACTAGAACCAGATTTATACGATTTTTCATAGGATTTCACTTGCACACAAATTTTTCCTGCTATAACCACACTATCCCCCGATAGAAGCTTTAAGGAGTTACTCTCTTCAGTTAACTCACAGTGTTTAAAATTCCTGAAAAAGTCAGTCATGGCACACAGACACACAAGCACTAGTTTTAATTTCCATTGAACATTGAAAATGTTACTTCTTCAACTAATTGCTCAATTCCTAAAGGTTTCTTTCCATTGTGCTCCACACAATTCAAATATTCTAAATCCGCTGATTTTTGATTTGTCTGATTTGTTTTCTAAAACAATTTCTAGCCAAATGTCCTAATATTCCAAAATTAAAAAATTTAAACTTTATTTCCAAATAGACTACCAGTATATAGTATGCTATGAGCTCTTCGCCATTATCCTCTTGGCTACTGTTATATACTCGTATCTGTTGTAGTGGACAAGATCAAATGAATAACACGAGACCTGAGTTTTGATTAAATTACTTTATTAATCTAATTGACTAAATGGCTACATCACCAAGGTACGGTTGCGGATATCCCAAACTACGCCCACACAAACAAATGCTGTGAGAAAATTCGACGTCAGACGGCTACAATCGCAAGACATCGTCAAGTCCTTTTTCGATCGAGTGTCTCTAAATCTCTTAAGAGGTCCAATGCCGCCAGCATCAAGCATCGAAGACACCTGGAAACACTGCCAACACGCCATCAGAGATGCCGCTTCTGATGTGCTGGGTTTCACTCGTCCACCACAACGAAACCAACGAAACAACGAAACCAACGAAACAACGAAAGCAAAAAGCACGCAATGTGGCACTGCAAAAAAGACCAGAGCTGCTCATGAGCTCTATGAACGGAAGAGGAGAGACGAGCACCGGCTTCTCAGGAGGAAGAAGAAAAAGCATGAGAATCGCGCGATCGAGGAAATTGAGAGATGCTACTCCAGGAATGGGGTTCGGAAGTTTTACCAAAAGGTAAAAATAACATGCCACGGAAACAAACCCCGAACCGAAGCCTGTAGAGATGAACAAGGAAACATCGTAGTAGAATCGCAGTCAATGCTGAGGATTTGGAAAGACAAATTTTCTGCGGACTGTATAACCAAGAAAGGAGACCATCTGAGCTGCGCCAACTACAGAGGCATCAGTCTCCTTAACATCGCATGTAAGATCTTATCCGCCGTATTGTGTGAACGCCTGAAGCCGTTGGTCAAGAACCTGATAGGTCCGTATCAGTGTGGCTTTAGGCCTGGAAAGTCCACCATCGACCAAATATTCACACTACGGCAGATCTTGGAGAAGACCCATGAGCTTCAGACCGATACGCACGGTACGATCGGTTTTAAGGCCGCGTATGACAGCATCTATAGAGATGAGCTATATAGAGCAATGTCTAGTTTTGGCATCCCTGCCAAACTCGTCCGTCTGTGCAGGATGACGATGGAGAATGCACGCTGCTCCATCAAGGTCGGTAAACATCTCACCGAGACCTTTGATGTCCAGAAAGGATTTAGACAAGGCGATGCGCTGTCATACGATTTTTCCAACATCGTACTTGAAAGAATAGTGCAAAACTCACGAGCAAACACAAGAGGCACTATCTTTCAAAAGTCCGTCCAACTACTCGCGTACGCCGACGATATTGACTTAATCGGGAGAAAGCAGCGTGATGTCAGTGGCGCTTTCGCGAGTATTGAGACGGAAGTGGCGAAAATGGGTTTAGCGGTCAATAAGGCAAGACCAAGTATATGCTGTCAAGCAAGAAGGACAACCAACACCGACGTCTCGGGCAGAACGTCACCCTCGACAGATATAACTTTGAGGTAGTTAAGGACTTTATCTACCTAGGCTCTGCTATAAATACAGACGACACCAGTGCTGAGATCAAGCGAAGAATAACTCTTGCCAACCGCTGTTTCTTTGGGTTAAGAAGGCAATTGAGTAGCAAAGCCCTCTCTCGGACAACAAAAGTCAGACCTTAATAATCCCGGTCCTGCTCTATGGCGCAGAGGCATGGACATTATCAAAAATGGATGAAGGTGTTCTTAATTGCTTCGAGAGAAAAATTCTTCGGGCGATCTTCGGTCCCGTCTGCATTGACGGTGAGTGGAGGAGGAGTTACAACGACGAACTGTATGGACTGTACAGCGACATGGACCTAGCCAGAAGAGTGAAGATCCAAAGACTGAGATGGCTGGGGCATGTAGAGCGCATCTACACCAATGCTCCGGTCCGAAAAGTGTTCGAATCTGCTCCCGAGGGACAGCGCAGTAGAGGAAGGCTAAGACTCAGGTGGCGCACGCAAGTGGAAGAGGACCTAAGCAAACTTAGCGTGCTAGCCAGGGATCGAGCTGGCTGGAGAAGCTTGTTGACTGAGGCCCAGGTCCACCCCGGACTTTAGCGCCAGTTATATAATAGGAAGAGCTTGCGCTGCTCGCAGACCAGGTTAATCTACTATATACGTATTTTTTTTTATTAATAAATATTTATTTAGCTATTTTGTACTTTATTTTATTTTATAGATACATAACTCAAGTTAGAGTATAACATGAGAAATTACTATATTTTTGAATCTATACAAATTGGTTTAAATTTTAATTAAGTTTCGTAATTCATTGTAAATTTTAATTTAAGTGCCTTATAGAATAACATATTTATTATTTATTATTTATTAAGTTATGGTTATTCCTTAAGTTATATGGCTGTACATTCATCATAAAAGACAGTTTCCTACTCAGTCGTTCGTGGATCTCCGCAGAGAATATACGTGTTCGGCTTTCTTATAGTGAAAAAGACAGTGACATAGTGTTTACAACAAAGATAATTGTCGGTATTTTGGTATTAGACTCGGTAGCCTAGCAGTTAGCGGCGCCGATCATCTAACTGTGGTGGGATTACGAGTTCGATCCCTGGAAAAACTTGACACTTTTTTTTTTTTTTTTGTTTTATTATTAGTGCAAAATAAAAACAAAAACAATATTAAATAATAAAACCACGTGATGGATGGTGGAGAGCGCTCCGCTCTTCCCATAACGGGAGTTGCGAAAGGCAACAATGCTGTTGCCGGTGCCGTGGCGAAAGCTATTCAGAGGAGGAGGAGGCTAAGAACCACTCCTAATTCAAAAAAAATGAAAATGGGTGCAGCCTTGGCAACAGAAACAGCACAGCAACGCAAGAACAAATCAGATAATGCGTTGATGCACATCACTGATGAAGTGCAGTATGTGGGGGGCAACAACAACTTTGCCTCTTTAGCTGCGTCTGAATCAGAAGATGAGGATGCGGAAATAAACGACATAAACAGCAGCATTCAAGAGCTGAAAAAGAAAGTGCTTGCAATTAAGCAGAGACAAACTGCACGCAGGCAGAGGGAGCAATCCGAAGTGGAGAGCTCCCAACAACAAAAAGAGCAGAAAAAACAACTGCAGCAACAACAAAACCAGCAGCAGCAGAAACAACAACTGCAGCAAACAAAACAGCAGCAGCAGAAACAACAGCAGTTGCAAAAACAACAACTGCTGAAACCACAGCAGCTTCAAACACAGAAGCAGCAGCAGCAGCAACAACAACAGCAGCAGCAGCAACAACAACAGCAACAACAACAACAGCAGCAACAACAACAACAGCAGCAGCAGCAGAAGAAGAAGGAGAAGGTGCCTCCTATCAACACCTACAAACTTGAGGTAAATGCTACCAAGGACCTATGTAAGTTGGTCATTGGTAATAATTTTAGTATTAAGAGATTGGGAAACGATCGCCATGCCATCCACTGTAATACAGTGGAGGGCTATGCGAAAGTTAAAGAGCTCCTCAAAGAAACGACGACGGAGTACTACTCATACACACCGAAGTGTGAAAAGCGGCAATCGATGCTGCTGAAGGGGTTGGAAACGTCTTCTGATCCTGAGGAGATCCTGGCACTGCTCAAAGAGAAGGAGTGCGAAGGACTCAAATTTGTGGGGGTAAAGCCATTTACCACAGCTAGAGCCAGGCGGGAGAAACGAGGTCTGCCGTTCTTCCTGGTGCAGCTCAGTCCCGAAAGCCGTCTGGATAGTCTTAGGACTATCAATGTCCTAGACTACCAGGTGGTTCACTGGGAGAAATTAAAAAGGAGCGAAGGCGTTATACAATGCGTTCGCTGCCAGAGGTTCGGGCACGCCGCATCGAACTGCCAAATGCAGCCTCGATGCGTGAAGTGCGCAAAGAACCACAGTTCCGAAGAGTGTGCTCTGGGTAGGGACGGTGCATCCGATAGGACGCAGCTCTCGTGCGTGTTATGTGGGAACGTGGGACACACCGCAAACTATCGGGGTTGTCCTAAGTTCGCCGACATTAAAAAAGCAAAACTCGCTCGGCAGCAGAAGGTGGAGGTCAAACGTTCACCTGTTAGGTTTCAAACACCAGCCGTCACGTCCCAAATTTCCTACGCCCAAATGGCGTCAGGTAGGGGGGCTACGGCACAGCAAGCGGCTGTTGCTTCTCCGGCGCCAATGCCGAGAACAACAGAAGCTGCACCTAACATGCTGGCCATCTTGCTCGCAATCCAAGGGCAGATGGCTCAGCTGCAACAGCAGGTGCAAGAACAGGCCAAGCGGGTGGACCAGATCTACGCACTGCTGCCGGGCTTAACGCAACACATGTCGTAATGGGTACGCACATGGTGGAGCAAACTTTGAAGGTCCTTGCGGTGAATGTTAATTCACTGATTAGGATCGAACGAAGAGCCGCGATGTTTAAATTGCTACAAGACCAAACTCCTGATGTGCTTTTCGCTAGCGAAACCAAGCTAACCGATGAGCACGAACTGGAGTACAATAATTATATTGTTAAAAGAAGAAACCGGCCTAACTCCCAACGTGGAGGCGGTGTCGCGATCTTCATTAAAGAAGGCATAGAATTCCACAGAGTGTACAAGGGAGTGTTACGCAGGTTCCGGGTGTTAGAGGCAGTCGTCATTTACATCCCGCTCCGCAGTGGAAAGCGGCTGTACTTGGCCTCTGTTTATGCATCTGGGGCTTCACAATCCACCTTATTCATTACAGAGCTCGACACACTTTTTCGACTTCTGAGGCTGGAATCGGGGGAGAATTATTTTATAATCGGCGGGGACTTCAACGCTAGACACAGAGATTGGGGAAATAATTTGCCAAATACTAGAGGGAACCTACTACTTGATTGGTGGGGTCAGCACGATGCCATGTATAGACTCGGTCTTAAAGCGACGGATAACCCGTCGTTTCCAAGAGGCGGGTCTTATTTGGATCTATTACTGTATGACGAACGTATACGACTGACAGGTACGAATTTACAAACGCTTAACTGTCTGCGCACATTCGTGTATGACAGCGATCATTGCGGTTTTAGCACCGAAATCACAGTTCCCAACGAAATTGCGGAATTGGGGGAGTTTGTCCAAAGATACTCTTACAACTACAGTAAGACTCGATGGACACGCTTCTCCGCAACCTTGACAAGAGCACTCTCCTCGAACACGCTCCACCCACCGTCCAATAGGAATTTATCAAACGAGGAGATCGATAAGTACCTTAAACGAATGGACGAGACAATAAAACAAACTATGGATACTACAATACCACGGTATAAAAAAACGACTAACGAAGATCTGTTCCGCAATCCTACTATTGACGCACTGCACCGACAGAAAAGTAGACTTCTGACAAGACTAAAAAACTTATACAGACAGTTTACAGACAGACAAGACCCAGAGATTAGGACACTGAAGTCGTCGATTAAAAATATTCAAACGTTAATTAAAGAGAATTACAGAATTGCTGTAAGTTTGTATTGGAACAACAAGGTTCGGGCTGTAAACACCAGCAACCCGAATATGTTCCCACAAATAAATAAACTATTTCGAAGAAAAAATCAAAACGACCTTCAGTGTCTTAAAATAGCCCGGACAACAGACAACGAACGGCTACTAACAATAGCAGGCATTGATACAAATGAGGCCGCTGATGATGACGACTTCTTTGTGATCGAGGATCCACAGGAGAAGGTTGAGGCCATAGGGGCGACTTTCCAGGAAGTATACAAGGCCAATGATATCATTGGCCCTAATTATGACCTGGACAATCGCGTCTTGGTGCACAACTTTTATATTCGAAATGAAGTAGAGAACTGGCGATCCGAGGGCTCTGGTTTCACCCGCTTCAGCGACGAAAATATGGCAAATAATGTCATTGCTAGAGAAGGTGGCCTACCCCCCTTCATTTCGAAGGAAGAACTCCATGAGATCTTCGACACAATCAGAAGTAAGAAATCAGTGGGGACCGATGGTATTCCGAACATCGTGCTTCGACATCTTCCTCTAGAAGCGGTGGACATTTATACCACCCTGTTTAATAATGCAATGAATAATGCACATTATCCAGCGCATTGGAAAACGGCGGTGGTTCAACCTATCCCCAAAAAGGGAAAGGATATATCCAATCCGGCGAATCTTCGGTCGATAAGTCTCCTTCCGAATATCAGTAAGGTGTTCGAAAAAGTAATCAATAGAGCTCTGAATAGGTGGGTTGAGGACAAACATATAGTTCCGGATAATCAATTCGGTTTTAAGGCAGGACATGCTATCTCACATGCCGCGTCTAAACTGGTGTCCGATATCCAATGGAATAAAGCCAAGAAACAGTGTACTGGTGCCTGCCTAGTTGACTTGGAGAAGGCTTTCGACACTGTATGGTTAGAAGGTCTTTTCTACAAGCTGGCTAGTCTGGGTATCAGTAAACCACTCTTGTACATTCTTTATAATATGCTAACCAACAGACAGTTCATCGTGAAAAATGGTGATGTGACTTCTGTTGGAATATTTCAAATTAAAAATGGTCTTCAGCAAGGCGCGGTCAATTCGCCGATCCTATTCAACATTTATACAAGCGACTTGATAGGTTCACTTCCCCATACTATTGCGTACGCAGACGACTTGATAGCGTACAAAACAGGTCCAAAAATCGAGGTCATTAATACTCTCTTACAGCGTGACTTCGATAAGATAAGACGATTTTGCGATGACTGGAAGTTCAAAATCAACTTTCAGAAGTCGGAAACCATTCTTTTTAGGACGCCGTTGTCTGGAGCCTCTAGGGACACCAGAAAAAATTGGCGAAAGTTTTCGATCATTGGACAACACGGACAGCCTCTTGCCTGTCGAACTGTAGCCAGATACCTTGGGATCTGGCTAGATCAGTTTCTGTATTTTAACAAAAATGTAGATGCTGCTCTAGCCAGAGCTAAAGGCGCTTTTGCCCTTACAAAGAGACTGTTTTATAGCAGCCAACTCGATGCAAGGGTAAAGATAATCTGCTATATGGCCCTTATCAGGCCCATGCTGGTATTTGGGTGTCCCGTGTGGTTCAATGTAAGAGCAAGCTTAATGGAAATGATTCGGGTGTTTGAGAGGGCTTGCCTTAGGGCTTGTCTTCGCTTGTACAGAACACCAGAGTCGGAGTACAAAAAATTTTATCCTAATGAGGTCCTTTACAACAGGGCGAACCTAATACGAGTGGACAACTTCGTAATTAAGCTGACTCGAAGGCACATTGCAAGAGCAATGGCCTCGACGAATAACCTGATATCCGGGGCTTACTACCCCAATTACCTTTACCACGAGAGTGTGCGCTCCAACGGCTTCGTTCCACCGGAAGCATTCCTCTACTTTGATCAGATAGGGTTGATCCAGGAAAGATCAGCGATCCCGTTAATCTTCCATGTCGCTCGGACAGCTGGGGACAGGCGACTCAACTACAACAGAGACGTCGCACACGGCAGGGTGGATCGTCTCAGGTTCAGTAGGGCGGTGGGGAATCGCGATAAGAGGGATGTCGTTCGGCAGCACCAGCATTTCTGGTGGTTGAATGATGGGGAAGATGTTTCGTCGTCGTTTCCGTCAATTACGGACCAGCCTCACTAATGAGGCAGAGCTGACCAATCTATTTGCTCTGTAAATAGCGATGGCCAGCTTACATAGGTTTAGGTTAGCATTTAAGAAAGATATGTATATATTAGTATATATAAATGTATATACTAATATATGCATATTAGTGTGTATAATGTCTATGTGTTTATATGTGTGTATTGTGTATCTAGGTTAGCTAGACTAAGGTTTATTTTAAGTTAGATATTAAGTTCTTATAAAAAATACAAAATATTGTCCATATGCTAAGTTTTTGTTAACAATGTTTTTCTTAGCCTTAAGTATAGAAAATAAATATCCGAAATAAAATGTAAATAAAGTCGAAAGACATAGATATAAGAATTTAGAGTAACTTAGAGTGCCTGTGTAGGGCCAGTAAGTTAGTATAAGATTGTTAAGTAATTGTAAGCTAGCATTTAAGCATTTTTTGTTAGAATGTAAGAAGTAATGATAAGTAAAATAAAATGCATTTAAAACTAAAACTAAACTAACAGTTTCCTACTCAAATAATTTGGTATTCAATTATTATTATTTTTTTAAACACAAAAAAAAACGCACACATTACAATTCTTTGTTTAATATTAATCCATCTTAAGGGCTCCAACACATAGTTTATTCTAAACTACATTCTAATATGCATTTCATTGCTTTGTTTTGTAATTTTTAAATTTTATTTAATACTTCCACCAAACTCAGATACAATATATCATAGTTGCACAATATTCAAAATGAGGCCTTATTATCGTGTTATTAATTTTAATCGATGTTAAAGTACAAATATCCTTTTTAATTCTTCTAAAGAATCTTATTCTCTTTGAAGTTAAATCACATATGTTTTCAAAATGCGATTTGAATATTTACTATCATTAATTATTCCTAAATATTTGATTCGTTAAGCACACTCAAAATCTTCGAAACGGTCACTCGGCGAAATATCAATAAAAAAACATAACTTTCGTTTTCCGACGTTCAATTTAAATTTTTTCATATTAAGATAGTTTCTAATATTGTTAATGTTAATTTTTAAGCCTGGTTTTGTAGTTATTAAGATTGTTATCTGTTACAAATAATAAACCATCACTTACATATAAAAACTACCTTCTGCATGCCGTTAATATTATAATAAAAATAACAACGGCCCTAGTATAGATCCGTGAAGAACAACTAATTCAATATTCAACAGTTTCGATAACACATCGTTAAACTTTACTACCTCTCTTCTGTCAAACAGAACCAATAAGGATTTGAACCAATTAAGTTCCACATTTTTCATACCTTAACTTGTTAGCTTTTGCAGCAATATGTCTCAGTCTACGGTTTCGGATGCCCTTTCTATTTCTACTTCTGTCACATATCTGCATTGGAAGAACGTTCTTGTTTTTGGGTTACCTCTTTGATGAAGCTAAGAGGTTGCAGAGCTTTGCATTAAGTAGTTTAATTATTTTTCTTTCGGTTCGCTCTTCGAAACTTGAACATTTTCAAGCCTGACCCTCTGAAGATATTTGTTGAACAAGTTGAAAACACGCTTTGTCCAGCTAGCAGTATATCCACTATCGGGTTCTTTATGTGGTGACTACTGCAACTAAGCGTAGGTACTTCTCACTTGAGAAACACTCGCTGTGACCAATGCATTTTAATATTGGCCACTGTCAATTTTCCTTAGCACTTCTCGCACATCTTCCATCATTGTGAAGGGTATTGTAAAGCTGAACAAAAACTAAAAATTGGATTTAGGCCTGTATTATGGTTGTCGATCATAGATCAAATTGATTGTCGATGCGACTGATTTCAAGATTGGTATAATACAAAGGATTGTATTATTGCGAATAAAAATCATAAAAGTGACTATTGTGAATACAATATTTGTTTGACAGTTTTTGTTTGCTTATTTATTCATTGCCGCAATATTTTTGAAAAACTTAATGAGAGAGCTCCATTGAATTGTGGTTAAATGATTCAGATGATGAAAACTACAATAACTATATTCTTGAAATGACCAAATAAAGAAAACACATACGAGATGCCCTGAACACTTTAGAATTGGAGGAAAGGGTGTTGGTTTTCCGTTCGAAAAATAACATATACATATCGCTCATTTACTTGAAGAATGTTATAACTCAAAAAACGCGAATTTTGAGCTAATGATGCAGAATTATTCGTTTTATCATGCGTCATATTGTATAAAAATTTCATATTTATGTCTTGCATACTCTCGTTAGAAGAGAATATGCGTTATTTCATTTCATATGTACCAATAGTCAATTGAAAACTTTAAACGCGTTTCCTGCAAAATAGAATTTTTTGAGTTATGACAGTCTTCAAGTAAATGAGCGATATGTAGCTACAATTTATTTTCTGCAGTTTTGTGAAATATTTCCGCTTGTCAAAATTGGCATTCAGAAATCTCTTAACGAAAAGAGAAACTTAGCTAAAGCCAACTGTAAAAAAAACTCTTCTATTCCAAATATTTTGAAACAAGATGTGTTGTATTGGTCACTTTCTCGCTCTAAATTCAAATTTTTTTTTACATAAACTTCGTTTTTTTTATAAAAATCCTCACATTCCAATTTATTTTTCTGCAAGCCACGGACCAACAACCAGGATATTTCGATCGACTAAAGACAGCTGTCAAATCTACAATGGTTGATCCATCGTCAATCGCTAAGGTGCATGTATATACATTTTTTATACCTTGGTACGACGACTCCTAAGGAAATGTAAAGGGTAGGTACCTATACGGGCTGAGACAAACGCATATGTATTGATCTTTGTACAACTAATCAGCCATTAAGCGTTAATGAATACGGTTATCCATCATATAAACTATGTAATTTGGCAATTGTGCAAGGATCCATCAGGTTCATCAGCTAAGCAATTTGGGCACAGCTCAATATAAACTTTTTGTACACGGGATAGACCAGATAGTGCACAACGAACGCGCTATCTTCAACTAAACCGGAAAAGAATTTGTAATTGTAGGCTTATCCTGTTATGTTGCAGTTATATGATAGCTAAAACTTGCTGGATTTATTTGAAAAATAAAACCTTTTATTACATGTTTCAGAAAATAAAATGGGGAAAACACGAGTTTTTTTCAGAAATTTCAAAATGAGCAATACAAAACAAAGGCCTAATTTATATTGCAGAGCATCACCCCATGGTAATCATACTATAAAAAGGAAAAAATTAAACTTTTTGCAAATTTAGTGCTAATAAACTAATTCAATGAAAATAGGTAAACATTCACTTTTATTTTTAATATAATAATAAAGCTTATGGTTAAATACAAACAATATCAAAAGCAGATCTTTTTTACTCTAATACTTTTTTTTTCGATTTTGGTGTTGAGATAGTTTTTAACTGTACCCTCCTTGGGGTTTTATTTCCGGCTATGCTTGGTTTACTTTTTAAGTGGTCTAATGCCTCAGGCTTTTCTACATCTGTAGATGATTGGTTTTGATTTGTACATTCTGTTAGACTTTCCTCAACTGTATCTTCGTATACTAAGCGAATGTCTTCAGTGCACCCAGTTGTACCATCATCTGTGTTGTTTGTCAGCAACTTTACCTCGCTTTTGCTTTGCAATGAAATAGCGTGGTTGTCATTTTCAGCAGAATCGCCTTTTAAAGGCCAAGCATCCAATGCTTCTTCAACAATCGCAGTTTTTTCCACAGTCGTTGGAATTAAAGCCCTAGGTTGCCTCCGAGTTGCAATTGGTGTTGCCTTTTTAGATTTTGCATCAGGTGGGCTTAAATAAGATTTTATAGATGAAAGAGGATTTGGCTGATTAGTAGTAGTCTCTGACTTCAAAGTATTGGAAGATGGTGTATTACAACTACTATTTGGTGTTCTTGGATGTCGTCGTACAACAATTGGTGTGGCAGGTCGTCCTTTTTTTTCAGGCGATTCAAACCTCTCATCGGAGCTTATAATGTCTTTATCAAGTATAATTTCATTGGGTAGTTTTTCAATTGAATACACAAAATTCTCATCCTTGTTTACATTTTCAGGTTTCAGTTTGCCTCCATCTACAATTTCATTTGGTTTTTTATTATCTTTTTTTTCTCTTAAAACGTCTATAGTCTCACAAATATTTGCATCCAAAAATTCCTCGCCTAGCTCATTTTCTTCAAACGTTATCAAAGAACAAAATCCGTCTGTACTGGATACAATTAAAATTCTACCATCGCTTGACCAAGTGATATCAGTAAGACGAGTATAATGGATATTAGATATTAGTCCAAAAGGCATCCTTTGTTGAGTATCATAGAGATACACGGAACTTTTTGTAGCAATTGCAAATATTATGCGATATGGTAGTGGAATTGCCATAGAGCTATTGTTGTTTTTTTTACGTAATTTAAATAAAATTGGGCAACATTTTACAGCAACAGTATATTGGTCGGGTGAAGGTAAAACAATAGCTGGCTGTTTAAGGGAGTACCGGCTGTATATATATGTTGTATGGAGAACATTTGTTACACCATCGTAATCAATCACTCCAGCTGGGGTAAAAAGAAGCTTGCCATCCGGAGAGAAACATAATCTTCGAAAGAATGTTTGAAGAGTATCGTCATGATAAAGACGTACCTTTTTCCCACAAAGTTCATGTTCTTTTGTTACGGGCAAAATAGTTTTACTAATTCTATTAACCACCTTTTTTGTTTGTATATCAAATATTCTTAAAAATCTGTAACAAAAATAGTTCTATTAAAGGCATAATTGGTATTGTAAATTGAATTTTACTCACCGATCAGTGCTTAATGTTGCGATATATTGGTTCTTAGGATCCCATGCAACTCCTTGTACAAATCCTTTGTGATCATTCAGTATAGACACCGACTTACCTTTCTGAATATCCCAGATTATCGCCGTATTATCAACAGATCCGCTAATTAAAAATTGTGAGTTTGGAGCCCAGCTCAAATCATATATATCTTCCATATGACCTCGCAACACTTTTAATGTTATCCATATTTCCTTATCTTGTTCATTTGTATTGTCCAAGATGTTAATAGGTTCGCTTTCTTCTTTTTGCTTCCAAATAAATACCACACTTTCATCATCACCTGAAGCTAACAATTCTGCATTCGGAGACCACTTTACAGCATTTACAGCTCTTTGATGTCTCGTCAAATCGGCAACAACATCTAAGTTGACTTCACCATTTTCAGTAAATAAAAGACTCCATATGAGAACATGAGAATCGGTGCCACCTGAAGCCAAACGGTATAAAGTGGATTTCTCCGTTTTGGGCTGAATATCTACACTAAGAACTGGATCACGATTATGCCAGGATATTTCAGGAATCTTACACTTCATATTTATTTTTTTAAATTTAAACTTGTCTAAGCACCTTTGATCGAATAACTCAATTAGCAAGGCCTTGCATTTGAAGCTAAGCGCCAAAAAAGTTCTGTTGACTACGAAAATTGTTTAATTTAAGTGTCAATTGTGTTTTGTACTAGAAATCTGGGAGAAGCAGTACAATTTACTTTCTGAAAGTGACAGTAATTCACCATGATGATTTGAATCTAAATTTATGTAATTTGAAATCAAAGCATATGCAATGAAAGAGCTTTTTAGCATTTTTTTTTAATTTTATTTGTGGTCATTAAATATTTTTGATCTTGATTAATCCTATTTAAAACGATAATATCAAAATACGGAATAATAATAAAAGACCACGTAGAGTAATGATTTGAATCTAATTTGTGTAAATAAACAGGATATATGTTTTTTGGCATTTGGTAATTAATTAAGTATTTTTAAGCTTACCTTATGATAATAAAATAAAATCGAAACATGGATAAATAATAAAAAAGTACGTTTGAGATAATTTGTGTTATTTAATATATACATTTACATATGCTCTAACTCTATAAATATGTAATATTTACACTGAAATAATTCTTAATAGAAGTTTTACTTTTGGAAACTTATTTTATTAAGATTTGAGAAAAAATAAATCGAATTTGTTTTATACAAATATATACAAAAATACATGTATTGTATACACTTATGACAGTTATTAGGACAATAATACTTGTTGTGCACTATAAAAGGGGAAAAAATAATGCATTAATGCAAATAAAATCTTGCCAACTTGCGAATCGAGAGCCAAGTATATTCAAATCACTCACTAATGTTTCATAAAATAAATTTCAATATTCAAGTTATCTTATTGTATTTAAAATTATTTACCTTAATTCTTCCTATTGTACTATTACTGTGAATGTTTTTTTTTTTTGATTCGATTGGAAAATTTATTTGATAGCACCCTGGAAAAGTTATTTCACTGGAAATTTATTTAGAATTATACATTTTTTTAATCTTTGGTAGAATTTTGCGTTTTCGTGTGTGATACAGTGCTAAGGGGCTAATTTGATTGTTTTTTTTATTAATAATTATTATCATCAGTTATCTAAGTCCAAATATCCCCACTTCTTCGACATATTAAGTATTGCTAGTGTTTACATTTTTTCTTATCAGCATCTGAAGAAAGTAGTGAATTCTTATAAGAAGATTACTATTTTCACAAAGCGGAAACCACCCAAACACGAGTAATAACTATTTAAAATGGCTTGGGGATTCGTTACCTGTGGTCCAAATGAAGCTCTCGTTGTTTCAGGTATGTGTTTTTCTTTATATATTTTTATTTGCCCAGATTTGCGATTGTCATTGCAAACTTATTTGAAAATCCCATTTAGGGTCGTATTACTTACAATTATGACGTCATTATTTTATTGATTTTTTTATTATTTATTGGGGTTGGTATTCTGATCATTGTTGTTAATTTGTGTTGACTGCTACTATAAGGTCTATAAATTTAGTTGTATAATAATAATATAAACATTTATATAGTATATGTGTATGTAGTATATCAGTTTGTTTTTGAAATTTGTATATGTGTATGTATGTAAATTTTAAGAACCCAAGGGTCAATCAAATGTCAGAACTACTAGTTTTTCGGAAGTGGGCTGTGGCAAAGTTTGGAAATGATGTTTATACGTAATTGGTTGCAGAATTGTTGTGCATATATAAAAATAATGGTTTTATATCACAAAGCAATAAAATTTCAAAATTAAAACATAGAGTATAGATTTGTTTTGGGTAAAACCAATCATTGATAAACGATGTTTATTTCTGGGTTTTTTCATCATCATGAGTGATTCAAATGTTTTGGTACACGATCTTTTGTAATATTAAACGTACATATATACATAAACACACGTATAATTATACTTTACATAGGTACTCACGTAGTCTTAATGGTATGATCACTTTTACACACTGAGACAAATGTCGGCCGACACTTCGTTATTCTCTTTTGGTGTCCTGTGTTACTTTTACACGAAGAGATTCCAAAAAGACAATAATTGTTATGTATTTTTGTTTCTTCCTTCATTCGTAGTTTGCTGTATTCATGCTGGTTGCAGTATCAATATAAGATTTTTTTAAAAAGAAATTGCTGAAATTTTCAATGATTTTAATTATTGAGCTTGCCCGCTTAATTCTATTTACATATATATTCTGGATGAGTTAAATTATAAATATTTTCGTGCATTTAAAAAATTTTAAATTAAATTTTTTCACCCGCCCGATACAGCCTACTGACTCCACTTCTCACCCCGCTTTTCATTACAATCTAGTGTCGGCTGAGATTTCGCTCACTCCTTTCAACAACATCATATCTCAAAAAACCTGTTTTTTCAGGTGAGTGATTTAAGTTTAAAAGTAGAACAAAATGTATTAAAGATAAATATTAAGCCTCCGGTTGAACTGTTTACAATGCAGCAGATCGATATGAAGATCTTGCAGGGATATACATACTAGAGATGTAACGAATAGTAATTGAGCCGAATACCGAATTTTCGGCGACACTTTAGGCCGAAGCGCCGAATATTCGGCGGCCGTATGTTCGGGAAAAAAATTGTATAAAGACATACGAGTATGTATATACGTGCTACGTGACAAGTTGCAACCTGTCTCATTGCTGTGCATGCGTGCCGCCAATTCGGCTGTCTTTTGTTTCATTTGCGAGTGGATCCCGTCGCGACAAGCATTATTTGCTCATTATTCATTGATTGCATCACATTGTATTACCAAAGTGGTAAGTCAGTACTTCCAGGCAAGGAGTTTTAGTTTAGTAATACATTTGTCAATGTTTATACAGTGAGAGGCTGTTTTTGAAATCTGGCATTATTTATGAGGAGAAGCGCCAACAAATGTTGAAAAAGTTGTTTTCATTCACCACCATTTACCGTTGATAGATTTTAAGTATTAAAATAAAAAAAATTATGAATATAATGGATATATTTTTGAGTTAAACATGTGTCTTTTTGTTCATGAACTGAAATTCCGAATAGTACCCAGTATTCGGCCGAATACCGAATATTGAAATAAGTGGCCGAATATGTCGAATAGCAGCCGAATATTCGTGGCATCTCTAATACATACTACTCTTTCACGGCATTCTGAAAACAGGCAAAACTAAAATCTTCGTATTTTTGAGATATGACGTTGTTGAAAGGAGTGAGCGATTTGTTTCCGTGTGTAAAAGTGCTAAAAGTACATGAAATGTTCAACCGAGTGTCGGCCGATATTTGTCTCCTTATGTAAAGGTGCTCTATGTTATTGAAAGGAAGAAAAAAATACATTTTAAATGAGAATGTTGCTGGTGCAAGATGCTGTTATTTGATAAGTTAATTAAAGTGGCAAAAATATATCTTTTGCAAGTATATCCAGCAGCAGGGAACAAAATAGCAACCCGAATAAAACTAATAAAAATCTTTTTTTTTTTTTAATTCAACAGACATATTGAAAATTCTATTTAATATTGAATAAAAACAAAAATTAAAATATACATTTTCATATATTTCTTTTTAAAAGGATGCTGCTATATGAAGCCATTGCTTGTCCCCGGAGGCCGTGCTTTTGTTTGGCCTTCAATTCAACAAGTACAGAGGTAAATATTAGACAATAAAACAAAAACAATCAAAAAATGTTTATATTTACACATATATCAAGGCTATTTTATTTATTTTATTTTTCAACAATTTAAAGGATCTCACTTAACACAATGACTCTCCAAGTAGAGAGTCCATGTGTATATACCAGCCAAGGTGTACCTATTTCTGTCACTGGTATTGCCCAGGTAAAAATCCAAGGCCAAAATGAGGACATGCTTCTTACCGCATGTGAGCAATTTCTTGGCAAAAGTGAAGCAGAAATACAACATATTGCACTCGTAACATTGGAAGGTCATCAGCGTGCAATTATGGGTTCCATGACAGTTGAAGAAATCTATAAGGATCGAAAGAAGTTCAGCAAACAAGTCTTTGAAGTGGCATCTTCTGATTTAATAAATATGGGTATAACAGTTGTCTCCTACACACTGAAGGATATCCGGGACGAAGAGGTAAGTTAGCATATTGTGTCATTCAGTCTATTGCAATAATATCAGGTTGATACCAACTAATAATTCATCAACTTTGTTTTAATATTTTCATTCTTACCTAAGTTTTGTATCTTTTTAAAATTGAAATTTTTAATCTCTCAGCATTGGTTAAACTATCGTAGTTAAACTATTTTCAACACACATGTTCATTCCTTTTCATGAATAATAGATTAATCTAAGTGAATAACTTCACATTTTTATACATTTAGACCCATAACTATACTATATTATATCCATAATATAATAATTAAATTATTAAGTAGACGACCATTTTGCATTGAAGATTGTTCTCTCTTTTTTTCTCCATCTATGTTTTTTTGCTACGTTAATAAATAAAATCCGTAAAGGGTGACTCGAAGGTACGTTATCAAAATTTTTTATAATTATCTTCTAATTAAGTTGATTTTTTTTTCTGGCAATCGTGTTCGTATATGTTATATACATATGTATAATTATTATTATTATTATTTTTTTTTTTTTGCATATTATTTACTTTTGTTTCGTTAGGCTGAAAACACCGGATCAGGGAAAACGTTGACTAAACAGATAACAAATCATTAGTTCTTATGTGTCAACATACACCAAAACAGACGAGACGAAAGACATGTTCTGGTTGCTGTATGTAGAAATAAATAACATTTTCTTGTCAATGAAAACAAGAAAAACGTCTTGTCTGATCCGGTGTGTTTTCAGCCTTAAAAAGTATGCAAATAGAATGCATTGTATTGGTGTTTTATTCTTTTCTTATGCAGGCATTTATATTGTTGTATTATTTTATTTTAGTACGTGTTTTTATATAGTTTGCATTAATACATAAATCATATATCTTCACACACACGGTAGTTTGTAGTAAAATTTGCTGCAAGGTTATGCCCATTCGATCACATTCATTTTCGGCTCCACGCATAATGTTTCCACTATACCACATGAAAATTATTCGAAAGATAATTTGCTTTAAATTATTTTATATTTTCATAATAGTAATTTATGTTAGGAAGTAATTTTGAATTTGGTAAAAAGAAAACATAGTCCTGTCAAAGAACTAGAACAGCAGAAAACAAATTAAATCCAACAGATAAATTCTAAAGTATGATTTAAGAAAAACCCTCTTAGTGTTACATTGATGTTACATAAAGTACGTATGTACTTTCGATCGAAGATGGGTTAAAAAGAAAACAAGGTCCGATTTTCTTGCTTCGTAGAAGACTTTAAATTTCACGCCTCGTTAGATAAAATTGCGTCCGTCTTCTAAGGAGCGATATAGGAAATCTCGGAAACTATATCAGCATTATAACTGTTGCTATAGAGTTGCAATTGAAAGTTCTATTTCGTTTAGGCACGATTATTAGATGCTTGAATCCATAGGATGCAGGCAGATAATGTTAAAAAAAGATCAGCGACATGTTTGCCACAGTAGACTTGGTTCTTAATGGGTCTCTACGATAGTTTTTAACACCTAAGTGTGCTGGGCAAATCAGACAATAAACCTCTTGCGACGTTTGCTGTGACATCATCTGCAGATCATATCGTCTGAACATCTAAATTGCGCTCGCATCAGTTTGCAGGAACTAGTGATGTAGTGGTTGTTGATACTGTAGGTTATTTTTCTTCAAATGATTAAGAAATAACATTAATAGAAACATAATCTCTACGTTAAAACATTTGGAGTAAATTCAATGAATCTTGTGAGTATATATAAATTTGATGTGTGTACTCAAATAAATATTATTTTTAGCAATGTACAATAATCTTAGACGCTTTCAAAGTAAAATTTGGAAGAAAGACTTTGAACATTTTAAGATTTTTTTCGATTATTTTTTTCCGAGTCTATAATGCTTATGGCTGCCTTCTTTCATTTCGCCAAATGTTAAACACGAAAGCATTATGCAAATAAAGCATTATACTGAACGCCATACAGCACATTTAAAATTGTTGCTACAAATGGTTTTGTTTGCAGCTAGCAAACAATTTCTACTCTTCTTAGACATGTTGGAGCCAACAATTTGCCGCAAGCTTATTGCTCGTTTGTGTGGAGCATTGAACAAATTCATCTGGATCAAATATCTGAACTCTCGCTATAGTTCCCACTCAAATGTCTAAATAAATAGATATATACTTCCAAAGAATTGTGCAAAGATTTGTTTTTTTTATTTTAATGCGTATTATTTTATACTATTGCAAAATCTAAAATATATTCCTTATCCAATTCATCTCAATTTGAAACAATTCCGAGAGCCAAAAAAAACGTAATCCAGAGTTTTAACGTCGTTTCACTAACAACCACAAGCATAGAAGGGGCACACTAAAAACTCCACCAACTAAAGCTTATCACTCAATTTCTTATGTATTATAATATTAAATATGTGTATTGTTCTCGTTGGAATGAAGCGTCAATGAAGATGGGATGGAAAACGTATTGATTGATTTAAGTAATTGTTTAGTACAATAGATTCTAAGGATACAACGAAACTATTACCTGCTGCTTATACTTCCAAAACGCATTTATTGCAATATTGCCAGCACAATCTTGTTTTTTCCATTGTACTTATAAACTTACTAACTTACTATAGGTGGCGCTACTGTCCGGGGTGGATTTGAGCCTCAGTCAAAAAATGTCTCCAGCCAGCTCGATTTTTGCAAGCTGCCTCCGGTTTCACACGCTAAGTTGGCGTGTCCCCGAGGTCCCCTTCCACTTGCGTGCGCCACTTGAGTCTCGGTCTACTTTTACTGAGCTGTTTTTTGGGGGCGGATTGACTTTTCGGACCGGAGTGTTGGTATCCATCCGCTCTATATGACTCATTCGTTGGATTTTCACTCTTTTGGCCAGGTCAATGTCGCTGTACAGTGCATACAGCTCGTGGTTGTATCTCTTCCTCCACTCATCGTCAGTGCAGACGGGAACGAAAATCACTCGAAGAATTTTCAAGAGCACGCTCATCCATTTTTGATAATGTTCATGTATCTGCGCCATAGAGCGGAACTGGGATTTTTAAGGTCTTATATAGAGTACCTTTTGTTCGAGAGAGGGATTAATTGCTTTCTTAGTCCCAAAAAAGGTCACGTTTGGGCGTGAGTTTTGCACAATTCTTTCAAGTATGATGTTGAAAAAATTGTATGACGGCGCATCGCCTTGTCTAAATCATTTTTTCACACTAAAGGCCTCGGTGAGATCTTTACCGACCTTGATTTAGCAGCGTGCATTCTCCAACTAGACATTACTCTATATACCATAGATCGTCTGTATACATAGATGCTGTCATACGCGGTCTCAAAATCGATAAATAGGTGGTGTTTATTAAAACTTCCGAATCTCATTCCTGGTGAAGCATCTCTCGATTTCCTTGACCGGGAGCTTCTCATGCTCTTTATTTTTCCTCCTGAGAAGACGGTGTTCGTCTCTCCTCTTCTGCTTATAAAGCTCATGAGCAGTTCTAGTCTTTCATCGCCGCTCTTAATGCATCTTGCTTAAATGGATGTAATTGTCAGCATTCGTTTTCAAAGCAGTGGTTTCGTGTAACTCACCACACCTGAAGTGCATCTGTCTCTTGGCAGTATTGCCACAGGTCTTTGATGCTTGACTGCTGGTGGCAGTGGACTTAAGAGATTAAGAGAGACTTGATCGATGTCTGATGTCGAAATTCCTCACAGCATTAGCTTGTCTTTGCGCTGTTCGGGATATCCGTAACCGTACCTTAGCTACAACAAGGTAATGGTCCAAGTCGATATTGGCTCCTCGGAAGGTTCGAATATACATAATACTGGAGAAGTGTCTTGCGTCGATCGCAATATGGTCAATCTGGTTGACGGCTGATTGATCAGGAGTTCTTCAAGTCCCCTTGTAAATATCGGGATTTGGCAACCGCGTGCTAGCTACGACCATGTTTCGGTAATGTTTGCTTTGCAGCAGTCTAGGAACTTCGCTGGTTGTTCGGCTGCACGTCGCCTGTTAAGGGATCTACCATTTCACGTGCATATCCGAAATTCGATTTCCTTAATTCCTTTGCATGTGTTGTAAATACGTTTACTGTTCATCTTTTTCATGGCCGGGCAGTTACCCCCCCCCCCCCCCCCCCCCCCGGAACAACCCCTAACTGTTGGGCCAGTTCAATTTTTAATACGCCAAGGATGAGGATTGGTTAGAACGAAGCTAGTAACCCGTTCGGTGATGTGAGCGCTGCCGTTGGTCTCGGAATTCCTTACCGGCCTAAGCTAAGGATAAGGTCTTTTTTGTTCTAGGATTTTTCTTTACCGTTAATTTTATCTGGGGAATTTATTCGCTGCAGTCTACTGGTCAGCACTCGCGCTTAGAAGTTTGGCAAGTCGAGTCCGGATGGACACCGACCAGTACCCGACGGTAACCACGTGGAGGTATTATAACCAGAATTGATGTGTAGAAAACAGTTGTCACATTGGATATCGCCAGGTTGCCATCTCCCAGTGTCTAGCCTATTTCTACAGCACCCAACCGTCGTACAGTACTTATAAACTGTCTTCCATGAACTCTGCACGGTTATATATATATATATACATGCATGCATTTATACTCGCATGCCTGACAAGATTTTTTTATGTTTGCTTTTATTCAAATATATGGAGACGTATATTTTCACCAATGCAATGCTTACACTTAGTACTTACCACAGTATGAGTAAGTACTGATATAAAAGAAAAAATCAAAACCCGGATCATTTTCAGTGTATAAGTAAGTTTGGTTTAAGTTGGAATTATTAGCAAGGTTTTTTTTGTGGAAAATATTCAAAAAAGGCTCATTTACGGTATGGGTTTTACAATGACACGAATAAATAGTCAATGAAAAAATACGAGTATGCATTTTCATGAGAGTCTTGTTCACTTCAAACATTAATCTTAATTCGTTTCTTATAAATTTATTGTTCAGTGAATTGTTTTAGAGCCAAAGTTAAACCTCATCTTCAAATGTGTTTCTGAAAAATAAGCCATTTTGATGCAAAATACGTTTTTTTATAGTATTTTATCATCCCGAAGAATCAGAAAACACACATAAGAAAAATTTCAACACACTGTATTCGATATTATTTGTAAATTGTTTGTGCTTTTAATGTAGCTTGTATAGTTTGATAAGGAATTTAAAAAAAATATGGTTTTGGACATGAGACATGAGGTTTTTTTTAAAAAAAAGTTTTGGTTCATTTAGTTTATTAATAATAATAATATTTTTAATAAATACAATATATTTATAAAAGAATTAATTTTAATTCGGAAGTAAGACAAGTATAATATTTTTTCTGTTAAGTATGCATGTTATAAAAATTTACAATTATACTACTCGTAAAAAAGGGGAATATGAAGAAGTTGCCAACAGCAAAAACATAACGTAGATTTCCTACGTTGTTAAAGTAAGTAATTAAACATTTGTATGCTTGATCGTTATGCTTATGTTTCTATTTTGCTCAAATTTCTTACAATGTAGTGTATGTTTGTTTCTTTATTTGAGAAATTATTTTATAATTGTATGTTGGCTAATTTTTAAATAGGGATACCTTAAATCTTTGGGTATGGCGCGAACGGCTGAGGTTAAACGTGATGCCCGAATTGGAGAAGCTGAGGCCCGATGTGATGCACAAATAAAAGAGGCCATAGCTGAAGAACAACGAATGGCATCCCGGTTTTTAAATGATACAGAAATTGCAAAAGCACAACGTGATTTCGAACTCAAAAAAGCCGCTTACGATGTCGAAGTTCAAACGAAAAAAGCTGAGGCTGAAATGGCATATGAACTCCAAGCTGCAAAAACCAAACAGCGTATTAAAGAAGAACAAATGCAAGTTAAAGTTATTGAGCGTACACAAGAAATCGCTGTTCAAGATCAAGAAATTCAGCGTCGTGAAAGGGAGCTTGAAGCCACTGTTCGACGTCCAGCCGAAGCAGAAAAATATCGATTGGAGAAAATCGCGGAAGCCAACAAATTCCGTGTTGTCTTAGAAGCTGAAGCTGAAGCTGAATCTGTAAGAATATATAAATATATTAAAAGTAATTTTTTATTTTAGTTTAACTGTGTGTCTTGTTTTTTTCCATCAAAAGATTAAAATACGTGGAGAAGCCGAAGCATTTGCCATTGCAGCCAAAGCAAAAGCCGAGGCAGAACAAATGACCCAAAAGGCTGAAGCCTGGAGGGAATACCGGGAAGCAGCCATGGTTGAAATGTTATTAGAGACATTGCCAAAGGCAAAAGTTTTTCATGTACATACCTTCATTCGTAATTATTTATATTTTTCTATAAATTTCAGGTCGCTGCTGAAGTTGCTGCACCATTATCTCAGACAAAGAAGATAACCATGGTTTCTAGCGGAAACGGTGAGATTGGAGCTGCCAAACTTACGGGAGAAGTTTTGCAAATTGTTAACAAAGTGCCAGAATTGGTTAAGAATATTACTGGTGTTGATATCGCTAGGGTAGGTCCTAATTCTAAATATATTTAAATATTTGCCTTTATACAAAATTGTATTATTTTGTAAATTGCATCGTACACATTTGTTGTAACCAAAGTTCAGTCATAACAAAAATTGTGAAATGTACTCATTGACTTTTTTTTACATTAGTTTCATGCCAAATTAAACTTATACATAGTTTTTTTCAAGTCTTTGAAAATAGAAATATTATGTTATTACATGTTACAGCAATAAATTAGACCACTCAATTTAATCAAAATTTTCTTTAAATTATAGTTTGTGGAGCCATACAATTTTGTTTTTCTTTATGCAAATTATGCTTTTTTTCATTAAAAGCCTATTTTCTTAATTTTTTATTTATTTATTTATTTTTTTAAAAGTACTTGTTTAATATTGTTTTTTTATTGCAGTCCGTGCATGCTGGTTAAATGATTGATAACATAAAAACGAAAAAAGAACCAATTATAATAACACATTATTAGATGTTGGAACATGACCATAAATGGGGGATTCTTACAAAAAAATATACTTATTTCAATCTATATTATAATTAAAATCAAGCATTTGTTTTGTGTTCATATTGTAGCATAAATACTGATATTTAAACATAAATTTTAATTAATTGCAGTGCAAAATTTGAAATGTTTTAAATCTTATTCCAATTTATTATTTACTACAAATGTTTTTTTTTTCGAAATATTCATATTAATCTTAAAAATCATAAGATTATTTTAGGCTTATAAAACACATTAATATAAAAAATAAATCTGATCTTTACAAATTGATAATATGTGTAGCACTTCAGAAAAAAAATGTTATTCCAAGTTAATTGATTACTGGTACATTTTCAAATTTCGATTAGTTTGTTTGAAGGAAAGTATTTGAAAATTCTGTATATTCAGTTGAATCTTTCCTTTTATTTTATTTCGTTTTAATTGTCAAAGTATCTATATCTGTAAGGATTTCCAAAACTTGTACGTTTGTTTTCGTATTATAATAATCATAAAACAGAAAGTTAACAGGTAACTTGCAAAAAGATTCTGTTTTATCTATTTAATAAAAGTGGTTACAAATATTCAATCAACATAATATTTGTTAACTTGTTCACTGTGGAAAATAATATTTTTTTTATTTCTTATCTATTCATTTATACCGCGTGAATTTTTGTTTTTTTATTTTTAAGTTTCGAAAGCTTTTATACATTTAATGTTATACTTTATTATTTCATCCTCAATAGTTTGTATGTACTATATTATTTGATTTCATATAAAAATACTGTTTTATTTATTCTGTACTTCTGTTAAATTTTTTAAAATCATTCTGATACTTGATCCCCATCTTTAAACGATATATTATACTTTTATGGTTTTATATTTTCTTTTATCTTATGTTAATGAAGTGGCCCGCATATATTTTATGTTTAATTGAGCCCAGAAACAGAAAAGGTATATTAACCAAAAATAGATGTAATGAATATCATAACGTTTTTTATTAAAATTTACATATGTAATTGTTGTTTTTAGATCTAATTTATAAGCGTGTTTCTATTATTATTTGATAAATATAACCGACCTTGTGCAAATTTTTGTAACTCATCGCTCGAACTAAATTATGCTATATTTGATTTTTGAATTCAAATGCGTACATACATTTATTGCCAAAAAATATACAAACCTCTTTTTTTAAGCAAATAGTAAAAGCAAAATTCAGATGGTGATTAATTCTTAATCGATTTAAAAAGTAATCAATTTTGTAAACATTCAAAATAGTTGGCCAGTTTACTGCGCATATCTATTATAACGCCAGCCACACCCATTATTTTTATTCTCTTACTCTCTCTACGCATGTGGCCGTTTATCAACTATTTAGTATCGCACTATAGGAGAATGAAAGTGCATGGGTGTTCATGCCCTTTCCAGTTTTTTTCTCCTTTAGCGACTATTTTCGTATATTTGTTATTGTAAAACGCCTTTATTTTTAAAATTGCAATTTTTATGAAAACAAATTTAAGAGACCTACACAGTAGACTGGTCAACTTTTTTTAATTGCACCATACAACTTAGGTTGTTGGTTAACTTTACTTTTTTGTATATGTATGCTTGTCATACGCACGGTTTGAATATTCTCAATTGAACAGAGACCTTAGATATTGCAAATATAACAAAAAAAATATATATATATATATATATATAAAATGTATATACATACATACCAATATTGTATTGTGTATTCCAACAAAATAAAATAAAAGCAAAAACAAATTTTTCATAATGTAGTGTCCTGAGGAATTTTAAAAATAATAAAGTACGTATACATACATATATATTTGGTAATACTAGAAAAAATGTTTTAATTTTTTTTTGTTGACTAAGTTTTGGTTTTGGTTACTATCAGTTTTGATATTTAAAATTGTGAATTTCTTTCTAAATGAATAGTTAAATAAATTATCTTAGTAAATAAATCTTAACAATGCAATTTGGAGACTTCGCTTAATAATATGTACATACATACATGTTTCTATACATAAAACGGTATAGATGGAAGTACCCGAATTCAAGGATTGAGTATGGTGTTACTATGTACAATGTATTTGACAGATGTACATGAGCTATCATTTTTTCAAAGAATGCGGACACCGCCTGTGAATTTTTTAAATTTTCTACACATGAAAAATATTCCGCAGCCGACTTGCATGACAATTTCATAGTACCGGATACCAATACATTTAACCCAAATACTGACTCTGCCGCGCAGGGGTCGAGTAATTCAAACTCATTTAGATGCTTGGATGGCGCGGTTCCTGCACAACAGAGTTAATACTACTGTCATCGAAACTCTACCAACATATTTTCTTCACAATACACTGAGTAAAGGGCTTTTACCAGATTACTGCTCCATCCTATCCGCGGAATCTCTGGCTATCCTACGTGCCCTAGAATCTACCTCCTGCAGAAAATCTCTTATCTGCACAGTCTCTCTACATTAAAAAGTAGACTAAATTCCAACAACAACAGTAAAATAATAACAAATAAATTAAATTTGTATGGTTACCAGGCCACATCGGTATTAGAGGGAACGAAAAAGCAGACCAAGCAGCAAAACTTGCAATTATGGAGCCCCTTATCAGATATCGAAAGGAAAATAAAAAAAAACATTTGGTACGAAAAGATTAAAAATGAATGGATAAATTATAATCACATGGGTGGCGGTGGCTCAAGTGGTAGTGTATTGACTTACCAATCGGAGGGTTAGGCGTTCAAGACCCAACCGCGGCCGAAAGACACTCTTTTTTTTCAGCAACCAAAATCATGTGAGATGAATGGTTGTTTGTTCAGCAACAAGTCAATTTACACTTATAGTTAGTCTCCCCATTAAATGTTGGATGCCACCCATGGAGTGAAATAACCATTGAGCCCAAAGATTTTTCTCTCTCTCTCTATCCCGTTTTCCAAAAAACTTAACACGTGCTCCCGCATTTTAAGAGTATTCATACCCTCTTGAGTGTTAAGTTCTTTAAAAAAAAAACATCGACTGCTCTTTCAACCCAGGTGGAACACATTCAGCATATCCTCAAAGTGTAAGCCCCCTTATGGCAAGGTATTACATTCGACTACGCATCGGACATACAAACCTTATCCACGCTCATCTCATAGGGCCAGCCCACACCGGACCTATTTTACCCCTGGGTTAAACCGGGGTATCTTTTATTTCAATCGCACACGGGATGAATATTTCGAGGTAAAATTTTGTATACATATTAATCGATTTTGTTTGTAGTAGTATTTCTGATAATATTCTTACACTTAAAATTGACAAATTATTTGTGTATTGATTCTACCCCTATGTTCAACCGCTTCATCTTTGGATGAAAATTTTATCCCGTTTTCTCTTCACACTTCATCACCCAGTGTGCGCTGGCCCATAAATAGAACCTCTCAGTTGAAAGGCCCTAGTCCATAGAATCCGTTGCGTACGTTGCGTCATGTCAAAAAATTTACAACTCATAAGCCCTAACGAGAGGAAGAGAGACAGCAAATATTACCCACAAGTGGAATGAATCACTTCGGATGAAATTGGTCAACTTTTAACTTTTTGTGCGTCTGACAGATGTTTCATTCATTCATTCATTCATTCGGGTGCACTTTTGTGTTTCATACGGACGGATGTTTCAGATAGATTTCGGACGCAACGTACGTATCCATTGGGCACCTCTTTGCAATCCGTCAAATACGATTTTTGTGGAACTGTTACTTCTGCTCAAGCGACATCCCACTTTCAATCAAACATCAAGTTTTCGATTGACACGAGAATAAAATCTAGATCTAAAAACTTCTTTATTAATAGTAGTTTTCACGAATTTCTATCTCGTTCTACTGAAAAGAACAAAGAACGTTGTTGAATTTCTTACTGCAATAAATTTAATAAACCATAGAAATCTTATTTACTGTAAGAAAACGAGGTCGGAAAAAGAATTCCTGGATTTCTCCGATGGCAAATGCGCAACAACGTCTGGGGTTAACCACTGAAGCGATCCAGGATCGAGCTTTATGTAGACGCGTTCTGCGGTCTGCGACATTAGCCAACCCCATAAGCGGAGCAGCAGCGATGCAGTAAAATGGGAAACTCGTTACGCATAAGTTCGTATAACGAGGAAAGGGTTAATAAAAGGATAAGAAGAAGAAGAAGAAGATAGAAATCTTATTTAAACTAGCCGAAAGCCCTGATAGATAGTGCTACTTTTTTTTTAATAAGTAATAATAATATCTACCTATACGATGAAAAATCTGAAGCGTGCGAAAGTTAATGCTCTTATGACTTATAAAGATTCCAATAAGTTTTCAATGTTATCACAGGGTATCAGTTTAACGATAGAAAATCTTCAATGTAGGTATACAAAATTGTTAATATTCTTGTATAACATTGTAATGTACTATATTTAAGCGCTTTCGCTTAAATTCATTCATTTGACATTCAAATGTACCTTTCTGCATTGAATACAACCACCATCTACTACAATTTGTAAAGTTGTCATTAAATTGAGTAGTTATCTGACATCTACCAATAAATATTTTTCAAATACTGTAAAACACTTTTAAGACGTAAATTAAAGCAAAAATGTTGTCATTTTTCAGTAAAAAAAAACAAAGCCCTGAAACTCCACCCGGAGACATAATAAAAGGGCCGTCTGAAGGCAATGGAGAAGATTTCGTTGTAGTAGATAATCAGCAACCAGCACTGCCTCCCTTTAGTCATACAGGGCCACCTGCAGGGATGATGCCTCACTACCCTTATCCACCCGCAGCAAGTTTTACACCACAAATAGTAACTGGAAACAGTCAGAATCCAGTGCCCTATCTTCTGGGCATTCCATTTAACCTTTCCCCTCAACTCTCAACTAAGACCAGCTTTGAAGTGACTCAGATGGAAGTGGACGGGATTCTTGCGCTCATGACGAAGCAAATGCAGTTCGAGACCGATTATGATTTTAAATTGGAGCGGGGAATACTCAACGAGTGTTATTAAAATTTAATCAAACTACAAGAAGATATAGAAATTGTGAATAAGTTAGGCGAAGAAAACGGCCAAATGAATAAAATATTCATGCATCGCCTTTTTATTTAGAAATGTTGATTTTCTTATAAATTCATAAATAATCTTAATTCTAAATATATGTATGTATATAGGTAAATACTTTTAGTGTCAGTAAAATAAGAAAAAATATGCTTTGTAATTACTTTTATGTAAAAGGTTTTGATTTCCTTAATAATAGGGTGGGTTAACAGATTAACTTGGATAATTTCATAAGCATTTTAAGGCTCGCCTAACAATTTTAGACAAAAGGAGTTAAACATATTGAAAACTGACTGCTTTTTTCGGAAGTATTTCGGTTATTTATTTGCCGCTGACTGAGATCAAATGCATTCTTTCGTTGTCGCTCATATTTTTCCTTATTTTTTTTCTGAAACGCATGCACAAATGCAATGCATTTAAAGAAAAAATAATATTTTTAATTAATATTTGGTTTTATATCCATTGAAAGGAATGCATACGAGACATATTTGTATTAGCATATAAAGGCTGTCTACCATTTACAAAGTTTAAATATAAAATTATAAGTTCCTAGTGTTTTAGTTTTACAAAATTTATTTGTATATTTGATTTTTAAAAAATAATTTCATTGTGTTGTTGTAAAAAATATTCGCCAACTCTGCGCATTCCTTCTTCTTAGTGGCAGCAATTACTTCTAAAACTTGTCTGCAAGAAAAACAAAAAAAAAACATTAGATTGGTGCATATTATATCAATGACTTATTCTAGATTACGTAATTTGGCAGGGTTCATTGCGTGAATCTATTAAAACATCTGAGCGCCATTTTTCTTTTTTCTTGACGACGGGAAACTGTGTTTGAATCAGTTTTGAGCCATAGTGACTAGGTCGAATACCACACCAAGGCGCGTCGGTTTCAACCATAATTCTATCGTCAGGGATTTCTTTAATTGTTTCAAGGTTTTTTTCAGTCTTCAGAGAACAACCGTTAAGTCCGATATACAAGCCGAAATCGATTATCCGTTTAGCTTCTTCCAGAGTTCCATCGAAACTGTGGACAACACCGCCAGCTGGGAAAATTTTGTCCTTATTTCTTTCAATAATATTCATAAAATCAGCATGAGAATTTCGGCAGTGTAAAAAAAGTGGTAGTTTGTATTTTTGAGACAACAATAATTGTTTTTCGAAGTAAATTTTTTGAATTTCTTTTTCACAAAAATGTAGGCGATCATAATCAAGTCCACATTCTCCAATAGCTACAATTTTTTGGGGATTTTCTTCAATTTTTTTACAGAGATTGGAATAATATTCCTCTGGATTTGGCACAAATTCCGCGCACCGAGTGGGATGACATCCAATAGTAACGTAGAGTCGATCTTAAAACACAAACATTGAAATGACTGAAACTAAAGCAATCGTAACAGAAACATTGAATACTTGCCATCTTTCTGAGCTAATTTGAGAGCACTGTCAACTTCATTTAAAGTCCCAACAGTAATGATAATTTTCTTTAGACCCTGCTCCCATGCTCGGTTTAAAACTATATCTAGATCTGGTTGATGTTTTTGAGAGGCCCCATACAGACCTTGGAACATAGAGTCTGTCAAGTTTGCTCCAATGTCTATTCTTAATACAAATTTGTGTTTGAATATTTCTGATTAGTAATTGGATTATTAGGATAAATTACTTTGTATGACTTGCCAATGAACTTTTTCTCCATGTTTGAAAATCGGAGTAAATATCTCATAAGCGATATGTGTTACAATTTATTAAAATTATTGGATCAAAGTGTGGACGAAGTTTTATATTAAAATGACAGACTGAAGTACACTCGTAAGTATGTATGGATGTATGTACATAGGTTTGGTCCCTACTGTGCTAACACGGCGTCTCCATGAGCAGTTTTTCATAGCATGCTATATGTCATTACTCATAGAGAGAAAGATTGATAGAACGATATAAAATTAAGGATGGGAATTTTATACCTTACTATTTCAATCGTCAAAATGTTGCAGAGCAAAGCATTTCGAAGTGTTTTCGCATTAGAGACATGAAAAACAATAGAAAAAAAATGCGAAAATAAATGCAGATAACTAGAATTGCAAATAATTATTCTTAGTATAATATATTATTATTAATATAATATATTATAATTAATATAATATATTATAATTACTATAATATAATATACTCGTAATAATTTCATTCATTTGGCACTCAGCCATTGCGAAAAAAACACAATTGTCAAACTACATTAAAAATGACAGCCCATAGAATAATATCCATAAAATGCATACAGACGCTTTAGATTTTCTATCGTATAGATATAAGGTTGGCACATTTACTGTCTACGCATTTAATAATTTGTATTAAGAACGATTATTTTATATATCAAATTAAAAAAGATACTCAAGCTTAAACAACTCGTGTAAACATACTCTAATGTTTGAGTATAAACTCGCAGTTTCGCTTATCTCTGTAGAAGGAAACTGGTCGATACAAAGCAGAGAGATGATTCAGAAGTTTCTAGCTTCCAAGACTTACCATCGGTTAAAGTACTAGCCAAAAGAAAAAAAAAAGCAAACATCTCATCTGAAGGCATTTAGTAACACAAAGATGTTTTAATTTGTTTTTACGCAACAACTATTTACTCCAACATGAACAGGTGTTTCTTGAGTCTGAAGCCTGATCATACACAAATGACGCACAGACATCTCCTCAAGAACGACAACCTTCATGTGTTCCAGCTTTGTCAATTGGATGCTGTCCTGTCATTATTGTAAGAAGTTATTTAACAAATACTAAAACTTGTAAATTACATTTAAAGAAAACAACTTCTTTAATTAATTAAAAGCCGACAGCCCTGGTAGCTTATGCTACCATGCTAGTATGTAATTTAAACTCTACATGCTATATGTTATGGCATGCTATGAAATACTGCTCGTGGGGACGCCTTGTAATTTTGAAAAATAACAATTTCATCTGTTTTTCATTACAAGCTTTTATTGAACTTGCAATGTATGTGAATTTGTTTAGGTCAAATCTTTCAAGCCACTTCATACACTTTAAGTTCCGGTGACAATACAATATCCAATACTCAATATTGTAATATTGCGGATTTATTCTTCTTCAACCCTTTTAATATGGGTAACAAATGAAAAAGGTTGAGGAGTAGAAAACGATAAGGTGAGTGACATCACACTTAATTCAATATGGCCATCGCTCCAACATGTCTGATTACATTTTCTCTTCATCCCCCTCAATATGGGTATCAAATGAAAAGGCTTGAAGAGTAGAAAACGATAAAGTAAGTGACATCACACAAAATTCAATATGGCTACAGCTCCTAAATAGCGGATTAATTTCTTTGCTTCCTGATCGCTCCTGTACTCAGGGTGGACTCTCAGTGAGGGAACTCCTCAATGACAGTTTACCTTGGCGGGCTTTACACAATGACTTGTGAAATTTAGTGAGATGGGCGTCATAAGCATTGGCCTGTAACCTATATAGGATAAGGAACCTCCAAAATCAAATCCGGAACTTTGTTTCGTTAGGCACAGTTAAGCTTCAAGCTGAAATAAGTGGCACTTGGATCAGTGGTAAGCTACGGAAATCATATTGCATAGTTTCGAAACTGATACACCTTCCGAGAACGAAGAATGTTGCCAATTATCTTACGGTGGTCATGCCCAGTACACAAAATGCAGGGTGGTACTGTCGACCATGCCGTTGTCTATTTAGACTCAAACATTTTAGTTGCTGACCAAACATGTGGTCAAGTCACTAGAAGGTCTCCTTGTAAGAGAAGTAGATTGTAGTAAATTAACATGCAAGCAACCGTGCAAAAATGACACATTCATTGAATTGAACAGACCTAGAAACATGTCAAACGAAAACTAAAAAAGTAAAAAATAAATTAATGGTAAAAAAATATTTTTATAAACAATCTTTTATTTAAATGCTCCGAAAAGATGAAAATAAACTTTGAGATAAATCGAATCAGAGCAAACCCATAGTTTTATTACATTATATAAGTTTATTTGATATAAAAGCTTGTCGCAAGAATAAATATGTTTTAATTTTTATATAAAAATCTCTCAAGAATATATATGTATAAGTAGACGAAAGTAGTTCTGAGTAAAAAGCGTATTCTTCTATAAAAGAAACATACACAGGAAAATTTCGCGACAAACTTTTATAAGACATATAATTGTATAATAAGTAAAAACTATGGGTTTGCTTTGGTTTGATTTCCAATATTTCAAAATTTATTTTCATACTCTATTGTTTCTTTCTCCTGCTGTGTAGAGAATACTGACATAAAAAAAGTAATAATAACATTTTCCGATGATTTATTTTCATGTTTGCAGTTAAATGTTTACAAACGTTTCTTTTTATTTTATGGATTATGATTTTTTCTATATATTTTAACTCAACTTAAAGTCTGTGTCGTACACACGAGTACGAAAATTGTTTTGCGACATTTAATAAAATAAATTTCCCTTTTTTTTGGTTTTAAAATATGCAATAACTAGTTAGCATTTAACTGAATAAATTTAAAGAGACTGGAAGTATAGTAAAGAGACTAAGCCATAGGAATTATATTACTATATATAATATATAATGTAAAAACGATATTTATTAGTATGTAAATCTTGATAATAAACGTTTCTTAAATTAACAAATATTCGATAACAGAATATTGATATGTGAATAAAAAAGGGAAATTAAGTTTGATATATTGGATAGTGTAACACATATTTTTAGTCAATATGATGTGATAAAAGATGCCATAATAAATGTGTCATTTACCACCCCTGGTAGAGTTTTCTACAAACATATGTTACTTTCTAGAAAAAACGTATTTGATTGATAGACGTCATTTTCCAAAGCACAGAAGTTTTTTTTGTTTGTCGTGATTCTTGCAATTTCAAAAAATCGTTTTAAGATATAATTCCAAAGTAAAAATGTCGGTGCGACACGAGTGGTATCAATCCGAGCCAAAGGTTGTTATAACCGTACTGCTTAAAAATGCTGTCGAAAAGAATTACTATGTAAAAATCGAAAAAGAAAAAGTAACCATGGGTGCTGATAATTACAGCCTGGAATTAAATCTTTATCGTCCAATTCTTCCGGAAAAATCTTCTTATAAAAGCACGCCATCAAAAGTGGAAATTGTATTGGTAAAAGAAACCGGTGAGCGCTGGGAAAGTCTGGAAAAAAAGGATGTCCCAGTAGCATCAGCGCCCCCTCAATTCCATAAACAAAATTGGGATAAATTGGCCAAGGATGTGGAAAAGAGCGAAGAATCTGAAGCTCAAAGTGAAGAAGCCCTTAATCAATTATTCAAAAAGATATACAGCAATGCATCGCCCGAAGTTCAGAAAGCAATGAATAAATCTTTTTCAGAATCAGGTGGTACTGTTCTAAGCACTAACTGGGATGAAGTATGCAAGGGCAAAGTTGACGTAAAGCCCCCAGATGGAACTGAATTCAAAAAATGGGATTGAATTGAACTCAAAGCGTACTTGCACTTGCATATATATAATAAAATTAACTACCATTTATATATTATTTTAACTAGGGAGGACGCCTATATATTTTAAATTTCAGATGAAGGAAATAATTTTATAATATAGAGATACATATTTAAATCATGTGAAACTGATTTTATGCTAACTAATAAATTTTTGTAAATCGCATTTGTTAAATCAAATAAGTGTCTGAAAGTTTTATTTGTTGCTCAGTGTTTTCTTATCGGAATTGACTTTAATTGAAAATATACAAGTATACTTGAGAATAAGTCGAAATGCGAAAAAAGTGAACGTTAATCTACTGACATTTCTTATGGTCATCACTTTGTCTGTTCGTTAAATGTGGTGTTTAGCTTGATAAATTTTTTCTCCCTTCCGACCTTTTTTAGGGATGTCGGCAATGGGAGTAGTTTTTACTACGGTCATACATACTTGTCATACAGATATGTATATATCTATGTACTAATATATAATTATAGGGCTCTTGACCGGGTTTTTCACAAAATTGCACAGCCTCCGAGAAACGGGTGGTAATCGAAAATCCATACTCCTTTTCTTTCGTCGATAATGGCGTTGTCGTAAACAGTGACGTAATAAACCTTTATCAAGCTCTTAATAATTTGATAAAGGAGTTAAACAAATATTAGGGTTTCGTAAAGTTCCAACTCTTTGCATCTATTTGTAATGTCTCATTGTATAAAAATGCCCGATAATTAAAAACTTAGACTATGTCGTTAATCACCCAGAAAATTGCAATGATTATGACGCATACAGTATAAGCGTCGAGTTACTAAAAAAATATAGTAAAATTAAAAAAATTATATTTGTGATGGATTGATTTTCATATACGCATTGCAGAATGCAGAGTTGAAAATTGAGATGTAGCATAAAGGAAACGTGACAGCTCCAGAAACGAAAATTTTGCGAATGTCAGCAGATGTGAAAAATCCTGATCTGTTAATATCGGGGAAGGTTTTTCATTTCGAAACTGATAGTATGGTTCTGTTATGTTTCTTGAAAACCGTTGCAAAATTTCTATCAGTACGCTGTAGATAGTTGCAGCAGAGGTTCAAAAAGAGGGATGAAAGAAAAATAATTGAGTTACTCTAATTCAAAAACATCAGCGAATTCCTAGCCTTGAGAATGATGTAAATAAAATAAAGCGTCCTGTGGAATGCTTCTAAGGTCCGCGAATCCAATCAACTCCACAAGCGACGAAGAGCTTTTCAAGTTCGTTGGACAAATATGTGACATTTTTTGTAATTAATGTAATAAAATTAAATCATATTGTTGTTTATGACAGTTGTCAGAGAAAATATTTTCACTTTGCTATGCAGTGGCTTGGCTTTATGATAACCACCGAAACTTTTAATGCAGATCAATGTTGTTGTTTAAGTCAGGTAGCAGACAAAGTTTTCGTTCCTTGAATGAAGTTGTAATACCCCTACAGAAGAACTGAAAATTGGACACTGTGGATTCGATATAAATATAGGAATTGTTAGATTTGTATTCATTTCCAGTTTTAAAGTTCAGCATATAAAGTAAATAAAAGAGCTTAACTTTAAACATACTAAAACTAATTCCATAATTTAAAAAGATGATTTGACATCTGCTATTACTCTTCCAACAAACCCGTACGAACTGTCAAATGAAAATTTGTTAAAAATGTTGCGACAAATTATAGAAACATAATCGCTCAAAGCATGTCTCTGACAAGCAGTGCCTATTGTCTCCATCTCTGAATTTTGTTGTTATGGCTTTTACGTGAATTGTTTTACACTGTTGAAGTCATAACAATCTATTTGTTTCTCACATTCATTCATTTCTCACATAAATTCGACTACTAAGGTCCGCCTTAATTAAGTAAAGTGAACATCATCAACATAATCTAGTAAAACAATAAAATGACAAACCAAACAAACAGATTCGATACTAAAGAATAACTTGGTGTGATTGATTTTTTATAATGAACTTATTAGATTAATCAAGCGATATTACCTTAACTAGTATAATGCGAATAATTGAAGGAAAAGTGGTGATCTTGGGATCAAGAGGTACGTTTATTCATATGTTTCTAACAAATTTAAAATTTATTTTTACCAAAATAAATAGGCGTTTTGGTTTTTAATACAAAGACTATGTAGTTTTTATTTTCTTGTCAAGAAAGTAGTGTTAGTAAAAAAAAAAATATATAATCTGTATTTAGTCATAAAATAAGACTGAAACTGTAGTTTACATATGATTCACTTTAATCAGGCAAACAAACAAACAAAAGATATGCGCATTTCTAAGCTTTGGATGCTAAGTAATGTTATCATGATTTGACAATACGAAGGAGGTTTATGTATAAAATTAAAACAAAGGTTTTTATATCACAGGTCGCAAATTTGAGAACTACGATTAGAACGAGACCCCACAGTAATTTTTGGGCGTGAATGATAACAAAAAATAATTTGCATAATTAGACAGTTCTTAAGTAGTTATTTTTAAATGTAAGCGTCTTGCATGCTCTAGTGGGGGCAATGGTGTTTTTTTCGAAAGTACAAATAATTGCTATAACAACTTTACTATCATTTCAAAATGTAGAGTTAAGCGCCCTGATAACAAATATGGTGGTCCAAGACGTTTTGCAGGAGGCCTTCTGCCTGCAAGACGCGCTAAAAGTGGGCTAGAAACCGATTTCTTAAATAATTGTGATAACAATTTTTTTTCTTCTCCCAAATGTAGAGTTTTGCAGGGCGCCTTCTGCTTGCAAGACGCACTAATAGCAGGCCAGAACTCAATTTGTACTAACAACAGGCTTTATCTTTGTTTACTTAAATACCTACTTTTCTTATTATCCATTTGTTATTTACCCGATCTTCTCAAATATCAAGAGTTTGAGATTATTTATTTCTCTTATAGGAATATACAAATGCTACATTATATATGTAACTACACATATATTATGAAATAGGAGTTATTGTTGATTCATTATTATGACTGAAAGCAGTTGTAACTGCACCATATGCAAAACAAAACTCTCAAACTAAATTAGGTCTCTCTAACAAGTATATCTGTTTTAAACTTAATACTTATGTAGACAATTGGCAGGCAGGTTGCTTGAGTTATATTTTTTGCTTTAATCATGAGTACACGCGTTATAGTTTAAAATGCGTTCTTCGTATTGAAAATAACAATTCAAAGGAGACACCCGCATGATGTTTCATCTGTCATTTTTGCCCGAATCCATTTCTGTAGTGATAAAGTCTTCTGACACGGATGTCTTAATTATACTTCTTTATAACTTACCTAGCCTAAGAAATAACGTTAAAGTATGGATTGATGTAGGAACAATACGATACCATACGATAAATAGATGTGAATTCTATTTGTAATACATTGGGTTCAGAACTGTGTGTAGCCTTACAGCCTTTTTTCAAAAAAGGTTAAATTAAACCATTTTCAATTCTTCAAAAAACCCCTGAATTACAACTGGCATTTTAAAAACTTGGAAACGAAATGACTGTTGCTGAAGAAGATATAGGTATAAACGAAATATAAAAATTCGTTTGTTGTATGTACCGAACCAGAGCCCTCAATGTAGATGAAGCCAGATATGAAATCATTTACAAAACTTGCAGACCTACAGGATGTTTTTTAAAAACATACATATATATGGCACATATAGTATATATGGCGAATATAACCTATACATTCGTTGAAGTTTTATTCGCCTTTAAGAATTTTCAAAACTAAATGTTTGCTTTCACATGATTGTAGGTTTTGATGGAAGTCTTTTGCCTCCAAATAAATCAGTTCTTCTACAGCAAGTAAGAAGAAGTAATAACATCTGCAAGATTTGGAAAAATGCTGTGAACAACGAAGAAGTCCAATGCACACCTGCTTACAGTGGGTTGATGCTTACCAATAACATGTACAAAATCAATTGATTTGAAGGTCAAACTACCCCGAACAAGTTAGAGTACATTGCTAAAAGTCCTATAATCTGCGGACTTGATAGCGACAACGATGTTTTCAGTAGCGACTCATCGGATGAGAATTAATAGAGTTAGATTTTCCCAACTTAGTTTTTGTTACTTTTTAAATTTATCATTTGTTTAAATAAATCTTTTAAAAAATCGATTTCTAGCCTACTATTAGTGCGTCTTGCAGGCAGAAGGCCCACTGCAAAACGTCTTGGGACACCATATTTGTTATCAGGAAGACTAGATCTACATTTGGGAGAAGAAAAGAAAAAAGAAGAAAAGGCGGAAGGCCCCCTGCAAAACGTCTTGGACCACCATATTTGTTATCAGGGTGCTTAACTCTACATTTTGAAATGATAGTAAAGTTGTTATACCAATTATTTGTACTTTCGAAAAAACTGCAGTTTTGATATAGTATTACTCACCATTGCCCCCACTAGAGCATGCAAGACGCTAACATTTAAAAATAACTACTTGAGAACTATCTAATTATGCAAATTATTTTTTTTATCATTCACACCCAAAAATTACTGTGGGCTCTTAGTCTAGATAGCAGGCAGTGCGTTCAATAAAAGGTTTATTACAAAATTAGCAAAATAATTGAGATCGTTTATTATATCACGATCATATATTTATATCTATAGTTTATAGATTTCAAGAACCTATTAGTTGAATATCAAAACCGAATTGACACTGTCTTATAAACTGACAATGGAAACTATCAGGCTATATCTGTTTATCATATGGTATCTTATTTCCAGAACGTATTTTGTTACATGTAATGCTGATCATTGATGTACCGCACTGTTTGCTCAAGGGTATTCACCAATCGTGGATGTTTTAAATCTCTTGGGATGGAGGCCCACTGGTGGAAAGTAGTACAACGCTCCTTCACAAGTTCATCATGTAGTCACTATAACCTTCGGCCACTCCGCCACTGCGTAGTTTATCATCGACGGTTATGACTGATACATACATGTATACATTTTTTGTTTCAAAACACAAGCGTAGTTGTGGTCTGATCTGCTCTTTCGATTTTACCTTTGCGAAGATTTTCGAGTATTTTTCTTGATATTTCCAAAATTAAAATCGAATTGATCTTTCGTCGTTTTTTAAAGGAAATGGTTCTAAATCGTTTAATGTTAAATATTTCTCCTAACTGGTTTTATAGAAGAAGTACATAATTTCATACATATACATTTTCATCCATTGTTACTGAAACAATTTAAAACGATTGAACCCATTTTAAAAAAAAAACTAATTTGCTTTATTAGTTATTATATTTTCAGAGTATTTAAATTTTATTACAACCCACATGGTTGTTAAAGAAAAATTGTGCGTTCTCCGCTATTGACCGTGCAAATTATACTGTTGTTCGAAATTATCCAACATTAATACCTCTAGTTAATACATGCCGGCCAACAACTTCAGATAAAGAATGGGGAAAATCGAATGAAAGGACGACGAAGATTTAGCTGACTACCGCCATTCATACGTCCCAGTATCAGAAGAAAACATAAATTGAAAACAAATTATAGAAAAGCCGTTGTCCTATAATGTGACCTATTTAAAATCGTGTTTGGAAGAAAATTGTGCAAAGCTCGAGGCATGCAACCAGCGATCAAATATTTTAAAAACCTGCTTAATCTACCACATATGCAAATGACCTTGACACAATCAATAAAAGGCTCTGATACTAAATAAAACAAAGGGGTTATAGGTCCCCTGCAAAAAGTCCTAGGTCCCCTATATTCGTTCGGTTTTTATTATATATATTTTTATTATATGTATGTATACTACATTTGCAGAATGAACTGTAATGCACAATAAACACATATGAAAAAGAAAAACTAACACCATGATAAAACCCTAATAGTTTAACTCCGAAAGAAGGGACGGACGGAAGGAACTTTGGTAGCGATCCGCTCTATATGACCCAGTCATTTCAGTCGCTGGATTTTGAAGACATCGCATGACACCGCATCGCCTTGTCTAAATCCTTTTTTGACATCAAAGGTCTCCTGCACAAACGGACGAGTTTGGCAGGGATGCCAAAACTAGACATTACTCTGTATAGCTCGTCTCTATAGATGCTGTCATACGCGGCCTTCAAATCAATAAATAGATGGTGTGCATCGGTCTGATGCTTATGAGTTTTCTTCAAGATCTGCTGTAGTGTGAATATTTGGTCGATGGTTGACTTTCCTAGCCTGAAGCCACACTGATATTGACCTATCAGGTTGTTGACGAACGGCTTCAGGCGTTCACACAATACGGCAGATAAGATCTTGTACACGATGTTAAGAAGACTGATGCCTCTGTAGTTGGCGCAGTTCTGAGGTTCTCCTTTGTTGAGGATCGGACAAACAATGCTAAGGTTCCATTCATCGAACATACTTTCGTCCGACCATATTTTAGAGATGAGTTTGTGTATGCTCCTAACCAAGTCATTGCCTGCCGGTTTGAAGAGCTCGGGGGCAGGCCGTCCGCTCCATCAGCATTGTTAAACTTCAGCTTAGATATTACTATCTTCGCTTCATGCAGGTTGCGTGAACGGAATTGGTAATTGGTTATTATCGTCCAGGTTGAAAGGTTCATTTTGGCTGACAGCGGTATTTTGTTTCGTCGTCGTTGTTATACAGTCTACAGAAGTAATCCTTCTAGATTCTCAGCATCGACTGCTCCTCTACTACGATGTTCCCTTGTTCGTCTCTACAGGCTCTTTTTCAGGGTTTGTGTCCGTGGCATGTTTCTTTACCTTTTGGTAAATCTTCCGAATTTCATTCCTGGAGTAGCGTCTCTGAATTTCCTCGGCCGCGCGCTTCTCATGCTCTTTCTTTTTCCTCCTGAGAAGCCGTTGTTCGTCTCTCCTCGTCCACTCATAGAGCTCATGAGCAGCTCTGGTCCTTCTAAGCAGCGCCGCTTTATATGCATCTTGCTTAGCTGCATGTGCTTGCCGGCATTTATCATCGAACTAGGGGTTTCGTTGTGGTGGACGAGTGAAACCCAGCATATCAGAAGCGGCATCCCAGATGGCGTTCTGGCAGTGTTGCCACTGGTCTTCGATGCTTGGTGCTGGCGGAAAGGGACCTGTTAAGAGATTAAGGGAGACTCGATCAGAAAAGGACTTGGCGATCTCTTGTGATTGTAGCCGTCTGACATCGATATTAGCTTGTCTTGGCGTTGTTCGGGATATCCACAACCGCGCCTTGACTACAACAAGGTAGTGGTCCGAATCGATGTTGCCTCCTCGCAACATTCGGACATCTATGATACTGGAGGAGTGTCTTGCGTCGATCGCAATGTGGTCAACCTGGTTGACAACGGACGTAAATATTGCAATTTAGAGTTCGAACAATATATGGCTGATCAAGGAATAGAGAGGAGGCTGACAGTTTCTTGCACTCCATAGCAAAACGAAGTTATTGCTACTGCTTGTCGTATTTCCATTCGATGCCCTACGAGCAGTTTAAGCTTAAGAGAAGTGGACTGGAAAGCAAATCAAAGTGTACTCGTATTATCTTAAAATATCTGGATCCAAAGTGCTTGTTCTGGACAAAGATTCTGGTAAAGACAAGCATGCACATAGATCTTTTGAAGGCGCATTCGTTGGATATCTTCGAGAATGGAAGGTGATTAGGGGGGGATGCAGGGTAGCTTGAAAACTTGTTGGTTTCGGAGGAGATACGCTGGTCTCTTCGTCGATATTCGGGGGTCGCCAATTGTCGGGCGCAATTGGAGAATCGAGTATATGGGGACAAAATCAATGAAAAGAGAAGTCGGAGTAAGAAAAAAATGTGTTTTGCGGTGAACAATATTTTTTATTACAAGCACGTCTTACCTCTATCCGAGTTGGAAACAGAAAGAGAATGAGAGCTTAGTTTAAGCCACTGTGCTTAAGTCAAAAAACAGGAAATAGGGAAATTTATGGGGATATTTTGGGGAGTTTACATAAGAAGTTAGCAGAGTGCTATCTATTATTCCATGTTAATGTTAAAGGAGGATTTCAGTATACGTTTTTTGATATTTCACCTGAACAGAAGTGATATCGAATATGCATGCCAAGTAATCACCAGTTTTTTCATGCCGGTGACGTCAAGTTCATTGAAAAGACGCATAAACTTGCTTACAATATGCAAGTGTTCTATCAAAAATATAGTCGAAAAGGAAACCTGACGACGCACTCACACGAAGGCCTGGATGGCCAAAGTTGTTGCGGATGGGCAGCAGAGGGCGACCGAGAGACCTGTTTTATCCTACACGTTCTACTACGGCACGGCACAATATAGAGAGAATCTATCTTCAGTCGATGAATGAAGTCTTCACTGGTGTGGCAGAAATGAGTACGAAGGATGCCTTGATGAGCTATGCTTGTGAAGAGCGGAAGGACGCAATGGAGGCGGAAGTGATAAGTCTAATTAAAAACAAAACTTGGCAGATTGTTGTTGCTTGTCGTTGGACGCTTCCAAGTAAGCACAGCTCTGATAGAAAAGTAGAAAGACGCAAAGCTCGGTTAGTACAATAGCAAAAGGATATATTCCAACTTTTGCACCCGTGGCGCGGTTGGAGACGTTGCGTTTTTTTTTGGATCTCGCGTTTCAGCTTGGATTTAAGGTGTGGCAAATTAAAGTGGTTATGGCCTATTATGAATAAGTTTTCATGAAAATTCCCGAGATGTTGAATAAGATGGTGAAGAGGTTAACTTCTAAGCAGGGTAAAAATTTTGGATATTAAGCAGAGCAAGCGCTGAGGGATATACCTGTTGGTGGCAATTCATGCAGGTTGCAAAATGTTCTTTACAAACTACGTCAATCTGCACGTCAGTGGTACGTAGAACTCTGTGAAAAACTCCTAAGTTGGGGCTTAAAACGTACAAAGAATGAGATGTGTCTATTTTATAAATATTTTTGAGATAATTTGCAGCTTGTTCTTATTTACGTTGATGACATACTGGTTGCATCAACTAAGAAAAACACAGTGAATCTGCGTGACAGTCGGAGTTCGACAGGAGGAGTTCGAAATAAAAGGTCTTGCTTATTGTTTTGGACGGGAAATAAATCAAGGTGAAGGAAAAATCGAGCTTTCGCAGTCTAACTATGTACTTGGGCTACTCAAACACTACGAGATGGACAAGTGTAACCCGATATCGACACCTTCGGAAGTTAACATACGTAATGACGACGATATCAACTTTAAATGTGGCAACGGAGCAAATGATATGCTGACAAAGTCTCTATTTTGGATATGATACGGACGATGCTTGCGAGGACAAGTTGTTGTCACTTTAACATACAAAAAAATGTTTGGTTTGGAGCAGTTGAATGGTTGATACTCAATAAATCAAATAATATCGGTTTTATTTTAATGTAAAACCGCCATACTAAAAACGGATGTTCAAGGGTATTTGTTTAATTATATCAACTTTGTTTATATATATGATATAGCATATGATCAGATATCAAAGCCAAAAAGTTATATTTGCTAATCGTAAATCAAAAAAGTTTCGCCTTTCGTTTTCAACGATCTAATTAGATTTCGTTTTAACTTCATTTTCAAAAAATCTGTCATTTCTCAACAGAGGTAATAGCCTAGCTTTGTGCAATTATTATTTATGCCATAAGGCAGCAAAACTTGCTTAAAATTCAATAATTATCTGATGATATTTTTATAAATATAATCGCATATATTTTAGTTTCTGAATACAAATCTGGATTATTTATTTTAATAAACACAATTTCAGGTGTTGGTAAAACATGCTTAGTTACAAAATACATAAAAAGCTCACTTCACAAAGATATTGGGCCAACTATAGCAGCCTCCTTTTTTACGTGTAAGGTGTATTTGACTGATGAAAAAATAAAATTACAAGTAAGTATTTCACACCGTTACCTTTTGGGAACTTATTATTTTTTCACATACAAATATATATGTGGAATAAATATATATATACTACTGTGTCCAAAAAGTATTCCGAATTTTTTTATAAATCAAAAAATCTTTATTCTTCCAAATCAATTTCGTCCCCTTTAAAATAGTCCCCTCCCGATATAATACACTTATGCCACCGCTTTTTCCAGTCCTCGAAGCATGCCAAAAAGTCTTCTTCCGGTTTAGTCTTCAGAGCGCGCGCCGATTCACGTTGAATGTCTTCAATCGACTCAAAACGGTTTCCTCGTAGTGGTCTTTTGAGTTTTGGAAATAGCCAGAAGTCACACGGAGCCAAATCAGGTGAATAAGGTGGCTGCGGAACGATATTAGTTTCATTTTTGGCGAAAAAGTCACGAAGAATCAGTGCAGTTCATTCAGCATTTTTGATACCAATCGAGACTTGACACGTTTGTGGCCCAAAACATCTTTCAAAATGGTATAATTGATACGCCAATTTCATCAGCAATGTCTCTTATAGTTAATCGACGGTTTGCAAGTACTAATTCTTTTACATTTTGGATGTGAGCATCGTCAGTTGAGGTCGATGGTCGACCAGGGCGCTCTTCGTCTTCAACGCGTTCTCTACCTTCTTTGAACAATATATACCAATCATATGTTGGTGATTTTGGTAGAGTTCTAAGCCTTCTTCAACATTTTCAACGTTTCTGCAGCATTTATTCCATTCAGGAAACAAGATTTGATCGCACTTCTTTGTTGAATAATTTCAGACATTGTAAAAATCCGCAAATTCACTTTTTGTGTCGCACAAAAACAAGCGTAACTCAAACACTAATGAATATTTTGACATATAATTTGGCATGGAAGTCAGTAACAGTTGTACTAACTTAAAAAAAATATATATTGAGCGAATATATTTACCCGCGTAATTTAAATCGAAAAATTCCGACTACTTTTTGGACACAGTAGTATATGTTTTCTACATGAATGCCTTAATAAGAAAACATAATGTATATCTTTTAAAACTGTGTTTGGTTTTAAAAGTAATTGAATACTTTTATTAATATTTTTAGAAAATAGATGAGTTTAAAATATAGTATTCACACGTAGCATACATATATTAATACTAATGTTAATTGAGTATATCTTTTTCTCGATTCTGAAAATCATTATGTTTGTTAGTTCTTATCCACTAAGGAAATATAATTTTCCGAGAAAGCAAAATGTTGTTTTTATTATCAAACACATTATTCGTAAAATAATATATACGAATGATGCATTAAATTGATCATGATGATTGAATAAAAGAAAAATAACTTGTCGTAAAAGCCTTGTAAACCAAGTAAACCGTATAAATTTATCATCGCCTTAATGATCTGTCAAATTTTACTTGAAAATTATTTACGAGGGCCACGAAAATTTCTACGAAGATTTTGGCTCGGAATATTACACTGTTGTCAAAATCGTGCTGTTGTCAATTTAAATTGAAATTATTTTCTTTTTACAATCTAATTAGTCTTTTCTTTTCACTTATTTTCGGCATTTTTATATGTTTGCGACAATTTCACTACAGTTGCAGAACAGCTGATTCAATTACGCAACTTGTTTCCGAGGATTCTTCATTTAAAGCATCTCGTAAATTTACAAAATTACGAGATACGTAAATTTATCAGTTTTAGTGAATACCTTTAGTATTATCCAGGCTACAAATCAAAAACTTTTAATACACCTTAGGCTAAATCATGGGCTTAGTAATAAATATAAGCATATAGGTCATCGCTTACGCATGTCTATAATTTCTGCCTAGTTCGATATTGCTTTCCCACTTGTTGGAAACTTGCAAAAATTACAACAATTGCAAAGAAGTCAAACCCTTCACAATACTCTGACTTTCGTCCGATTAGCAATCTTTCTGGTTTATCTAAGGTTTCAGAAATCATTATTAAGAATTAGGTCCAAGTACATCTTGATTCCCAAAATTTAATGAGTATACATCAATTTGCATATCGAGCAGGGCATAGCTGCACCACTGCACTCATAAAGATAGTTGACGACATCCGTCTGATCTTTGATGAGACCAAAACAACTCTGCTTAAAAGCTTTCGACTCGGTGAATAACAGCAAACTTTGTCAGAAACTAGGATTAGGTTAGGATTAGGTAAGAGAGCCGTTGAACTGATCTGGAACTACCTCAGCGGAATGTTTCAACAAGTTTCCATAAACGTTTCTACAATACTGGGACTTTGCAAAAGCGTTCCACGAGGTTCAATCCTTAGATCTTTGCTCTTTGTTTTATATATTAATGACCTTATACTTATCGACTTCACTGTCATAAATCGGGAATTGTGTCAATAAATTGAATGAGGACTTAAAGGAGACAAGTCTTTGGGCAGATTCGAATGGCCTTCTACTTAACCCTAAAAAGTCTCTTTGCTTACCGATTGGCAAGAACATCGGGATTGTTGACGAATACCCTGATGTTTACTTATCTAAAGAGGAGATTCTGGAGAGACGGTAAGAAGTCTCACAATCATTTTTAACAATCGTCTTACAGCCTATGACCACATTAACCTACTTGTAAGAAATATTTATACGGCATTGCGAATGCTGTGGACTTTTACTTGCTATACTCCAATAAATATTCGGCCAAAACTTGAAAAAAGCTTTGCTAGTACCCCAAATAAGCTACTACTGTTTAGTCTACAGTTCTCTTGATTCGTTATCTTTTCGATAATTATAACTTGCTTTTCGCGCTACGATAAGACATGTTTTTCATTTACAAAAGTTCTATTAGATCTCTACGTTCAAGCGATCAATCTTAGGGAGTTCGCTTCAATATTTCCTGAACTATCGTAACAGCATATTTCTTGAAAATTTAATAAATTATCAGAAACTCAATTAGTTTCAATTTCCTAGATCTTGCAGGACAAGTACTTTAATTCTTCCTTGGCATAAATATTTAGAAAGTAGTCGTCTGTTCTTTTTTCACGCTGTTAGGCTTTGGAACATGCTGCCATACGAAATCAGGCATATGGTAGAAACAAGACATTTTGGGTATCCCCTTTTCAACCAATTAAAGCATCTATAAGTCAAACTGGGGCACAAACAATTAACGATATCATAGTAAAATAAATTTGTATGTACATATGTATATTTTTTTATTTAGTATATATATAACTATTATAATTCATTTTGTATAAATTTATTTAAAATCTGATTCTATTCTGATCTATTTCAAAGACATAATGTTTGAATAACCTTGCACATATTTTAGTTATTTTTCTTTCAATATTTATATTCATATTATGCATTTTTATTTATTTTGGTTAAAACCTTATAATTTTAAACTTTCATTTATCATGAAATATGTACTGGTAAAAGAGCCTTGTTCTTAATTGTACAATCTGCTTATTTGAAATAAATAAACTTTGAATCTAATTATTCCCGAACTGGTATTTAGTATTATTTACAACTTGCTGGAACAGTAACAAAGGTTCTAACTTTAGTCACCAAGGCTTTTTAATGAATTTTTTTCTTGAATATCTAGAAGCAAATTGATAGTTTTTTTTTTCATAATTTCATAATTTTTTTCAAATTATTATTGACACATTAAACATTTTGTAACGTTTATATAATTTTCTTGTTTTACAGATATGGGATACGGCCGGTCAAGAACGATTTCGAGCAGTTGCCCCAATGTATTATAGAAATGCAAATGCTGCCATTCTAGTCTTCGATTTGTCACAATATAAGAGTTTTACAGATATTAAATCATGGATACAGGAGTTACATAGAAATGTTCAAGATCCGATGATTTTCACACTAGTGGGAAATAAACTGGATCTTTCATCGGCAAGAGCAGTTTCGCGTGACGAAGCTTATCTTTTTGCATCATCAATTGGAGCCAGTTATTTTGAGACATCAGCTGAAAAAGATCAAGGTCTAGAACAAGTGTTCCTTTCTACTGCTTTGGGACTAGTACGACTCGCAGATGAGGGCAAAAGCCGTAGTTTACGTCAATTTGATTCATGTGACTCGATCACCGCTTATACGATAAATAATACTCCAATAAACCAAAGTAGCAATTCTACCCAGCTTTCATATCATCTACCTTCTGTTCACATAGGAATACCTGTCGAGAACGATGTGAAAGTCAATGATGTTGGTCGTCTTGAAAGACCGTCTTGGAGTATAGAACATATTGCATTTGGGGACGAAGAACACGTTGGATGGTGCTGTCTATAGAATTTTTGAATTTATGTATGAGCTAGCCAGCTTGTTTGTACATTTTGTAAAATACCATTGTAAATGTTTGAAACATTTGTTTGTTTTATGTACGTAAAAATGTACACAAAAAATAAAATTATTTACTTGACATTGTTCATCTACGTAAGATATAGAAAGTCCAAAGTGAATTTATTTTAATTGCATGAAATAAATTTAGGTAATTGTTTGTTTTATCTTAAACTGCTGAAACTTTTCAAAACAAGGGCGTTTTTTTATTTTATCGGGTAATTTTACAAAAGAACCATTCCTCACATTTATTTTTGTAAGATTGTTTCTCTCAAATGTTAGCCGTCCCTGCGGCTAAAATGTACATTCTCAAGTTCCAATTTTCTATGGCGTGTTCAAGCATTACGAGTGGTTTTTGGTTGGCCTCCAATTCCTAATCGTAGCTGGCTTATCCATGAAGGCTTTGGACTTTACGTAGCACTGAAGGAAAAAGTCTAGAAGTGTGATGTCACATGATCAACATAGGTGTCAAATTCAGCGGTCCAAATCCGGAAGTCAACAATAAGGTACACCGAACGAAATTATGTAGAGCTTTAATTTCAGGCAGAAAATAGCCCGTTTTTATGGTAGGATAACAGGCACCATTCGCAGATTCGTTTCGGTCGGCCTCAGTTTTAAAGAAATATGGACCGATTATTCCACCAGATCATACTATAAGTCACATCAACCGTTGGGTTACTCGGAACCCCAAAACAGTGGATCTTCTTGGAGCTTTTCGAGAGGTCAACGGCTGAAACGGAAATCATATGGAAGACCGACGGACTCTTGCAGGAATTGATTTGTGTATGCTTTTAAACCATGATCCTCAAATAAGATAAGATAAGTTGCTCTAAGCGCACCGTAATTTCGTTATACAGCTGAATAATTTGAAGACGTTGTGCTGAGCTAAGTCTTTCCCTCCCCAAATTGCAATAAGTTGTGTTATGTATACTGCCAAAATGGTAAGAGTCTTGTTACATTTTTTGGCCCATATTGCGGTTGTCGATCGTCGATTTTTAATTTCGGTGCTGTGAGTGTCGATTGTGATCGACTACTGTCGATTTGACAACTGTTTTTAGTCGATCGAAATTTCCTGATCGCTTGTCTTTTGCTTGCAGAGAAATAAATTACAATGTGAGGATTTATATAAAAAAACATAAAGTTTATGTAAAAAAAAATACAATAATTTGAGTTTAGGGCGAAGCCAGTGACCAATACAACACATCCAGTTTCAAAATATTTGGAACAGAAGAGTTTTTTACAGTTGACTTTTGCTTGGCTTCTATTTAGACAAACGAAAATATCTCACAAAACTGCAGAATATAAATTGTAGTTAAGTATGATTGTATGTGATTTTTCGAACGAAATACTACACGGTTTTCTCCAATTCTAAAGGGTTTGAGGCATCTGAATCATATTTTATTAAGGCCCGTATTGTGGTTGTCGATCGTCGATCAAATCGATTGTCGATAGTCGATTCGACTGATTTTTTGTTTGGTATTGTGTAACTCAATCGACAAAGGATTGTATTATTTCGAATAAAAACCATAAAAGTGACTATTGTAAACACAATTTGTCAGTCAGTTCAATTCATTTCAAATTTATTAAGGCATTCACAAATCAGTACATTTGATTAAAATTACGACTATAAAGTGGCCGATTTTCAAGGTATGTGTGGCTAAAGTGATATACAATAAACATTTTATGAATGTTTAATTTTACATAAGGTAGATAAAGTTATCAAATCAAAATTGGTTTATGTGTTTGCTTGCTACCGGAATACAACCTCAATTAAGCTTCTATTGAGCACTTAAAACTAATACTTAAACATCAATTTGTTTTGACAGTTGTTTGCTTATTTATTATTGCATGGCCGAAATTTTTTTGAAATAACTTAATAAATCGAACTCCATCGAATTGTTAAGGTGATTCAGACGAATTGTTTAAAATGGTCAGGTAAAGAAAACGGATAAAATATGCCTCAAACCCTTTAGAATTGGGGAAAAGGGTGTAAGTATTTTGTTCACATACGCACATACAATTCATCGTCTGCAGTTTTGTGAAATATTTGCGTTTGTCTTAATTAGCATTCAGGAATCTTTTAACGGAAATAGAAACTATGCTAAAGCTAACTGTAAGATACTCTATCCTTTGAAACTGGATACAAATATTTGTTTTGTTTACATTAACTTCATGTTTTTTTTACTTATTAACAATAAGCGAATCCTTTGTCGACTGAGTTACACAATACCAAACTTGAAATCAGTCGATTCGACAATCGATTTGATCCAAGATCGACAACCGCAATAAGGGCCTTTATATATTCATTTTTGGGTGCGATCTGGAGATTTTTCGCTATGAGTAATTTCGGTTATATGATTGCCAAATGAAAGAAAAAATGCAGGAAAAATGTTTAGTATTATATATTCTTATATATATTTTTGTTTACCTTTTCATATAATTTAAAGTTAATCTAGCCATTTATTTACCTAAAAATGTTATTTACAAATGTGTTTTATTATGATTAGCATATATGTTTATTAAATATCATAATATATTATATATATTTATATAATAATATCAAGTAGTATCTTGTGTTGCAACTAACTGTTACAAATTTAAATATGGCTGCATTTTAAACAATATGATGGTGCACATTTAATTAAACCACTAAGGTTATTTATGAAGACCCTTGATCATTATGAAAAAAAATTGTCTCCTAATTTCGACAACTTCATAACAAAGTTTCACATCGAAACAAATCTGTACGAATAATTCAAATTAAAATTTATGCCCACATATATGAATTTTTTACCAGGCAGGATAAACAATTTAATATAATTTATACTTATTTATTTTTGTAAGTGTAGGAATATACATTTCAATTAAAAACTATAATAAATATGTTAAAATATTTGATAAAACAAATAAACTTTTAAGCGTTGCACAAATATAAAAAAAAAGTGTTTTCTTTTAATTTTATTTAATTAACACCCTGTTGCAATATCCTCTCTAATTTTCCATTGCCCGCGCTGTGTGCTAATAACCCCTTGAGGGCGCCTCAATTATAAAAAAAAAAGTTTCTTACTTCAATATGTGGTTTATCGAGTTCTGTATACTTTTCTTGCTTATTGGCTTGCTAACAAAATTCGAATACACAGAAAGGATAACAGTACCAAGGTCACAAAGTCAGTGCCCCGACTATTTCGGGGCAAAATTGTGTGATAATTTTTCTTCCCTTTCAAATTGACAACTTATGTGTGTTTTGGTTTTTCCTCGACGTTCAACCGCTGCATCCCTGCTTTAAAATTTTACCAGAAAGAATTGCCGAAAGTTTCAAATCGTTGGACAACACGGCCAGCCACTTGCTTGTCGAAATGTAGTCAGATACCTTGGGATCTGGCTAGGTCAATATCTGTATTTTAACAACAAACAGAAAGTCTATTGGAAAAGATTCGGGTGTTTGAGAGGGCTTGCCTTAGGGCTTGTCTTCGTTTATACAGAACACCAGAGTCTGAGTACATAAAATTCTATCCTAATGAAGTCTTATACAATAGGGCTAACCTAATGAGAGTGGACAATTTCGTCATTAAATTGATTCGAAGGCACATTGCCAGAGCAATGACCTCTACGAACAATCTGATCTCTGGGGCTTATTACCCCAATGACCTATATCACGAGAGCGTGAGCTTTTACGGCTTTGTTCCCCCAGAGGCGTTCCTCTATTTTGATAAAAAGGAGCTGATCCTAGATAAATTAGCGGTACCGCTTATCTTCCACATCGCTCGATCAGCTGCGGAGAGGCGACTCAACTACGACAGAGACGTCGCACACGGGAGTGCGAAGCGTCTCCGGTTCAGTAGGGCGGTAGGGAGTGGCGACATTAGGGATGTTGCTCGGCAGCACCATGAATTTTGGTGGCTTCGTCGTTTCCTTCTAGTTCGGTGTAGCGCCATAAGGGCGCAAAGCCGGTTTGTTAAATAGCGAAACCATGGCCGGCTTACATAGTCTAAGTAGATTTAGGGTAGATTAAGGGATAGGTGTAGCTTAGAGTGCCCGCAGAGGGCCAATAAGTAAATTAGGCTAACTTTAAACATTTTTTTGTTTAGCATTAAGGTATTACTGAATTAAAATAATAAAAATGCGCAAAAAAAAAGGAAAGTTATTTCACATTCACTATTCCGCTAAACTTTGTTTGTTCCGATTATTGGGTTCAGTTTTGAAAATTTTCGTTTTTTTAGTAAAAAGAATTCGGAAACTTTTACAGATATGTAATTACTTTTAAAAGGATAACTTTTTTAAATAGTTTTTTTTTGCGGATGAAACTTAATTCTGCAATCTCTACACCTAGGCCGAAATTTACTCCCAATTAAAGAAACAGAGAGTTTTGTCGTGCGACGCAAAGCCGTTCTCTACAATAAAAGGACATCTGAAAGCGCTTATGGCGCAGCGATTTAGTCAGGAACTGTTTGGGACGAAAAACTGTTATTAAAATATTTTGGATCAGTTTAACGTATTGCTTGTACAATATCAACAAATTTATTGAATTTATTTAATTTAAAACATTAATAAGAGAGTCGCCATATTAAATAGGAGACAAAATAAGGCAAATGTTTTGCTTGAAAACATTGGATTTTAAACGCTGTGCAAAAGCTTTTTCTCAAAATTTATTAAAGAATCATGCCTTAAAATCAAACTCTTTAAACATCGAATACTTTACTTTAGATTATCTGTAATTTGTTTTAGGAAAAGTATATCATTCCCTTAACATTTTAAATGTTACGAAATACACGCATAATACATACGTATGTATGAATACAAATGCATGCTCGAATAACAGAAGTCCATTGGGTTTTCGAAAAACAATAAAAAAAAACATTCCTTTAATAATGTTAAAAGCCTCCTTATTTACCAATTACCAAATAATTGATCCATTACACAGAAGGTGCAGAATTCAGCTATTCCATTAAATTAAACAATAACCTTTTTCAGTTGAAAGAAATGCTCAAGGTAAAAGTCAATTGAATCAAGGATGAACGTGCCCTCCGACAGTGATTTTACGCACAGAGTCTATAGTTGTGCGTGATTGTAATACTGTCCTTCAGGTATACTCGTATATTGCGGCTAGCAAGCTCTCCGCAAATTACTATAAAAGAAGGGAAGCAACCTTTATTGTCCTTGCGGATATATCCTTTTTTCTTTTAGAAGTCTACTCAATGATAGCATTCCAGTAAAAAAACGTAAATCTTAATTTACTATGATTGCGGTCTTTAAGTGATATTACTATAGAGGCAGTAGAAATTCCTTTGCAAACAGAAGGGCAAATAAAGTTTCTTATACGCTATTAAACCCATGTTAGAAAAATAGTTTCACAGAAAACAGAAAAAATAGTAATAATTTGAGTGATTTTTGCTAGATATGTTTGGATGTACATATACGTACATACGCATGCATGTGTGTTGTTAATGAAGAGGTAAAGCAGTCGATATAACAACTAGGGGTAGTTTTATTATTAATTTCCTTAAGGTATTTTTCGTACAAGAATGAATTGATGACATACGCCTTATTACATTATGAAGAATATGAGTAGTAGAGCCGAGCAGGCATACTTAACAATTTAATACTCGTAATGTGTGAAAGAAAGAAAATATTTAATAACGTTTCTAATTTATTTGTTTGTAATAATAAAACCACAACATAAAATTTTCTGAAACGAGTAACATTGGTTTTTATTACTTGTATTCTGAAATATTACCTTAATATTAAGATATCTATTAAATATATATCACTATCACTGTCTGAAAGGCCTCGAGAATTGGTGATCTTAGCTTCTTTCGAAGCTCACATACGTATCCAGATACATATATTCAAATGGAGACATCGCTGCAAATGTGATTTGAAGCAGTGGAACAGCTCAACTCACCGCGTCATATTCTAAAGGCTCATACTTCGTACCCATTTGATTAGTCCCGTTTTGATGTCCTCTTTTGCAGAGGTGTGTGTACGATCTCCAAATGGTGGGCTAAGACATTCAAAAAATACAAGACAAATGGTTACAAAAACCGGTGCCGCGCTAGTGAACGAGACCGAGACGGGTTCCAAATACCTCGAAGTAGCTCTAAAAGATGTGTACCAAGACTATAATCGTTGATTCCACCGTCTAACGGTAAAGGTAAGTGGCTCAGAGCTCGAGGCACTTTTGCGATTCCTAAGACTGGAATTGAAGGAGAATTATTTCATTGTCGGCGAAGATTTCAACGTCAAACATAGAGATTGGGGAAATAATGCACCGAACACAATAGGGAATCTACTATTCAATTGGTGGGGTAGACACAGGTGATGTATGGACTTGGCTTGAAGACGACGGATAGTCTGTCGTGTCCTAGATACGGCTCCTATTTGGATCTTCTGATGTTTGATACAAGGTTACAACTGCCACGCACGAACTGACAAACTTTAAATTGTCGACGCACTTTTGTCCATGACAGCGATCACTGCCGTTCCTTACGAAACTGCAGAATTAAATGAGTATGTTCAAAAGCATCCCTTAAACTATAGTAGGGTGGATTGGACACACTGACGAGAGCACTCTTCATGGATTTACTCTACCCACCGTCCAACAAAAGATTGATAGGTATCTAAAAATAATGGACGAGACAATTAAACGAACAATGGACAAAACAATACCTCGGTATCAACACACTGACAACGAAGACTTATTGCGCAATGAAACTATTAACGCACTGCACATACATAAAAGTAGACTGCTGTTAAGATTTAAAACCTTGTACAGACAGTTAACTGACAGACATAAACCGGAGATCATGACATTGAAGTCGTCGATCAAAAACCTCTAAAATTAATAAAAGAAAATTACAGGGCGTCTGTAAGTTTGCATTGGAATTGGGGTGTAAACACCAGCAACCCGAATATGTTCCCGACAAACCCATACTCTCAACAGCAGACATAGATCCAAATGAGACTGTTGATGATGACATCTTCTTTGTGATCGAAGGTCCGCAAGAGAGACTATAGGAGCGACTTTTGAGGAAGTGTACAAGGCGAATGACATCATTGGCCCGAACAACGATCTGGAAAATCGAGTTCTTGTGCACAATTTCTACCTTCAAAATGAAAAAGCGAACTGGTGAATCGGGAACTCGGGTTTTACTTAGTTCAGTGACGAGAATATCGCAAATAATGTCATCACCAATGAAGGGGAATAAACCCCGTTCATTTCGATGAAAGAGCTCCAAACGATCTTTGAAACAATCAGAAGCAAGAAATCAGTGGAGTACCGAACATTGTGCTTCGACGTTTCCCTCTAAAAGCGGAGGAAATTTATACCACCCTTTTTAATAATGCACATTATCCAGCGCATTGGAAAACTACGGTGGTACATCCTATCCCCAAAAGGGATAAGGACACCTCCAATCGAAAAAGTAATCAATAAAGCCGTGATTTAGTGGGTTGAGGACAGGACTATTGTTCCGGATAATCAATTCAATTTCAAGGCGGGGTATGATTTTATTTATACCGCGTCTAAACTGGTTTCTGATATCCAATGGAACAAAGCCAAGAAACAGTGCACGCATGCCTATTCTAGAAGCTGAACCACCTGGGTATTAGTAAACCACTGCTGTATATTCACATGCCGATGTGACTTCTACTGAAACATTTCACAATAAAAATGGGCTGCAATAAAGTGCAGCTAATTCGCCGATCCTATTCAACAAATGATTATACAAGTGATCTGATAGGTTCACTTCATCATCCCATAGACGACTTAATCGCGTGGACATATTTTAGCTTATTATGTCCAATTTTGAAAAAAACTTAACACATGCTTGAGGCATTATAAGTGTATTCATGTATTGAAAATAGGGCAAGTAAGTTAGAATAAGACAGTTTTAAGCTATTTTAGCTTATTATACCTATATAGCATTTCTTTGAATTACCGAATTAATTTAAATACAAAGCATTAAAATTATAAATTATGAGATGGCGCTCTTGGTTGCTGGGATATGGCTTGTGTCCGGGATATTATTTGCCACACTGTGGATACTTGTGCACTTACGTTTAGGTACTCGCGAAAGCGAACTGGCATCACACTGCTTTCTTCCGATAAGTCACATCGGCATCTGTGAGATGTTGGACGGACTTTTGAAAGACTGAGCCTCTTGCGTTGGTGCGTGACATCAAAGAAGTAGGTGAAATCTACACTGACCTTGATGGAACAACCTTTACCCGAGCTTCGAACTTGTCGAGTTGTAGAGACTGAATAAAGTCAAAGAATTTCGAGACTTTCTCCAGATGAGTCCTGAAATTAAAGGGTGTTCACTTCTCCCACCTTCTCCTCCTTTCTCACCAGTCCCATCACCCCTGGGCCGGATCAAGGTGTCGTACGACCCGTGCCGATGATCAACCTGGCTGCAGGCCCAGCATCTCTAAATAGCTCAGGGGTTAACGGAGTATCCGGATACTTGGCGACCTCCGGATTAGCTAGTCTTTTCTGTATACAGCGGATCTCTGTGCAGATGGACCTTCTTTCTCCCCTACTCGTGGGACCATTACGAAAAACCCTTTAGAAAAAACAAAACCTGAGGCCGGTACTCCTTTGATACAGGCCTCCGGTAATGCGGAGCAAAAGAACATCTGTGGCAGGCCATGGTAACTTTTACAAGGCAAAAGCAACGAGCCCAAAACAATGCTTTCAGGGAGCGGCAGGATCGTGACAAGACATGGTGCTACCACTTCCCCTACCCCTAGCGGCAGCAAGACTGTGGCAGGCCATGGATGCCCCACCGCTACCGAAAACGCTCCATCAAAGGAGTTAGTAAAAACTCAACCCCTCAAGAGAGCTCCTAGCACGGCGCTTTATGCAAAACGCCGAAATACGGTACGCATCATCAAAACCTGCGGATCTATTCTGGAGGAGAGAGAGAGAAAAAGGAAACTAGAGTGGTCTTACAAAATCTCTAAAGACGGACCCACCCACCGTTTCCAAATCGCTAAAAAAAAACTCCTCCAAGCTCCAGGGATCATTGTAGGAAACCATTCCGGTTCCCAAAAGGCCCAAAACGAGAACACCCCCAGGACCTTCTGATACTCCATGCCTGAGGTCTTTTAGCGACGTCCTAAAGGACGAAATCACGATCGCGATGATCGATAGGAGCGACACCAACGAATCTATTTCAACAGACCGGTGGCAGCTGGTCAAGTCGAAGCTTTCGAGCAACTTCTTGACCACCTCGCATCACAAGCGACGTTGGTAGGTACCAGACAACGTCAAACTGATCGCTTGCACCGACCAAAGATCTTCGGATCTCTATAAAATAGCCATAGGTAAATTAGGAGAGATCTGGCGAGGCTCTGGACACTCTGTTTTACCTTACATCCCTCGACATTTATAGCAGACAAGTAGCCGCCAACGCAGCTATTCCCCTTAAAGCGACTTCACAGAAGGCAAATAAACATTTTGGCCACGCAAATATTCTTAACACATTAGGAATCCTACCAGAAAACCTCGACTACACCATATCCAAACAATGGTTTGACAAGGGCTTCCATGTAAGCGTTCCCTCCATATCCTTGTGGGAGGAAAATGCCTTCCCGGATAACAATTCAATACACTTCTATACCGACAGTCCAAAAAGTGTTAGTGAGGTTGGTGGTGGTATTTTTGCCGATAAACTTAAACTTAGCATTTTCATCCGCCTCCACAATCACTGTAGCGTGTTCCGGGTGGAAATTCTGGCAATTAAGGAAGCCCTATCCTGGCTGAAGAAAAATGTAATATCTGCAATGGATATCCGCATCTTTTCCGATAATCAGGCCGCTATCAAATCTCTGGACTAATACTCTCTAAATTCAAGAACAGACATGGACTGCCGATCATCTCTAATGGAAATGGCGGAGCAGTTTAACATTCACCTTTGCTGGGTGCCGGGACATAGAGACACTCCAGGGAATTGTAGAGCCGACGAATTTGCCAAAATTGGAACCACTACACCTAACACACCTGAAAAGGACAACATAGGTATATCTATCGCTACGTGCAAACAAGAAATAAAGCTGGATGCTAATAGAAGAACAAACCACAGATGGACGGTTGGATCGACCTGCTTAGCGACCAAACAAATCTGGACAAATCTAGATCTGAATCGCTCCTTGAGTTTAATTCTTCTAAATAGAAAACATCTTAGCGCCGTTATAGGTGTCATCACTGGACACTGCCTCATAGGTAAACATGCAAGAAGGCTTGGCATGTTAACTAACGACTTTCGCAGAAGCTGCATGGATGAGAAGGAAGAGGAGACAATCCCTCACCACCTCTGTACATGTCCAGCTCTTTCCGAAAGAAAAAATCTCCACCTCCTCCACAACGACTTAAGTGACTTAAGCAACATAGACATTAAAAGTCTCCTACGCCTCTTAAATCTAACCTAACCTTGATGGAACAGCGTGCATTATTCACCGTCATCCTGCACAGACGGATGAGTTTGGCAGGGATGCACAACTAGACATTGCTCGGATAACTCGTCTTTGTATATGCCGTCATAAGCAGCCTTAAAACCGATGAATAGGTGGTGTGTATCGATCAGAAGCTCATGGATTTCTTCCGATGGTGGATTTCCTGGCCTTAAGTCACATTGATATGGATTTATCATGCTGTTGATAAGATCCTATATGCAATGTTAAGAAGAAGACTTTCCTTATTCGTTTCCCCATGTTTCGCTTCGGGTTTTGTGTCTGTGTCATGCTTTTTGTATATATTGGAAAAAAAATATTTTCCAATTTTCTCGACCGCACGCTTCTTATGCTATTTCCTTTTACTCCTGAGAAGCAGGTGTTCGTCTCTCCTCATCAGTTCATAGAGCTCATGAGCAGATTTAGTCCTTTTTTGCAGCGCCGCTTTGTATGCATCTTGCTTAGCTGATTGTCCGGCATTCGTCATCAAACCAGGGACTTCATTGTGGTAGTCGAATAAAACCCAGCGCATCATAGTCGGCATTTCTGATGGCTTTTTGCCAGTGTTGCCACAGGTCTTCGATACTTGATGCTGGCGGCAGAGGAACTCTTAAGAGATCAATGTATTCTCAATCGGAAAAGGATTTAGCGATCTCTTGCTATTGTAGCCACAAGTCTTTGATACTTGATGCTGGTGGCTGAAGAATTCTTAAGAGATGAAGTGAGTCCCAATCGGAAAAGGTCTTGGCGATCCCTTGATCGATCGGGATATCCACAACCACACAGCTTTGCACGCTAAATTGGCTGAGGTCCCCTTCTACTTGCGCGTGCCACCTGAGTTTCGGTCTTCCTCTAATGCGCTGTCCCTCGGGAGCGGATTCGTAGACTTTTCGGACCAGAGCATTGGTGTTCATCCGCTCTACATGACCCAGACACCTTAGTCGTTGAATCTTCCCTCTTCTGGCAATGTCGGTGTCGTTGTGTAGTCCGTACAGTTCGTCGTTGTATCTCTTCCTCTGTCAGCGTCAATGCAGATGGGACCAAAGATCACTTGGAGAATTTTTCTCTCAAAGCAACCAAGAGCACTCTCGTATATTTTTGATAATGTTCATGAGCAGGCACTTTGCTGGATTGTAAAGAATTTGGTTCTTGAAATATAATATTTCAGCGTTGACGTGTTGTGGTGAAACCCAGTGCAGGGACGCAAGATCTTACTCCAATCTCTTGCATGACGGTGAGTGAAATGGCGAACGAGATAAACAGGCATATGTAATGATAGGCCTGATAAGTTGCTTTTAAATCAGCAACTTTGTTTTCTGATTGAGACCACTTCTCTTACTCAGCAGTGGATGAATCAAGTGGAGTGCAAAATTTGCTCTTTTAAGGATGGTCCTAGCATGGTTGTTGAACTTCAACTTTTCACTGAAGCTTATTCCAAGATATTTTGTAGTTTAGTTCCGAGAGATTGTCCCCAAATCGTCTCCGATTTGAGAGGAAGATCATGATGTTCCTGCATCTCCCTACGAGTGTTGTATCTACAATAGAAATTGGGTTACCTTACTCTATATGTTTACGCTTAGACTAAATTTCTCATGGCATGGTTGTTGAACTTGCACTTTTCTATGAAGCTTACTCCAAAATATTTTGTAGTTTGGTTCGGAGAGATTGTCCCCGAATCTTCTTCGATCTGAGAGGAAAATCATGATGTTCCTGCATCTCCCTACGACTGTTGTATCTAGAAATTGGGTTACCGCCCTCCACATGTTTACGCTTAGACTAAGTTTCTCATGGCATGGTTGTTGAACTTGAACTTTTCTCTGAAGCTTACTCCAAGATATTTTTTAGTTTGGTTCGGAGAGATTGTCCCCGAATCTTCTTCGATCTGAGAGGAAGATCATGATGTTCCTGCATCTCCCTACGAGTGTTGTATCTACAAATTGGGTTACCGAACTCCATATATTTACTCTTAGACTACATTTCTCATTTGTATTGAAAATTGTATCACAATCAAGTCATCGCCTCCCTATAAAATCAGTATATATCTCGTATCTCGTTGCTATATAAAAATCAAAACCTTCATTTCCTTGGCCGAATGGACTAGGCTGATATGAGGGTAGCGTTCCCCTACATGAAGTAAGGTAATCGCTGCATTGTTCAAAGCCTGTCAACTACTGAAATTAAATTACACGCCACATAGAACTGATGGAACCTGCCCAATGCTAATCTTAATTAGAATATACCTTTATAGAAAAAAACACCCTCTCTGGGAATAAAGTCTTTTGCGCTCGTTCTAAATGTGAAAACTGGACTTAAGTGTTTAGATTTATAAAATATGCTCTAAAAAATCAAGCTTTTTACAAAAATATTGATAAAAATAAATTAATTCTATAATTTCATAACTCCCTCTTCTCGGCTGACGTAAAAAGAAAACCTTTATCCTTGTTAATATTGAAACAACTGAATTTGTTTAGATTAATAAAATAACACTACGATTTGTACAAGTCGTCCATGGCAATCCATTTATTAGGTAAGCAAAATTAGAAACAATGAAAAGAGAAATAGGGCCGATTTACTTTCACAAAGTGAAATAAAGCCGAATGCTAATAAACTTGGCCTAATTTCATGGCACAGAACTATACTTATCAGACCAAAGAATGCCAATTGAAGGAAAATATTCCTCATAAGTAATATAAATACCCTTCTGATACAAACGACTTTTTGAGATCAGGTAGAACAAATATTGAAATTAGGTCAAATAAAACTTTAGTATTATACTTGTTAGGGTACGAATAATAAGGTATGTTTCATATAAAGTTGATCTCACGATGTAGATTGAAAAATTGATAGTTTGGTGAAACACAAAAACGACATTTTTTTGATGGAATATAGATACTCGTAATTCATATTATTATTTGGCGAACCATCAGAAAATTGTTTAAACTAGATATAATATAATTCGAAGGTTTCAAGTTTCAACTTTAACTTATGTTATATTAATAAATTGATTATAATATAATTTTAAATTTGACAAGATTGAAATAAATATATGTATCTATAATTTGATCAAAACTTACACTGAAGAAGTAACTGTAATCATTTAACGATTTATTTTTCTCAATTTCCTCTCTTTCGTTTGGATTTGCTATCTGAACCAATGCAAATTTCCAATTCGAAATGAGAAGTGGTGCTGAATAAATAATAGGTGTGGTTTTTTTGACACACTATACTATATGTTTTTTTTTTTTTTTTTATATACTATATGTATCAGCGCTTAAGTACAAAAAAAACGGCTATCCACGTTAACGTTTAACATTCGGATATGTTGTAACGTTTCCATACAAGTCATTGCTAACGTGAAAAAGATAGATCTGGCAGTATTGCCGCTATCCGCCTTAATGCCGATAAATATCTTGCATTAAGTTAGCGCGTATAGGTTAAGTTGGGTATAGGTATAGTTAAATTATTAGTGTAATTTGCACGTATATTGGAAATAAGCACTGGTACGAGTAGCATTTCGAAAAAAAAACCCACCTAATGTAATGTAATAGGATTGGAATCATGGAATTGAGTGCAAACGAAATTCTATGTTGATATCATTGACTTTATTAAAGTACACATATACATATATGTATACTACGCACAATATACTATACATACAAACATTACGTTTTTATTAATCATGCATTTAAATTTTTCGATGGGAGAACGTATTAAGTGAACTCTAAATGCCCGTATATGTGTATATAGGCAGGTTAGTTGATTTAAGTCCGTACGGTTATCATGACTGAGTTATTAAACATAAATTCATGAAATACACTATAAACATAATATTCAAAGAATTCTAAATGGATTCTAGTGCATGCACCCGTAAATTGAATTAAGATTTATCATTCAACGAGTCCTGTAACTGCTTACAATTTCCTTTCCTGCTAAACCTACTTTCATCATAAATTCTTTTTTAATGTGCGTATTCTGGTCAGAAAGCCGAAACGTAATATATCCCATGAGGAAAGGTTTTATTGTTATACCAACAACTTTAATTTTTCATTTTATTTTGGTCATGAAAATGTACATTTACAGCTGAGGAAAGTCAGTAAAGGAATTATATATCGCTCACACAAACACATTTTAATGAGTCCTTTCTGAATCGTTGAATCCTCTTTCACGAAGACGAATTAATTATTAAGAGTAAGTAGATGTGGATGCTCATATTATGTCAGCTGTCAGATAGTTTTGTGTTCCTACATACATATGTATGTAGACACTACATGTTTTTCATTAGAAATCACCTTAATATATGAAAAGACAGCTAGATATCTTCTATCTTTATAAATGGGGGCAGAAAAACATGTAAAGATATATGATGTGTAGAAAAATGAACGTAAATGTTTGCTTATATTTATAAGAATCTATCTGGTTTATTTAATATGTTTAGTAACTTTCTAAAACAATACCGCGTATAATTTTGTACGAGGTGGCGCAGAATTAATCATCCTATCAGAAGATATATATAAATTTTGCAAATGGCGTCGCAGCTGCAGAATACAAACAGACAAGCAATGGAGCGCTATACTCTGCTGTCAAATCTTCCTTTCTGGGGCAATGAAAATCCAAGTGTGATGCATGAAGAGCCATTACATCCACTCAAGGCCACTGTTGAGTGCGGCGTTCACGCAGGAGGGAGGAGGGGCCTACATGGCCATGATTAACGACTTCTTACTGCCGGAATTGGATAAGCGGGGCTTTGTGAACATGTGGTTTTAACAAGACGATGCAACCGCACACACAGCACGAGCCACAATGGATATTGTGATGGAACAGTTTCTTGGTCGCGTAATCTCCCGTTTTGGCGATTTGGCATGGCCAGCAAGATCGCTCGATCTACCCATCCCAGACTTCTTTCTTTGGGGCTAGTTGAATTCGCGGGTTTATGCCAACAAGCCTCAGACAATCGCAGCCCTTAAGGAGAATATTCGACAGGAATGCGAACAGTTATCACCGAAAATCTTGCTGGAAGTCATGGAAAATGCGATAAAACGGGCACAAATATATATCAACCCTGGCGGCAGCCACTTGGTGGATATCATCTTTCCACTTAAAAGAAAAAATTGTAAAATAAAGATTTCCATCACTCAAAATAATTTTTTTTTATTTACCTATAGTAAAAAAGGAAATCAAAAACAAAATTGGATGATTAATCTTACGCCACCTTGTACATAAACAAAGCCATTCTGCTATTATAGTTGTCCCTATGAGTTCTATGTACGAGATCATGATTGTGTAGTACGACCATTTTATGGTCGTCATAATAAACCTACTGAGGAAGTAATTTAAGCTATAGTGACCGAATTTCGCACAAATTTTACGCTATTGGACATCAAGCCACCCACCCGTATGCGTAGAGACCGTACAGAGGAAGATATTGCCGCTGTAACTGCCAGTGTTAATGAAGATTAATGATTTGTGCATTCTTCGCCGTTCGCAGCAGAGAGACTTTGTTACTCGACTACGTGGAAGATTTCACGCAAGGATCTGGGTCTAAAACCTTACAGCTCGTGCAATTCAGATAATTCGTCAGATAATTGTTAGTAATAAATGAACTATGCAATATAAAAAAAATCCTACGTACTTCCATAGACAATGTATTTTTCAAGATATATTCAATATTTCACGTGAATCGGTTAAAAATTGTCTGAGTTATGTTTGCGGCCATTTATAATTAAACGCATTTAAAATTTTAGGTTATTCTTTGTAGATTGGCTTGATAGCTGTATTAGACTTTAATTGAAAGAGCTGGCTTAGTGTTTGTACTCAGCCAAACTATTTGTAGCTTTGGCATTTTACCATGAACACCATGAATCCTCTCCGATCGGACGTTTATCGTCCTCGTTTCGGTCATAAGAGGCTCGCTGTCTACCGGCGGCCTTGTTCTATACTTTGGAAAATAAGTACTTCGAGATAATTCACGGCCATCTTTTAGGATATCATTTTTGAGGTCCTAAGGGACCATTGAGAGCAATAAAAAAAAAATCGGATTTTTGAAAATCCTAGAGTGGCCCAACCCCTTTATATTTCCTCTCTTTATTCGATGGGATCTGTAATATCTTTTACTTATATTTATTTAAATACCGATTTATAGGACGTTAACCCGTTTGTAACTTACTTACTTACTTTAGGTGGCGCTACAGTCCGGGGTGGACCTGGGCCTCAGTCAAAAAGCTTCTCCGGCCAGTTCGATCCCTGGCTAGCTGCCTCCAGTTTCGCACGCAAAGTTGGCAGAGGTCCTCTTCCACTTACGTGCGCCACCTGAGTCTTGGCCTTCCTCTACTGCGCTGTCCCTCGGGAGCGGATTCGAAGACTTTTCGGACCGGAGAATTGGTGTCCATGCGCTCTACATGACCCAGCCATCTCAGTCTTTGGATTACTCTTCTGGCTAGGTCCATGTCGCTGTACAGTCCATACAATTCGTCGTTGTATCTCCTCCTCCACTCACCGTCAATGCAGACGGGACCGAAGATCGCCCGAAGAATTTTTCACCCGAAGCAACCAAGAATATCCTCATACATTTTTGATAATGTCCATGCCACTGCGCCATAGAGCAGGACCGGGATTGTTAAGGTCTTATAAAGGGTGACTTTTGTTGTCCGAGAAAGGGCTTTGCTACTCAATTGCCTTCTTAACCCAAGGAAACAGCGGTTGGCAAGAGTTATTCTTCGCTTGATCTCAGCGTTGGTGTCGTTGTCTGTATTTATAGCAGAGCCTAGGTAGACAAAGTCCTTAACTACCTCAAAGTTATATCTGTCGAGGGTGCCGTTCTGTCCGAGACGTCGGTGTTGGTTGTCTTTTTTGCTTGACAGCATATACTTGGTCTTGCCCTCATTGACCGCTAAACCTATTTTCGCCGCTTCCAACTCAATACTCGCGAAAGCGCCACTGACATCATGCTACTTTCTCCCGATTATGTCAATATCGTCGGCGTATGCGAGTAGTTGGACGGACTTTTGAAAGATAGTGCCTCTTGTGTTTGCTCGTGAGTTTTGCACTATTCTTTCAAGTACGATGTTTAAAAAATCGCATGACAGCGCATTGCCTTGTCTAAATCGTTTCTGCACATCAAAGGTCTCGGTGAGATCTTTACCGACCTTGATGGCGCAGTGTGCATTCTCCATCGCCATCCTGCACAGACGGACGAGTTTGGCAGGGATGCCAAAACTAGACATTGTTCTGTATAGCTCGTCTCTATAGATGCTGTCATACGCGGCCTTAAAATCGATGAATAGGTAGTGTGTATCGATCTGAAGCTCATGGGTCTTCTCCAAGATCTGCCGTAGTGTTAATATCTGGTCGATGGTGTATTCTCCTGGCCTGAAGCCACACTGATATGGACCTATCAGGTTGTTGACGAACGGCTTCAGGCGTTCACATAACTAGGATCACATAGATAAGATCTTGTACGCGATGTTAAGAAGACTGATGCCTCTGTAGTTGGCGCAGTTCAGAGGGTCTCCTTTCTTGAGGATCGGACAAACAATGCTGAGGTTCCATTCATCGGGCATACTTTCGTCCGACCATATTTTACAGATAAGTTGGTGTATGTTCCTTACCAAGTCATCGCCTGCCGCTTTGAAGAGCTCGGCAGTCAGGCCATCCGCTCCAGCAGCTTTGTTGGACTTAAGCTTCGATATGGCTATCTTCACTTCATTCAGGTCGGGTGGACGGAATTGTTGGTCATCATCGTCCAAGTTGAAAGGTTGATTCTGCCTGACAGCGGTGTTTGGTCCGTCATCGCCGTTATACAGTCTGCAGAAATGGTCTTTTCAAATCCCCAGCATCGACAGCGATTCTACTACGATGTTCCTTTGTTCACCTCTACAGGGTTCGGTTCGGGGTTTGTTTCCGTGGCATGTTATTTTTACCTTTTGGTAAAACTTCCGACCCTAATTCCTAGAGTAGCATCTCTCAATTTCCTTGATCGCGCGCTTCTCATGCTCTTTCTTCCAAGTGTTTCCAATGGTCTTCGATGTTTGATGCTGGCGGCATTGGACCTCTTAAGAGGTTGAGGGACACTCGATCGGAAAAGGACTTGGTGATCTCTTGCGATTGTAGCCGTCTGACGTCGAATTTTCCCACAGCATTAGTTTGTGATGGCGTGGTTTGGGATATCCGTAACCGTACCCTGGCTACAACAAGGTAATGGTCCGAGTCGATGTTGGCTCCTCGAAACGTTCGGACGTCCATAATACTGAAGGAATGTCTTGCGTCGATCGCAATGTGGTCAATCTGGTTGACGATTGTGATTGATCAGGCGTTCTTCAAGTCCCCTTTTAATATCGAGATGAGGGAACCGCGTGTTAGCTACGACAATGTTTCGTTCAGCCGCAAAGTCAATAAGCCTGATTCCGTTATCGGAGGTGGTGTCGTGCAGGCTATATTTTCGGATCGTTCCACCAAATATACCCTCTCTTCCTAGCTTTGCATTAAAATCATCGAGGACAATTTTAATGTCATAGCTAGGGCATTGCTCGTAGGTCTTGTTCAAGAGCTCATGGAAGGCATCTTTGGTTTCGCCATCTTTCTCCTCTGTGGAGGCATGCGCGCACATCAAGCTAATGTTGGTAAATTTAGCCTTGATGCGGATTGCTACGAGGCGCTCGCTCACATGCCGGAAGCTAAGGACTTCTTGTCTTAGTCTGCCTCCGACAACAAATTCGCATCCAAACAAGCGCTGCTTTTGCCGTCGATAGCAATTGCCGTAGTAGATATCACAGTTTTTCATCTTCTTTTTGTCCGGCCCATCTCATCGCATCCCCGTTTGTAACACCAGAGTTTAAATATTTTCTTAAATATGGTTTCGTCATCTTTCTCCTCTGTGGAGGCATGCGCGCATATCAAGCTAATGTTTTGGTAAATTTAGCCTTGATGCGGATTGCTACGAGGCGCTCGCTCACATGCCGGAAGCTAAGGACTTCTTGTCTTAGTCTGCCTCCGACAACAAATTCGCATCCAAATAAGCGCTGCTTTTGACGTCGATAGCAATTGCCGTAGTAGATATCACAGTTTTTCATCTTCTTTTTGTCCGGCCCATCTCATCGCATCCCCGTTTGTAACACCAGAGTTTAAATATTTGCTTAATTATGGTTTCGTCATCTTTCTCCTCTGTGGAGGCATGCGCGCATATCAAGCAAAGTACTACTACATACTTCAAAGTTGTCAATGAATAACAGGCCACAAGCACACAAGATCAGTTAAACAATTTGCAACCCAGAAATAATATATTAATAAAAACAGCAAAAAGTTCCTACAATTTCTGTTCAACGGTTGTATTATACTGAGATATTTTTTTTACAAATGGGCATGTTTGTCTGATGAACTCTAATCAGCAACTAAAAATATACTTCTTATAGGCATAAGTATATGGAAAGTGTTTCAGTTTTATTTGTAAATATAGAAAATGAAAATAATTGTAGGCAAATGGCCACAGCATTACATCATCTGCCTGTCAATTTATCGTTTTGAATTGTTCGTAGTAATGTTGACTTTTAAAGCAATTAATTGGTTGACATTATCTTGGTTTATCGGTAGAAACGAGTGACTCTTTGTAGCCCAAAGCTATCGTCAATAGGTATGAATTCCATCCACAATGCTGATGTAATTTTCTTTTAAGCCCTAAATCAAATAGAGTAATTATGCCTAATATTCTTATGTATTAAAAAACCGATGAAGCCAAAGATTTATATTAATCAATATAGAGCAATATTTTTCCACAATTTTTTTTTTCACATCACTGAAATCACATAGTTGTCGTGTCAGGTAGATCAAACGATCCGTCAGTATTAATCAAAGCATGAGGTATTCTGTTATTGGTATACACTTGGTTTCAGAGTGCATTCATAGGAGGACACCTATTGATTTGTTTCTACTTGTACCATCTGCGTGTGACAAATTTTATCGAAATCTTGGCAAGTGAAAATGCGATAACTATGCGAAACAAATCGCAACAAATTAGTGAATTTTGGCCAACTCTTTTAAGTATTGTGTTAAAAAAAATGTTACGTTACGGCCCTTTAGCCTTTCGAAAAGGTTTTCATATTAAAAGTATCAGTTATCAGGCAACCAGCAATGAGGTAATTGCTATCCTCCCGTACGAAATCTGCACAATGTTATATATAGCTCGTATTAATATATATTACAAGGTGGCTATAAAACCAATAAGGAGAATATGATTTGTATTTCTTAAGGTTTTCCAGGACCTCTTGTTTTATTTAAATGCCATCGTTGTAGTTTGAGAGAACGGCACTAATATTCTAAAAACCAATCGAATCATTGAAGAAGGGAATAAGACAGACAATTAACTATAATATATTTCTAAACTTCTTCAGCATACATTTATATCTACAGCATGGTTATATGGACCTAAGCTTTTCTAATTCATTTTTTTCGTTCCTGATTTTGATTATAGCTTCCCTTCTAACACACCTATACTCGTAAATCTATTAAAGAAAGGAACTTATATTTATGTACGTAAATAATAATATCTTAGTGTTCTCAATTGTGTATTAATTCTTTTGGTTTCATACGGTAGAGATTTATTTGTGATAACTTATCATACATTTTCAAATGGCTCTGATTTTTAAAATCTTTTACTAATACCTATATTCAAGCAATAATAAACCATGGGAGGTAACAACATTCAAGTGCTTTGTTAATAAAATATTAACATGAAACCTTTTATAAGAGTATCTATGACAATATGTTGCAAAAAATTTATCAAAAATTCAAACAAAGTTTTTTCCCCAAAATTCTTGCCCCGGATGAGCAATAACATTTTTTTTTTATAAAGTTTAACAACATCCATTGCTATTCAGGCCTTTTTGCTGTTTCTGTTTTGTTTTTGTTGTTTGATGAAATAATAAAAGAAATTCATTCACTCTAAACGTGCATGACTGTCACCGATTTAATGTAATAACCATAAATCAGCTGCTATAAAGAATTTATTGTTTTCGTTGAATGTATGTATTTATGAAAATTTTTTGTAAGGAATTTTTTTTATGAACGGAACTAAGGGCGTAAGGCTGGCTTCATGAAGGATCGTTACAAGAATTTAATGCTTTTGATGATAATTTGCTGGCAATAATATTTGGACTGCTTTTAAGCGTTCAATCATACCAATATAAATACATATACATGTACAAATATAACAGCATGGTTGTATGTACATATATGAACTTAAAGTACGAATATGTACACGAACCTAAACATCCAAATAAAAATTTGTGTAAAAAGTAATATTCACCTTATGACCTAATTGCAATTAATATAAATGTGGTTTGGCAATCGTTTTTTAGAGTCCCTGGATTCAATTCTTGTAAAGACTAAGAATTAGACATTCAAAATGAAGCCCTTATCGCTCTAGTCATGATGAGATACTAGGTGAAGCTGCTATATTTCTTGCTCTGGTTTTTAGCTTTTACACGTACCTATAAAAATATATTTGTATATATTGTAAATTCTGTTGAGCTATAAACGCAGAGTTATGAGACAAAAAACATAACATGAAGAGGACAAAGGTTATTTGTGAAGATAAAACACTTTGTACTACCTTAAAAAAATTAGCAGTATTTTTATTTAGTATTTTTTTTTTTAAATGAAGCTGCCGGATAAAACTTACTTTCCTTATTTAAACTAATTGTGTTCTAATACTATGCAAAAACTTAATACATATATGTATTTAATCGACGCATAAGTTGAAATTAATTATAATTCTGGAAATTAATTTTCAATTATACTCAGATCCTTTTGAATGCAAGGAAGACCTTAAATATCGCAGTTGCCTTTAAATACTCGTATCTGTACTACGAGTATAATAGTGTTTAACCCATAAGGAAAATTAACAGTTTATTGAGTTTTGCATAACATATGTAATTGTTTTCTTTATGTTAACATTAATAGTTATTGCCTTTATAATAGTATATTGAGATCATTTTAGCATATATTACATATTGACTTTGAAGTATTTATATGTAAATATACAAACATACATACGTTAGAGGATATGCATAACATTTGTATGACTAATCTTACATGATGGTCTATAAAAACCGAAACAAGGCCAAATCGAAACCGAGGCGTACACTAACCACAGTATCTGCATGAGCGACTTCCAATTAAAAGATTTTTTCAGAGTTTTATATGCTCATAAGGGCGTACTTATGCATACTTAGTGACAAATTTTGTGCGATTGTGCACTATCGTCGAATACGTAAAAATAATGTATGACAAAATATGCTGTATATGATATGTGTTACACTGTTTCATTTGAATGGCTTTAATAAATGCCACAAATTTTGATGTACCGGTAAGACGTGTTAATGAGACGATTGTAAGTAATAGTAGGTCTTAATCTTGACAGTCATTTAAACATAAAAAAAGGCGGAAGAATAAAGGAAAATTATTTGATGCATGAAAACCTTTGTATATTTTAAAAACATGTGTATATACGAGTAGGTACAAAAGTTCGTGGCTATACCATATGTGTATTGTTTGTTTATACAAACTCGAAAGATGAAATTACTAGAGTTCTCAGCCCTGGCTTCAGACATTATAAGCAAGGCTAAAACTGACAAAGGAGAGGGTAAAAATATATGGATTCCCGAAATATTGTATTGTATTAGCTACCAAAACCATCAAAGTCAAAATCTAATGGCTATAATTCTGCATGAAGACCCATCATCTGCCAGAAATGCAAGCCGATAGGACCGAGCACATACGGACACACATAAATACACACACAAAGGGACATTTTCATTAAACGCTAAGATATCACAAAATTTTTATTTTCGATTTTCGAGGTGAATGCAAGAACTTCCCTATCAGGAAGTTAATAATAAATATATTTCTTGTAAGGGCGCCCTTGATACATATCCTAACACAAATTTATATAGATAAATGTAGGTGTCATATGGTCAAAGATGTTATATAACAATAAGATCTTCAGATATGGCAATGCGGAGCTTAGGCGTAGGCAATTCATGGTCATACATATATGCCATATTTTTTAAACAAGACTAAATGTAGTCTTCTAATTCTTCTCTTACTGAGCCTTTTCGTCCACCTGTACATTTCTGTTTACATTCTCTACGATAAAAAATAAGCCTTCAATCCGATTGTGGGACTTAGGCAGAAGTAAACTGTGACAACTGCAATATCATCCAAAACATAAAACTGGATTGGTTTTGTTATTGGCATACTGAATGTGAATTTCTATCTTTTCGTAAATATTGAACCTTTCCATGACAATATGTGTGCAATGGAAAAATCCAACAGATGAATTGAAGTAATGATAATGTCTGTGCTGGTGTTTCCGGCTTAGTTTCAAATGTTCTTCTTTCATGCTTTGGGCTTTGTAGTTCTAGTTGGCTCCGGTTATTGTTTACCCATTTCCTCCTCCAGTATATCCAGCTTTCGCAAATTGAATGTTCTTTATTGGACCCATAATCTTGTCCACAGTCAAAGCATTCGGAATAATCTTCTTAGCATTCCGCAGTGATGGTGATGAGAAAGAATGTAATTTTATTGTTTGCAAACGACATAGATTATAGTCAAGGGACTGGATAGTACTATACAATAACACCCTGGAAAATCCCGGCGCACATAATAAGCTTATCAATAATGCGCTATTGTCACATACTAAACATAAATGTTTTTTTTGCCAAGTTTTCTATCCATTCGATAAACCTATATAACACACGTATATGTATACACATACATACATAGGCATGCATGCCAACGTATAGATTGGTGTACGTTTCGTAAGTGTTTGGGTGTAATTTATTTTCTTCTTCCAATTTGTAAGGAATTTAGAGCTAACTTTTATAAAGTGTAAAAGGGGAAAATGATCCACAGCCTTTTTTATGGGACATGTGCGATATTGAATAACTTTAAAATGAACGTTGGCTTTAAAAATCTACATGTCCTACGAGTATATTGAATAATAGAATTTACGTATTGGTATTGCTTTGGTCTACATTCCTATATAAGTGTCTATTAGTAAGCTTTTTTTATTGACTTCTGCAATTTCGTTTGTGCTCAACTTAATTATTTATAAGTATTTTATTGTTTTGTTCTAAGTTTATATTTCTTTCTATTTGATAAAAACGTTGTGTACGAGAAAACTATCAATTGTGATTAAATTAAAATCCTATTATTTGATAATATTCAAATATATTAACAAATTCCGATTGACTTTTCCATTTATAATAACATGACATTTTGCAAACATTGTACTGTTTTCCTATTATACAATTTTCGAAAGAAAAATATTATATTCAAAACATATGTGGATGATAACAATTTTGCCAAGGAAATAATCTTTGGTAGTGACACCCATTTTCATCTCAATATAAGTATCGGGTTTTCCAATAGGGACTTGACAATTTTGAATTTAATTTGTGAACGCACTCTTTCACTAATCATCAAACTGTCACTGTCAATTTATTCAGTAAACTCAACTTTTCATCATGGTAAAACGAACGACCGACGTCTGCAATTTATAAAAATTTTCTACCGAAATTCGGAGTCGGTGACTGCAACTTTAAGAGCGTTAATTCCAATTTTCGGTCGTAATTCTCGCTCTAGTAGACAGGCAATAACAAATTTTGTGCAAAAATTTGAGTCTACATATTCGTTGTGTGATGTTGCCGTGTCAATGAGACAACGAGTTGGTCGAAGTACGTTCTCCGATTGGGTTCTGGAGAAGATGCGCCAAGATGGTGAATTTCATCTCAAAAAATGGGCCAGTCGATTGGCCGCCTTGTTCATGCGATTTAACGCCGCTTGACTATTTTCTGTGGGGCTACGTTAAGTCATTGGTTTATGCCAACAAACCGACGACGTTTGAAGAGCTCTGAGCCAACATTGAACGCGAAATAGCGGCCGAAATGAAAATCGGGTCCAACGAATCGACTGCTGCAAACAGTCGAGTTCTATTCCTAAATGTTTTGATTGTACTTCAAGCCGATAATAAAGTTTTTGAAATATCTCAAATGGTTTGTGTTTTATTTAAAAAAAAAGTTGTCAAATCCTTATTGGAAAGCCCATTATATTAGTTAACCGACGTTAAGCTCTCTCTTTCATTTCTTCAAATTCAAGAAGGTCCCGGGGACCGCTTCTAATTTTGGCAAACAATGCTTATTGAAATTAATATCTAATTGAAGAATTATTTATTGGGGTCCCATTGGATTATTGAATTATGGTATGAAATCGATGATTTTTCTCGAAAAATTAATGAAAAATGGAATATACAACTATGATCACGATTGGGCGATAAATGTTGGACATTGGTTGTCAATATTAAAAAAAAACTACTCGTAAGGGATTCAGTCATCAAAAGGATGTCTATTAATAGAAAGTATAGAAATGTGGAATATATGCACGCAGTTGATTTTTTCTGTGCAGCAGAAGAAACGGCAAGACGAACCAAATTTATGCAGTAGTAACTTCCTAAATAGCGATTTTGTTCGATAAATAGTTGGGAAATGAAAATATGTTTAATCAATGTAAAACGCAAAAAAAAAAACAATAAAGCTTATAAATTATTATTATTGGTATAAATATGTGTAAAAACTTTATGGAATAATAATCTATTGGGTATATAACTTAATTCGTGCGGTTTTTTTTTTTCAAAATTTGAACGTTTATTTGAGAAAAACATGTACAATAGTATTATTCAAAGTATTGCTCATCTGAAGCTATGACTTTTTCCCATCTTTCTGGCAATTTGTGCATCCCAGAATGAATCAAGCCAATTTTTGATATTCTGCTCTGATGTGAACTGTATTTCAGTGAGGGCGTTCTGCATCGACCGGAACAAATGGTAATCAGAAGGGGCAAGGTCTGAGCTATAAGGCGGGTGGGGTAAGACTTCCCATCCACTGTTTTCCAAATAGTTCTTAACCGGAATAGCAACGTGGGGCCGAGCGTTGTCATGATGGAAAATTATTGCCTCGTGTCTGGTCGCATATTCCGGTTGATGGTTTGGTTGGTATGATGGTTTCACCCGGTTTTAGCAGCTCATAATACAGCACACCTATCTGATCCCACCATACAAATAAAGAGCATTACCTTCGCGCCATGGATATTTGGCTTTGCCGTTGATTTGGCTGGTTGGCCGGGTTTCACATATGATTTTTTGCGCTTGGGGTTGTCGTAATGGACCCATTTTTCATCACCAGTAACAATCCGATGCAAAAATGACTGCCTTTTGTGGCGTTCCAGCAGCATTTCGGACATGCAAAACCGCCTTTCGACGGCTCTCGGCCTGAGCTCATGTGGAACCCAATTTCCTTGCTTTTGAATATATCCAGCTGCTTTTAAATGTTTTGAAATGGCTGCTTGAGTGACACCCAAAGATTCTGCGAGCTCTTCTTGTGTTTGGCAACAATCTTCATAGAGTAATGCTTCCAGTTCTTCATCTTCAAACTTGTTTGGCTGCCCGGGACGTTCATCGTCTTCCAAGTCAAAATCACTACTTTTAAATCGTGCAAACCACTTTTGGCACGTTCGCTTAGCTAGCCCATATTCACCATAAACTTCCACCAAAATACGATGACTTTCGGCAGCAGTTTTCTTCATATTAAAGTAATGAAGAAGAACTCCCCGCAAAAACACTTTTTCAGGCACAAAGTTCGACATATTTAAGTGAAAAAAAAGATTGTTTTTTACGTTTAAAATGAATGGCATATACTGAAATGACGTACAATGACAGTAGCTTTCCAACGCATGTTCCAATGGAATTATAACAATGTAATAATACAAGTTACGCCATCTCTTAGCAAACCGCACGAATTAAGTTATAGACCCAACATTTCATGCAAAAATAAAATTAAATATTGTGAAGTATAGGTATAATCATGTACAATGCAATACATACCTACATATGTGTATGTATTACATACGGTAAACAGAGAACTCTACACTGATTTACAATCTAATGGTATTTACTTTTAGATATTTATAGGTAGACATGTTTCTTTTCAGGATTTATAGTTTTGCTTTGTATAACAACCATTCTTTGTCATACTAATATATTCCAACTCACCTTAATACCTGTATCAAAGAAAATTATCAAGATTTCAATTTTGGAATTCGTTTAAATTGCGTGACAAGAATAGGTTGTGAAATTTATTGTATTCCTGAGATTTAACTTTTGTTGATAATATCTGAAATTCACCGATTTGCTATGTGAAAAACCTCCAAATTGTGGTATTCAAGAGAAATGGAGAAATGTTCCCAACCTTTTTGTGGCGCATATTTACAGGGATATCCCACATATGATATTGAAACATATATGGAATTAAGCAATTTTAATATTGTATTTTTCTTTTTCTTTGTTGTTGTACAAGAGAAATCTTAGCTTATGGGGAAAATTTTCTTTAATAATTTTACAGTTATGTTAATATTCTTCACGTATGTACTATATATGGTAGATAAGTTTTAATAATGAATTTCAGGTATTTCAACAACTAAATAAATATTTTCGGTTATTGAAGAACTGAAGAAAAAACCAGCGTGCTTTTATCGTACTCCCTTATACGGCCTATGTTTGTACATATTTTGATGTCTCCGGTGAGAAAGGTCTTCCTCCCCTAGATAATTTTTTCAGTTAAATTAGTAATACTAGTTGTACTGAAGATGAATATAATTTTGCAAATTTTGCCACTCTATATTTGATTACCTCGTCAAAGAGGCCAAGAGTATGCCGGTGTTAAAGCAATTGTGTTACTTTCGAGATTGGAACACAAAATGATACACATGCGAAAAAAAAAATTAGAACAACGTTTTTATTCTATTACAATAACGTAAATGAAGATATCCAAATTAGGTCTAGAATTATTTCTTAAGTAGTTTTTATTTTTATAATTAGTGTTTTAATAAAAAGAGCGTTTTTGTAACTTTATTAGAACGAAAAGCATATTCATAGATAAATAGGAATTGTTCAATCTATTTGTGATACAATTAAATTATAGTAGATGTCCACTACTTTTTGTTTAATATTTTTCTGATTGTTAATATAAATGAATACATTTAAAGAATTTAATAAATTTTTCTTGCTGTTGTTGTTTGACAACTCTCGGAGAAAGAAGAGCTGCAACGCTTGGCAATGAAAAACGACGTGAAAGCTTTCATAGTAAGTCTGGCATGCGCGGCTAGATTCCGATGAAATAGTTGATACCTAAGATTCGTTACAAGAAAAATGTGGTCGTAAATAAAAAGCGCCGAAGGCTAGATTCCGATGAAATAGTTGATACCTAAGATTCGTTACAAGAAAAATGTGGTCGTAATAAAAAGCGCCGAAGGGAAAAGCCTGTTAAAAAAACGGAATGATAAAGAAATTTGTCTCATCGTGGACTACAATCAAAAAACAGGAAATCTCAAAGTAAAGTAAAAAGTTTATTTATTTCTATAAAGTCACAATTATTTTATAAACGAAATCAGCTGATTTTGCCTTAAGAGTCAATGTTGCTACAAATATGCCAGAGTGCGTTCACTCTTTGTTGTAATAAAATACACTTTTACACTTTTATACTCTTACACGACCAAATACAACAAAGCGTGAACACCCCTTCTGATTGCGGATGATGATAGTGGCCAATATGTGATGTCATGAGTAAACAGAGGTTTCTCGCATGGCGACGTTGTGTCTCCACTACTATGGTGCATGTTCGATTACTCATTGCTCAACGCGCTCAATAGTTCTGACGTCTTTGCACAAGCATTCAGGGATGACATAGCTGTACTGTATTGGATCGTCTTTAACTGCGCTTTAAAGAAGAGGATTGATGCACAATCAATCGGTTTGTCAACGAGAAGGGGTGTCTGTATCTATACGGGTATGATAAGGCGAATTTAATCCTATTTTTCGGTTGTTTGTATGAATAAGCTCTTACAAAAAGCCATCACTGCTGCTTTTACTGAACTGCAGCACTGGGGGATTTTCCTAAACCTGGCTTCGTTAAAGACGCAATGATGAATCTCCCTCCCCTTGATATTAATGTCAAGGGCTGCACTCTTAATATCTTCTTTCATTATCATTGGTAAACCCCCGCTTGAGCTTTGATAACCTAGCACGCAGGCCGCCTTTTGACTCTGGTCTTATGGACATGCCATATGAAGCAATGACACTAAAACTCCTGCTGCAGTAAAATAAGAAATCGACTTTCTCTGTGTCCAAGATTGGTTTCAGCCAGGAAAGGAATACAGTTGAGTCTTTACGGATGGCTTCAAAAGTGATATGAGTTCTGGAGTACGACAACGTTATATTTTACTCTTGGTTAGGAAAACTTGCGTCTGCTATCCAAGCAAAAATATGCTCAAATCTCATGAAAAGGAACGTCATTGTAAGGAACCGGTGAAGGGGGCTAAGTATTTGCGTCTTTGGAGACATCCAAGCTGCGTTTATAGCCTTGCTGAATCCTTTTACGACTTTCAAGCTAGCTCGAGAATGCATGAAATCACTAAACGCAGCCGGAATGGATGGCATGACTTACCAATTTGGAGGCAGATTAAACGAATGGTTTACGATATCTCTAAGAATTCAGTGGCACTAACTTAATTGTCAGAGAAGAACAGGAGAATTTAATATTCAAAACTCATAATAGAGTACAAAGAATTCCGAAAGAAATTAAGGTAAAAAAAAATGGAAAAATATTAACATAACTTTTATAAGTGCAAAAAATCAAATATAATCAACACCCTAACAATTTCGAACTAGGCAAACAATTTCACAAATCCCATGTCGCACTGTAAACATCGATATTATCACTTTTGAAAAGTTAAATTTGTCATAGCAAGAGTAATAAAATCAAAAGCAATAGACTACGTAAGACGTCTCCTTCGTGATACCATTTTCCAATTTGGTGTTCCAGATTTCATAATCAGAGACAATGAGAAATCGCTTAATTCAGAGCCCTTAATATTATTGCTCAATATATAACTGAAAATTAATGTACCTATGAGCACTAAAATAAAGTGAGGGTTACGGAGATATCGAAAGGTTCGCTTTAATCCTTGCAGAAATTATGCGTTTTCTTAAGAACAATATTGTTGCGAACAGTCTCAGCTAAGGTGTAAGCTGGGAACAAGAATTTAACGAAGTTTCTCCCTTATGGCTGAAATCGAACGCGACTTATGGCTTCAAAGAAAATGCACATGAGCCAGGCAGCCATCTTACAACATGGGGTCATTTATTTCCTTTTCTCTTTTTTCTTAAGCACTCACCTGGCACGGTATACACCCAGCATACTAACGTATCCCTTTGTTTTTTTTTATTGAAGAATTGTTATACATGGCGATGGCGATGGCGCGATAGTTAGCTCATTGGACTATCACGCAGACAGTCTGGGTTCGATTCCTGGCTGGGTCAACAATTTTTAAAATCGCCATCCCCTTTCGGCGGGCAATGGCAAACTCCCGAAAGTAAAATTGCCTACGAAAAAGCTTCTAAAGAGTGCCGTTCGGACTCGGCGATAAACCGTAGGCCCCGCTCAGATGTGACAAAAATGACAACATGAGCAACACAAATGAGTGTCAAGAAGCTAGGCCATGGCCCATACCGGGCTGCCAGCGCCACAGTGTTTTTTTTTTTGTTTTTTTGTTATACATTTTTATACCAAAAGACATTGTAAGTATTGAATAATTGTATAAACTATATAAACAATATTTTAAAGTTTGTATAAAATTCTAGGTTTTGTAACCACCCACATAAGACAATAGATTTGCTATTTGTTACGGACGGCTAGAGGTAATTATTCATACACAGTTGCAAAAAATTAGATCTATACCTTCACCTAAAGCTGAAAAATTTGAGACTATAGTCGCATTTTCCCTCGCGGTACAAAATCTCTGCGCTACCGTCGAAGCCTCTGGGCTGGTTGAACATTTTAATAATCCAACACTGCTGCAAGAGCTCGTGGACAAGCTACCCCCTGGAATACGCCTCAATTGGGCCATCTATAAACAAACCTTGCCAATTCCTTGTTGTAGCCTGTCTCAGTTCAGCAGGTGGATGTACCAGATTGCGGAAGCCGCAAGTGGGGTCCTCTTACCGAATACGTCGTCAACATCGATGATGAGCAGACATGGGGGTAGATCTATAAAGGAAAAGGGATTTACTCGTATTAACGTTCACCGAGAAGAGGAGTCGGCCACCAGTATTACAAACGCGTACTATGAGAGAAGTCCTCAATCAGCAAAAGGCCACTGTTGTATATGTGGCAACAATTGTCCTTCGGTTGGTAAATGCCTGAAGTTCCAGAAAATGACCCGAACAAACAGATGGTCAGAAGTTAGAAAACACCAACTATGCTGAAGCTGCTTAGCGAAACATGTAAATAGAAGATGTCATACAGCGTTAATTTGTGGAGTCAATAACTGTACCTTCAAGCACCATACGCTGCTCCGCAATTGCAGTAAAGATATCCAAAGAGCTGAAAACGAATGTGGCAATGGAACCATTTCAAGAACTCGGGATGATAAACATGTTATCAATGATCATGAACCAACGTTTGGAACTGTCGGCTTGCATTCGCAAAACAAGAAAAAAACATTACCTTGGAACACTAATCCCATTCTATTCCGAATCATACCTGTTGTCTTGTACGGCAATGGGACTCAGCTTCATACACTTGCATTCCTAGATGATGGATCTTCTCTCACCCTGATGGACGAAGAAATTGCCAGACAACTAAAAGTGGAAGGATCGCCGCAACCATTATGCATCAAGTGGACTGGGAATACGTCTAGACGCGAAGATAACTCCAAAGTGTTCAGCATAGAGATCTCTGGTACTGCGCCTAATGCAGAGAAGTACAGTCTTATGGATGTGCATACGGTGAAAAACCTTCAACTACCACTTCAAGCTCTGGAGCCTAGTCAACTTCAACAGAGGTACGAGTACCTCAAAGGAATATCCATCGAAGCCTATAGTAAAGGAGCTCCGCGATTGCTTATACTCGTAGGACTTAACAACGCTAAGCTCGGACTTCCACTTAGAGTCAAAGAAGGAGGTTTGAAAGAGCCCGTGGCAACTAAAACCCGACTTGGGGGGTAATACACGGGATTGGTTCAAACGCAAATAAAGAGTGCGAACCAGGACCCGACAACTATAACCTTCACACTTGCAATTGCAACGATAATGACCTTCTACGCCTCGTAAAGGAGTTTATATGCACTGAGAGATTTAGAACTTCTATTTCACCGAAAATCTTACTGCCTTCTGAAGATGCACGGGCTCCGGATATGTTGAAATCACATACGGTTCGAAAAAACAGGAGATTTGAAACTGCGTTGCTTTGGGAGTTCGATCAAATCCGATTACCGGGCTATGCAAGAAAACTCCTGCCAGCAGAAATAAGAGAAAGGCGCTATTGGTCGTGGTACCTCCCTGTATTCCCCGAACGAAATCCTAACAAACCCGCAAAGCAAAGGGATTTCGCTCAATTCAATGTTGTTTAAGGGGCCAGACCAACTCATATCACTAACATCGGTTACTTTCAAATTCCGGGAAAACAAACAACATCAGCGGAGACATTATGGAAATGTTTCATCAAGTGCAGATAAGGGAAGAGGAATAGCATTTTCAGCGATTTGTATGGAAAGACGGTACATACAAGGAACCAGATGCCTACGTGATGATGGTGATGACCTTCGGAGCCACATGCTCACCGTGCACAGCACAATTCGTAATAAAAACTTAAACGCCGAAGATTTCGCTAAAGAATTCCCAAGAGCAGTTCAGTCGATAAAAAACAATCATTATGTGGACGATCTAATGGACAGCTTACCAACTGAAACTTAGGCGATTAGGCTTGCGCAAGAAGTTCGTCACATACATCAACAAAGGGGATTCCATACTCGTATAAGAAATTGGATCTCAAATTCAGCAACTGTTATAAGAGCGCTCTAAATCCGGACATTGAGCTAGACACAGAAAAGGTCCTCGGAATGTGGTGCACATCTGCGGATTGTTTTACATATAATTTGAACGCTGATCCAAAGCATGCTTCGTTTCTCTTTGGTTCCCGCCGTCCTACTAAGCACGAAGTTCTTCGAACATTAATGACTATTTTCGATCCCCTTGGCCTGTTAGCACATTTTTTCATGTGCGCCAAGATGCTTCTGCAGGAAATTTGGCGTTCCAAAATTGAATGGGATGCAGAGGCCGAGCACGAAAAATGGCTAAAATGGATTCGATACCTACCACAGCTACAAAATCTTAGGATTCCTAGATGCTACATAACCAATACTTCATGGAAAATGGACACGCAACTACATGTCTTTGTCGATGCCAGCGAAAACGGCTTCGCGGCTGTAGCATACGTAAGAAATGACCACAATTCATCAGTGGAGTGAACCCTAATTGGAGCAAAGACTAGGGTAGCGCCGCTTAAGTCCTTATCGATTCCACGTCTCGAGTTACAAGCTGCCGTACTTGACGCCCGATTTGCGAAAAGTATTTTAGAGTTCCTCACAGTCAAATTCAACAAGACAATCTTTTGGTCGGACTCAAAGAGCGTTCTTTGTTGGCTTCGTTCAGATCATCGCAAATATCGACAATTTTTTGTCTTCCGTGTCAGCGAAATATTAGATACCTCTAAAGTTTCCGATTGGCGTTGGATTCCTTCCAAAATGAACGTAGCTGATGAGGCCACTAAATGGCAGAAACCACCGGATTTTACCCTTTCAAGTCGTTGGTTCGCGGGACCTGAATTTCTCAAGACTCCTTCCGAAGATTGGCCAAAAGAATTCTTCGAATACCAGACAACCGTCGAAGAACTAAAATCTCAATTTGTAAGCGTACATACCCTTCAGCCCGAAAGTGTCCTTCGATTTAGCGAAACCTCAAGCTGGGTTCTATTACTCAGGAGTACAGCTTATGTTCTTGCGTGGAGATTTCGCCATGTAGAGAAAAGGTGCTTCGGTTTGTCACACGAACCAAGGGAAGCCTTAACACAAGAAGAACTTCGTCGAAAAAACTGGCTTACATCACAACAGTTTGCAGATCACTTTTGGAGGCGCTGGGTTTCAGAATACCTTCCTACATTAACCAGACGAACAAAATGGTTTACACCTGCAAAACCGATTGAAGAAGAGACATTGTCCTTATTGCAGACCCGAATAGCCCAAGAAGCTTATGGTCAAAAGGACGAGTACTACAAACACGCATATCAAAGGATGGCCATGTAGGAAGTGCGACAGTTCAAACCCAAAATGGAGTTTACGAAAGACCTGTGGTGAAACTGGCAGTACTCGATATAAGCGCCAAAAGGTGAAACTACCAAGGGTGAGTGTTGCGAACAGCCTCAGCTAAGGTGTAAGCTGGGAACAAGAATTTAACGAAGTTTCTCCCTTATGGCTGAAATCGAACACGGCTTACGGCTTCAAAGAAAATGCACATGAGCCAGGCAGCCATCTTACAACATGGGGTCATTTATTTCCTTTTATCTTTTTTCTTAAGCACTCACCTGACAGTTCGTCTCGTCTCTATAGATGCTGTCATATGCTGCCTAAAAATCGATGAATTATCGGTGTATACCTCTTTGAAGCTCATGAGGTTTCTCCAAGATCTGCCGTAGTGTAAATATTTGGTCTGCGGTGGCCTTTTCTGATCTGAAGCCACACTGATATGGAGATATCAGGTTGTTGACGAACGGCTTCAAGTGCTCATATAATACGGCAGATAAGATCTTGTAAGCGATGTTAAGAAAACTGCCTCTGTAGTTGGCGCAGTTCAGGAGGTTTTCTCTCTTGAGGATTGGACAAACAATGCTGAAGTTCCATTCAGAGCAATTAGTCGCTTATAAGAAGATAACATAAGTTCCATCCCAATAGTTTATAGTGAAACAAGACTGTATGTTAGTACATTGCTCTAATTTGACTTTAAGAGACATACCATATTCTCTCAGCTACAAAGAAGCGTTCTATAGTACACTTGCGCCTGCTTTCAATGTAATCAATTCATGTCTAATGAACACGCTGCTTATTCAAGGATATACAGGCATTTGGGATCAACAATTAACTTTCCTAAACTTCTATCACATGCCTTTTAAAAATATATGCATTATGGTGAATTCCTCGTCGTAATAAATAAATGTCGCCGCTGAACTTCTACCTCCCAAAATAGTAAGAGAGCCATAGTAAAACGCGCCCGTTAAGACATGTCAACCGCTTATTAAATACCCAAATCTAAGTTTGACTAATCGTTTCTAACAAGATGGCAATCTAAACTGTCTCTCTTTAGTAAATCTACCGCACATTTAATTTGCGAATTTGTTAATTTATTTTCTTTTTTGTACAAACATATGTTAACCTTTTATCCATATAAGTTAAACAGAAAAGAGATTGTGGTGAAATTCAGCAAAAAAAAATTAAACACATTATTTTGTAATTACTTAAAACTATGTATATCGTTTTTAATTATACTGACAAAAAGGTTGAAATCTCTCTAAAAAACGAAAATAAAGCAATTAACTAGGGACCAGACTTGTATGTGTAAATAACAATTTGTTATAATAAGTATACTCATAAAAGTATACTCATTTTAAAAATAAAAGGTTTTTTTTACCTCTCAAATATATAGGTATATGTATACGAGTATTCTTGATATCCAAAATTGTGTTTATGACAAACATACCTTCCCGCTTATGTGTAGCATAGTATGTACATTATGTACTCACATAAAATGTATGCACATATGATTATATTTACTTTTTTGTTTTTAATACATAGTAAAATTTAATCAAATTGTAAAGAAGCTTTACAGATTTTTTTAAGAAGCTCACTACAATCTATTTTCTTATGCAAGACAAGTAGCGAAAGTACTACTTATCAATTATATAATTTAATCCAATTTAAACTATTGAAGGGAATACAAACGGTAGAATATGGAAGCAAAAGAATAAATTGATAAGGCATCAATTTCAGAATGGTTAAACAAAAAAAGAAATACTTATTTCACTCCTTACACCTAAGTTTTTCTGGCAATCTGGTAAGCAAGCGAGGAGCAGTAGCATATAAAATCGTGAAAAATTCAATTTTGGAATTTTTGGTACACTTATGAAGTTACTGATGTTGATTCGCAAGTAATAACTATCGTTCACTCTAGCTGCATAAAACATGGATTTCACAAAAAAATATCTTTATAGCTTTGTAGCATTAAAATTGCCTTAAAGGAAGGAATTCGAGACATGTATATACTCGTACTTACGAGTATATCGCTTTCCAGGATTATTTTATCATGTGTTTTGTAAATAACATTTAGGTTTATTACGTAATGGCTTCATGAAACTTGATTATAGTTGTAGGAGGCTCCTACAAATATATACAGGAGCGCAGACATATATATAGGTATATTCGCATTCACCTTATGAGATACACCCTGCATGTTCGAGTATATAAGTTACAAACGAACGAAACCATACAAGTTAACTTGATATAAGATAATATTCATATTAATAAAAAACGTGTTATGATTTAACGCTAAGTATAAGCCATATGTACACATATGTATTTAAAAAGCTTTACCAATCTTTAAGGCAATTTTATTTCATGACAATTGGATAAGAAGTAGTCAGTCAACTACTTAGAATACTTTGGCATTACCCTGTTATACGAGTATTTCTTAATCCTAAGTATTCGTTTTCCTAAAATGTCATATAATTCATCTAAAGATTGTTTTTTTTGCAATGTTGAAAATTCCTTTAAACAATAACGATAGTTTAAATAAAAAATCAGTATATAGGTATATATTAAAGAATGGCTTGTGGCATAATGCTTTGAAAAGGAACTTAAGAATATGGTTTTCTGCGCCGTTTGTAGTACATCCTGTTGATAAAATGTTGAGATCAGATGCTTTTTTAGGCATTTAGGGCGCAATCTGACCAATAATAGTATGGCAGGTAACTAAATCCTGGTGGAACCAAATATCATTCGGCTCAATGTCGTGCCATTTTTGAAAAAATAGATATTGACCATTTTTCGGTAAAGGTGACTATTAATAATTAAGCGAGCTTGAGCCTCATTTTTCAAAAGTGAGAACCGACGATGCCAAGTAGGGAAGCAATGCTTTCACATTTTTACTTACAGAGTTCGTTGTTTGGTTATTTTGTTTTAACGCTGGAAAAGGATTCTACTATATAATTGAAAATATGAAGACTTGATCTACAAAACCTAAATAAAAATTTGGTTATTATGTATACTACTCGTATATATGAAATTCCAACTTCTGGGTTGGGCATCTGAAAATTATTTTGTGTTAAGAGAACTATTTCATTTATTCTCGAACTTGTTGCATGTCTATTGATAACGAACTAAATAAAGCTACAATTATTTAGTTGTGACAAATGTTAGACAATTTCCAAATTGCAGCCCAACGAACGACGTCCGGAGTTGAAAGTTTTAATAAATGAGTATTATGACGATAAATGTTATGTTAAATGAATGTTAAAGGCTGATCAGAATGTGAATCTGTATCTGAACTGTCAAAAGTTGAATATATGTATAGCCGTAAGCGCCAACACAATACGAATCTGTGTGAATCTGTATCTCGAAGTTGAATAGCATCCAAGTTGAATAGCATCCAACTTCGAGATACAGATTCTCGATTAATGATTCTTTGTTTGTATGCATTGTTTAGACTTTCCTTACTTTGGTTTGAGAATTTAACAGAATGGACGTGGGAAAATTTATTGAAGCGATGCGGAATGAAGAATCCTTGTGGAATTTGGCAAATCCAAATTATAAGAACATCAAAGAAAAAATGCGCGTGTTGTTGGAAGCGGATTTGTTTTTTGAGGCAGACTTAGACAAAAAAGTCTTGAGTCTCAGGCATGTGAACGAGCGTCTCATCTTAGGTCTTGAACAAGACCTACGAGCAATGACCTAGCTATGACATTAAAAATGATCTCGGCGATTTTATGCAAAGCTAGGAAGAGGGTGCATTTTTGGTAGTTCTGTTGTAAGATATAGTCTGCACGACACCACCTGGAGGAACGAAACATTGTCTTAGCTAGCACGCGATTCCCACATCTCGATATTCATACGGGGACATGGAGAACTCTTGATCAACCAACCGTCAACCAGATTGTACAAGTTGCGATCGACGCAAGACACTCTTCCAGTATCATGAATGTCCGAACTTTCCAGGGAGCCAACTTTCAATCGGACCATTACCTTGTTATAGCCAAGTTAAGGTTGTGGATATTTCGAACAGCGCCAATACAAGCTATTACTGTGAGGAATTTCGTCGTAAGGCGGCTACAGTAGCAATCCTTTTCCGATCGAGTCTCTCTTAATCTCTTAAGAGGTCCATTCCCGCCAGGATCAGGCATCGAAGACCAGTGGAAACACTACCAAGAAGCCATCAGAGATACCGGTTCTGATGTGTTGCGTTTCACTCGATCATCACAACGAAACCCCTGGTTTGATGACGAATGACAGCAAGCACATGCAGCTAAGCAAGAGGCATACAAACCAGAGCCGAAAGACTAGAGCTGTTCACGAGTCTATAATCAGAAGAGGATAAACTAACACCGGCTTCTTAGGAGGAAAAATAAAGAGCATGAAAAGCTCGCGGTCGAGGAAACTGAGAGATGCTATTCCAGGAATGAGATTCGGAAGTTTTACAAAAAGGTAAAAATAACACCCTACAGACACAAAACCCGAACCTAAGCCTGCAGAGATGAACAAGGGAACATCAAGGTAGAGTCGCAGTTTGCTGAGGATTTGGAAAGAGCATTTCCTTAGACAATTGAACGGTGATGATGAGTCAAATATCGCTGTCAGGCCTGGATGAAGTGAAGATATTATATATAAGCTGAAGCTTAACAAAGCTGCTGGAGCGGATGGCCTGACTGCCTAGCTCTTAAAGCGGCAAGCGATTACTTGGTAAGGAATATACACCAACTCATCTGTAAAATATGATCGGACGAAAGTATGTCCGATTAATAGATCCTCAGCAGTGTTTGTCCGATCTTCAAGAAAGGTGATCCTCTGAACTGGGCCAACTGCGGAGGTATCAACTACAGATCTCACCGATACCTTTGATGCCAAAAAAGGATTTAGACAAGGCCATGCCATGTCATACGATTTTTTCAATATCATACAAAGAATAGTGCAAAGCTCACGCGCAAACACAAGAGTCACAATCTTTACTCGCATACGCCGATGATATTGGCATAATCGGAAGAGAGCAGTGTGATGTGAGTGGCGCTTTCGCGATTATTGAGACAGTATATGCTGTCAAGACAAAAGGACAAGCAACACCGACGTCTCAAACAGAACGTCACCTTCGACTGATATAACTTTGAGGTAGTTAAGGACTTTATCCACTTACGCTCCGCAACAAATTCAGACAACGACACCAGCTCTGAGATTAAACGAAGAATAACTTTTGCCAATCGCTGCTTCTTTGGGCCACGAAGACAATTTTCTAGCAAAGAACTCTCTCGAACAACAAAAGTTGCCCTATTTAAGACCTAAGTCCTGTTCTATGGCGCAGAGGCATGGACATTGGATGAGGGTGCTCTTGGCTGCTTTGAGAAGAAAATTCTTCGAGTGATTTTCGGTCCCGTCTACAATGACGGCTGGTGGAAAATGAGATACAATGACGAATTTTACGGACTGTACAGCGATGTCGACCTAGCCAGGAAGGTGAAGATCCAACGACTGAGATAGCCCTATCGAAACCCAACGACATAGCCGGCTAGTTGTAGAACTCATCTAATATGTTGTACTGTACCAAAATATAATAGATTGTACAAAGCATTTGGCTATAGCAATGTACAATTTTCTAGCTCGCTGAAACCTAGGCATATTTTTGTCCGATTCGTCTAGATTCCCCTTAAAACGAGTAACAGAATGCATACTAATGTATGAGGTATAAAATACGAATATCAATTTATAAATTTGTAGTTGTTGTAGTTGTTTTAATATCAAAGAGAAAATATAAATGTGAGTTTTAGGCTTTAAAGTTTTAATATACATATAGCATATGTTTAAGTTTATAAATTAAAACGGTCAGCGCTTAAAATCAAACATTCTAGTTGATAATGAGACTCGTAAATATTGTACAATAATAAAATCTCGTATTAAGGGCTTTTTCCTTGATTGCATGGTTTTTTTTGGAATAGATAAGATATGGGTTTTATAGATGACGATATAATGATATACGACTCTTAATTATCACCGGTTTAGGGAAAAATACATATATTGTGAGTCATGTGACTTTTGAAGATATAGGTCTTATCTGTAGGTGTGTTGCTGTTACTACTCCTAGAATTATCCTTAACTAAGTTTGTTGATAACATATTTGTGTACAATAGTTTGCATACTAGTATGTTTGAATATAACATATTGGTATTTAAATACATGTAGTATAATGATGCATCGTAGTATTGTGTCTGTTACAATTAAAATACAACTATGTTTGTTAATTTTTTGTGTTTAATTTGATTTAGTTCTCAAAGACTTGTTTTCGGTAAAACGATTATTTTGTGACTAATCTATTACTATTTATAGTGGTTCCAGTTTGTGGATGTGAACTTTTTGATCCCTTCGTGTAAGAAACTTAAGTAAAAAAATCATAAATTCCTTTCTTCACTTTTTCCCAAGTATCATACAATCGAAGGGTTGTTCTGAAAATTTGTTGATGAATTTCTTATTGTTACATTTGTCAGAAAAAAATAGCAAAGCGTTATGTTAAATACGCATTTTCGGGAGAAAAGTGACCTCGAAGTCAAAAATTAACAATGGCAAGAAAAATTGAATAGGTTTAGAAAAATGATGTCGAAAGATTTTTTCTTAGAACATACCCAAGAATCATTTCCCAAATTATCGCTGACGAATTGGGGGACACGTTGTATTATAGTATAAAAAATACATTTGTCTTGTTATTCACTACTGTGTGTCAATATGTCTAACGTTATAGTACAAAGTTTGTGATACTTTTAGTTTCATATAGTAGGTACGAGTACACTGCTGATTTATGTGCTAGACTAGGGATGCAGATGCTTTTATTTAATTCCTAAAGAGAAATTTCTTAACCTTGGAGCACTAACTAAATGTGTTCTTTAGTTATCATTTCTTCGAGTTGGACTTCGCTTTAATTATTTTCAGTTTTCTTACAAGTGCAACGTTTGGCAACATCATGAAATCTCCATCAATTTCATTGCATGCTTCGTCAATCGGGCCATGATCAGCATAATCATCGAACATTGTTACTGGTTGTTGGACTCAGGTTGTGAGTTGCTCTCTGCACATAAGCTCCAATGCTTCTCCTCTTAGAGGATTCAAGATATATTGAAAAATATTTGCTAGTCTTTTCTGGTTGCATTGTACATCAAGAGTAACAAGGTGCGTACAGTGTTATTATATCTGTGTTATTTTTGTTCCGATCCGTCAAATAGTTTCAAAATGTTCCATAGAGTGGATGGACAAGTTTAATTTTAAACCACGGTGACGAATTGACATATTTGGATCACCATCAATACTACGATATACCATCAATCGTTTGTTTTGTACGACGTCTTACGGGATGCGTATTATCATTTCGAGTAAACGATTGCAAAAACGATCCATAGTTGGATGGATTGAACCATGTTTTTTTTTTTAAATAAATTAGAACAGTTTACAAACGTTGCTCCGGCGTTAATCTATGCACGATGAATTGACAAACTAACCTCAAAAGATCCGAGAACTTTCGAATCGGCTATCACAGAGAACAGTGTTTCCAATTTAAAGTTTTTTGCCTCTAAAAACAACATTCTTCATATGTATGTATTCGTTATTCCCTTTCAAAACTTATGACCGATTTGTCAAAGTGATAAGCGCTCTGCTTATAAGGCTAACATGTTTTTCTCTCTTGTATTTAGTAACCGATTTATATTATTCTCTTTTATATTCCGACAAGAAAATCACATGGTAAAACAAAATGTGCAAGAACGTTTTACTGATACATATAAGTTAACACAGCATAAGTTCACACAAGTATCAACATTTGATTCGTCAACATAAACAGCATTACAGGTCAACAGCAGAAGTTCACACATGTTCACAACGCTCGATACATGACACCTATGCTTCACCGGCAACAGTTCAAAAAACATCGTCAGCATAATCAACAAGCAATAAGCAAACCACAATATGACACCGTTTCAACTAAACTTGCAGAAAGCACATCCGTTCCCACGACAGGTAGCTGGCTGGTCAGCATAATTTTAGTATTTAAGCTCCTAGTTTTAGAATCATTAGTGCAGTTGTTAAGTCAATTTTGTATAGGCAGACACGCTGCCAAAATAAAGTTTTTTTTTAAAAACATTTAACTCCAAATGTTTTAATTTATATGAACATACGAGTACGTGTAATATGTATGTAAATGGAAAACCTCCCCCGTCTTGTTTTAAAACAGATATAATTTAGCAAACTAACGTTTTTTTAATGCGACTAAAGCATACTTATTTGATTATTGCATGTTTTGTATAAAGATGAAGACGCATTAAGAGAAATGGTATGAAAAGCATATGGAAGTACCATAAGGCACATTAAGCCGATGCTAATCGGCATACCCATTGTGTACTCCACCAACTGTGTTGACATTAATATTATTGCTTCACCCAATTATGGCGCAGCGTGACTTTTTGCCTTGTGTGTGAAGACTTTAAGTAACAATTTCAGTATATCCCTACTACTACTCTATAACGATTGTGTAACATTAATATTAAGGCTTTTCCATTGTTTGTTAATATGTTTATTAAAAGTCAAAAACGTACATGTTTTAATGTCGTTTTCAAATATAATTAAAATTGAATAAAATGATGCGTACCGAGAGAGGTTTGTTTTGTTAATGGCCTTATGTGGAGTACAACCGTAAATAGGAAAATATTTTTCTTAATTTCAAAATAAATCCAATTATCCAAAGGGTTGTCTAATATAGCACATTGACATTAAATACTTCGAATACACGTGTGTATAAAAACATTTAAATACAAACATTTGTACATGTGCTATACAAAAATTTCAATTTATATTTAAATGGTACAATATGTTCGTATGTTCCCCTAATATCAAGATAATATTTAATATGCGAATATATTGTATATAAGTAGGTTTGTACACACATATACTCGCCTATATCTTCATACATTGAGAACCTCTTGGGAAAAGACATCCTTGTATCCAAATGTGTACTATGTATATTCTTTAAAAGTTCAATGTGCATTCGGATTCATAGAAATAATCATGCTTATAAAGAATCTCGATTTAATTTGAAAAAAAAACACAAGCTGTTAGTTGTTATCGACAATAACTTAAAACTAACGAAAGTTCCCTTGCGTTTTAATTTTTATCGTTTTTAATGAAACTAAAAAATTGAAAATGCTAAATGACTGCCCTCGATATCAGAAAAGCATGTACTTATGGATGTTAAAAATATGCATATACATATGTACAAATTCATATGCTCACATGCCTTTATGCAAATATGAACAAGAAAACTGACATTGTTGTTATATTCGACAGCATTCTCAAAATTCATCAATCACAACTGAATAGTCTTATGAATTGTTTAAATATTTATACATCTGAGTTTTGTTATGCTCTCAATTCTCTTGTTTCATGCACATAAACTTTTTATGGTCAATTATATTTTATATATATGTGTATGTACTAGCCGAGCAACTAGCGGAGGCCCTAGACTGCTGCAAAGCAGACATAACCGCCATCCAAGAAATGCGATGGGATGGGCCGGACAAAAAGAAGATGAAAAACTGCGACATCTACAACGGCAATTGCTATCGACGGCAAAAGCAGCGCTTATTTGGATGCGGATTTGTTGTCGGAGGCAGACTAAGACAAGAAGTCCTCAGCTTCCGGCATGTGAGCGAGCGCCTCGTAGCAATCCGCATCAAGGCTAAATTTACCAACATTAGCTTGATATGCGCGCATGCCTCCACAGAGGAGAAAGATGACGAAACCATATTTAAGAAAATATTTAAACTCTGGTGTTACAAACGGGGATGCGATGAGATGGGCCGGACAAAAAGAAGATGAAAAACTGTGATATCTACTACGGCAATTGCTATCGACGTCAAAAGCAGCGCTTATTTGGATGCGAATTTGTTGTCGGAGGCAGACTAAGACAAGAAGTCCTTAGCTTCCGGCATGTGAGCGAGCACCTCGTAGCATTCCGCATCAAGGCTAAATTTACCAAAACATTAGCTTGATATACGCGCATGCCTCCACAGAGGAGAAAGATGACGAAACCATATTTAAGAAAATATTTAAACTCTGGTGTTACAAACGGGGATGCGATGAGATGGGCCGGACAAAAAGAAGATGAAAAACTGTGATATCTACTACGGCAATTGCTATCGACGGCAAAAGCAGCGCTTATTTGGATGCGAATTTGTTGTCGGAGGCAGACTAAGACAAGAAGTCCTCAGCTTCCGGCATGTGAGCGAGCGCCTCTTAGCAATCCGCATCAATGCTAAATTCGCCAGCATAAGCCTTATATGCGCGCATACCCCAACAGAGGAGAAAGATGACGACACCAAGGATGCCTTCTACGAGCTCCTCAACAAGACCTACGAGCAATGCCCTAGCTATGACATTAAAATTGTCCTCGGTGATTTTAATGCAAACACCACCTCCGATAACGGATTCAGGCTAATCGACTTTGCGGCGGGGCGAAACATTGTCATGGCTAGCACGCGGTTCCCACATCTCGACATACACAAGGGAACTTGGAGAACTCCTGATCAATCAACAGTCAACCAGATTGATCACATTGCGATCGACGCAAGACACTCCTCCAGCATTATGGATGTCCGTACGTTCCGAGGAGCCAACATCGACTCGGACCATTACCTTGTTGTAGCCAAGGTACGGTTGCGGATATCCCAAACTACGCCAAGACAAACTAATGCTGTGAGAAAATTCGACGTCAGACGGCTACAATCGCAAGAGATCGCCGAGTCCTTTTCCGATCGATTGCCTCTTAATCTCTTAAGAAGTCCAATGCCGCCAGCATCAAGCATCGAAGACCATTGGAAACACTGCCAAAACGCCATCAGAGATGCCGCTTCTGATGTGCTGGGTTTCACTCGTCCACCACAACGAAACCCCTGATTCGATGATGAATGCCGGCAAGCACATGCAGCTAAGCAAGATGCATATAACGCGGCGCTGCTTAGAAAGACCAGAGCTGCTCATGAGCTCTATGAGCGGAAGAGGAGAGACGAGCACCGGCTTCTCAGGAGAAAGAAGAAAGAGCATGAGAAGCGGGCGATCGAGGAAATTGAGAGATGCTACTCCAGGAATGAGGTTCGGAAGTTTTACCAAAAGGTAAAAATAACATGCCGTGGAAACAAACCCCGAACCGAAGCCTGTAGAGATAAACAAGGGAACATCGTAGTAGAATCGCAGTCGATGCTGAGGATTTGGAAAGATCATTTCTGCAGACTGTATAACGGCGATGACGAACCAAACACCGCTGTCAGGCAGAATCAACCTTTCAACTTGGACGATGATGACCAACAATTCCGTCCACCCGACCTGAATGAAGTGAAGATAGCCATATCGAAGCTTAAGTCCAACAAAGCTGTTGGAGCGGATGGCCTGACTGCCGAGTTCTTCAAAGCGGCAGGCGATGACTTGGTAAGGAGCATACACCAACTCATCTGTAAAATATGGTCGGACGAAAGTATGCCCGATGAATGGAACCTCAGCATTGTTTGTCCGATCCTCAAGAAAGGATACCCTCTGAACTGCGCCAACTATAGAGGCATCAGTCTTCTTAACATCGCATATAAGATCTTATCCGCCGTATTGTGTGAACACCTGAAGCCGTTCGTCAACAACCTGATAGGTCCATATCAGTGTGGCTTCAGGCCAGGAAAGTCCACCATCGACCAGATATTCACACTACGGCAGATCTTGGAGAAGACCAATGAGCTTCAGATCGATACCCATACCTATTCATCGATTTTAAGGCCGCGTATGACAGCATCTATAGAGCAATGTCTAGTTTTAGCATCCCTGCCAAACTTGTCCGTCTGTGCAGGATGACGATGGAGAATGCACGCTGCTCCATCAAGGTCGGTAAAGATCTCACCGAGACCTTTGATGTCCAGAAAGGATTTAGACAAGGCGATGCGCTGTCATGCGATTTTTTCAACATCGTACTTGAAAGAATAGTGCAAAACTCACGAGCAAACACAAGAGGCACTATCTTTCAAAAGTCCGTCCAACTACTCGCATACGCCGACGATATTGACATAATCGGGAGAAAGTAGCGTGATGTCAGTGGCGCTTTCGCGAGTATTGAGACGGAAGCGGCGAAAATGGGTTTAGCGGTCAATGAGGGCAAGACCAAGTATATGCTGTCAAGCAAAAAGGACAACCAACACCGACGTCTCGGACAGAACGTCACCCTCGACAGATATAACTTTGAGGTAGTTAAGGACTTTGTCTACCTAGGCTCCGCTATAAATACAGACAACGACACCAGCGCTGAGATCAAGCGAAGAATAACTCTTGCCAACCGCTGTTTCTTTGGGTTAAGAAGGCAATTGAGTAGCAAAGCCCTCTCTCGGACAACAAAAGCCACCCTTTATAAGACTTTAATAATCCCGGTCCTGCTCTTTGGCGCAGAGGCATGGACATTATCAAAAATGGATGAGGGTGTTCTTGGTTGCTTCGAGAGAAAAATTCTTCGGGCGATCTTCGGTCCCGTCTGCATTGACGGTGAGTGGAGGAGGAGATACAACGACGAACTGTATGGACTGTACAGCGACATGGACCTAGCCAGAAGAGTGAAGATCCAAAGACTGAGATGGCTGGGTCATGTACAGCGCATGGACACCAATGCTCCGGTCTGAAAAGTCTTCGAATCCGCCCACGAGGGACAGCGCAGTAGAGGAAGGCCAAGACTTAGGTGGCGCACGCAAGTGAAAGAGGACCTCAGCCAACTTAGCGTGCGAAACTGGAAGCAGCTAGCCAGGGATCGAGCTGGCTGGAGAAGCTTGTTGACTGAGGCCCAGGTCCACCCCGGACTGTAGCGCCACCTAAAGTAAGTAAAGTAAGTGTATGTACTTACATGCCTCATATTTAAAATTGTTGTCGTTGCTAAAAACTGAGGCACGTCGAATTGCATTATGGAACTTCGGTGATATCAGTGCGGAGAGAACCATAATTCTGAGAAATGCTCTGTGGGAAGGAATGGAGCGCCTAAGAAAAACCAGCTGACGTGTACTTTATGCTCGGGACACATTTCAAACTATCGGTTCCAAAATAAAAGAGAGTAAATCTGATTCGACAGCTAAAAATTTAGATTAAATTTTCCCTGGGAAATTCAATAACATGTTCAACCCTGTCATATCCAAAGTCAAGAAGAACAGTACTGCGAAACAAAACATGTTCAAACGCATAAACGCTTACCTCCAAACTTTCTTTTAAAAATACTGGGCGATTAGGATCCTCATTTGAAGCTGCTAAGAAAAGGTTCTTGAACCAAAAAGCAAAGCGGAATCGTAATCTTAATATGAAGGAGCAATAAATTGACTTTATGCATGAGTATAATCATCTTAAACACATAATCGATGAACATATTGCAATAACTGCATTTATTATTGCCTAACCACTACGTTTTAAGGATCAGAGTATAACCATAAGGCTTCGTATTGTTTTTGAATGGCCAATTTTAAAGGAAGCACTGTTTCGACTTAAATAACTGACGGCAAAGTAATCAAATGAATAGTTTAGGTTGGATTAAGGTAGCGTAAAGATTATGTTAATACCATATATGAAAATAAAAAAAGAACAGATGTGTAAACAATAACATATAATATATGTACGAGTATAAGATAAAAAAAATAATAATAAATTGAAATAAAAATCTAAAATCCAAGTTGCTATAATAAAATAATCCTGTTACTAAATTATGGTTATGTTTTGAAATCTAACTTAGTGATGTGCATATGTTAAATTGAAATAATTTTTTAAGTTAAGTTGAATTTTTAAGACTTTATTGTCTAGCATTAAGGAATAGTTAAATATATGAAGCTCATAGTTGGAAACTTCTTAAATACATTCATTGTCATAATATATATCACATATCATGTGATGGTAAAACCCAAATGCTTGGAAATTTCTTTTTATCAATTCACGCTTTATTAAATTAACATTACAGTATGAACTTTTGCTTAAAAAAAATACACAATATACACTAATATGTATAGCATACGTACATATAGGTATACATATATGAACGATAAAAATGTAGAGAAAATATTGCCTTGTTATTTTGTAGCTTTTATTAACACAAATTTATTTTTTATGTAATATACAGCACTTTAAGTATATTTATTTATTTACTTTTGTTTTTTCTTTCGCACGTTTCCATTTGATGGTCGATTCATTGCCTTTTTACACTATTCTTACATATGTGTGCATGCAATTCAAACATTTCTTCATTTTAGCTATCGGATGGCTAACGACTTTTACATCTATAATTAAAGAATTTGGTCTCTTACCGCAAAAGTCATAAATCATATTGTACTATTCCATGTGGGCAGCCAGCACAAATAGAAATATCATGATTTTCGGGTTCTCCGTAATACCAAGAGGCCAGCATAATTATTAGAATGCATCTATTCACCAGATTCACGCCTTCAACAGAGTTTATAGCTTGCTCATAGTTTAAGTCCCTCACGTTGCATTCTATAAAAAAAAACTAATGTTTTGAAACGACAAAGCACTCAATTTCTGCGTTTCTAACAAACTATATACATACTCGTATAATAATATACATAGACACTGAGCGCCAAAACTAAAACTAGCTACCCTCACAATTGTCAGACATAAATGCACCAAAATAAATAAAATCAAAATGACAGCTAAAAAATCCGTCCGAATCATAATACGCACCCTATGTAAACTACCAATATTTGTTATATAAAAATGTTCGTTCCGCTTACGAGCGTCCAAAATTCGAGAACTGCTTGTTCGATTGACATCAAACTTGAAAATGTTTTTCTTAATAGTAATCCGGATAGGTGGCGCTTTAGTCGTGATATATCAATTTTTCGTATTTATGGTATGATTTGGCTCAACTTCACTAAATAAATTTCTTAACAAAATTTAGACCCGCTAAGTGGCGGTGGAGTCGAGATACATATGTTATATATTTACGAAAAATTACATTTACTGATATTTGTTCATACAATGATAAATGGATGCACATACGTTGGCTATGATTTTTGAAATGTTTATAATTATGTTGAATTCTGATAGGTAGTGCCATATTCCCAATTTTGTATTTGTTGGTCGATTTTGTTCTTGACATTTGAGTAGAATTTTTGCATGTAGTTAAACTGTGTGCGTAAACAGACTTGTTTAATGTGCTTGGAGGAACAGGAAAAATGTTTTTAATTTCTCTGATTTTGCCAAAATACGATCGGAAGGAAATGGTACATTAGCTATCGTATCATCACGCTACTTGAAACTCTAGTAGATGGTTGGAGATCGGCACATTCAGCCCTTAAGTTACTGTTAAATATTCAAAGAAACGAGAATGCTGTTTATAAAATTAAACCTCATTCGGGTAGAGCAAACTAAAAAAAACTGCACCATGGTGCATAAATATTTAGAAGGTCTAAATCGTACACTAAAGGATCGTAAAGGAAATAATAGCCTATTCGGTAGTGCTACGGTGCCTGACAACGGCGATTTGCAGTTTGGACTTGGAAAGTCCATCTTTTTGCAATGTGCGATTGTATGTGACCTGTTCACGAGTTGGTTAGCCACAGTATTAATTTATATACACATCAATACCAAGGGAAACCAAAAACATTGTCTATGCATTGGCATTACAAGAATTAATAAAATATTTCAATTTAAAATAAGCTAGAGTAAGTTATGGTACAATAAAATATTTATCTTCAGTATCTCAAATTGAAATCTTCTGTTGTTGCTTTTGGATTAAAATTTTAGTCTCGTAGCATAAATAAACAAAAGAATAGAAAAAGACCGCAAAGGCGTAGTAAATCTTTTCCAGTGTCAGGTGTTACGTGAAATTTGGAGCTTCTTTACATGCACATCATTTGTACATCCATATGTTTGTTTGCAAATAAATAATTATTCCAGTAGTGACAAAATAGCAGCAATTAATTTTCTGTATTATATACCTATAGTTGTTGTTCAAAACCACATATGTATGTGAGAGAAGATGTGTACGAAGTAACTAGGTGTACAATTAACTATATGACTCAGAAAGAGAAGCTAGCTTGTTGGATGTACGAGTACCAACCCTATCTTTAAAACTTGCAGTTGCACCGTTTCTGTAAAACTAATTGAGCACTAGCTGCAAGAAAACTTCATTAATTTTATTTTAAGGCTGGAATATCTAAAGATTGTTCTGTTAGTAGGAAAACAAAATTTTTTTTTTTGATAGTTCTTTAGTATCTTATGTAGATTTGCCAACAAACATGGTCAGAAATCGGTACCAAACAATTTCAATAAAATTTAATTTGAACTTTTACTTACCAATATTATTTATAGATATGGTATTAAAAGCATAGGTTTGATAAGAGTTTAAGATTCAATACGGACCGATCGAATAGTCGAGTAATTAGAAGCTATGTTCATTTCTTTGGATTTTAAGTCATCCTTAGATTCTGAAACCCAGTGGTGTTTTAAAGTATGGAGTTGACCCCGAAAAAATATACTAAAGTGCCCATAGGCACTTTGTCACCAAAATGCTTACTCATCTTTCTTTGAAAGATTAAGAAATTTCAGTAATAGGAACATATAAGAAATAAAATGGACTAGTTTTTTGTCGGACTAATATGATCCGGTAGAATAAATAATAGAGATTGAAAATTATATAGTAGGTATATCTTGTGATTATGTGTACGTATAACATAATTTACTTTACTTACTCAGATGAGTTAAGATAAGTTACAAATTATTTTTCTCATTCATTCAACATTTCAACAAAGAGTAGCATATTTATTTGCAAAATGTTAAGTGATGAAACATTTTACTAACACATTATTCCCTTGAGTACTGGTTGTAAATTAAGCATGTATGTTAGTATGCCAATAGAAGTACACTCTATATCAAGAAATGTACATGTATTCATTTGACTGAATCTCTGTTTTGCTTGAATTGGTGTTTAGTACTATTTACTGATATCTCGAAATAAATTTATTATTTTCAAAAAAAAAAAAAAAAACGAACTCTGCAGTATTAGAAAAACAACATATTCTAAAATATTTTGTTACAATTAAAAATTATTCATAAATTATTTATAGCATATCTTTCGGGATTCAAATTATTTGACTAAGTCAAAATACAAAAAGCATGAGATTTAACGCTATTATGCTAAAAGATTAAAACATATTGCTATGCTGCAAAACATACGAGTATATCAACTTGATTTATTATTTTTACAATTTACAATACAATTATTGTATTTTTTGTAATCCGCAAATCCAACTCTTGATATTTATAAAAAAAAACACATGTTGTTCTAAAATATGAATTTTAAGTCATAGGTAATCGGAGAAATGGTGTCGCAGATGTAATAAAAATATCACGAAAATGCTGCATCTTCTGTGAAAGAAAAATGCAATTTAAAATTTTAAGATTTGGCTGACATGACATACTCGTATGTATGCATATTAGGCTAAGCATATATGTACATTCCAGTGTTGTTGCAGACGTCTGTAAAATAGAAAACAAAAATGTCAATTGTGGAGATAAATATACTCTATGATATAAGTATGGCTTTGAGTATACGAGTGTCGTAATGTAATAATAAGTGGCGAAAAAGTTCGGGTGCTTTAAAGGGATGATAATAGATAAGACTAATGTCGAGGTATACACCTTAGGTATAAATATGAAATTTAGTGCCGATTTATCAGAAAGTTCAAATCTGTGGCTATGTAAAAAATTGCATATAGGGTTGCTCATGGTTTCAAAAATCGAATTACATTTCAAACTACGTCCAAGAAATTTAAGGTAGTAACATCAACTAAAATAATCATTAAGCTTTTTTTCTTAATTATTATTTCTATACATTTATGTTAAATGTTTTTTGTTGTATTGTTATTAATAAAATATATGACAGTCTAAATATTTTCCATTATCTATTAGAAAAATATATTTAAAAAGTGCAAATAACATAGATACGTGGAAAAAAATTAAAGCAGTTTTTTTACGGGTTGTTGGAAGTATTTCGAATGAAGTGGAGTGCTCAAAGATACATTTGCATTTATTTTACTACTCCCTGAAGACCCCTTAAATATCTAATTTTAAGACGAGCACACAATCTTTCGCAAAAATGGACGGGCTGAGAACGTTTTTATAAGTGTGTGAGTACTTTCTTTAGAAGATGTACTCGTATATTCATACGTATGTACATAAATACATGATATACTCGTATCTTTGTTCTGTCTATTATGCTTTTGTTCTGAGGAATTCCTGCTAGAATACTATACTACATTGTACTTCTCTTGAAAGTACGTATTAAGGTTTTGTATTTATCAGCGCATTTCTTTGTATAGGTGTGCATATACAGAAATCTTTCTATTCGTATTTGCCCCCTCCCTACGAACACTTTAATAAAAAGAAAGCAACGTGAGCTCTGACTTACTTTCTGCACATTAGATTGATAAGACGATATCCAAAGCTACGAATTAAAATACCACTCCTTGCGAAAATTGCGAACAGGATCTAATGCGTGTGTTTGTTTTTTAATATAACAAATGTTCCTACTTCCTCCGAATTTTTAGAAATATCTGTATACACTTTCCCATACATACATGGGCATACGTACAAACCAAATCCAAATAAAACGATTTTTAGGGATTGGTTAAAAAAATATATAAATCACAAGAGGGTAAAGGTAAGGTTTATGGCTTTGTTTCCCAAAGCTTATCACTACTAAGTACACCTATTCGTATGAATATCGTGTTGCAATCTTCAATGTTGCCCTAATCTGATATAGAGCAAACCTTCAAAAATGATTCACTTCGAATGTATTGTAGTATAGAAGAGACAAAAATATAGATTTCGCAGTTTGGAAAAAAAGAAGCAATAGGTAGAGAGCGGTATTTACGAGTAGTATGGAAGAATATCTGAATTTTTCGGAAAGCATAGCAAATTTATATTTTTGTTTTTTATTTAAATTTCTGACCCGCCAATTGCGAGATACGGCCAGTAGGTTTTCTTCTTTCCGAATAAAGTAACTTTACCAGAAGGGTATCCCTTAGTTTCGTGGTGTCAAGTTGTTCCCTGAAGAAGGTATTCCTACTGATTCCGTTAAAGGCTGGACAGTCACACCAAATGTGTTCAGCTATTTCGTCTTCTTCAGGACAAAGACGGCAGTTCGGAGAGTCGACAAGAGTCTTATTTTGTTGAGGTGATATTTTAAACTCTGATGTACTGTAAGTTACCCTACTTGGTTTCAGGTCCCAGGTTCAGCTTTGACTACACCAGGACTCCTTCCAATAGCAAGTGATATGTTTGTGTTTGGTCCGTGTATAGTATACCAGCTCTAATCCCGTTGCCATTTTAGAACCGTTCGTATACCATTTTATGCCGTTTTGGCTGTTTGGTGGGTTGTTGCTGATCCATGCTTCGGAAACCTCAGTGGAGAATTCTTTATCGAAGCATAACTTTTTTTGAAGGCGGCCAGTTACCGCGCCTTCTTAGCCCGTGCCACTGTAGTACATTCAGAGTTATCGATTTTGATTTTGAATATTATTAGTGAGCAGCACAGCAATCACATCATCGTAGTGGCATCATCGTAGGTACATTGTATTGTTATTTGTGTGCAAAGTACGGTTAGTATTAGCTCTTTGACATAACATTCTTTCATAATTACAATTCAGTATAATACCTAAATAATAGTGTATATTTTGGTATGAAAAAAAAAATAATAAATAATGTTGACGATAATGTTAATAAGTTAATATTGTTGCGGATTTTGATGAAATCGCGGAGACTAATGCGTCTTCATTGACAAAATGTAGAAAAGTTTCATAATTCAGTATTTTTTAAGAGTTGAGCTTACATTGTACCGCAGGAAAATTTTAAAAACAATTGTTCCGACAGCACCGAAATAAATTTTACTATTAGCTTTTAGCGTATTTTATTTTAAGGTCCCATCGTAATCTAATCGGGATTAAAATATTTGTGCAGTATTAATCTCTCTTGAACTAAAAAACTTAAAATTAAGTGAGAAAAATAACGGAAATACGACTTTCTTTAAATACCAGTTTGTAAAGGTTTTACGTTTTTTGATTTTATTCCTATTTTATTTGGTTTAGTACAAAAAGTCAGAAATGATTAATTTCGTTCGTGCCTGAATATGGAAAGTGTAAATAAAACATATGCCTAGTTTATTGAAACAACCGAAGCTACAAAAGTACCAGAGGATTGGGAATGCATAATAAGTATATAGTATATGAGACATATGCGCGAGTGTAATCATCAATGATTTTCTTCTATGCATACGTAATATCATAAGATAAATACTGGGTGCAGTTCTGAATAGTACTCACTTCCGATGTATAGTCTAATGTGTCAGAAGTAAAAATCCAATGGGATTTTTGGCGCAAACTACTGGAAAGGACATGCAAGGTTTGTAAATCCTGGGAGTCCTTTTTCCCACCCACCCCCTCCATTCCATTCAATAAAGAATAGCGGAAATTTTTCGACATAGGCTGTGTAACTGAAATATGTCAACCAATCGTTACATGTTTCTGGAAAAATAAACTGTTCATATAAAGTACAATGTTGCAAAAAATATAGCATGTTTGGTATCGTTAAAATGTTTTTTCATAACACAGTAAAATATTGTTTTAAAAAAATTCTTTTTAAAAAATAAAAGCTTTTTTCCTAAAAATTTGAGCACATTTTCGAAAAATTGATTATATCTTCAAAACTTTCAAAAAGATTGTAAAGCTTTTTACTTCAATTGAAGGTCGTTAATCATAGGTTTAATTTGTGCTATCATTTATATATATACATGTCATAGTTTTGAAGATATTTGAACTTTATTTCCCAGGATTTTAAAATTTTGCATGTCCTTTTCGTCCTTTTCAGTATTTTGCGCCAAAAACCCCTTTGGATTTTTACTTCTGACAAGAAAAAGAAGAAAATCGGAGGTGAGTACTATTCGGAACTTTATCCTAAATGCTTTCAAATGACCTACAAATGTTTGAATTAGAGGAAATACGAGCATAATTTTTGTATACTCATATTTGATAGCTGGATTTGTACGATTAAGACAGGAACTGCAATTCGTCAATCGGGTAGTTGCTAGACACTCTAAATGTACATACATACATATGTACGAGTATGTCTATCAATTGTTATTATTCTACCTCTTTGTAGAGCGATCGGTGTTTGTGTCGCTTAAAGAGACTTGATTTGATTTTTGCAGATCTTCATTCCTAATTTTAATTCGAATTGTGGTAAAAACTAATTTTCTTGTAAATCTATTATTATTACTCGTTAGTTTTTCTCTGCTATCAATTTAAATTTATTTCGAAAACCGATTGTCATTCTGTTCCTTTTTGCATGAGAATAACGTATTAACATTTTTCTTATGTGCAACGCTACTTACATAAGTATCTATTTACAAATCAATTTTCCGAAGTGTAATTTTAAAAGAAAACATACCGAAAAAGGCAATAATGTGTTTATTCCCCCACTGAGCAATTCGACTTAACAACATCCTGAAAGACGATCCTTGATAAGCTCCCACCTCGTGCCATTATATCGACAAATACACTTAAGACGACAACGAATTGCCGAAATCCTTCAACATAGCAGTGTAGCAAAGAAATTGATGATGCAAATCTCTATTTATCCTATGTTAAAATTGAATCTTCCAAACAATAAGTAAATCGAATATGCTCAATCGAATTGATAAATATGCAAAGCAAAGACATAAGCATTTCGGTAATACTAATAGGTCTTCTTTGTTTTGGAGTGAATGATATTTTACTTTTGGTTAAATGATGTACAATTGTTTTTATAGCGTGATAGAAATTTGAGGCAAAAAGAAAATGTATGTAGCTGAATATTGTCTGATTTAAATAAAAATACAGGTATTCTATTTCCAAGGAAATCACAGATATATTTATAGCTTATTTTGTACAATGAATTTTGTTTTTTTTCATTGCGCTACTAAAAGTGATATAATAATAACATTTAATCTAGTACGCATAGGTACATGGCATATACGAGTATAAGTAAATGTGTACGATAACTACACTTCCCACTACAAAGTTGAACAAATAATTTATATAACTGCATCCTGCTTCCACTACATATTTATATAAACCATATCACGTATACTCGTATGTGCGTACTCGTATATCCATACGATTGTCGAAAATACTAAGAAAAAAATAAAAATAGTTTTGATCATATGAGCAGGAAGAATAAAGGGAATATATTTATACTAGTATAAGTATGGAATGAACTATATGTATGCCTACACGTTTTCATGTAAGCGGTGGCTTATATTAGAAGTTAACGTTTGGTAAATAAATATAAAGGTACATATATAGGTAGGTATTATGTGAATGAATGTGGTGCGTGAGTGTAAGAAATAAATCATGTGTGAAAGATAATTTTTCAGGAGTCTTTGATTTCCAAAAGCAGTTAGGGAACGATTGACGGATTTGACTTCTTTGAATAGATGTGCTTAAATCACAGGTAGGTACGTTAAGGGGTAATTAACAAGACAAATTAATTTTCCAAATTTATTAGAAACATTTACTTCATATATATATGTACATATGGTTATGGTTACACTTTTCCATTATGGTGATTTGGTGTTTTCATCCCCCTCTTACTCAGAGGGGAGTACGAATACACCAAACCCTATCATCCAGCTTTTGGGCCAGCAAATACTAAGTGATGATGGACAAGCTGTCTACGTTATGGTGCACATATTTCCAGTGGTTATAAAAGGCGTTCACATGTCTTAAATGTTTCTGTCAAGAAGCCGGAATAAATTCATGGGGTTCAGGGTAAAAAATGTTGATGGCCAAATTAAAACGGTGTCGGACCTACCCGACAAGATGCCGAGGTGCAGAGGTACAGATAAAGGCGGCTGTTAAAATGAAACCGGATCTCTTCACAGCAACAATGCAAACTTTTTTATAAGAAGGAACCTTTCCCGAAAGATGAAAAGAAAATAAGTCCTTCCGTGAGCCATCTTTACATTGCCCAATATAGCCTCGAGACGATAATTTATAATAGACTGCGAGCAATAGGAGATAGAACGGACCACTCTCAGGCAATCAATTTGACCTCAAAAAAGAGCGTTCAACTGTTGATGCCATACATAGTCGATAGTCGATATTGCAAGGGATACTACCGAAAAAAAGGGTTGCTCTACGGCATATAAGGGTACTAAACATTTAAAACGCTATCAAATCTGCGAGCTGATTATCTATTAGAATGACACTTGTTAGGATGGATGGTGTATTTACTGAGTGATGAACTTCTTCAACAACAGAGAGCTGATCTACAACTACAATAAAGAAATTAAATACACTGCTGAAGTAGGACAGGGATAGTTCCTAGGGTCATTGTTATGAAATAAAACGTTTGCCTGAGTTTTGAAACTACCCATTCTATCAAAAGTAACGTTAATGTCGGGACAGTGGCCAAACATATTCAGAGAGTGGAATCATCACAAATGGAAAAAAATCGTCACTGTGGTTATCGGAAGCATCTACACCGCTTCGGGTACAATATTTTACATTTTTGCCCATACTGCTCAAATCAGGAAGAAGACCTAGAGCAGGTAAAATTCCACTGCATACGCTTTTCGCGATGGAAAACTATCGTACCAAACTCACAGTCAATAATCGGTAAAATGTTGCGGTTAAAAGAAAATTATGCGCATATTACAATTACACAAACAAATTTTATTTAAATCACCACAAAAATTTAATTTTTGATTTTCAGGGTGAATGCAAGAACTTCCCTATCAGGCAGTTATAAAACAGAGTTTCAATCATTATGAATGAAACACAACGACCCATTTCGATACTGTCCTTAAATTACAATTCGTTTGAGGTATTCAATTGAACTCAAAAAATATATAAATTCTATATAGAAAAACTATCATATATATAGAAATCTCGTCTCACGGTGTTTATGGTCGCGTTCCTCAGAAAAGACTCCCCCGATTTTTATGAGAGTTTTTGTGTATATTTAGTAGGTATGAGAATAAGTCGTAAAGTATATTTCATACTGCTAGGTGATAAGAGTGTTCCTGGCCAGAAAATTTTTTAACATTTTTTGACGAACATTTTTGTTCGTATTTGTTTTTAGATTTGGCATCGAAAAATGTTCACCCTCCTACCCCATACCCCATTTTAAAATAGCGATTTAAGTATTTTTGTATGAACAATATCCAAATTATTTAACCGTCATTCGTTTTTCAAACAGAACGAAATTATTTATGTTGTTGAATGACATCGAACTTTCCACATCCACACATGCGCAAGTCATTGACGTGAAGTGTCGCGCCACTTTAAAAATTCATTCTGAATTTGTTATGTATCAAAATGCAGTGTGTGCAAAATTTTGTACAATTTATTTTATTTTACAATAAATATATACGTGTGTTTTTGACTGTGATAGGTTGGTAAAATACTAAAACTGTTTTCAATAAACCATCAGGTCTAAGTACAAAAATTTAGTCTTTTTGTGTGTGTTTTGCTGTAAACAATGCCATCAAGACGCAAAGGGCCCATTTGGCCTTCGAACGAATAAAGCAACAAACATGCGAAATAGTAGAGCAGAAAGAACAGACGAACAAATACCAAGATAACCAAAACTTGCGTGTGAGCATGTCACAATTGCGTGCATCCCAATCACAAGAGACGTGCCAATTGAATTCAAACGCGTTGAACTTCCTATTAGATTGGTATTCGCAATGACAGTTTATAAGTCGCAAGGCCAAACTCAATTGCTCTTCGAAATTTATATTGATTTTGGTAATTATTTAGAAAAGGTATCAGGAAAATGCCTTTTCTCACATATTAATATTGAATCAAAATCGGAGGTGGTGACACCTTTTCTAAATAATTACCTTGATTTTTTTATTTCATTTTTTCACTTGACGATAATATATATATTACTTTTTTCACTTTACATTTAACTCTTACTAGATCAAACAATAAATATATGAGTTACGTTAATGAAATACGTTGCATTGAGAAAATAAATAGTTGGTGTTTTTTATTTTTATCTGCGGTCATCGCCTACAGCGCTCCATTCCTCCTTCTTTCATAGATCCCATCCCCACATATCCTTTTCATCTTCATTCATCAAAGAATGTACCGTCATCATACTCGGGCTCAGGAAAACACTTTCGTTTACATCATTTCAATTATTTTATTTTATCTATAAGCGATCGTTCTATTTTATCGATCACATTTGATTAATTTTATCGATCGTTAAAACATTCAAACACACTTACAATACATTTGTTATTTTTTATTTAACAACAAAAATATTCACTAGAAATAATTTATATGGCAGAACAATGTTTGCCGGGTAATGTAGTATACATACATATATATCTTGTAAGTACAACGTCAAGAATAATGGTATTTTTTGTATGGAAAAGGCAATTTGGCTTAGGACAAATATAAAATTTGTATATAAAACTTAGACCAACACCTTACCCTACATGTTTTACACTCATTTAAGGTCGGTTTCATTGTATTAAATCGAACAAATTTATAAATAGTATATATATATATATACTATTACTTATATATAATAAATGCATATCTATAAATGTATATAAAAAACAGCTACTTCAACGCACATTTACATAAATTCAAATTGAAATTCAAAAACACGTAAAACCCAACACTTTGCTGAAGCAAAAGAACAAAACTATAAATGCGAAAGTATAATTTAAAGAATAAACGCAGATGTGTCCCAGATAGCACTTAATAAAAAATGAAGTGAAAAAATGTACTTTCCACAACTTTGTGTATGCTTTTCTGTAAAGAAAATTCATCCCTTCCTTACGTGAATCTCTTATCGTAATTTTTCGGCTTGCTCGCACGTGTTTTCGTAAAATATCCTTAGGTGTATAGAAAATTTATTCAAATTACAAAATAAAGAAAAAAAAAAAAAAACAAGTGAAAACGGCACAATTTCAAGCAGTAAATCAACCTGAAGATAAACTTAATAAGTACGTAAACAAGAACTTTTTTAAATTAGTTTTGTATTTCATACATTAAATATTGTGCATACGTTAGTAAAAATCAAAAAATCTTCCTTTAATTTTAAAGTTTAAGAGTGATATAGGATATCGTTTAAATGCTCGGACACTTTCATCCTTGTCTCTGTCCAATATTTAAAATAAATAAAAGAGTGGCACATAATATTTTTTGCAATTCCAATCATGACGATATAATCGAAAAAAAAATATTGTATATACATACCTATAGTTCAATAACTATGCATGTTTTCTAATATGTCATCTTATCTTGCAAATTCTAATATGCATGATTTCGCCACTGTTTAGGGTATTTGCGCTTTGCTTATCATTTTGACGGGTAACTAGCGTTGATGATTTTCCACAAAGTAAATGATTTGATATTTTAATTCTATTCAAACTTTTTTCTTTTTTAATAATATTAATATGAAAATAGACAATATTTTAATGTAATTTAGCATTACAGAATTACAATAATATTTAGGTAATTGTAATAGGTCAAAATTATAGATGACTTTTTGAAGAATAAGTGTATCAATGGCCGCAATTTCAGTTTGGATGTTATGTTTAAGATCCTGCATTGTCCCTTGCTTATTGTCATAAACCTAACACTTCGATTAACCCCGAAGGAAGAAGTCCAAAGGTGTAAAACCGCATGACCTTGGGCGCCAATCAACTTCTCCTCTAACCGAAATAATACAATCTTTAAATTTGATTTGATTGATGACTTCTGTGGGCAGTAGCACTACCGTGTTGAGATCGTCCAGACCCAATTCATTCAATTTTGGGAAAAAATAGCCGATAAACATGTTGCAATAACGTTTTCCATTCATTGAAACTGACTCTCCAGTCTCGTCTTCGAAATAGTATCGCCCGAGGATGCTGCCAACCCATAATTCGCACCATATAGCGACTTTTTTGGGATACAATGTCCCAGAAACGAGAATTTTGTTTATTTACGTACTCATCCATCCAAAAATGGGCTTCATCGGAAAAGATCCAATTCGGTGATAAATTGTCCTTGCAATCCAATATTCAATTAACAAATCGGCGACGTCGTAGTTGTTCCAAACGCTTCAATTGTTTTGTAATTTTGTTTTTTTTAGGCGTGCAGTTTTGGCTGGCATTGATGATGTTTTGGCGTGTTCGTGCTGGCTGAGCATGCTGATTTGGAGTTTGACCCGATACCGAACCAGTTTCTTCAAAATTCTTCACCGTAGAACGAGTTCCGGACTCACTGGGGCGACTATTTTGACCGGAAAATTCACGAATTTTACGAAATGTTACGATTCAAGATTAAAAAACAAAAATGTTATTGTTGCCTGGTAAACGATTCCTTGACTAAAATTGCCACACCTGTCAAAGGGTTGATCTCTTTGAATTTAGTAAATGACAGTTATTGACAGCTAACATCCACAAGCATTTATATAATAAAACTTTTGCAATTTAAATTGCAATCAAAATCAATTAATATTTTCAAAAAATTTAAAAGACAAACTGAACACAGACGAAATAAAATTTTGAAATTGTTGAACAGGAATATATCAAACGTAATTAAGAAGAACTTTGTTAGTTTTTACTTTGCTTACTTTTTTGTTTTAATAAAGATTTACGGTTTTGCTAAAAAATCAATTAACTTATTGTTTAGGAATTTCAGGAGTTTGGAGTCAATGAAGAATTTTAAAATAAATCAGAAGAAAAAGTGATATTGCTCCCGCCAGATACTATAGTCGCACAATAGATGAATTGTTTGCTTATGAAAAATCTCTAGGCGTAGAAGTCCGTTTGGTGTCGAAAAAGTTATAGGTTCCCTTTCGCTGCGAACAAAATGACGAAAGAACAAACATTTCTTTTTTCATACACAATTGTTATCAGTCCCTTGTTTAGATTTTGTGACTCTTAAAGCTCAACAATTGAGCAATGTTGTTAAAAAAAAGAGGAGAGCGAGAAATTAGGTGAAATCGCAATAAAACCATTTATACATTTATTTATGGTCCCTATATACTCTCTTGTACATAGAAGGTTATTATAAGAACTCGTATTTAACCAAAATGAAAGTATAACTTGTTCGTTTTTCTAATCACCACTTCTTACTTGAAGCGCACTTCACAATCTCTCATTCCATTTGTGTATGTGGTCCATTTCCAATTAAACAGGTTTATCCTTTCACTGCAGAAAGCTTGAAGATACAATACCAACATACTCTTCACATAATTGACTAAATGTCGAGGGAATAAAAATCCAATTACTCGCCATTTCAGTTATAAAAATAAACCGTACGTATTAATGTTTGTTATTGCCTAGTGATGTTATTTTCAGATAGAATAAGAGGATAGGGGAGATTATGCCATCAGATTTTTCAGACGCACGTTGAAAAGCTTCATTTTAAATGGACAACCACGATAAACAGTTTATGCTTTGTATTTTGTAGGGTGGGGAGGTGACCATTTGACTTATATTCTTGAATTACGAGAAATCCTTGTCATTAAGAATTCTAGGACAATTAAAAAAAAAAACTGTAATTAAACATGATTTTTCAAAGTTTAGAAATGGTTTTAAGTTTGTTTTCCTCTTTTCGAATTATTAAAGGTTTTAAGCTGCATGAGAAGTTTCGATGGTTGTTGTCTATGGTTTGACACCTGTCAAAGTCAAACTGTGTTGATATTTCTGTTCAGTAAGGTTTGGCAATTCATCATGAATCATTTAACGCCAGGAAAGCGTGGAATTGTGGAAATTTACTTTGAAAAAAATAAATCTGTTCGTGAAGTTCATAGAGCACTTCGTCAATTCTACGGCCAAAATAATCGGACTAGTGAGCAAGCAATTCGTGCAGTTATTGATCGTTTTCGCTCGAATTTTACTCTTCTCGATTTAAAACCATCACCAAGACTAAGAAATATTGCTGCTGTAGCGCAAAGTGTTGAAGAAGACGTCAAAATGTCGTTACGGTGATTGGCGAGCGCTATCGAGCCATGCTGACTGATTTTTTGGTTCCAAAAATTGATCAGCTAAACATCGACGACATTTGGTTCCAACAAAATGGCGCAACTTGCCATACAGTACGCTTAACCATCAATTTATTGCAAAATCAATTTGCTGTCAACTTTATTTCCAGAAGTGGTCCTGTCAACTTGCCTCCTCGTTCACACACAAGCATTGGAATCCAATATTCAAGCCACCATAGACGCCATACGGCCAGATTTATTGGAAAAAGTAGTGAACAATTGGACTGATCGAACTCGAAATCATATTTAAAAAATAAATGCCATGAAATTATCTACCAGATTATATAATATAATAAATTAGTAATCTGAAAACATTTTGAAGTTTCCTTTAGAAGAATTTGTTTGTTAATTTGTATTAATAGTTTTAAACTTAGTTAAATGAAGCGTATTACATCTGTATATCATCGTATATTTTTTTATTAAAGCGTTCTTTCGCACACAAAGAGAATGATTGCACATTTCTCCTTTGGGATGTTTGGGTGTTTTGGAAAGTCGACTTGAAATATTTTTAAAAGTAATAGATGTGGCTTACTTATATGGTGAGTTTCAAGTGTATGATCATAATATACATTAAAAAAAGATGCTTTAAAATATAATAAGTTTTATAGAATAGGAAAGATTAAAAGCCATAGTTAAGGTATAATATAATCTAATGTAGTCTCACGCTTGATAGGCATATAACCCATCATGCTTCGGCAAGATTGCGAATAATGCATTAAATTCAATATCACTAAAAAAAGGAATATGCAATTTTAATGCCTAGGCTTAAGCATTTGCCTGTGATGCAAATATAGTACCCAAGCTTTGATTAAACCTATTCAGCTTTCTTCCGCTGAAGGCATTTTTGTTCATTAATATATACAATGTATTCATATTATTATGGCATACAAATTACATCATATCATTTATATCACAAAAGTAAGGAATGAGATTGCGTTGATTAAAGTTAGTTTTTTTTTATACAAAACAATTTTGATCAAATATTATTATAATTATTTGATACATGATTAAGCCGCTAACAAGGAAAAACTATTACTGTTTAACTTACTTATTATTAATTTTTACACCATTTCTTTTCGTGTTTTGGTTTTGTAAAGCTTTTAGCCTTATAACCCTGGTTATCAATTTCTCATAGATATTGCGAATGTTCTAAATAGGACTAGGGTTACATTGTTTTACTCTTGCTTAGTAATCTTACGTGAAAAAACCTTGTTATAAGTGAAACCGCTATTCTTTTTACCCGAATGACACTGAAGGGTCCGTTCTGAACTCCGACATTTACATTTTTATTATTTTTGCCCATGTCTTTTTTTTGGTATTATTTCTTAAATCAATCACTAAATAAAAAAAAAAACAAAAAACTCGACTTACTGTACTAAAAAGATGTTAACAAGACACATTCATAACTGAATCTATAAATAAATCAGTGCCATTAAAATTATTCTTGTGTCGTTCTTGTTCTACGCTGATAGTGAGTGCACCTAAAGGTATATTTTTTTTACTAAGATAAATACTGACGTACCTCGGTAACTTACTGGTCAATATTTGTAATAAACTGACAAAGTTTAACTAATTTGAAGTCCGGGGCAACGCATATTTTTGTTTGTCTGTGTGGGTAGACTCCGACTGCCAATTAGTTACACTTTGTCAATTTATTACAGATAGTGACCAGCTAGGTACATCAATACTTATCTTCGTACTATAATATACCATTGGTTTTTTTAAAATTAGATCAGGACTTTGAAATGTCTATCAAAAGACGTGTATATGATTGAACCCCAAGAAAGACTCAATGACTCTACGAAAATGTTTCCTTCTTCCTTTCGTTTCGCCCATGTCAGTAGTAAATTTAACGATAACAATTTGACTGGTTCTTTAGGGTGAACAGATTGGCCATTCTATCAACCCAAACTATTTCGGTGCAGGAATATAAGTCCCAGTTTTTCTTTTGAGACTTATGCCTCACTTAAGTAGAACATAAGACCCAAATTAAATTAGGGACATAAGTGCAAACTTTTTTTACTGAAAATGGGATATAGGTCCAAAATTTTTGTAGACTTAATACTACTTAAAAGAAAACTTTGTGCATTGCCCTTAGGCATCGGAAGTTCTTTTTCCACTCTCAGAAAAATCCAAGTTATAGGCGTCTGCCTGACAGTTGTTGACAAACCCTTAGAGAAGCGACGAAGTCGCGTGGACGGCTTAACCATGCGAAGAAAAGGCTGAAACAAGATAAAATGGTAAATTGTGGTCGTTATTGTTCTCGAATTGATATTTCAACCGCAGAAATTCAGCAAAAAATTTCTGGCCGACAGAAAGAGTATTTTCTTTTATTGCCATACAAATCGTGGGTTTCTTTTTTGGATAAGGTGTTAAAACACTACTAAACAGTATTTAACAACAAATAATTTAACACTTTGGATTAAACTTTTCATAAAAAATGGAAAACAAACAAATACGACAGAACTTAACCTTAAACCTTATAAAAGAAGGGTCAATATATTTAATAAGTATGGCTAAAAATAACTTCTAACACACATCTACAAGTTAAGAAAAAAATTGAAATGACACTGAAGATGAAATTATTCAAAGGATTCTATAAAACAATGAAAAATTATGGGTGACTTAATATGGATCGATTGTATATATTCGTTCAAATGCGAAAAGGTTGTGGGAATTCCAAACAAACTAATACATGCTTTTGGATTGGTAGGAACTCATGAGAAGGAAAAAAACATTTCTTCTGAATACATTTACCACACGAATGAATACAGTAAAAATACTACAAAATGTTTTGTTTTCAGAGAAAATATTGTGTTACAGCGAGAAAAATCAAAAAAAAATTATTTTAGATTTTCTTTCTTTCTTAGGAAAAGAAAAACAATACACATGATATTTTATATATACCTTTTTATGGTTAAGGAAAATATTTGTATGTATAAATATATATATATATATTCTTTTATACCAATCAATCGTAAAAGAAATTTGGACACATTTTTGCAGCAATACATTTATGATTTATTACCGGTCTGCCGTAACTTTAACGTACATACGTTATTCTTGAAAATAAAGATTTTATGAAGTGTATAATAAATAATTGGCCAAGGTTTTTGGATAGACCGTATTATAATGAGATAGAATAATTGATTTTAGGTATATTGTTAAAAAAAGATTTTGGATGCTTTTTATAGTTGAATGATGGACAGGTTTATAGTTATAGCTACTTTTTTAACCCAATTCCTTCTCGATTCGGTGCTTGAAAATTGTAATTTACCGATACCTGGTATTTGTATTTTGAAAGGCTGGAGTAAACTACCAGAAAAATATGAATTAAAATTCAAAAACGCATAACAAAGAATACTATTTGGCTGTGTTGAAGTCCTTGCGAGAGAAAATAAATAAGGGTCAGATTTTTGGAAGAGGAAATCGAAGATTTTACACAACGATAATGAGTTTAAGGTCAAGAACTTAATAAATATTATCAATCAACAACAGTTTTCACCAGCTGGCCCCGTGTGACTTCTTTTTATTACCGAAATTAAAATTTTAACCCCATGGTGTCGGTTTTGATTTGATTGAAATCATAAAATAAATTTTGCGGTATAAGTAAGATGGCATTAGCGTATGGCATCAAATAGGGCTTACTTTCTACGTGATAAAAAAATATTGATTAAATAATAAATATACAGATACAGAAGCCCTACTACTACTTTTTACTACTTTGGAGAAAATAAAGTTTTCTACTCGATAAGTACACTCCTAATGTTCTATCTTTCTAAACTCAACAAATTCTTTCTCATATAAGCTTATTTCTCGTCTTCAAATTGCTCTATTGCAACGTGGAATATAAGGTTTCTTAATAGGCTGCATGGTACAGAACAATCAGCGGGTGCCCTAAAGTTTTGGTAAGTAGATATATTCGTCACCTATACTACTACCAGGTGATATCAATGTTTAAATTTCAAAATTAAGCTTTATAAAGGTGAACATTTCACCGATACATTTGATATTTAGAATGACTTACATATGCATATCAATTACTCGCATACCAATGGACATCATCGTGATATTAGTAACAAGTATATGTGTTTTGGTCCTTAAGAGGCGATGATGGGTCTAGCGATGGTAAAATGTAGTCTTATGCAAAGTAAGTAAAGTAGGAACACCAAATATTGCATCTATTCATTTTCTTGCCAATTTTTTTTCCTTTCGAATTCCTTTTAATCAAATTTAATTAGAGGAAAGATAAATCGTAGTTGCATTGATTTTAAAGAAATAAAAAAATCAAAGATTATTTCCAATCAATTTTTAAGTAAAGACTCATACAATGTTTTTTCAATATATGATAGCCACTTTCATAATCGTACTAAAAAAATATTAGCTCTAATTCATCCAATACATGCTGTTGCATATATATATATATATATAGATGAAACATTTATCTATGAAAGCAAACACATCTCAAAATCCCTTTACGTGTAATTGCTTCGTTTTGCAATGCCATTACTTGGTGCGCAAAGCGCCTCAGACATGGTTTAAAAATTCTTTTTGGCCTTTATATTATGTGCTAACAACTTTGAATTTGGATTGAACTATAACAAATGAGAAGGTAACCCAAAAATCCGGAATAACATCCTTAGACTTCCTTATTTCCTTTCTGAGTTCATAAATAACATTGGTTTGCAAAAAAAATAGATTTTCACTCCTTACTATATAATATTAAGCACGATTGTAGATTTAATGCTGTTAGGTCGATATATACCAATAATAATATATGTGGTACATATTTTTTACATAACCGATTTCTGTTAAAATGGTATTTGTGTTACAAATTATGATCAAACATTAAGTATAGCCATCAAAGTTTATAATTCATTTGAAAACATTAAAATTGCCAAAGCATGTACATGTGATATCATTTTTCATTTATTTACATCCACATAATATAAGCGATGCAAGGATTTTTCGCTTTTATGATAAAACTAACATCTGCCGGCGACATATTGAGAGCTCTGTATTTATTTTTTTTTAAATCAACTCCTGAACAACTAACTTTTTAAGAGAACATCATGAAAATTTGTTTGATTACTATTAGAATTAACACACAAAAAGATAGGAGCAGATATTTGTTATTTTTGTGAAATAAACTATACATAACATATAGATATGTCACATAACAGATCCTATCTCCGATATTGTGGGAGCGTCAAAAACCTGATTATCTCCTATCAGTACGGTTTCAGACCAGGAAAAGCCATAGTTAACTAAATCTTACATTTCCGCAGATCCTGAAAAAAAACTGAAATCTTAATCGATACCCTTAATCTTTTCATCGATTTTAAGGCCGCATATGACAGCATTGATTGATACAAGTTATAGAGGTGCAAACTCTTAGAGCCATATATAGTTTTGGCATCTTTGACAAGCCGATCCATCTCTGCAGATTGATGATTGAGAATGCTCCCTGCTATGTCAGAGTCGCTTATGACTTAACCGACACCGTGATGTCGAAAAGTCTTCTAGACGTGGCGATGCGCTATCATATGACTTGTTTAAAACAACACTTTAAAGAACTGTGCTATCGACATAATTGGAAGAAAACAATACAAATCAAACGAAGAATCACTCTTGCCAACAGCTGCCACGTAAGGTGGCGCGCACTAGTAAAAAGCGACATAAACTGACCTGAAGTACTCAATCGAAGGCAGTCTCAAGGACCGGCCTAACTGGAGAGGCTTATTAGTTGACGCCCAGGTTCACCCCGAACTGAAGCGCTACCTTAGTTTTTAAATAAGTAAGTAAGTCTAGATATCCTGAAAAGTTACGAACATAATTTTTTGCTACTGTTTTTGCTAGTCTGTTTTCATTTTTATTTTGAATAGACCTTCAATACGATTTAAGCAAATGTATTAATTTTATGATATACTTGTACTATATGTTGTCATTTTCCGGGTTTTAAAATTAAGTGGAATATTTATGAAAAATACATATACATATTGTATACATTTTGTATACGCAATTTTCTGATAAATTGTATAAATTTAAATAGTGTTCATATCTAAACCATATATTAAATTTTAAGTCAGAACTATTATTATGTTATATTCGTTATTATATAAATTTTAGACATTCGGACGGGAAAAAATTATTGTTTTATCATATTGAAGTTCACAATAAACTTCTCACTAAACTTTTATGACAAAATTATATTATACAGGATTATACAGGAGTGGAACTGTATAGTTTGATGTGATAATATATTAAACGTTCTTATCTCTAAACTACGTATAACCATTTTAATGAAAGGGACACATTTCTTTCTAAAACAAAATATTTTAAGAATCAAAATTATTAAATTTTTATTAGAATCCCATCTAAGGTTGGGGAAAATAATATAACCATGCAAATTTCCACTACAATATTTTGACTAATTTACTACTTTACAGTTTACAAATATTGCAAGTGCGTTTTTGTATCGTAATATAATACATGTACAATAGCTCAAAATCAAGCGAGAGAATTTGAAAGTGTAAGTTCATAGCTTTTATTTTAAAGGCAATTCGAAAATAATGGTGGGTAACTCTTATATAATGCAAGATCTGGGGCGAGAAGATAAATGAAAACATTAGAGGCAGCTTTTTGTCTCAGCAGTTACGGAGTGTACATACTCCCCAGACAATTTCACAATAACATCTACTTTATAAGGCTACGTACTGCGTCTTTTGAGTACAGTTAACTTGGACGTATAAGTTTAATTCCATTTTAATTAAGCATTTATGCTTGATATGCCTGACAATGTGTTTTATAACGAGTTTTTTTTATTATTGCAACTTATTATTCTTTTTGTTTTTCAATATTATAATACAAATTATTCTTTAGCATAAAATGAAGGAGCTGTACATTAGTATAGTGGCGATGGCGCGATGGCGCGATGGCGCGATGGTTAGCTCATTGGACTATCACGCGGAGCGCCCGTGGTTCGATCCCCGTCATCGTCAACAATTTTTCGAATCGTCATCACCCTTTCGGCGGGCAATGGCAAGCTCCCGAAAGTAAAATTGCCTATGAAAAAGCTTCTAAGGAGTGTTCGGATTCGGCGGTAAGCCGTAGGCCCCGCTCAGATATGACAAACAATTACAACATGAGCAACACAAATGAGTTTCAAAGAAGTTAGGATATGGCTCATACCGGGTTGCTAGCGCCACAGTGTCTTTTAAAGATTGGTATTAAAAATAATATTCATATAATTCAATATAAAGAACTAATTATATTAAGTTGTTGGACTTCAAATCCTTTTTTTTAGTCAAGCTTCAAGTTAAAATGATATATTATCCAAAAAAAATGTCGTGAAATACATAGAATAGAAACGGTTTTTACAAATCCAAGTCTTTTTGGTAAAAGATTTATACCTATAATTAAAAATTGCTTTCTAGAGTTTGGCAAATATTTTGGTAATTTTTGGATTAGTTTTTATAGAATGTGTACTACAGTAAAAAATCTCGCTTAGCACTTCAAATTGTCTTTAACTTTGTTTATGAAAAAAAAAAAAAAAATACAATACAATAGACTGGTAGAAAGGAATAAATAACTATTCATTTGAACCCTTGCTAAACGAAATTGCATGATTTTCAAATATGAGAAAACAAGCTTAATTAAACCATGATGAGTTTCCAAAAGACATATGGAAAAGCATCCAAATGTATGAATGCTTAGTAGTATCAAACTACTATCAATCATTTATGGAAGAAATTCTTTAAGTAGTGAAATTGACAAATTTTCAAAGCATACAATATATAGGAAAAATTTAATACACAATAGACTACACATTTTACAAAACAAGGCATCGTGTCCAAAAACATAGTGCAACGGTCGTCTAAACTTACAGACACGTAAATAAGGGAGTTATTGGTTGCTATGAGAGAATAACTTAATAAAATTACTTTTGGGACACAGTTCGAAATTCAGCCTATTTGGGAATTATTAATTATTAATCTTTTTTTAATAAATTTCTTTTTTTATTTACCTATATATAAAAGAAATTGAAACTTTTAAATTAAATTATAGATATTTACATTGCTAACGTATTAACCTTGTAATTTTTTTTGTTGTAATTAAGACAATTTTCATAAGACAATGAATTTTCACATATTTTTTTTAATTATAATATCCCTGATCTTGAATTTTAATGTTTCATTTAGTCAAATTAAAACATAATATACATACACACAAAACTTTCATACAAACAAAATACAATTTATCTTTGTTTTGTCTTGCTTTTTCTTTGGTTTATACTTTAAGTATTTTTCCCAGTCATGTTTCATACAACATGTACGTGGTTTCAATTTAACGACTTCTTCGTGATCTACGTTGCTTACAGAACATATGTATATATGTATGTATAAATACATATATGTATATCACATTTTATTTTATACTGGGTTTAATGACTCCTAATGGATTTTTTTGATTTTATAATGAGTTCTAAGGTTATGTTTTTATATAGTCAGACGACGCGAGTGATGGCTACAAGTAGTGTTGTTATTGTTGAATTAAAAATAAATTCGTTAGAATGTGTCAATATTTGACGCGAAAATATAAAAAACTCAATACATTATAATGGTTTGAGTCAAGATAAATATCAAAGTGTTGTTTTTTTGTAATTGGAGAATTATTATCCTTGAATAATGTTTATTTCATTGGGATGGATTATGTATCAAAGTTTCTTATTGAAATCACCAATTTGTTAAAAAATATAATATCCTATGACCTATGTATATACATATCTTGACGGTTGGGTGCTTTAGAAATAGAGAAGGGACTGAGAGATGACAACCTGGGGATATCTAGTGTTGCAACTATTTTCTACACATCAACTGGGCTTATTATACGTTCACATGGTAACTTTTATGTACTGGTCAATGTAGGTCTGGACTGGACTTGCTAAACTTTTAAGCTCGAGTGCTGACTAGTAAACAAAAATAGCAGCACTATAAATGGGAGAGCGGAAACATTCCTTAGATGGAATCAACGGTAAAGAAAAATCCCGAAACAAATGAGACCTTGTCCAGTCTCAGATATATTAAGAGCTCAGACCGGTAAGTATTTCAGGGATTTCAAGGATAAGTCAGGGTCTTGGAAAAGAGATGGTGACGGAAAGGTCCTTAAAGGACCAACGGCAGCACTCACATCCAGGAACGGGTTACTGGCCTCGGTCTAACCGATCCCTCGCCCTAGGGCTATCAACAACGGAAATCGCCCCTGCCAAGTTGGGGGTTGTGCCGCCGGGGTACCTTCCCAGCCACGGAAAAAATATAAAAGCTCCGAAACAGAAACATCCATCGGATACGGATGGATCTACTGTTGACGACCCATGCAAACGATTTAAGGACAATGAACTTCGAAAATGCACGTGGAATGTTAATTCCCTTAACCGAACTGTCCCTCAGCCGAACAAACAGCGGACCTTAACGGCATCCTAGAAATGCTATGGGATGGGCCGGATAAAAACAGGATGCAAACTGCTAAATCTACTGCTGCGATCGACGGCAAAAGCAGCGCTTAGTTGGATCCGGATTTGTTGTTGGAGGCAGACTTAAGCAATAAGTCTCGAGTTTCCGGTATGTGGACGACCGTAACGTAGTAATCCGCATCAAGGCCAACATTAGCCTGATATGCGCCCACGCCCCACAAAGAAGAAAGGTGACGACATCCAAGATACCTTCTACGATCTCTTGAACAAGACCCACGAGCAGCCCTAGCTATGACATTAAAATTGTCCTCGGCGACACAGAGAAAAGCTTTGGAGAAAACCCATACATCTCCTATTCATCGATTTCAAGGCCATGTATGACAGCACCTATAGAGACGAGCTATACAGAGCAATGTCTAGTTTTTCTGCTTCGAACAATCTTCTCCGGTGATATGTGAACGTCAACTACCTTAAAGCTCAATATATTATACATCCTATCTTATACCTGTCATGCCCATCATTGACCATAGAAAATCCAAGGATATGTAAATAAGTCCCATCTGTCTATCGATTGAATGGTTACTTTAACAGTGTCTATAGAAACTAACTATACAGAGCCATGCCAGGTTTTGATATCTCTAACAAATTCGCTCGTTTTACAGTATGCCGATGCAGACCTTTCTCTTTCTATAAAAGTCAGAAGGAAATCATTGATACTTTGAATGTCAATTCAGGTATTACACAGAATGACATTTGATCATTTTACCTTTTTTATAAAAGAGGATTCTAAGTGGAGCTTCAAAAAAATGACAATTAACACCGTACAATATTAAGATGGACTATTGCAAAATAATTTATACCTCTGTATTCTGCATTGGACTACAGTAACGACACGCTAGCTAAGAAGGCAATTAAATAGTATAATAATTTCCCACACAACGAAGAATTGTATTAACTATTTATATTATATTGTCATATACAATACTAAAACGAAAATTCCATTGACTGCCATGAATTCAAAACAATAAACAAACCAAGTTTGTCTCCACATACTCAAAAACCTCAAGCACAAATGTGTGGTAACAAAATGTATAGTCGGAAAAGTAATGTTATTGTTATTACGTCCTAAATTGACACCAGTGGAGCCCTAATGGTTCATTATATTCATTAAGTTTAGTAGAAACTTTCTTACAATACTGAAAAAAAAAAATATTAATAAAAATTGAATCATCCCTCTTCCTCTGGTAAGAAATTATATCGAATATTAAAGCAAACTAGTCCCTAGAGGCTATCGTTGTAATCGTTACTATTATTTTCAATTAAAAGCTCTTATATAGAGAAGCAAAACTTTTAATGACATTGGGGCTAACCAACACGTTTGAACTGAGTATAACTCAAACCTACATCCAAATTGTCCCAAATACTTTGAATTAGTTTCTTACCAAATTTGTTCGATAGATTAAATGGACGCTTTGGAATATTTATTCCCACTCGAGAGCTTATTGAAATTCCTTTTGTTTACAAATATGTTTCATTAAATTACATGGTTAAATGCATTTAAATCACATTTCAAAGAGGTTTAATTTGCCTGATAAAATTTTCAAGTATAAAATAATTTTGTGAAATACCAAACCTTTCTGAAAAATATATTTTAAATAGATGTACGAGTAAAATCAAACAAATTTTTAATGCTAACAAATTTATGAGTACTTATTCTGCAATATCGTATTTTATTATATTTTGCATGAATTAAAAATTCTTTTATATGCGGCATCTACTTTTTGTAAAGAAAAATGTATTTTTAGTTTCTCACAAATTTTATGAACTTACTATAGCAAATTAATAACTAAATTTATTTTACTAACTTTATTTTAATCTCGTTGACACATCAAGCTTTTAAAAAAAAAACCCGAGAACAATTGTTTTTTTTAAGACTCGATTTCAATAGTCCATGCAATAGTATAATCATTGAATTGCTTGTTAAATACATAGTTTCCAGTCTCAGAAGATTGGCCACCTTGCCGAGGTGGGGCGGCTTAAGTAGAGAAACAGGAGGTTAAACCAGGCAAAGGCCAAATCTCCTCTGGTAGAGATTAATGTAACTCGAAAACTAAGATTCAATCATGGGCTGAATTACAGAGTTATTCGTACAGTGCTAATAATCAACCTGGCTGAGGGCCAAGAAATAGGTCAGTCACTAAGAGGGTATTATAGCCCTACGTGTTCGGACTAGCCTTTCTTTATCGCTTTACTGGTGCGATATAAATATATGGGAGACCAGTAAAAATAAAACATAAGCATAATTATGGAGTCAGATGGAGAGGTTTTACTCCGTGTTCCTGTAACACATACAAAGACGGAGACTGAAGACACTTTCTCATCTCCAGTCAAGCAATCAATTAACACGCCCACAATGATGGGTATCCATCAAATTGCAAAATTGAAAAGGCGAAAAAAAGTAGAGGAAACAAACGAGAAATTCTTCTATTTTACTGCAGCCCAAGGAAGATGAATTGGAGCCCGGATTAGGGATGGCATGACCCTGGAGGAAGCCAGAATAACCATGCGGCAGGAGATCATGCTTGGAAAAGCACAAAACAAGGTGCAGATCAGCCGATAATTCCTCGAGGGATCAACAGCCTAAAAAACGCAGACCTCATCCAGGGCTACAAAACCGCACAGATGTGGATAAGACAGTAGGGGATCCTAAAAACCAAGTGCACCGAGGCAAGTTGGGAAACACACCTCTTATATTAATAAACCTTGCTCAGGTTCTAATAAAGGATCTAGAGAAGAGGTTAGTAAGATCTGGAACGAGCCCTCGGCCAGCCACTCAAAATCAGGACCGTCGACATCAGAGTTGTCCTATAAGGGCGCATTAACTCAATGCAAGGTTAGTATTATGCATGAAATGTATCCTGAAGCATCTCCGTCGGTGCAACAAATTCAGCAGTTAAAAAAATGGCTACTGGTCGAGGTGGACAAAGCCGACAATAACCGTCCCCTTGAATTCGTTGCATGCACACTAAGGGATGGTTGGCTATCCATCGCCCCGTCACGACACAGAGACAACAGAATGGCTCATATCGACGGTAAAGAAGTTGTGCCATGGCCAGAAGCCAATATCCGTACGATTCAAAGAAGTTAAATATCCAAATTGAACACTTATATAACCTTCTTCTGAGACGATAGAAAATACTTAAGGAATTCTTCCTGCCAAGGATCGCCAAACAGAATCCTGGCATTTCCACAATAGGTTCTCAGTCTCAAAGGAAAAAAGTATAGGTGATACAGTGACATTATTGATAGACGAAATTTCAAAGAAATACTTGAAGAAGCACAAGTACAAGTTTTTTCTTAACTTAGTGCTGATACAGATTCGCATCAAAGAATTACCACAAGCAAATACACTGCCACTCCGAAGAATAAAGCCCCTCAATCTCGGAACAGCGCATAACCTTAACTGCTTGAAGCACAAAAAGCACAACTACATCACCAGATTTTAACAAAAAATGCCACATACAGCTCAACGGATGTAGACAAAAGCTCTAATGCTAAAACACCAGAAGATATTACTTTTTTGCCCAGACCATTAGATGCTATCCCAAGAACTGAGCTGTTTCCAGGTACTTGCAGGTACTGCAGGTATCACAAAATAATCAACAATCGGGGTGAGTCTTGGTAACTTTGGCGTCTGTTGAAATACAACAATTGGAAAAACTACGAGTATCATTGCTATCTGGAGAGGATGAAATACTTCCGGCCTTAGTACAAAAATCCATCCTGCAACTGCTACCTGTATAATAACCTTATTTAGGGCTGACCATCCGTGGGGATGCTTGGAAGGAAGTTGTTGGCAAATATAAACCCAAGGTAGGACGCAGAACATCTGATCTACCAAAATCATATAGACCAATTAGCCGCACTGCCGTCTTCCTAAAAACTATCACAAACATATCAAAAACGAGGCACTACAATTGAACCCCCTTCATAAATATCAATATGCCTACCAACTCCAAAAATCAACCATAAACGCCCTACAAAATCTCACCACAAGGATTGAAAAATCTCTCAGAGATAAAGAGTTAGCAGTTGCAGAATTCTCTCAGATATATAAGTTTTCAAAACAAAGGAGTTGATGACGCTACATGTAAATGGATAAAATGTATGCTAGAGGAAAAAATAATAAAAACCTCATTAATTAATTAATTAATTAGTAATAAACTCAATGTGATAGCTACGAAAAGGGGCCTCCAAGAGTAGTACTTCTATCTCTTCTATGGTCCATCGTAGTTAATGAACTACTGATTATTCTCAGTAATGATGGCTTCAGTGTCCAATGATATGCAGATGATATAGCTATCTTAATCAGAGGTAAGTCCGAAGACATATTCTTGGATCGCCTCCAGAGCGCTCTGAACCTAGTTACTGAAGGATGCACGAAAGTTGGCTTCAAAGTCAGTTCCAGAAAAAGCAGCATAGTTGGATTCACTAAGAGAAGAAGGTGAGAAAGACTCGGGAATGCCATACTCTACGGTGAAACAATAGAGTCCTCAATGGAAAACAAATATCTAGGAGTCACACTCCAACTTTCCAAGACTAGCGACAAGGCCAGTACCTCAATTAACCCCAAAGTGACACTGTTGATGTACACACGGCAGCCGTCAGTTGGTGGTATAAAGCAACGCAAAGGTCAGCATAAACTCATGCCAGCAATGATAAATACCTATATACTTCTCACAGAAGATGAATCGAATTCCAACCTTGTTCATACTGCAATTCTAAAGGAATCTGAAAAACTGTTTGGAATACACCTAGCAGACAAATGTCTACCACAATTCTCGCAGCTCCGTATTTTTGGCTGAAATCTTTTCAATAAAGCCTTGCAATCGAGAGAATCTAAACAGATATATAAAAAAAACAAAGATTAACAATCTCTTCGACAGCAGGACAGCAACATACTATTTAACGTACGGGAATAAATAAAATATATATATACAGTACATTTAAGAATTTCATTTTTATCTTTTAAAATAAGCCTTTTTTCCACTGGCTTAAGAATATTCATACATTCCGACATTTCCACTTTCTAAATACAAAATTTCCTTTTATAACATGGTTCAATTGGAGATACTTATGGGACATTAAGTGCACCATAAAATGCACAATTAATTTGATAAACTTTGGATCGTTTTTGCAATACGTTTTCTCGTTGACATCGTACAGTGCACAGTGCAACGAACGATTGATGGTGTGCAGCGTAGTGTTTACGATGATCTAAATCAATTCGTCATCGTGGTCAACAATTAACTTTTGTCAATCCACTTTATGGAAAATTTTGGTTAACGTGCTTACAAGATTCAACTTGTATGGGAAATGAAGCCACACGATCATTGTTCGCACCGTATACTTGGTGTATGGGCCGAAGGACCCGATTTCATTTGAAAATGTTGTTCAGTGATGAAGCCTATTAAATGCGTATGTCAATTAACAGAATTGCCACATTTGGACAAATGATAATCCGCCATTATTGAAACACCATTACATCACGTTTAATGTGCTTTATGAGCAGGTAGAAACAATGGTCCACATGTCTTCAAAAATGATTATTGTTGCAGACCTGCCTGTGATTTCAGCAGAACGGCGCCACCTCCCACACAGCGGACGATTCAATTAATTAACTGGAATAACAATTTGGCAAACGATTAATTTCACGAAATGGGCCTGTGTTTATCGGCTTCATTCGTACCATTTGATGCCATGAGATTATTTTCTTTGAGAATATATAAAGTCGAATGTCTACGCCGATAAACCAAAAATAATTGATCACTTGAAAATAAACATTCGACGCGTTGCTCCCAAAATACAGCCTGATTTCCTGCGAAGAGTCTATGAAAATTGGACCTCCAGTTAACGCCATGCGGTGAACACATGCAATATCATAAAACCGATGAGCCCAAGACAGCTAAGAGAGTCAAAATGAAGCAACTGGTAAAGCAAAAGCATAAATCTGCTCAAAAAACCGTTGCCGATTCAAGTGCAATGAAAAAACCTGTACCGGTCTGCGCGAGTCCATACGCTGAGGTCGCGCCACAAGCCAACAAAATAGATTCGGTCAATGCAAATCCGCTGCCTCATATTCTCGCAGTCATCTTAGAAAAACTATATGAACAAATAAAAATGAATAAGCTCTTGTTTGAAAAACTAAGCAAGCTCGAGTTCGTTGCTCGGAAAAAATCTAACAAAAATGAAAGTGAAACAGTTTACTAAGATTTTAACATTAGAAATTTTTCTATCGAAAGACCATATTTACGTATACCTGATTTCGGAAACACACTTAAAACAGGTAGTTAAACCCAAGATAAGAGATTACTCTAGTTATCACGCGCATCATCCCTCAGAAAACGCGAAGGGTGGATCCTAACTTTATTTTAAAGACTGCATTAAACATGCCGAGAACGTGACAATAGAACTTGAATCTATGCAAATAAGTTCAGTTTCCGTAAACATAAACCATATACTCGTAGACTATAATATAGCATTTTGTTATTTCCCTCCGAGATATAAAACGGCAGACGACGACTTCGATCCCCTTTTTTACCAACTTGGGTCAAACTTTATTCTCGGTGGTGATTTCAACGCAAAGCATACATTTTGGGGTTCAAGATGCATTTTGACGAAGGGCAGGCTTCTGTACCAAGCAAGTATGAAACGTGGCTTTGACTTTTTTTCGGCGGGCAAGCCAGCCTACTGGCCCACCGACACAGATAAAATACCTGACCTGGTCGACTTTTTCATTACAAAAGGGGTCCCCAAATATCTCACGACTTTAGAAGAATCCTATAATCTCTGCTCAGATCGCTCGCCAGTTATCTTTAAAATCGGCAGGAGCATAGCAAGGACCGAAAGACCGCCCAGATTGACGAATAAGGAAACAAACTGGGATGGTTTCAGAAGAAATTGCAAGGAAAATATTGCTTTAAGAGTTCCACTTACGGCGCCGTTGCAAATAAAAGACGGAGCACAAGTTCGTGGAAATTATCCAAAGAGCTGCGTGGAACAAAACTTTCTTTCGAATAAAACAGGGAAGGCAAATATACGCACCCGAAATAGAAGGCCTCCTAAGAGAAAAAAGGAAAGAACGGAGGAGATGGCAACAAACGATTTGATTACAAGTAAAATTCTAAAGGAGCTACCTCGAAAAGCGTTTGTCAAGCTCCTCCACATTATAAACCCATTTCGCTCCTGCCGATGATTTCAAAAGTCTTCGAAATTCTTCTGCTTAAACGTTTAAAACCGATAACTAAAGAAAGACGATTGATCCCGGATCACCAGTTTGGCTATAGGGTCAAACATTCCACAATCGATCAGGTCTATCGGATAACAAATGTAATTGAAAACGCGCTAGAGGGAAAAAAGATATGTTCAAGCGTTTTTCTCGATGTATCGCAAGCCTTCGACAAGCTATGGCACGAGGGCTTGAAGTATAAGCTACAACAAATTTTACCGGGAGAAATGAATAGAATATTCGAATCTTATCTTGAAAATAGACTGTTACGGTTTAGATAAGGGATTGCATACTCTGAATTCAAGGAAATTCAAGCTGGCGTTCCACAAGGAAGCGTTTTGGGGCCATACCTATTTTTAGTATACACTAGAGACATACCTCTAGGTGAAGAGACTGTGGTAGCCACGTTCACGGATGACACGGCGATCCTCGCCACAGCAAAAACAGTTGAATCCTCGACTGCAAAACTTCAACGAGCTCTGAACAAAATACTTGAGTGGACGAAGAGCTGGCGAATCGTGCTAAACGAGACTAAGTCAACACACGTCCATTTCAAGTACAGAAAGGTAAACAACTTACCTTTACTCATCAACTCGGTAAAAATACCGTGAAAGACGAAGTAACAAGCTTTGTTCGTAAACTTCGCACTCGTCTTGTGCATTATTGTAACCAGGAAATAATCCGGAGATTGGAAGAGACAAATCTTGTGCGGCGACTTCAAAGAACAAGACCCTTCGACTTAGTGCCTTAAGGAGAAACCGTATGAAATAACGGTAATAGTAGGTGCCTTCGCTGGAAAGCAACCTATTAGTATTTAGTCGTAGTCTAATAGAAAACGGGAAGTTCTTTATCGAGTAAGAATCTCACACTACCATGAGCGCGGGCTTATGGTGACCGCTGCTATACCACTGTGGTAGGCAATAGGTGCTCGTGCTTATGGCGCCTGCTGTGGTGGTGTGATTGTGTTCTTATGAGCGCGTGCTTATGGTGCCTATGAAGGTTTTTATCTACCCACGTTTTATGTTTTAAAAGTTTTTTTTTTTTTAAATAAACGAGGATAAGTTAAAATAAAACTTAGTTTAGGATAAGTTTTTATCTCCGTTAGACACATGGAAATGCACTTTCTATTTCTCATTATGTTACTATTTTTTAATAAAATGTATGTAGTATTATATTTTTGCTACAATAGCACGCTTATACCTACTCAAGATGTTTTCATTGGAATCCAGGCGGTATAAATTTTAGGTCGGAAGGCAAAATCATCTAGTCAAAAAGGTGTTTACTTTATTTTGCATAAAAGGTAATGATGATTTTGAGTGTGTACAATTTAAACTCAAATGCCAAATTTTAAAAAATAAATATTAATTATACAAAGTACAGGTATTCGATTTAATTACCATATTTAATTACAAGATATGTGCCATTTTAGAAAAAATAATTTTTAAAGTTTGATTTTGTTTTACTGAAACAATAATTAAAGTTATACTCGTATTAGTACGACTGAAATTGCGAATTGAATACCTTTGGCTAATGAGGTTTTATTTTGGAACACATACACATATAAATGTGTGATGATGTACGAACTTGAAGAAAATTTGACATGTTGTGTAGGAGACAGTAAACGTTTAGATGACCAATTTATTTAAATATTATTTTAAATTTCCTATATAGCTCGAATTGGTATACACAGAAATAAAAAACTGCAGAATTATTTTATTATCCATGCTGTTGTGGAGCAAATGTTTAATCCAATTGGCTGAAATGTTGAAATACACAATTAACGTTTCGGTCAAAAAGCAAACAGAAAACGCAATTAAGTTTTCATTTAATAGAAACGGAAACATGTCGTTATGTTATATTGTTTACAATCGATGAACAAGATCTAAAACATATGGGGTAGAAAAAGGAGCGAGGGAAATACTCGTAGAGCCTAGATTTAAAAAAAAAAATGTTTGAATTGAACAAGTGGAAAAGTAGAGCAAAAACTGTAGACAATGCGATAATTCAAATCATTAGGTTAATTAGGTCGTTTGTGACTAAATAAAAACAAAAAAAACGGAAAAATAAACAAGCAGCAGATTTATGTTTTATGAGGCAGAGATTAGGTAGAGGGGGTTAATTGGACTGCATTAACTGCGGCAGATTGTTTGTTTAACCCTGTTCACTTCAATTTTCTCTGATTTCGTGCTGTTCTCCCATTTTAAACACGTGGTTGTTTCTTATCACAACATACTTCTAATGTGAACTGCGCATGAGTTGGAATAAAAAGCACCACATAGAAGGTACATACATAAGTTTATGCGATGTTTCAGAAGTTTGTTAAGCTTTTAAATATGTATTGTCATTATTAAAATTTTTATACTCTATAAATATTTAAATATAAGAACAATTTTTTCTATAAACTTTAGCGGATTTTAAATTAAATAACTTAGTTTTAAACTTAAGTACAATATGTTTTTGAATTTTCTTCTCAGTTAAACAGTTTTCTTAATTCAAAAAGCAAAAGTAAATGGTGGTAAATGTAAAACTAGATGATGTTTCTCTTTCTAAGCTTTATGTATATCAATTGTTCACTTCCATTATTGTTTTTCATGTTTCCAGCGATATTGGAATTTCTGCATCAACTATGTAGTGCTCAAAAGCTCACAAAATTAAGGACGTTAAATCATGTTACCACTTGGGCAAAGAAAGCAAAGTTGAAATTCCATGAAGTAATTCAACGCAAAAAGCTTTTTAATTCGTCTTAAGTTAAACGTTAAAATATGGCAGCACCCACTTTCTGTCCACTATGAAACATGAAACAAAAATGGGGCTAGTCTCTTCTCTAATGCCTTGTGCACGCAAAGATATTGTACCGAATAACGAATTTCTCAAATGGTAAAATTCTCTCTTCTTTGTAGTTAGTTGAGCGCTTGTCCTTACTGAATGAGAGTTTTTTACGTACTTTTGTATATACCCTTCTGGCTGGGAACTTTGAGTATTCAGTCTACCGAAAACGAGACCGTAATTCAGTCGATCGGTTTCTAAGCCTCGTACTTAAGCTGAATATTTTTTTAGTGGCGTTCCTTTGCGTTTAATATTTTTTGTTTTAGTTTTTGGTTCAGCTAAGAAAATGTGTACAGGTGTGACCAATATTGAAAAGTTATGTGCTTATTAATTTCAAAGTTGGTAAAATATATGTATACACATATAAGATCACATGTGATAATTTAATGAGTTACAAGAAGCGAATATGTTTAAAAAAAAAAGAAGATAATAAATTTCAAAAATAAGTGAACTTCTCAACACAATGGATACCTTATACATATAATAGTATGGAATAAATAGCAAACGCATTATGGAATCAAAAGGCATGATTTTATTTTAATGTAAGTCCGGTGTAATTTTACAGACAATTTTAGTTCACTCCGAAAACGCACTTTATTCTAAAAAAAAGAGTTTTCAAGAAACAAAAAACCAAAGGATCTTGCAATCTTTATTTGTAATTAAAATCCCACTGTCTCATGAACTACATATTAATATATATGTAAAAACAAAAACTTTTAACTAAAGTAGGTGTATTCTTTACCTATTTATATATGAATATGTATATACATATTTTTGTGTAGTTGAAACGTATTGCAATACTTCAGAATAAATTGTTTCAAATACGTTTATATTAATATGCATATATTTAAATAATCGAAATTTATTCACAAAAATAAAATTATTCAAATAATTTAGAACCAAAGACAAAAGGATCAAAAGGATTTAATATAATTCGTAGACAGGTTTTATGAACATTTTATAATTTCATTAATCTCATATAACTGTATTATAAATTAACCGAAACCGCTATCAGTCCATTTGTTGACTTTCCTATAATTCTGTAAGTGCGTGGTATACACACTTATATTTATATATTTATTACATATTTCCCCAATGTGAAAAATAATTCCTTACATCGCTTACTATCGATACACATAGAAGGGAGAGAGAAATTAAAATTTTTTGTTGTATGACTTTTCAAATTGCTTGTTGAATTGAAAATTGAATATAATTTTGTACGTTATTTATCGAATATCTAAATCCGATTATATATTTATTGCAAAATAAGTTAAAAATGTTCCTCTAATTCGTTTCTAAACATAATTAGGATTGTAACAGACTAGCAAAGGAACGATGGGTACAGTCTTTCTAAAATTTATATTATTTAATAAAGTACGAGTATAATAAAATGGAAATGAGATTATCCGCATCCACTGCAACCACTTGTGGAAATATTTATTTGTTTTTTATTGAAGCTCGAAACAAAATTATTTGGTTAGAATGGAAACATGTGGTAATTGAAACCATTAAGAAGTGACCCACAATGTAAAGAAAAAATCTTAAATTGAGAGAAAATCAATCAAGTTGACGCAAATCAAAGTTTGCACATTGCGACAAATTAATTCCCGAATTATTCTAATATTTGTTGGAACACACTATCTTATTGTAATTTTTAATTTTATTTATTTATTACTTACATGCATTTTTTTAACACTTCAAGGTAGAGTTTTTCCCACTTTAATGTAAAGAAAAGCCGCTAAAATAAATGTTAATTCCTATTTCATAAAGCACTCTATTAAAAACAATGTAATACACAAATTGTGTGAGGCGTTAAAAGATTTTTTAGCGGATATGATATGCTAGTTTAAATTATAAGCTGGCTGTGGAAATTCAAATGCCTTTTAATTTAATTGGCAGTTAATAATCAAAATAAGAAACAAGATTTGATATAATAGCAATTTTTTCGCTAATAGTGAATTTGAACTAATGAAGGTAACTTCTAACAGTCCGTTCTTGTCTTAATTCGACAAATTTATATTACTGCTCATTTTATCATTTATATATTTTTATATAGCTATATAAAAGCTAAGATGCTCGCATTAGGTCTTTTTGTTGTTAACTCACGAAATTGTTACAGCCACCTATAAAATTATAAAATAAAACTCGGATAACTGAAAAAAACAATAAACTTGAAACGAGTATAACTTGATATGTATGCACATATACGCATGCATCTAAAGGGATGTTAATAAAATATGACTTTTGCAATGAATTAATAAGAGAGATAGTTAGGTATGAATAATATTTGGTTTGGCCACACACAACGATTTTGTACAGACATTCACATTACAATACACTGTACATTTTGGAATATTCCTAATAGATATGTACCTATATATGCCAGCTTTTATTAAAATTTACTAACAATTAGCTTTTAAGTAAATAAGAACTGTAATTAATGAGCTTTAAAGAGCTTTTCTTATGTTTTTATAATAAACCTGACACAATTTAACAAAGATTTATAATTCATAATTCCATTTTCATTTAATCAATAAAACATATTTGTATGACTCAAAAATATCATAAAAATAACTAAAGTAACAATATTAAGTAAACAAAAACAGCTTTTACTTTTAAATCTCTCAAGATAAAACTTTTTTTTAATTCAAACAGAATTCTCGTTAATTTACTCTAAACTTTTAGTTTTGGTCAGTTTTCTGTAATCATTTGTGCCCATAGCCCTTAACCATGATATGGGAGGGCTTTTTATTTGTGTTTTGACAACGTGTCTAAATACTTGTTTTTCTGATCCTTTTCTAACCATGACGTTCATGTAAAAAACATCGCCTTAACTTATACCAACTATACCGATTTCTTTCTAAACTTTTTTGTGCCAAATGCACTCTCAGGGTTTAGATTTATCACAATCTATAAAAGCGACAGGAAACAATAAAATAACAACATCAAAGCATAAGCATACAGGCTTACGTTTTTAGGATTGTGATACAATAAAGATCTTGCGACTTATATTCGCAATAGATTCAAAAGCCGAAATATATTTAAGACGGCCAACGAAAAAGGTTGAAACTTGCAATAAATGGGAGGACAATTTTATCACGTTATTAAACGTCTTCATATCGAAGTATTATAGGAGTACCTATATAATGTACAAGAAGTATAGGAAACAAAAATGACAATGTTAGAAATTTTTCCTGTAGAAATCGAATTTCTATGATTTGTTTTATAATGTTATCAGAACTGTTACATATGTTTAGAGGTGCAAATGTTTAATTCACTCTTATCCAACGTTCAAATCTTGAAATTTATTATTTATTTATTTGCCCGATCGGTAGCTCCTACCATTGGAAAAGTCTTCTTGCTAGTATTCCAAAACATAAGAATACCGGATAAATAGAATGTGCGGTTAAAAATGATGAGGAAGGTCCACAGCTTTCTTGCGGCTGAAAACCCACAAAGAAGCGGCAAAAAAAGGCAACTCAACACACATATCGTAATTTGACAGAATTTTCTTTTAGTTGTTTAAATGGACGGGAAGTTTTTTTGGTTTGCTCTCAAAATTCAATTTTTATGACGTGACAAAAAAATGCATTTTTCTCAATGCATGTTTTTCAAATTTATAACTCTATATAGAACATTTTGGGAAAGGCTCTCGTACTTATGTATGTTATATCATGCCCAACATATCAGAAATTGGTTTTAATGGGTTTATTACTTCTTAAAGAAACGGGAAAATGTGTGGAATTTTGTGGTTTTGAGAGTATCGAGATTTTCGATTAAGATTTAAATACAATCTACTGAATATGGTATAACTAACAATTTCGTTAAATTTAGAAGCATTATGTACCCCAAAACCATTAATGTAATATACCAAATTGTTTAGAATTAAATGTAGTTTCATTTAGGACAAACAACAAAAATTAGATTATTTTGAAAATTTTCATGTGTTGAGCCCCCTTAAACGACATACCAGTATATGAAAAACAAGAGCAACATCATATCGCGGGATATGAAAAATATTTAAAATTTAACAGTACTCGTATCTAGAAGTAAAAGTTTGCTAATGGAGTGTAATTTTAATGTCGCGTTTGCAATGCAATGCAGTACGAGTATTACCACGTTTAAAAAAAAGGAGAAAATAGGTAGCCAGTAAAAAAAAAAAATATTTTGGCCTTGGTGACGATGTGAATGAAATTAATGCATTTAAAATTCTAACATTCAATTTTCCATACCTGACATTAATTTCCTTATTGTGTGCTACATCCGAATAAAGTTGGTTAAATAGATATAATTGAGATAGCTAAAAGTAACAATATTAAAATTTTGGGAACGATATGTATGTTATATCATGCCCAACATATCAGAAATTGGTTTTAATGGGTTTATTACTTCTTAAAGAAACGGGAAAATGTGTGGAATTTTGTGGTTTTGAGAGTATCGAGATTTTCGATTAAGATTTAAATACAATCTACTGAATATGGTATAACTAACAATTTCGTTAAATTTAGAAGCATTATGTTCCCCAAAACCATTAATGTAATATACCAAATTGCTTAGAATTAAATGTAGTTTCATTTAGGACAAACAACAAAAATTAGATTATTTTGAAAATTTTCATGTGTTGAGCCCCCTTAAACGACATACCAGTATATGAAAAACAAGAGCAACATCATATCGCGGGATATGAAAAATATTTAAAATTTAACAGTACTCGTATCTAGAAGTAAAAGTTTGCTAATGGAGTGTAATTTTAATGTCGCGTTTGCAATGCAATGCAGTACGAGTATTACCACGTTTAAAAAAAAGGAGAAAATAGGTAGCCAGTAAAAAAAAAAAATATTTTGGCCTTGGTGACGATGTGAATGAAATTAATGCATTTAAAATTCTAACATTCAATTTTCCATACCTGACATTAATTTCCTTATTGTGTGCTACATCCGAATAAAGTTGGTTAAATAGATATAATTGAGATAGCTAAAAGTAACAATATTAAAATTTTGGGAACGATATGAATATATTGGGAGCAATGTTTGTTTAAGGATAATTTAACTTGTCTTAACCTGTTTTTACTACCAGTTTAGAACCAAATGCTGAAGGTGATCAACGTACTTAAACAACTACACTTTTTGATTGCGAACGCACTTAAACATTACCAGAGTATGTTTTACACTTTCTTTTAAGGTTAATGATTGGTTCATCGTTTTTAATTCGATTCCATGTACAAAGCTGAGTCGCTTTTTTAGGTACCCGCACAATATACAAAATACACATGATACCTTTTCAACTCTCTCTAAGTTGTTCAAAAATCCAACTTTCTAGATCATTTCTATAATTTCGTAACTGAATAAGTATTGTATAAAAATGTCTTCTAACGTGCAATGGTTTAGTTAGAAAATATCGATTTCCCTAGCGAATATCGAGCTCTGCCATCTCATCAAATTTTTGATTTCAAGTAGTTCAAAAGATGCATTTAGTAAACACTCCAACTAGATTTGAAATGTTAAAATCGTTTTCTGTTCAGCATGCGACAATAAAAAATAACATGACTATTTTTTACTTTAGACATACGAGTATTCTCGCTCCAAAGCATACCATTAACTACCGAAAATCAAAAAGCCTTTATTTTAATATCAGTCTTAAGATCGCTTTAATCTTAACCTTTAAAGTAATTAATGTAGCATTTTTAATACTTGTTGTTATTAAAGATCTCCGTTTTGACAGTAAAATGCAATTTTTAAATCCAAGTAAAGCATTAGTAAAATAATACGCTCTATTTAGAATACTTGCATACTTTAAAGTACCTCATCTATCTAACGGAAGGAAGTTATTCCGAACTGTATGAGTTGACATGGAAATATTATAAAGTTTTATTTTATTCAAGGCCACTCGGTTTATACGCATGCTATACTCGTATAATTCCTATATTGTTAGGAAAACGAATCCGAAGTCGGAAAACTACATACGAGTTTGCTAGAGTGAACTTATTCTTAAATGTGATCAAATGCCAAATGTCGTAGAGTAAAATTACACATCAAAGGCAGTTGCTTTTTGTCTTAACCGAAACTCTGACGGAAAACATCATCATGTTTGATTAACACACCCAGATAAGATTAATTAAAAGTCAACAGCGTGCTGAAATATTATACTTCTTTAAAAAGAAGAAAAAAGGGCTTTCAACTTTTGTTTTATAAAATGTTATACTCTATGTTTTTATATTTATATAAAATATTATATTGTATATGAAGCCGTATGCGTATTTTACACACATCGAAATGAAGATTTATGAAATATACACACATACACAAAAAATGTATTATGAAATCAAATATGGACTGTTTAACATGCAAATAATATGTACTAGGCCCTACTGCTTGCGGTTGCAAAACAAAAGTTTTGAACTAATCCCTTAAAAATCGTGGTGGTGCCTGCTTAACAAAAGCTTTTGTTCTAAGATATTCGCAAAGGTTAGTTGATTTGCTTTCGTCTGAAATTATGTTGGTGGTCTGAGGAAAAATATGTGTATTACAGCATTAAACGTAACAGAAACTTTATTATTTACATATATTCAAATCCAACGATTGTGAGGTGATTGATTGTTATAAATTCACCAGATGCTTATAAATTTTTAAAGAAATATTATATATTATTTACTTTATTATGCGTGTTTTAATACACGTTTTGTCTATTAGAATTTATAGTGTATATTTTGAAATTGCGTGCAGTGATTTAGTAGAAGTGAAGTGACCGGGCGCAGGGGATTGAATCCATCCGCTTAATCTTACGGCCCTGTATTGATCAAAAAGTTCCCGGAATTTATTATTATTAATTAAAAATACAAGTTTATTCATCTAAATCTATATTGTCCCCTTCAAAGCAATCCTCATCGACTGCAACACACTTATGCCATCAGTGCTTCCTGTGATTTTTCCATTACTTTCTCTCGGTTGCTGAAACGCGTTCCCCGTAGTGGTTTTTTTAACTCGATTGAACAGAAAGAAGTCACAGGGAGCCAAATCAGGTGAACTCGGTTGCTGTTGGATGGTATTTGTTGCATATTTCGTCAAAAAATTACGAATAATGATGGCACTGTGCGACGGTGCGTTATCATGGTGTAAAATCCAGGAGTTTTCTGCCCACAATTCTGGTCTCGTTCGGCGAATTGCTTCATGCAAACGTCTCATAACGCATAAATAATACTCTTTGTTTACTGTCTGGCCTTCTGGCAAAAATTCATGATGCACTTCACCGTTGTAATCCATGAAAACCGTGAGTATTGCCTTCTTTTTTGACTGAAAACGACGTGGTTTTTTTGGTCTCGGCTCACTTTGTGAACGCCATTCACTTGCCTGATGTCTGGTTTGCATGTCGTACTCATAAACCTACGTCTCGTCTTTAGTTATGATCATTTTGGTGAATGTGGGATCAGATTCAGCCTCGCAAATCATCTCTTTTGCGACGTCAACACGGTCTCTTTTTTGCATGAAATTGAGGTCTTTTGGCCCCAACTTCGCTGCTACATGACGGAAACCCGAATCATTACCCAAAATGTCTTGGACGGATCCATAGGCAATGTTCAAGTCCTCTGCTATCTCTCTTATGGTTAATTTGCGGTTATTGACCAACTTCATCAATGTTTTCATCGGTTTTCGATGTCGATGGTCTGCCACTGCGTTCATCACCTTCGATTGACTCACGACCACTTTTGAACCGCTCAAAAAAAATTCAAATCGGAACAATGGGGGCGCCACACGGTTGATCAAGGGGGTACACAATAAACTTCCCATTCAATCTACACATTTTAAAATAAATTAGGTAATTTCACTGTCAAAAAGTCCTTAGTATTTGCATTTTTAGAGCTGTCTAAGTTTTGCAACCAAACCTTTTTAAAGAAGTTTGACAGAAACAAAAATCACGAGAAATTCTTTTTTGCCAAAAGCCCATCCAAAAAGGGTAAATATTATCTTTATTGCTTTTTATCAGAAGAAGACCTAGTACTCGTACTTATGTATGTTTACGAGTATATGAGTTCAAGAAGATTATAAGAGATCGTCTAACCTTAAGAATCAAATTTATATGGGATCTGACATTCATATTCATATCCACGTAATAACATATCCATATGTATGTACTTACGTACATGCATACTTATATATATATATATATAATTTAACGAAAATAAAGACGAAAAATATGTATTCTGACAAAAACATAATTTTCAAAAGAAAGAGAATACAAAGCAGTTACAAAACCATAAATACATACGATACATACGAATAGATACAATCCCAAGTGAAAAAGAAAATAACATTTCTTCAGTAAAAGGCAAAACATTAGTAGAATCTATACGAACATACATATTCGCTGACATATTCAAAATAATATCCATAAAAAAATCAATGAAAATAGAAAAAAGTAGTTGAAATCAGGGAAGAGCAAACCATTTTATTTGTTTTCTGCTCCAGTGTTCAAGTGTTATCATGAAGGACAAGAGCATGGATATAAGAATGATGATGACTCTGACTCCACTTGACGACGAGATTTTATAATCCTTGGCATAGTTTTTTTTTTCTTTGTTCTTGTTAATTTTGCTTCTTTTTTAGAATAAGGAGTGATGCTTATGGAAATAGACATTTGCACGCGCTGAGATAAAGTAGATAAGTAGGAGTAATTGTTTTAAGTAGGCACTGCTGAGTGAGATTTTTATGTTACGTTTTGTGAGGAAGGTACTCACGTACTGTATGAGTGTATCCACTTAAACTATCTACAAATCGAATTTAAGTACAATTCTTTCACAATAAATTGGTTAAAGTTGTACTTGCACTAATACACATATAATCGTTTACGACATGTTTTAAATGACGCCTATGTTTACTTTTATTTAGGGTGTTATGAACTATAGTAGATAGATATTATTTGCAAACAAGCCTTATTTGCTTAGATTTTATGACATATTTTCCTCCGTAAAAGAAATACAAAATGAAATAAGGATGGTTTCGGATCGACAACCGCTCTTATGTCTCCAAAGTGCGTTGTTGACACCACTTTTGACCAAGGGCTGGCGCGGAAACGTCCGGGCTTCAGTTCTGTGCGAAAGGTAAACTTCCCGGTCATTTTCAATGCTACTGTTGCGAATTAACATGAGAATAGACTGACTCTTGTTGACTCTGTAAAATGAAAAAGGCACAACGATGTGTGGATCTGCATATACTTGTACAATAAAATTTTTGAACCTTGGACCAGCTACATGCAGCGGAAATCCTAAAATGCTAATGAGCAGATAACAACATCTAAAAAGAAACTTTAATATATATACAATTGTACAAAGGTGATCGCAACAAATAATGGATTTTCTTCAAGATTTGCCGTAGTGGGAATATTTTGTCGATGGTAGACTTTCCTGGCCTGAAACCAACCTGATATGGACCTATCAGGTTGTTGACGAACGGTTTCAGGCGTTCACACAATACAGCAGATAAGATCTCGTACGTGATGTTAAGAAGACTGATGCCTCTGTAGTTGGCGCAGTTCAGAGGGCGTCCTTTCTTGAGGAGAGAAAGTTATAGGTGAAACGAATAATTTGACTTGTCGTGTTCTTAACAATTGCCGATCTCACAAGATTCCTTAATAGTTCATTTAAGAAAAATAAATGTCTTGGGAGCCGTCGGGAAACGGAATCGGAACCAATACACAAGCACTGACGATGAAAGACAAGATTTATATACATCCGACCAGAATATATGTATATAAATATTGCAACATCTAAACATATGATATAGCAAGCTTCCGGGACCAGATGTCCAACGTACTAAGTAGCGAATGAACATTGAACCCCACCGTAAGTCAATAGCCAGGGTTAGTTTTTACCTATGCCGTAAAAATGCTCTCCTTTACTCATTTTATAAAATGAGTTTAAGCCGATCTACGCATTATAGAAAATGCAATGGGTTCAGAAGATAACACTTTCGACACTCACTCTCCAGGCTTTTTTGGTAACGATAAAATAATAGATCTCTCTTATGTGTGTTTGCTCATAGATTGAAGTGACGAAACGACAATATGAAGGCAATAGTTCGGTCCCTAAAATGGATTATCACCGCCAATTATTTTTTCTATTTATACTGAGGCTACATCTTGTGAGTGAGTTTACTTATACAATATTTTCGTCTTTTATCTCTTTACTAATCAAGGTCACAAATCCATACGCTTTACTCGACTGGAACCCTCTAACTATATCTGAAGAGGCTGCGAGCTTTTGATGAAACTCAACTTACGGATAATTTATGCAAAAGCAAATTTATTTTTATAAATTGGGCCCTACTACCATGTAATACGTTAGGAATCCTCATCTTTGGTCCAACGTTTCACAGGGGAGTTAATAATTTTAATGAAATAAGCCTTATTTGAATAGATTAGGGGTCAACCAAATAAATCGACTGGATTTAGAAAAGCGCTCAATATACTCGTTAATATATAGATAATACATACATTTAAAAAGAGTACACAAAGCTACGACGTACATAACTGTCTTTGCAGTATAATTACATGGATTGCATGGAATAATTAATGCAGAAAGTGAATTTCAGCTTCATTGACAACAATAAACTGTAGTTTACGCCCCATTGCCGAGTAATGCGTAAGACCTTTTTTCTAAATTTCATCGATTTCAAAGCTGAGCTGATAACATGAATCGAAAAACGTCATAAAATGTATTTTATGCAGAGGTAATATACCAATTAATTGACATCTAATAATATACTCAGGACCATTACAAAAACTATAAACTTTACGAAGTGCATAACCAGAGAACCATTTCTGTACTTTTTGACTTAAAATAATATCCACATGATAGAGGCTCTGAATTGTAAAATAATATTCCGTTAGCGAACGAATAAGAGAACTTACAGTTAATCTCTATATATTCGAATAAAGAAAATCCTCAGAATTTTGAATAAGACTGTAATCCTTATGCCGCGCATATTGTAACTAGTCATCAAGATAAGGTCCTTTTTGAAAACAACTCTAGTAAGATCTGTATTGTCAATATTCAAATCGGAAATACGGAACTTTTAACAATATTGAAATGTGGCATATTTTATTCGTAAATATATCAATATTATCAGATATCGATTTTGCCCTCTGGAATATTTTTAAATTGATTAAAAGAATAAAATAACACATAAAGAAAAGTCATTTGTAAATAGTAACACTTGAATTTTGCCTAAATGACTCCTCTGTGGAACACAAGAATAGTTTGAAATGATAACTGGGATACTCTTCGAATTGAATTACAGAATTCCACTAGATTGGAATAAAAATAAAGAGCAGAAAGGTTTGTGGGTAATAAATAATAAATAGTGTCCAGTTGATGACGTGATTCCAAAGTACAAAGTACATCATGAACAAATAAATAATGCAAAATAAACATTTTTCTTCACAAGAGTCGCATAAACCTTTAGAATGGACTGCAATTTTTCAATGGGTCGATTGTTTCTAACGTCTTCACTTGATCCCAATTAATGAATTGTCGTCGCAAAGAGCTCTTTCAACTATCTTAGAAGAAGACCACTTTCTTTAGTGACAAATTAAAAATTATAAGTAATGGTCAGACTAAGCTGGAGGTACATTTCTTAAAAAGTAGTAAGCAAACATATTCAACATCTGTTTAAGATCATTTTTCAATCATTTTGTCACTTAAGTTTGCCTTTTATGATTTTAGAATTTCCAAAATGGTTTAGAATAATTTTAAATTTTTTTATAAATTCACATAGCCATTTATATAATACCTATACTTAAATCTTTAGAAACAGTCGTACGAATTTCTTAAACGAATTTTCGTGCAATTTTAAGAATTGATAGCCCTAAATTTGACCAATCCGTTTACTCCAAAGCTTAACCCTTCTAACTTCATGAATAAGAAATAACCTAAATATTAACTTGCGCCTCGCAGCATAACGTCTCAATTAGAAGACATTAGAAAGTCACATAGAATTATAACCTGCACTTGAAAAACAATAGTTCAATTCAATAATTTCTTTATCGGTGCAATAAATATTAGTAAGGAAGAGATTAAGTGACAAATATTATTATGTATGTTAATATATAATAATAAATATTTATATATGTTATATATTATACGAGTATATGTCAATGCCCTAGTTATGACATTAAAATTGTCCTCGGTGATTTTAATGCAAAGCTAGGAAGAGAGGGTATCTTTGGTGGAACAATCGGAAAATATAGCCTGCACAACACCACCTCCGATAACGTATTCAGGCTAATCGACTTTGCGACGGGGCGAAACATTGTCGTGGCTAGTACGCGGTTCCCACATCTCGACATACACAAGGGGGCTGGAGAACTCTTGATCAATCAACAGTCAACCAGATTGATCACATTGCGATCGACGCAAGACACTCCTCCAGTATTATGAATGTCCGTACGTTCCGAGGAGCCAACATCGACTCGGACCATTACCTTGTTGTAGCCAGGGTACGGTTGCGGATATCCCAAACTACGCCAACACAAACTAATGCTGTGAGAAAATTCGACGTCAGACGGCTACAATCGCAAGAGATCGCCAAGTCCTTTTCCGATCGAGTGTCTCTTAATCTCTTAAGAGGTCCAATACCGCCAGCATCATACATCGAAGAACATTGGAAACACTGCCAAAACGCCATCAGAGATGCCGCTTCTTATAGCTGGGTTTCACTCGTCCACCACAACGAAACCCCTGGTTCGATGATGAATGCCGGCAAGCACATGCAGCTAAGCAAGATGCATATAAAGCGGCGCTGCTTAGAAAGACCAGACCTGCTCATGAGCTCTATGAGCGGAAGAGGAGAGACGTACACCGGCTTCTCAGGAGAAAGAAGAAAGGGCATGAGAAGCGCGCGATCAAGGAAATTCAGAGATGCTACTCCAGTAATGAGGTTCGGAAGTTTTACCAAAAGGTAAAAATAACATGCTACGGAAACAAACCCCGAACCGAAGCCTGTAGAGATGAACAAGGGAACATCGTAGTAGAATCGCAGTCGATGCTGAGGATTTGGAAAGACCATTTCTGCAGACTGTATAACGGCGATGACGGACCAAATACCGCTGTCAGGCAGAATCAACCTTTCAGCTTTGACGATGATGACCAACAATTCCGTCCACCCGACCTGGATGAAGTGAAGATAGCATTGTTTGTCCGATCCTCAAGAAAGGAGACCCTCTGAACTGCGCCAACTACAGAGGCATCAGTCTCCTTAACATCGCATATAAGATCTTATCCGCCGTAGCCGTTCGTCAACAACCTGATAGGTCCATATCAGTGTGGCTTCAGGCCAGGAAAGTCCACCATTGACCAGATATTTACACTACGGCAGATCTTGGAGAAGACCCATGAGCTTCAGATCGATACCCGCCACCTACTCATCGATTTTAAGGCCGCGTATGACAGCATCTTTAGAAACGAGCTATATAGAGCAATGTCTAGTTTTGGCATCCCTGCCAAACTCGTTCGTCTGTGCAGGATGACGATGGAGAATGCACGCTGCTCCATCAAGGTCGGTAAAGATCTCACCGAAACCTTTGATGTCCAGAAAGGATTTAGACAAGGCGATTTTTTCAACATCGTACTTGAAAGAATAGTGCAAAACTCACGAGCAAACACAAGAGGCACTATCTTTCAAAAATCCGTCCAACTACTCGCATACCCCGATGATATTGACATAATCGGGAGAAAGCAGCGTGATGTCAGTGGCGCTTTCACGAGTATTGAGACGGAAGCGGCGAAAATGGGTTTAGCGGTCAATGAGGGCAAGACCAAGTATATGCTGTCAAGCAAAAAGGACAACCAGCAACGACGTCTCGGGCAGAACGTCACCCTCGACATATATAACTTTGAGGTAGTTAAGGACTTTGTCTACCTAGGCTCTGCTATAAATACAAACAACGACACCAGCGCTGAGATCAAGCGAAGAATAACTCTTGCTAACCGCTGTTTCTTTGGGTTAAGAAGGCAACTGAGTAGCAAAGCCCTCTCTCGGACAACAAAAGTGATCCTTTATAAGACCTTAATAATCCCGGTCCTGCTCTATGGCGCAGAGGCATGGACATTATCAAAAATGGATGAGGGTGTTCTTGGTTGCTTTAAGAGAAAAATTCTTCGGGTGATCTTCGGTCCCGTCTGCATTGACGGTGAGTGGAGGAGGAGATATAACGACGAACTGTATGGACTGTACAGCGACATGGACATAGCGAGAAGAGTGAAGATCCAAAGACTAAGATGGCTGGGTCATGTAGAGCGCATGGACACCAATGCTCCGGTCCGAAAAGTCTTCGAATCCGCTCCCGAGGGACAGCGCAGTAGAGGAAGGCCAAGACTCAGGTGGCGCACGCAAGTGGAAGAGGACCTCAGCCAACTTAGCGTGCTAAACTGGAGGCAGATAGCCAGAGTTCGAGCTGACTGGAGAAGCTTGTTGACTGAGGCCCAGGTCCACCCCGGGTCAAACCCTAAAAAAAAAAAAAAAATATGTTAAATTCTGCACTTACTGTTTTACAAATTCTGACATGTATTGGGGAAGCACTAAAATACTTAAGACTGCCCTTTCTGACTTTAATTCTATTTGTCCCATGTTTACATGGGACACAATCACAAAACGACGGAATAAAATTAAATTAAACTACAACTGTTTTTTTGTTTAACCTCAAGGGTAGATACAAAAAATCCTGTTCTTATTTGCTTGGGACACTCAAATAAAGCTATTATCTTTCACAAGTTTAAAGCATTTGAGTAACGTTGAGTCAATGTTGAATGTTGATATTACGTATGCTTGTATATTATTGCAACAAGTAGGTGATTGGAACAAAGATAGATAGTCATTTAAGTTTCTTGGCAACATCTAAGACAAATGTATGAACATAAATGCCATTAATACAATTTTTAAATCTTGCAGATTGATTGATTGAATACACTTAGTATTGACGCTGATCGATAACAGTAGTTGCGTTTGAAATTAAACAACCAATTCCAATTGGTTTAATTAAGTTTGACGACAGGACGAATTTTTGCTACTAATCTTAGCTGCATGTTTCGGTGCTCTCGATTTCATTTTTTAAATGAATATCTTAATAACCATTATCAATCGAATGTGAGGCTTTTATTATCTTTTCTTAGTTTACATAAACTCCGTAACAAGTCATTAATTTTGCTTATGTAAATAAAAATAAGGTTAGATGAGCATATACTGTAAGTACTTCCAAAAGAAATTTGTGTGACATTTTAATATATTTTGTTCATTGTTATTTAATGCAATATGTACATCATGCCCGCACACACCATGAGAATTGGATGACATACCGGTAATTAACCGCAGATAAATTAAACAATTAAAAACCATGACAATGAAAGCACAAAATGTCAGCTAAATGACGTACCTACTGTTAAGAAAGACTAAATACAGAAGAGAACCTTCTGGCTCGGTAATCGGTATTTTTGCTTTTCTTAATGAGAAAACTGCAGACTTTTGATTTTGCCATCACTTCCCTTTTTTTTTTATATTTTAATATTGTAACATATGTTGGGCAGAAGAAAAATGCTTCCTGTACTATGTACTCATACATGAAACGTCATTGACATTTTCCATATAATAAATGAGTTAAATTTAAAAAAAACATAAGAACATAAAAGGGATGTTGTTTTAAAAGAAAAACCACATACATATCAAGTTTTGTGGAACAATTCTTTTGTAAATCCTCTAAGAATTAGATCCAAAGGAGTTTTCACAATACGGGAGTAACAAATGTTTACGATTTGCATGATAATCCTAGTGTTGTTTTTTCAGCCCTTTTTAATCAATTCAATTCCATAATTTGGCAATTGCAATGCCGTTCACTTATGTTTTCACATGTTTGTTTTATATAGTATGTGTGTACTCGTAGTAGAATGTGGATGACAACCACAATTTAATTTTGCTTTCCTTAATTATATTAATAACTTGGGCTAATTTCTTCGATAAGTATGTATGATATTTTATCAAAAATATAATAATTCAAATAATCTTTAGTTTCCAATATACAATACATACATATATTATTATGCATGTACATACTAGGTATATGTCTGAATAACACCAAATTAAAAAATGTATATAATTTTATTTATTGCCTGATTTAACATATATACACATAATTGCACATATGTATGTAGAGTATATGTGAATATCATATTTTTCGGTTTTCGACTTTAGCATCGCAATCTTTAATTGAGTTACCTTTTTGGTTCTCTCTTTTTTTCAGAACTTCAGTTGAAGGAGGTTTTAACGCAAAAGCTGGAATAGTAAAAAGTTTGCATGTTGAGTTTATTCATACGTAACTATATATATTCACTGCGAACTATGGATAAACGAAGGTAATTGGGCACGCAACGAATTTTGGAACGTATCTAGAACAAACATTAAAAACAGCATGTCACCCGTAACGTTTTTATTATGTATATGCAAATTGCTGGGAAAAAAACGTGTGAGGTCAAAGAGGTAGTCAGTTTTTTAAAAAAAAAACTTGAATAGAACTTGAAATTGTTTCATATACTGGATATGTAGAGTGAAAGTTTCCAGGATAATGCAATTACATACACAAAAATCTAAGAAGAATTTTATTTACTGCGTATGAGCGGAAAATTACGGAGTTACCTTATTGGAACACAAAAAAAAATTAACCCATAGATTTTCTTGCACAATGCTTTGTAGCAGTGGCATTAATAACAACTATTTAGCAGTTTTGGTGGCTACTTTTACTATGATTATCTCAATGACAATAATCAAAGAATCAACGTCATCTAACGATATGCTTTTTATACGTCATGGAAGATCTCGCGTTCGCCACTCTAATGAAAAAGATCACATACGTTGGGGTCTGCAAGCTTTTGATAATCTTACCTTTGACTATGACGGGTACGATAATGACACAATAAATTCAGGTAGTGGCAGTGGGAGTAGTGCAGTGCAACTCTTTGGTAGTGATTTTTGGTTAAATTCAGATAGTAACGGTACTGTAGCCAATAGTTTTAATCAAACAGCGTTGCATCTCAGGCAAGATTCGGCAATATCTTTTGATTTAGAAACAACAAGTATGCAAGTGCTAACAACTATGACACCACCATCAGTTTCATCACAAATGCCTAAAAAGAAAAAGCTTCATAAAAAAACAATTATGGAAAATATTAGAAAAAATGTAAATAAAGGTTTAGAATATCTTAAAATGCATAAGAATTTAGAGCAAAATGATGATATCAGTCTAAGCCGTGATTTTCTTATTCAAAAAGATAATAACCAGCAGGAAGAAATCCAACAGGAATTATTAAAAAACAGTGCCGAATCGTCAACATCAGCCATGAGACCAATTTCAATACCCGAATCAACTGAGAGATATTCATTGTCATACTCAGGCCAAAAAAAGTTTCTTGTCATTACCCAAAGCGATACATCATATACAACTACGGATAAAAATTATATGGGCCTCCGCGTTGAAGATGGTGGGGACAATACACAAGGTTTTAATAAAGATGACAAAGATTTGTCATCAATAGTGCCAGAGCTTTATGTAGACAAAGGTAATGAACCCGATTATGAGTTAAGTGAAGAAAATTATGAGAAGAGCCAACTACACCACTTACAAGATAAAAAAGGGCCAAATCATTCAGAAAGTACAATTTTAGGGAACAAAAGCGTTAAACAAACAACTTCTCAAGAGGTAGATTCACCCGATGTTAATTTTGAAGAAATCAATTTAGATGGGGGTTCAGATAACGATGATGGTGATAATTTGGCCATCGGTATCAATGAAGAAGATATAGGAAATAGTTTAAATCTTGAGGGTTCGACAGGAAATACAGAAGCAAATAAGTACCTCGAAGGAGTTGTTGACGGTGCCAATGAAGATGAGTTATATGACTGGGATGAAATAAGTAGAAATAATAGAAGAAATTTGATGCGTGGGAGAGACGTCGTTACGAAATTTTTACAAATCGTAGAAACTCAACATTCGTTGGGGTCAAATTGTGAAGCCGGAACATCTTTGAATTTGGGTGAAGGAGTTGTAGATCGATATGCACAGGACAGATTTAGGGTGGAAGCAGAGGTAGCAGTAAATAGGGCTAATATGCTAACAAGGTGAGTTCTCAATTTTAACTGAATCAAAAATATATGATTATATAATATTTAAGTATACACTTTTTTTTTTTAAATCGGTATACTTCAGTTAAACGACTTGCCAATAATTTCTAATTTGCATTTTTAAATATATTTTTGTTCTATTTATTTTGTTATATATATGTATATTTCTTCTACAAGTAACTTATTGATATATGACAATAGGTGGTAGAAAAACAGTTTAGTTATTAAAAGAATTGAGAGCAGTCATAACTTTATATTAATTTGATAGCGCTTATGACCAGCAGTTCCGTTTTAATTTTTTTTGTGTATTTGCATCTTGTGTATCCGCAATTTTGTAAGCCGACGTGGGATCCCATTGCATATAAGTTAACACAAAATACACAAAATTCCACGAAAATAGAAACGAACATCATAAGTGCAGCGCATGTCTGCTGTGCTAAGCACATTTCATCATAAGTGTAGCGTATGTCTGCTGTGCCAAGCCCATTTCCATCCAAATGACCAGCGCGTGGCCGCAAGTGTAAATACGACTACTCAGGTGTCGGGTCACCAACAAATTCGCACGCTGACGCCGCAACAAATCCTGAAGTAACGCATCCGCCAAGGTATAAAAACAAAATCTGTACATTAGAATAAGTTAGTTGTAAGTTGGTGTTTGAATAAAAAATATATTTTTTTTTAAAAAACTCGCGTTCCGCATTTTAACTGGCGCTCGAGCAGGGACCGTGGTATTTATTGTTTTAATAAAGTTGCAAAGTGTGTTTTAGTGTCCCGTGTAGTCACTCGCCATTGCGCCACGGTTTCGATAAAATAAAACTAAAATTCGTTAAAAATAAAGAATCGGACGTGAGTGAAAAAAAAACAAGAACTTTTAAGCCATAAACGAGGAAGAAAAGAGGCCCCTTAGTAATGCAGCATCGCTTCATAAAAAGGAGTTTTTACGAAAACAGCCGCTTCCCGATGCAGCTCATCTTAATGTAAGAATAGAGTTAAGATTTGAAGTGTTAATATTGAAAAAGATTTTAAATTAAGTGACTAAGATTTCAAGAAATATTTAATCTAACTTACAAAGACCATAGGTCAAAGCTAAAATTGTTAAGGAAAGTGAATCAAGAATTAATTTAAACTTAACCTAAAATTAGGAAACTAAAATTACTACCTAGAATATTAAGACAAACATAAATTTTTTTCTTCTCTTTAAAAAATACATTGTGAATAATTAAGCTAATATTTAACTGCCACAAACATATTTTGCATTTTAAAATCCATTCAATTTGATTCGTGACGCTCGTTTCCCCTTCTGTAATTCCTCGTCTCATTATTCGCTATGTCTAGAAACGAAAATTTAGTTCGGCAACCAAGATTGGCCAATGTTGGAAACCAGGACCAACCCCAAGCTCAGGCTCACAATGACATGGACCAATTACAAAACCAAATCAAACAGCTTGTAATTGATGTCATAAGTAGGGAATGTCCTCGTCTTATTCAGAACTTGCTTAACCCATTAGCAGACAATAATACCGAAACTGATCAAGTCATTAACGAAGATCAAAGAGCTAATTTAGCCGACATGGACAAGATCCCGGATGTTGTCCGCAGCCTAAGGGAATTTTCGGGACAGCCCGGAGAATACAGTTCATGGAAGAAAAGCGTTGAACGTATTCTGAGAATCTACGATTCTCTCAGGGGCACGCCAAAGTATTACGAGATCTTAACTGTGATCCGCAATAAGATTGTCGGACAAGCCGACGTGGCTTTAGAGTCCTACAATACACCCCTCAACTGGGAAAGGATCTCACGCTGCCTTACCTTGCATTATGCAGATAAGCGAGATCTCGGAACCTTAGAATACCAAATGACTTGTTTGGTTCAAGGTAACGAACCCATTGAAGGTTTCTACCAAACGGTGTACCACCATCTATCCCTCATCCTTAATAAAATCGCGAGTATGAACATTGGACAAGACGCAATGAATGTAATGGTTCGAACTTATCGAGACAAGGCCCTCGATACCTTCGTTCGAGGTCTTAAAGGCGATTTGCCGAGACTCTTGGGCATGAGAGAACCCGCAGACCTTCCACAGGCTCTGCATCTCTGCCTTAAGCTGCAGAACATGAACTATAGGACACAGTATGCGACGCATAACAATAACACAGCTCGCAGACTAGAACAAAATTTCTCACCTCCAGTTCCACATCGGAAAAACCATCCTAATCAATATACACCACAATTCTTCCCAAAATTCCAGTTCCCATTTCTACCACATGTTCCACCACAACGGCCACCTAAGCCAAACCTAAATCCCCATCAACTACAAAACCAGTTCTTTAGGAACCAAGGCTATTACGTACCATTTCAAAGTCAGCAACCGCAAAATAACCCCTACCAACAAAACCAACCCAGGCAATTCTTTCAATTGCCACAGAAACCTCAACCCCCCGCCGAACCTATGGATATCTCTATGAGGACAAATACTGTAAACTACCAGAATCATCCCAAGTTTACACAGAAGAGGCAAAACCTACCTCCGCAAGCACCAGTACCCAACAAGATACAAAGAATGTTCCATGCCACGACTTCATTGCCTGATCCCCCTCAGGAAGTAGCTGATCATAATCAAGCTACAGAAGGAAAAGGCATGAATGAAGATCAGACACTTGCCAATTACATTGCAACCATCGAGTACATGAACAACTACAATGCAACCTGTGCCAGCTATGACCCACAACAATATCAACAACCAGATCCACAACAATACCAACAACCAGACACACAACACTACCAGCAACCTGACATTTTTAAAGAAGAATCGCAGCATTTGGAACAAAATTTCCAAAATTTAAATTGTTTAGGCCACTCTGTATGCGGTAATACCAAAATTACACACCATGCCACACTTAATCTTTTCGGTTCTCAGTACCCTTCCCTCAAATTCTTCATCTTACCCGAATTAAAGGCTTTCCACGGGATCATTGGTAACGACAGTCTTAAGGACTTACAGGCAATCATATACACTGCCGAAAGCTGTATGATTCTGCTTAACCAAATAATAATCCCTATAAAACAGCTCCTATCAGATGCGGTAAACTATATAACTATCAGATCCTCTCACCTCGATGAAACTCAAGCAGCAAAACTAGAAAATGTTTTAAGAAGACATCCAAATCTCTTCTCTGAGCCCAACGAAAAGCTCACCTATTCCACTGTCGTAAAAGGTGAAATACGAACATCCAATAACGACCCTGTCTATTCTAAATCTTATCCCTATCCCATGGCATTAAAACCCATAGTAGAAGAAGAAATACAAAAACTTTTGAATGACGGTATTATAAGACCTTCACGGTCGCCTTACAATGCCCCAGTTTGGGTAGTGCCCAAAAAACTTGATGCTTCTGGAGAAAAGAAGTACCGATTGGTTATCGATTATCGGAAGCTGAACGCAGTAACAATCGCCGATAGATATCCAATCCCAGAAATTAACGAGGTTTTAGCCAACCTTGGAAAAAACAAATGGTTTACGATTATCGATTTAAAAAGTGGATTCCACCAAATACCCTTAAGGGAATGCGATGTGGAAAAAACTGCTTTCTCCGTAAACCACGGAAAATATGAGTTTACACGACTCCCATTTGGGCTCAAAAACGCCCCCTCGATATTTCAACGAGCTCTGGACGACATTCTCAGAACGCACATAGGTACACGTTGCTACGTGCACATCGACGACATAATAATCTTCTCAAAAACCGTAGACGAACATTTCAAAAATATCTCTCTCATTTTCGAAACTTTGGAAAGACCTAATATGAAGGTCCAGGTCGATAAATGTGAGTTTCTTTGAAAGTCTGTAGAATTTCTCGGCTTCATAGTCTCCGACGAAGGAATTAAAACTAATCCTGAGAAAGTTAAGGCTATTGTTATCTTTCCACCCCCAGAAAACCTCAAGGACTTAAGATCATTCCTTGGATTAGCAGGCTACTACAGACGCTTCATTTGCAACTTCGCTAAAATAGCCAATCCCCTAACTTGCCTCTTAAGAGGAGAAGAAGGGCGCATTTCAAAAAACATGTCTAAAAAGGTACCTATTCAATTAAATAAAGAGGCATTACAAGCCTTCGCAAATATAAAGAATGCATTGATATCAAAAGAAGTCATACTTGCCTATCCGAATTTAGAAGACGAATTTGAACTTACGACCGACGCGTCACAGTACGCAATAGGTGCAGTCCTCTCACAAAAGAACAAACCCATAACATTTCTTTCGCGCACACCTAGCAGCACCGAAGAAGCCTACGCAGCTAACGAGAAAGAAATGCTTGCCATCATATGGGCACTGAATTCGTTGAGAAATTTCTTATATGGTTCTAGAAAGGTTAAGATTTATACAGACCATCAACCACTAACCTATGCCATAAGTAATAAGAACAACAATTCAAAAATGAAGAGATGGAAAACAATTCTAGAAGAATATAATCTCGAACTATTTCACAAACCCGGAAAAGCAAACATTGTTGCTGATGCATTATCTAGGCCACCACAAAAAACAGCTATTAATACATTGAGTATTACACAGCATAGCGACGAAAGCTCCTCTCACCATTTAATTCCCTCCGTTGAAATTCCCCTAAATGTATTTAAAACACAAATTGTACTTAACATTGGCAATAAAACTGAATATCAACTCCGAAAACCTTTTCCTTCTTACTGGAAACACGAATTCACAGAACCATGCTATACAAAAGAAAATACGAGTATCATTGGCATTTTCAAGAGATTTCTAAACCCAAATGTAATTAATGGTATAAAAACCAGAGAAGACGTCATGGGACTAATCCAACAAATATACCCTCTCTATTTCAGTAGTTACAAGATACGGTTCACTCAGATCGAAGTTGAGGATATACCAAATGAATCTGACCAAGAAAATATTATAATAGAATATCACAAGAGAGCCCATAGAAACGCAGAAGAAAACAGGCTTCAAATTCTTGAAAAGTATTATTTTCCAAAGATGAATTCTAAAATAAAAACATTAGTCAGACAGTGTAAAACGTGCAAAGAGAATAAATATGAAAGGCACCCAAATAATCCCATCCTGAAACCCACTCCTATTCCAGAATATCCCGGTCATACATTACATATAGACATTTATTCAACCGAAAGGCACTTGGTCCTCACAGCCATATGTAAACTTACTAAGTTCGTACAGGTCAAATTGCTGAAATCGAAATCCATTGAAGATATAAGGAAACCATTAAGAGAACTTCTTTTCTTTTTCGGTATCCCAAAATGCGTTGTATTAGACAACGAAAAATCCCTTAACTCAGCTTCCATTACCTTTATGATGGAAGACCAGCTCAACATTTCAATATATAAAACCCATTCTTACAAGAGCGAAATAAATGGCCAGGTCGAACGATTCCATTCGACCTTATCAGAGATTATGCGATGCTTAAAAACTGACGGCATACATCGAACTTTCGAAGAACTAATAGAAAGATCTGTATATAAATATAACTCTAGTATTCACTCAACAACGAAAAGGAAGCCCATCGAACTCTTCTATGGCAGAAACGTCTCTACTAATCCAGACCAGTTTGAACAATCTAGACAAGATAATATAAACCGACTTATCAATAAACAGAATAAAGATCTTAACTTCCATAATCAAAATCGTAAACTGCTCAAGGATTACGAGATAGGACAAACTGTTTATGTAAAGCACAACAAGCGTTTAGGATCCAAACTCACTGCGAGGTATCAAAAGGAAACAGTCAAAGAAAACCACCCTTCGACGATCATAACAGAATCCGGAAGAAAAATACATAAAAGTCACATACGCAACTAACACTTTTCCCCCATTTCCTCTTTATTCCACAGATTCCTTATAAAAGCCATAGCGGCGAATGTTCAAATTACCGACTACTCCAATTCAAAAATTATAGCCCTTAATACCGGAACAGCGAGAATACAAAACGGAACTTTTAATCTGATTCACGTAATAGACATAGATCCCAATGAAAATTTTATCACCGAAACACAATCCCTAATAACTCAACATATCCCAACCAGTCCATATCTCCCACTCCTTCAACACGAGTTGTCACAAATAAGAAACATGATAGATAACATTAAAACGCATAGAGCAAGAAGATCTTTAAACTTCATTGGCTCTGCAATTAAATGGATCGCTGGAAACCCCGATCATTATGACTTAGAATTAATGGAAGGCAAAATGAATGGCTTACTAGAAAATAATAACAATCAAGTTTTAATAAATAAATCATACAATAAAAGAATAAACGAAATAACAAATGTAACAAATGAAATTTTGAATTTAATAAAAAAGGATAAAAAATTTGAGAATGAACTAGCATTAAGCATCCAGTATAAAATAAGACTAATAAAAGAAGAAATATCTAATACAATCTACGCGATAGAATTAGCAAAATGTAATATTGTAAACTCAAATATATTATCTAAAGTAGAATTAACACTTTTATTAAGTAATATAGATAGTAATCATATTCCATATGTCAATATAGAACAGGCACTTAAATTCTCAGAGGTAAAAATCGCTCTAAACGTAACCTCTCTAGTTTATATTATAAGCATACCTAAAACTGAAGAAACAATTTACGAAAAATTACTAATAAAGCCAATAAAAAGAAATAAATTAACTAATAAAATTATATACGAAAACATAATTAAGAAAAATGAAATTTTCTATGTCATTAGAGATAAGTGTAAAACAGTTAATGATATATCGATTTGTAAGAAACAAAATTTGTTAGATATAAGTAAAGATCAATGTATTCCAAGATTGTTAAGAAGCCAAAAGGCGGCATGCAAAACAACAAATAGTCACCACATACCAGCGGTAGAAGAATTAACAGCCGGAGTCATTTTATTGAACAACTATCAAGGAGAGATTGAAATCAACAATACAGCTCAAACATTAAACGGAACCTACCTAGTACAACTTCACAACGCCTCAATAGTTATCAACAAGCAGAAGTTCATATCCGAAGAAGTTACAAGCACCAAAGCTCTTCCACCATTCATCCAGCCATCATTTCAGGAAGTTGAAATAGAAGAAATTCTTTCCCTAGAGTTAATGAAAGAACTCCACATAAATAACACCAGACAGATTCAGCTTATCAAATCAGAAAAGAACCTATACCAATGGCTTAGCTACACATTCTTCATTGTTCTTTTAATCATACTAATAGTAATCAGAATGTTCAGCCAAAAGACCAATGCGGCAACCACGAGGATAACAGTAACACCCCAAAAAGCAATAGAACCAATCATAACCAAGACACCAAAACCGTGTCATCAAAGCAATATTTACAATATTCCGTATTTCTAAAAATCATGTGAGGTCACATGAACTCAGAGGGGAAGAGTTAACACAAAATACACAAAATTCCACGAAAATAGAAACGAACATCATAAGTGCAGCGCATGTCTGCTGTGCTAAGCACATTTCATCATAAGTGTAGCGCATGTCTGCTGTGCCAAGCCCATTTCGATCCAAATGACCAGCGCGTGGCCGCAAGTGTAAATACGACTACTCGGGTGTCGGGTCACCAACAAATTCGCACGCTGACGCCGCAACAAATCCTGAAGTAACGCATCCGCCAAGGTATAAAAACAAAATCTGTACATTAAAATAAGTTAGTTGTAAGTAACGGGACAAACTTCCTGGGAGCCAGTGAGGATTTGGTGACCATCGACACATTCGACAACGAAACCATCAAGGCTGAGCCCTCCTCAGCTCTCAGATCGAGTGGGTGTTAAACTCTCCCGTAAATCCACACGCAGACGGAAGCTGGGAGCGGCTCATTCAATCTGTCAAACGGGCTTTGCTACACGCTCTCCATGAGACGATTTCGAAAATCGAAATTCTTCAAATCGCCTTAATAGTAGCAGAGTACATCATCAATAGCCGGCCATTGACTTAACTGCCGGTCTCAGTTGAGGAAGAGGAGCCCCTCACACCAAACCATTTCATTTTGGGAGTTCCAAATAAACCCCAAACTTCCAGCCCGGTCGAACAACAACGTACACTATGCCTTCGGCAACAATGAAGAGTTGGCCACCAGCTGGGGAATCGCTTTTGGCAATGATGGATTCGTGAGTTTTTCGCTGTCCTCCCACGAAGATGTAAAAGGTTTGAGATGGTGCTACCACTGGAAGTTGGAAACCTAGTTTCAGTGCTCAAAGTCGATGCGCCGAGGAGCCAATGGATCCGAGGAAGGATCAATAAAGAATTCCCAGGACCAGATGGACAGGTGCGAGCGGCTAAAGTAAAGACTACAACATGCCTTGCGGGGTGTGAGTAAGCCAATATAGGCACAGTCGCCTCACGGAGGGTGGCGTGTCGTGAGGAAAATTAAAAACAAATGTAACATTAGCACAAATTAAAATTAAGCTTCTTTAATCGGGTTATATTACCTTTTCGAGAACACCTAATCGCTTTTATTTCGAGCAACGTTCGCAGTTGATTATCATCTAACCCCCCACCAATCTCTCCATCTCCTTGTGCAGCGTTCTCATCTTGAACAATCATATCAACCGAATCATAGCAATCTGAAACAACAACGTGAAAATTGAAGCAGCGATAAACAACGATAAACAATTTAATTTCTTGCAAAAAATAGTGCAACGATTTCAACAGCAAGAACTAAATATTAGCTCCAAACGATGACCACAGCGAAAACAGCAACAACAATAAAAGCTTTTCACACACAGCGCATGAAATGATAGCGAGTGGCAGATTTACCAACGGTAAAGTTTACCTCCAACAAGCAGCGACTATCAAACCAGAAAACAACTTAGAAATTTGAAAGCTTTTCTTCCGTGAAAGGAATTTTAACAAAATACGAGTACTGTATACCCAATGCAGTGAATTCCTGTGCAATTGTTTTTGGTAATTTGCAACAACTATCGGGTTTTCCAATAGGGACTTGACAACTTTGAATTTAATTTGTGAACGCACTCTTTCACTAATCATCAAACTGTCACTGTCAATTTATTCAGTAAACTCAGCATTTTCATCATGGTAAAGTACACGAACGAGCAACGTCTGCAAATTATAAAAATTTTCTACCGAAATTCGGAGTCGGTGACTGCAACTTAAAGAGCGTTAATTCCAATTTTCGGTCGTGATTCTCGCTCTAGTAGACAGGCAATAACAAGTTTAGTGCAAACATTTGAGTCTACATATTCGTTGTGTGATGTTATCGTGTCAGTGAGACAACGGGTTGGTCGAAGTGTCGAAAATATCGCTGCCGTTCAGGCGTCCATAGCAAACGATCTAAATCAGTCAATTCCATTGCGTTCTCAAGAATTCGGCATCGCTCACACCACATATTTGCGTAGGGATTTTGGCCCGAATTGGGAGATATGGACTTAGACGACATGTGGTTTCAACAGGATGGTGCCACAAGCCACACAGCACATGTTACAATCGATTTATTGAAGAGTAAGTATGGTGAGCGTATTATCTCAAGAAATGGACCAGTCGATTGGCCGCCGCTTGACTATTTTCTGTGGGGCTACGTTAAGTCATTGGTTTATGCCAACAAGCCGATGACCTTGGAAGAGCTCAGAGCCAACATTGAACGCGAAATAGAGGCCGTTTCGGCCGAAATGTGTGGCCAAGCCGTTGAAAATTGGGTCCAACGAATCGACCGCTGCAACCGTGCCCGCGGTAGTCATATGAACGAAGTCGAGTTCCATTCATAAATGTTTTGATTGTACTTCAAGCCGATAATAAGGTTTTTAAAATATCTCAAATGGTTTGCGTTTTATTTTAAAGAAAATTTGTTAAGTCCTTATTGGAAAACTCTTTATTTAAGCGATTGAAATGAGATTGCGAAAACGATGGAAAGCAGGAAGAAGAAGTAATCGACGTCTTTTAAATGTCTTTCAAATGCCCCGTAAATTATAATTTATGATGATTTAAAATGTAGATTTATTTTACATACATATGTATTATCGAGTATACTCAAATGTTTAAATTATAATATTTCAACAGCTTTAAATAACTAATATCCAGAGATACCTACATACATACATTTAAGAAGAGTTTTTATACTCATTCTTTAATTGGCAATCGCTTGGTTGTATGTCCCAAATAGTTCTTCCTCGATGTAGATAGATGATCGGTGTTGACCAACGTGAAGAAAATTAAAAACGTTTGAGTTTTTTTTTTATGACTTGAAGTATAATGGGGATTAATGGTAATCCCGGGTTTCGGCACTAAAAAATGCCCACAATGGTTTTAAGATCTTTATTCGACTGTGGTCCAATCCAAAAAGGAGGACGAGCAACAATTTTAAATTTCATTTACAACAGTTTACTGGTATATAAAAAGGGAAATTTCAAAAGGAAATTTAGCTTATAATAAACGTTAAGCTTATTCACAATTGCAACAATATTTTAGATTGACTTTTTTATGTAGTTTTAAGTTTTGCGAGAAGAATATAAGTTAAAATTATTTATGAAGTATGAACAACGATAATCTCCTTTATTAAAACAATTCATCGATAAAGCTAATGATATTCCTTCAATAAGAATACGTAGCTTTTGTCGATTTTAAGAAAGCATTTCATTCATGTACAATGCACATATTACAATTTCAGGGGATACAATATAAAATCATTAGAAACTTAGGATCACTACAGTTTAATTTAAAACACCCTATCTAGAATTTAAATTACTACCAATAACATTTTTAAAACAAATATTATAATAAAAGAACATAATATAATTATAGAGAAACTGAGGTCTCCCATTAGTTTTGCAGTTGAAATATTTCTATGAATATGAAGGAAATACGAGAACTTAGGGGATTTTAGGAGAGATATAAGACAATTAAACTGCTACAGAATTATCAAAAAAAAGTAATAGCTACATAACCACGGTGAGGTCGCCATTGATATTTATAAGAACATATCTATCTGCGACAGACATATTATTCGAAACCAAAATTTAAACTAACAAAAAAGTATCACATAGAGTGAAAAATAGTAAAAATAAAAATAGTAGCAATAATCAAAAGTAATATATTTTCGTCATCACCACATTTCTACTCCAAATTAACAGTTCACAAATTTTAAATTTAATAATTGTAATAGTATTGCACATATATTGAAGTTGCCCTTCAACAGTTATTGAGAATAAAGTTAATAGGTTGATCCAGCAATATTAACCTCAGTTGCGTTAAACACAGACTTTCTTCTGTATTTTTGAAACTGGAAACACTTTTACAACAACTTTTACAGGAATGTAATACGTACAAATGTAGAAGGATACTTCGATAAAAATTTTAAAGGGTGCTTTAAGTTTCCACATTTTGTTTTTTCGATTCTTTACAAACCACCCACTTTCACTGATGTTGTCGAAAAAAAAACATTACCAAATAGTTTTCTTTTTGACTACAAATATAAGAAAATATGAGGATGTGTTTTATACTTTGGCATGAAAGCATAAGGACCTAAAAGAAGGAAACAACTTCGGCGAAACTTTTCAATTGTTATTACTTTTATGATTTTTACCTTCTCGCTGCCTCAAGATTTCCTCTTTTATATTGGAAAAGCAGATAAGACCAAAAAGTCTATTTATGTTTACCCCAGTTTGATGTCAGGTTTTTTTTATAATATAAAACAGGTAATTAAAAAAAACAACAAAAATGTCTATCTTTTGCTGCGGATTGAAAATAAAACATTTTGTTTTATATTTGCGCCCTTTGAGAAGCAAGCTTTTTATTTTAATTTTTAAATGTAAATTTTGCTATCTGATTTGGGTTCCTAACAAAAACCTTTAATATTATTCAAATATACGGAGACATATGTACAGTCTTTACGATGGTTTCATGACATTCCTACTTATGTAATTTTGGATAGAAGTGACTGTCAATAAAATACCTTATGTTCTCTTGTTACATTACCTACAAACATATATAAATATGAGTTTACTACATATCAGCTAATTTATGTTTCGTAGATTCATACAAATTTAAGTAATATTGGCATTTGGATGGAGGATGACGCAGAATTTCTAATATTTTTGACGAACGATCAAAAATTGTTACTGCTTTTGGGACATTGTAGTATTTTTTGCCTCAATTGTTGGTCGTATAGAAATTTCATATGCTTAAGAAAGGGGTTGCAGTCTGCAGTCCTGGCTTACTTGAATTTTTTTCGGTTTTCCTCTGTCGGGTTGGTCTTATAGGACCAAAGAAACAATTGTCTTACTCTGAAAGCCTCTTTACAGCTCAAGCCGTACCACACCTTTTCTTTTGGTCTGGTACTCTTAATCCGGTGAGGGATAAAGAATCTCATTTCAAAGAGGGTAGTGTCTGTGACCATATCAGCAGCGGCATCGACTTCAAGGAAAGAAAATGACCAGTTACAATTCATAAAGAAGATGTTAAATCCGCTACAATTGGCTTTCTCGTATTTCCATCCGGTTATTTTAGAAATTGTTTCTCTAAATGCATGGTCAATGTACGAGTTATCAGGGTGAGAAGTTAGAAACAAATTTAGGGTGTTGACAATATGACTGTCATTAATAAGCTGGGATAAGTTGTTTTTTTCAACGAAAATCTCAATACACCTTCGGGCCTTATCTGTCCAGAATGTCGAAGCCACCCAGAATTGTGAATATTTAAGTCGCCCGTAATAGCAATTTCAGTATAAGGATACAGAGACGCAATTCTTTGTATGGGGTCAGACAGCGCATCAAATTCGTTAAGGGCCGAATTGCCGTCCGGTTTGGGGCTTTTGTAAACAAAGCATTAGTGGATAATTTACTTACGGAGATGGAATTTTAATCAAACCAAATTGTTATTGTTGTTGAATTCAAGAAACTCGGCAACCATAGCATCTGATGAAAACTTCGAGTAAAAATACAAATGTGTCATATTGCGAATTCTTACTGCACACACTTATTGAGATAATTCCTAAATAGGCAATTTAGCGAACAGCTTTTGGAGTAGAAACGAATTGTTCAAATGGCTACGCCGATTGCTTGCGTGCATTACTGCACAGATGTTAATGGTTCTGGCCGGCCAGGAATAAAGGTGGGTACAACTTCTTTCTGCCCATTCTTTTTAAAGGTTACGACGTCAGGTGTTGCTGCCAATAATTCTACAGCTTCTTCTTTTTGTCCTAGATTTCTTGCAAGTATAACACATACATTTTTTAAACCATATGTCATTCGTTACGCCTACACATTTTTGATGGAACCATTGGGACATAGATCATGCAACCTAAGCTATAAGGTTCATCGCATAGTTTACAACTATACTCCAAAGATGGGCGTTCATTGAATTGGAAGAATATGTGTAAATGTATAGGTCTTTGAGGCTTTTATTAGACATTGTAGATACTTACCTTAAGTTTCTTTGGCTCAATTTAATGGCTATTTCGCTGGTTATTTCTTCTTCCTGCAGCCACTTGTAAACTTCTTTGCTGTGCTGAATGATGGGAGGTAATCGTCTACTTGCTGAACCTTTTTATGGTTAGATTTAATGTTTGTAGCTTATTGGATAGTTTATTTTCCTGCGACGATAGTGCGCGCATTCCAGGTTATATTTACTGGTGGTGATCGATGTTTAAGACATTAACTTAAGAGTGTTCGAGCCGTTTGAGTGATAATACTTTCATCTCCCTTAGTTAAATTCATCTTATTGTATTTGTTTGTTTTTTTTTGAAAAAGAAAAATAAATAAATGCATTACTTCAATTCGAAAAGAAAGTTTTTTTTGTCTTTGATGTTGTCTCGATGGACCACGTTTGTTAACAAAAGTTAAATAAATATTTTGCTTTAAACTAGCTACACAATACATTTGTTGGATAAACTAATTAGCAAAGAGATGATGTTAAAATTTCTTCGGAACGATTTTTCAAAAAAATTTATTATCATATTTGTGTATTTTAAAAGCATATAAATGAATAAATGTTTAATAATCATAGTTCAGCAGAAATTATAATCGTTGGCGAGTTTAAAGAACATTTTTGTAGACCAAAACTGGTTATTTCACAATCAAACACATTCTTCCTGGAGTACTCTTTTTTTATAAGAAACTATCTGAAAATCGCCGAAGTAAAGATAGTATACAATTATGATATTCTTGACCATACATAATATGCTGGGTGTAATAACACGCCTTATACTCGTATGTGGCATGTAATCGACATATTCCTCATACTATAATAACTTGCATATAAATCTAAAAGTTTTGCTAAAAGCTGAAATCATAATGTTAACCTTTATATACGAGTATTTTAAACAAAGTCGTTTAGTATAATTTTGTAAAATTTAGAATGTTTATTAGAACTGGAAATTAACTAACCCTACTGGCGCAGTAGCTATGTATGTACGAGTACATTTATCAAAAGTACAAGTACATATTTATATACGTTATATACTCGTATTTTAAGTAAACCGTAAATACCTATAGAAGTAAAACGAATTTCATTGGGAAATAAAGTACGTGCATCAAAAAATTAATTTGTTTCTAACTTATTGATATCGGATGGACAAGTTCAATCCAAGAAAAACCATATCGCTAAGAACCCTGCTACACCAACAAACTGTTTTTATGTAAGATGTTCTCGACAAAAGAGTTCAAGAACAGCAAAATGAGTTATGGGAAGTTATGTCGTCGTTGTTTGCTTTATTCCTTAACAAGATTACGGTGTGGAAACTTTGGAATCAGATTACTTTGCCAATTTAGTTGAAAAAGAAAAAGAAAACTCAATCTTTAACATCAACTGTAAAAACAAGTTTTGGTTTTTGAAATTTAATAAAAAAATATTTTTCAGGTATACTAACATTTATACCCTTTATAAGTTTGTATATACAAGTGAAGTTTGCGAATAAAGTTGAGAAAAAGCTTTTACGTGTTATTTTACATATGTCGAGATATTCGGAAAATGGAATAAAATTAAACCATTTTTAAATATTATTCTTTACTAAATATTATTTCAATTTATCAACAACAATACTATATTGTTATGAATATTACGGTGTCTTAATTTTTCTTTAAGTAGTCAACATAAATATGCTTGTCCTTTAAATTGCTTAATTATTGTTTTTGTTTTCACTCATTACAGAATATTTAAAATGTCATCACTTTCAGTCCAGTCTTCTGTAAACCTTTTACATGCTTCAGTTCTGTCTATGGTTGAATTCGATGATGATATATTTGCAGCCGGCAATTGCTTTGATTGGAATCAGCATCCTTCTCAACCAGGGTTATTCTGCCCTTTTGCATATCGATTGCCCCCACCTAATCATGGAGCATTGTTTGCTAAAGATTTGGCTACCGAATACCACTACCTGGGCAATACATCAGAATGGTTTTTCCTAGCAAGAAAGAATGCGGAAAAGGTTATTGCCAGAAATGACCAATATATCAAAGGTAAGATTTTAATTATTTTTTGCATACATTAAAAATTAATCAGACAAATAAAAATAATACACAACAACTAATCTTAATCGATTACTATAAAAAAACCTTTGATTAGAATTTGCTACACGTTGAGATAAACTAGGTATGTTTTTAATATACATTTACAACTAAAGTGTGAATCTACAGATGGTGTGGATGTTGGCTGTCAATTACTATCATATAAGTACTGAATTCAATGTGGTTTATCTTTTGACAGATGTCATACAATCTTTAGCAATTTCAATTTTTTTTGTTTTTTGAGTCTTTTACTACGCAACTATGCATTTTTTTTATTTACCATAATAAGTGATCAGTAAGAATAACATTTCACAAAATTCGTGAAATTTTTGGTCCACATAGTTACCCTAATGAGTCCAGAATTCGTGCAGTGGTGAAGCGTTTTGAAGAAACTGGTTTGGTATCAGGTCACACTCCATATCAGTGGTAAATGCGGTCAGCCTGTATTTGGCAAAATATCACCATTCTGAGCATAAGTGTTCAAATTCAAAACCACCCAGGCATCTCAATTCGTCGCTGAAGTCAACAACTGTGTCTCTCTTATGGCGCTTTAAGGCGAATTTTAAAAGTTGATCCTTATTTGCACGCCTATAAAATCAACATTAAACAACAACTGAATGCCTTTGGACCATTTACGACGTCGTCGATTTGTTAACTGGATGTTTGATCGCCAGAACAATTTGTCATCGAATTTGATTTTTTCCAAAATTGAATGAATTGGGTCTGGACGATCTCCTATTTCAACAAGATGGTGCTACCGCCCATACAAGCCCTCAATCAATCAATTTATTGTGTTTGAAATTTTAAGATCGCATTATTTCGGTTGGTGGAGATGTTGATTGGCCTCCAAGGTCATGCGGTTTGACACCTTTAGACTTCTTCCTGTGGGGTTATTTGAGGTTTATGATAATAAACCAGCGACGATTCAGTATCTTAAACATAACATCCAAACGGAAATTGCGGCCATTGACCACCTTATTCTTCAAAAAGTCATCGGTAATTTTGACCTTCGGATAATCGCTTGCAACAGAAGCCGTCGTGGTCACATGAATGATGTTATGTTCCATTCATAATTGCCATAGACTGAACTTCCTACATAAAATAGACATTTTATGTCTGTTAAATTTAATGAAAACTTCTATTGGCTCACCCTTTATCATCCAAATAAAATAGCGTCGCCTATAGAAAAGAATAGTAAAATGAAAGTTTTATTACCTTGTTTAAATATTTCTTCCTTCTTATGGCCACAAGCTTAGGCGTTATGAAATTATAAGTTCGTGTGAACCTTTCATTTTTCTCATCTCAAAGTTTTCTTCATAAATAAAGCAAACAGAAAAATATTGTTATAATGAAATAAAGAAAAATAAGCAGGTCATCACTTTTGAAGAAGATATTCAGTGGGAAGATTGTAGACTAAATAAGTAGGACAAAATGAAATAATTTTGCTATCCACGGTAAAATGAATCCGCTGGTTTCCATTATTTTGTAGATAAAGGGGAATGGTTATAATACTACTTCCCTAATCCTTGATTTGTCATTTAGATTGTTCCGCCATTGACATCGTTGACTTGAAGGACAATTGCATACTTATTCGCAAAGCCTTCAGATATTGTTCTCTTAAAAATTAATTTTGTTAATGAAATTTTAAATTATGGCATGGGGATATACTTCTAAACGGCTGCTGGCATTATTTTTAAATAATTTGCGATACTAACAAAGTTGGAACATTAAACTTTAACATAATAAAAATAGTTTAACACAGACCAGACATTCTTAAACTCATTTTTAAATATACAAACGAGATAAAATTTGCCCTATTTCAGCATTCCTCTCTTTGGAAATTATTTTAATTTTGTCCTACTTATTTAGTCTACAATCTTGCCACTGAATATCTTCTTCAAAAGTGATGACCTGCTTATTTTTCTTTATTTCATTATAACAATATTTTTCTGTTTGCTTTATTTATGAAGAAAACGTTGAGATGAGAAAAATGAAAGGTTCACGCGATGGAGTATCCCGCTATTAGGGTGAAAAAGATTGTTCTCTAAATAATCCGCTAGATGCCTTCAGTTTCGGATGCTGAGTTTGCTGAGGTCTCTTTGCACTTATGGGGTTAAATAGGGTTGCTTTTGTTCTTGGAGAGCGGGCTTTGTCTTCTTAGTTCAAAGAAGCAGCGACTGGAAAGAGGTATTCTTTATTTGATCTCAGTGCTGTCTGAATTCATAACGGAGCCTAGGTAGAAAAAGTCCTTAAATGTCTATAAGTTATATGTGTCGCGGGCAACGTTTTGTCTGAGATGTCGGTTTTGGGTGTCCTGCTTGCTTAACAGCATAACTTGATCTTGCTGTTGTTGACTACTAAAACCATTTTCGCTGCTTCCGTCTCAATATACTTGCGAAATTAGATCAACCGGCGCTCTTACATATATTACATTTTAGGTCAGACTTTTTCTACTTATGTTCTTATTTAAAACGAAATCAAATGACTGACAGGATAGACAATCGGTTACCCTTGAAAAAATAATTGCAGTTATATAAAATTAATTTTGGCCAAAATGACGAAAAACTTAAGCTGAAATCCTTTCAAAAATGCAATTCAAGAGAAAAAAAGCACAATGAAACGGGGTAATAAAATGACGTTAAAACGTTGCTAGTACAAGGTGAGATATTAGATATTATTACTGTTGGTTGATAAACGAATGCCTCCCATTGCATTGTTTGCATCTGATGGAAGCCAAATGATCGATACCTTATTTTGCAAATGATCGACAGTATTAACACCAAGAGCAAGGAACGGTGGATAATATGTAAGTTAATGCTATGCAAACAAGTGGCTTAGGGTTTGGTCCAACCTTCATATACCTCACATACACCTTTGAACTTATCTTAGGCTAATATTATTTAATCCATTTTGCCGATCTGCTGATATCTTTTCCATCAGTTCCGTTTGTTGTTTGGCGAATGTTTGGAAGTTTTAGTTCATGATATTTTAATTAAGATTACATATTTTCACATTTCACGAAGGCTGAATCATCAAATAAACTCAATGGATCATTTGATCTACAACACGGCCTCTTGGATCATTTAATACGTTTTCCAATGTGTTCATATTAGCCGGCATCTGCACACATCCGAAATATCGTTAGAGTAGTTCCGAATAAGTTTTATGGTGTATTTTATTATAGCACCCCTGGCTTTTTATATTTTCATTTTTGTAGTTGGTTTAACACTTTACTCGATTTTACTGGACTATTTGATGATGGTTAGAAGAACCAGGGTATAATTTGAACTGTATCGTACAATGGTTTTTATTCTGGGGCAATCTGACTAAGCAATAGCAATAATACGTTATGTAGCAAGCCATTTAAAATCAATAGAGAGAATAATATAAAGAGAGAGAGAGAGAAACATAAAGAGAGGACTGCCGAATAGGTTAAAAGTAGTCATAACGAAGAAGATTGAGTGTTTAAGTGTTGCGCTTGAACTAGTGAAATATTAGAAGAAATATAAAGATCGAATAAAGATGTCAAGTACATTATAAAAAGAGTGATCAGTGTGTTTCATTTCATTATACGAATACATTATTTAAGCTTACAGTTATAAAATGCAAACAATTTTTGATAATTTAGGTAAGTAAAGTTAAGCAATGCATCACTACAGCATTTTTTCTGGGTACGTCAGCTAAATTATCGTACAGAAATTAGTATATTTCGTAGCGCTTAATGTTTGCAACAATAAACAATCAGGAAATTTGCATATTCACGATTGGATAATTAAAGATCACACCCTGCACCCTATGCTGGGGCAAGGTCTAGTCAGTCGAATATTCAAAGATACCTGGCTCAGCATATTCAAACATATTCAAGTGTGAGCGTGTTTTCAAAGCCACTCCCTCGGTTCCAATGCAACGGGATCGAATTGCATGCACGCACAATATAACGAATGCGTGTGCGTGTGCGTGTGCAAGCGCTTTCTGCTGCATCAGCTAACTAGATGGTGGGATAGAAGCATTAGTGGTAATAGTAGTTTAGAAGTTTAGTAATACGAGTAAATTAAATATAATAGTTCTAAATAAAAGGTTTTTTTGGTAATTTAGGAGAAAAATTCAACGGTGAGTTGTTTACGTGGGCTTTGGCCCGAGTACTTTTTACGATACGCCTTTAGCGTTCATTAAACTTAAATATATTTGTAGATTTTATTTATTTATATAAAAAGTTTTGATAACTTAAATGCGCCCTATGGTTATCTACTATACATGAAATATTTAATTTTCACTAAGTTTAAAATAAAAGGCTCTAGAATAAATAACTAGTGCAGGCAGTGCAATTTTCTTTTTTAAATATTGCGTGTATTTTACATAGCATAGTTTCAGGGTTCATTACATTTACAGTTTTTTTCCTTGTAGTACAGCATAGTGTACAAAGTTAAAACCCAGCATAGTACGTACATGTTTACCAAAAAAAACATTAATGATACAATTTAATATACAGCGTAGACCGAACGCGCTATTCGATGTTAATTTACAAGGTTCTTTTGAAAAATTGTCGAGTTTCGAACCAAGTGAGAAACGGGAAATAGTTATTGGGCACAATGTTCATTCAGCAACGTATTCTTTAGTGCGATACAATTCACAAAATAACGGAGTTGTATATGTGTTATATAACAGTAAGTGAACACCTTTCTTTTGTAGGAAAAGCGGTGAAATTCGGTGGAATGGGCTTCGTTAATCGCTAACGTTTTCAGTTTAAAAATGATTCCAATAGAGACTTCCCCAAGCTCTGGATGTTTTTCTAACGACTTTCACCTTTTCTGTAGTGTGGTTGTTGCCTGTGGAAAAGTCTTAAAATCAGACTTGCAATAAATTTTCCGAGTTTATATACTAACAAAAAATACTTTGACTATATTAAAATATTTCAAAATAATATTCAACCTTTCTTCATTACTCGCAAATTTTTTCAGCGTTTCATCTTTATTCAAATAAGACAGAGGAACGTATCGAGGAAGACACTTTATTTGTACGGTACGAAGACGGAAGATGGTCAAAGCCATATTATGATTGCGGTGGAGGTAATATCTGGATGCTTACTTATACGGTACCATTTTTTGGTTATGAAAATGGGACATATTTCTTCAAGTAAGTTTAATTCATAATAATAATAATAATATAAATACATATAACGTGTATATGAGTATTATTACTAAATTACATATTTAATTATTTTTATTTTGTATGTAATCATCTTATATACAGATGTAAAAATTTTAACAGCAAATCATTCGTTTGCATTTTATTAAGAGTTTTCGCTTTTTTTCTATTGTAATAGTATTTTATCTGCATATATTAATAGTGAATTTCTTGCAAAAGGTTGTTGTATAATAGTTCTTATACAAATACGTTGTGTCTTTTTGACTGTTTTCAAAGTATAAATCGTTTTTGTATGCCTACGATTTGTTTTTCTTAAGCTCGATTCAAAATTTGAGTTCCTTTATATTACAATAATTTCAATATACGAGTATATGTTAAATGTTGGTATGCTTGCTCAGAATTATTATATAGAAAAATAATAGCTAACATCAAACAATATGTAAAATATATAAAATTGAAATTTTGGGATGTTTTTTTTTCACCTCCGTTTTGAATAGCCACGAAAGTGTTTTCTGCACATTATCGTATACAAAAAGTTTTTCTTTTCCAAAAGAATACATGGGACACAAACAGTCTAGAGGGTATCGCTGTGTGGGAAATATCTTGAATATTCTTTCCTTGACGGGGTAAAAATTTAAAAATCACACCAAACCTTTTCTTTCCCCCTTTATTGATAGTCATTTGTTTTCCTTTAAACTCTCCGTTTCCTTAAATTGTTAAAGGTAAGAACTGAAAGGAAAATTACTTCACATTGCTCCTAGACAAAAAACACCCACTTATTTTCAAAATCATAAATGTTATGTGTCACATATGTTACTCTTATGTACCTTTAAGGGTATTTCGGTGTGTACTATACATGTCTTTTATATCTGTACATTATGTTAGCCTATTTTTTTTTTCGACATTAACGTCAACTTTGACCTTTTCTTCTTCTTGATGATGTGTGATATTAGTAGCAAAGAAAAAAGTCAGGGTTTTGATCATGACGAGCAGACGCACTTGTTGAACGACAAAAATACACATCCAATGAAGTAAAATTTACCCAGAAATTCTCTAAAAGTTACTTTCACAAGTATGGCGAATAAGTCCTCCGATGTATTGTTAACTTGATAATGAAAATACTCTCTCCTACATAGTTCATCTATGCTATTAGTATACTATTTAATTTCAGATAATGATTTCGGTTTGATTTCAGATAATGAAAATGGTATATTATATAAATAGTAGATATGAATACAAAGCTACATACATACATACAAACATCAACATGGTGTATGTATAGGTATATTGTATTTCTATTCAGCATTTCTTCTACATGAAGTTTAAAAAGAATAGCAGATTCAAATAAAAATATCTAAAATTTTACGCATTTGAGGAAAAATTTTATTATATAAAGAGAAAAACAAAGCAACAAGTGTATAGCCTCAAGCTGTAGCCATGAAAGATATCTTTTCTTGCCGGTCTATATCCAAGTAATCAGATATAAAGCTAATTATATATATTGATATTGTATTAAACTGTCAATATATTTATACATATATTACAATAACATGCATATAAAAAACTCGTTTCAAAACGATCAGCAAAATAAGAACGAGGGAATTGTCTGTTAAGAAAAATAGCCAGAAACTTAAAATCAAATGATTTTCGAGTTTAGCGTATAAAATTGGTTTAAATTAAAAAAAAGCATAGGCGCATACGTAAAGTGTTTGCGAAAGTATAAACGATGGGATGCCTTTAACTGGAAACTCTAAATGAATTCAAGATTAGACTTTGTCATTCGAAAGTTTAAACAGTATTCAGAGTTCTATGGGACAACAGTCTGACCTGGGCGCCCGCAGAGGCTTACAAGTTGCGAGTAGTAAACGAATAGTAAACGATTCGTCCAATTCTCTCAACTGTTTATGCACCTTTACAATGTTACAATTTTTGCCGAATTCTTTTAACAAAGCTTCACACAATGACTGCTAGTTCCCCACGGTAATGGTTGCTGTTCCGATCATTTTATTACGCGCATTCACATTCTTTTTCTTACTAGTCAAATAAGTTCCTTTATATTACAATAATTTCAATATACGAGTATATGTTAAATGTTGGTATGCTTGCTCAGAATTATTATATAGAAAAATAATAGCTAACATCAAACAATATGTAAAATATATAATATTGAAATTTTGGGATGTTTTTTTTTCACCTCCGTTTTGAATAGCCACGAAAGTGTTTTCTGCACATTATCGTATACAAAAAGTTTTTCTTTTCCAAAAGAATACATGGGACACAAACAGTCTAGAGGGTATCGCTGTGTGGGAAATATCTTGAATATTCTTTCCTTGACGGGGTAAAAATTTAAAAATCACACCAAACCTTTTCTTTCCCCCTTTATTGATAGTCATTTGTTTTCCTTTAAACTCTCCGTTTCCTTAAATTGTTAAAGGTAAGAACTGAAAGGAAAATTACTTCACATTGCTCCTAGACAAAAAACACCCACTTATTTTCAAAATCATAAATGTTATGTGTCACATATGTTACTCTTATGTACCTTTAAGGGTATTTCGGTGTGTACTATACATGTCTTTTATATCTGTACATTATGTTAGCCTATTTTTTTTTTCGACATTAACGTCAACTTTGACCTTTTCTTCTTCTTGATGATGTGTGATATTAGTAGCAAAGAAAAAAGTCAGGGTTTTGATCATGACGAGCAGACGCACTTGTTGAACGACAAAAATACACATCCAATGAAGTAAAATTTACCCAGAAATTCTCTAAAAGTTACTTTCACAAGTATGGCGAATAAGTCCTCCGATGTATTGTTAACTTGATAATGAAAATACTCTCTCCTACATAGTTCATCTATGCTATTAGTATACTATTTAATTTCAGATAATGATTTCGGTTTGATTTCAGATAATGAAAATGGTATATTATATAAATAGTAGATATGAATACAAAGCTACATACATACATACAAACATCAACATGGTGTATGTATAGGTATATTGTATTTCTAATAAGCATTTCTTCTACATGAAGTTTAAAAAGAATAGCAGATTCAAATAAAAATATCTAAAATTTTACGCATTTGAGGAAAAATTTTATTATATAAAGAGAAAAACAAAGCAACAAGTGTATAGCCTCAAGCTGTAGCCATGAAAGATATCTTTTCTTGCCGGTCTATATCCAAGTAATCAGATATAAAGCTAATTATATATATTGATATTGTATTAAACTGTCAATATATTTATACATATATTACAATAACATGCATATAAAAAACTCGTTTCAAAACGATCAGCAAAATAAGAACGAGGGAATTGTCTGTTAAGAAAAATAGCCAGAAACTTAAAATCAAATGATTTTCGAGTTTAGCGTATAAAATTGGTTTAAATTAAAAAAAAGCATAGGCGCATACGTAAAGTGTTTGCGAAAGTATAAACGATGGGATGCCTTTAACTGGAAACTCTAAATGAATTCAAGATTAGACTTTGTCATTCGAAAGTTTAAACAGTATTCAGAGTTCTATGGGACAATAGTCTGACCTGGGCGCCCGCAGAGGCTTACAAGTTGCGAGTAGTAAACGAATAGTAAACGATTCGTCCAATTCTCTCAACTGTTTATGCACCTTTACAATGTTACAATTTTTGCCGAATTCTTTTAACAAAGCTTCACACAATGACTGCTAGTTCCCCACGGTAATGGTTGCTGTTCCGATCATTTTATTACGCGCATTCACATTCTTTTTCTTACTAGTCAAATAATAGGTTTCTGCATTTCACCGAGGTTGCATAACAACTCCCGAATAGACAAATTAATGTTTTTATTTATTTAAGTTCAGATTGTAAGTCCAGAAAAGCATTATTGGAATTTGCGAATGCTATCACGCCTTCAACATTAGCGTCGCATTTAGCTACTTTGACTGATAATCTTCAGCGATAAGTATTCTTCATTGTTTGTAGATGATAATAGACGTAAACGCATCGTTGAAATTCGATATCTCTTTCGAGGACCCATATCTGCTGAAATATTTTTACGATATAACCGTAAAAACGAAACAATGTAACTATAAGCACACGCATATAAGATTACGTTGTATTAACGCACTGATTGAAAGATGAATATTTAATGATTATCCATTTGAATGCTTTCCCGAACCATCAAACACGAAACAAATTTTTGTGAACGAGCAGAAGCGTTTATGGATTTTAATAAATTAATTACTTTAACGTTTTTTCATATGGTCAAGTTTGAGATAAACAAACAAAACACTGTGGCGCTGGCAGCCCGGTTGGGCCATGGCCTAGCTTCTTGACACTCATTATAAACGCAAAACTGATGGAGATTTTGGAATTCTGTGCGCCCCAAAATTTGTGGACGGAAAATGACCAAGCTGTTATGAACGACGTCGAATTGATAAATTTAAATCTTCTTCAACACTCTTCCGAACGAATGCAATATTCTCTTCAGTACTTATTCCTGTTGTGCGTCTCACTGCCACTGGATCTTCCAACGAAAATGTTGGAAAAACTTTATATTCTGTGTATCACATATTAATTTTTGTATAAATTTCGAACATTTAGTTTTCGTATTTAATAAAAATATGTTCAAAAATAATTTTGTTTTGGTTGCACTAAATTTTTTTCATAGCATTGTCGTTATCTATAGGAAAATAAGCTATTTCAACTATAATTTGTATCAAAAAAAAAATACAACCCAGTAAGTGCAACAACCTCGGTTATTGCAGCTGCCCCAATTTCTATTAGTTGCGTAAATCGAGTTTGTACTGTAGTTAAAAATTATTTGTATTCTTTGTTTGACGTCTTCAAACGTGACGTTTATAATGCGACGCAAAATAATAATAAAACTGCGTCGTTCAAAATGTTTGAATGAGCCTTTAGCATTTTGAAGATTTCTTGCTTGTGGATTTTCCTTCAAGACAAAAATTTTCTTCACCGGAACTGCAACTATTTCTGGTTACAGCATTCGTTTCCTATCTTAACTTTGAGTGCATAGACCGACGTGTCCACCAGAATTTCGATCTTTACTTATTTTAGAGCAATATTACTATGCACATGTACTGTTTCATAAAATATTGGCTATCTGTTTGTATAGCTTTTAAAATCCTATAAAAATTGGGCCACACTTATGGCATTCCAAATTACAAAACAACTGAAGCCTTTGGACCATCTGCGATGTCGCCGATTTACGAGTATTAACTGGATTTTGGATCACTAGGACAATTCGACATCGAATTTGATCTTTTCCGATAAAGCCCATTTTTGGATGAATACGAGATTCACGAGAAAGCAATGTATCCCAGAAAAATCACTGTACGGTGCGAATTATGGGTTCGGGCATAATTCGCCTGTACTTTTTCGAAGATGAGACTGGAGAGTCAGTTTCAATGAATGGAAACCGTTATCGCAATATGTTTATCGGCTATTTCTTCCCAAAATTGAATGAATTGGGTATGGACGATCTCGACAGGAAGGTGCTACCGCCCACAGAAGTCATCAATCAATCAATTTATTGTGTACGAAATTTAAAGATTGTATTATTTCGGTAAGAGGAGAAGTTGATTGGACGCCAAGGTCACCGGGGACCTTTATACCTTTAGATTTCTTCCTGTAAGGTTATATGAAGAGTAAGTTCTATGCCAATACCCCAGCGACAATTAAGGATCTCAAACATAACATCCAAACTGAAATTTCGGCCATTGACCTACTATTCTTCAAAAAGTCATCGATAATTTTGACCTTCGGATGATCGCTTGCAACAAAAGTCTTCGTGCTCGCATGAACGATGTTGTAATCCATTCATGATTGCCACAGATCGAACCATATAAATCAGTAAAATTCTACAATGATTTCATAATAAATATGTCTTTAATTTAAAGAAAACTGTCACACTAGCTGTTAGCTCAGCCTTTATATTTACTTGCTGATAATATCGAATTGTCAGCTCCAGGTAAATATTATTCAGGACTTGAGATCAACGATGATGTTTTTGATGAATTACTTTAATTAAATGTGCCTGATAAGATTATGTATAAAATTTTCATTTATAAATCAAAATAGTGAATATTTTAAATTTTATTTGGTGTTTTAATTTAAAAATAATCTATCTTCATTTTTGAAATCATTTTTAACCAAAAAAAATGGTATTTTTGTCCATACTTTCAAAGCACTGTGCGTTGATAGTATCCGACATTTAAAAGGGAGACTAAATTATTAGAGTAATTGAACTTGCTGTTGCATTCAAGATAACTACTCATCTTACTAAAAGACGATTGGTGGACTATATCCATTGCGAACACTTCCTGGGACCTGTTTCTCAATACACCATCATCTACATCATATATCAATATAGTTCTTCTACATCAGATACATTTTTCTGTTTCACAAATTCGAGAGGAAGTGTCGAAAGTGATGTTAAATGTAGATTTGACTATTCTGTCAGTCAATAGTTGTCGTTTTAATTTAAAGAAAACAAATATCATCGGCCAAAACACTCAAACTGGCTGCTAAGGAAACAATTCTTTTCCATCCACCAGCAATATTTTGCTTCGTGATATTGCTGGTAAATTTCTCAAATAGCAAAGCCTTGGACTCGTAAATCTTCTATAGAACCAACATTTGTTGGTCTTTTAATGTATAAAAGAATACAACTCAATTATGAAATATGGATATATGAAACGAATGAAATAACTTACATTGTGTTTTTATTTTTTGATTTTGATATTTTTGATTACTCATACTCTTATTCACGTATTTTTGCATTATAATACGAGGGCGGGTCAATAAGTCCGTGACTTTTTGAATTTCTGACCTCTTTACTGAAACAGCAACACTGCTCCTGTCAACAGGCATCTGTCAGTTGACTCCTGTCAAAATTTAAACTTGCTGCGTCAGTTAGTTTGTGTTTGACAGCTATTTTTATCAGACTACTCACTAATTTGAGGAGAAAATGGAAAAAAGTGAATTTCGTGTGCTTATTAAGCATTATTTCTTGCGAAAAAAAACCATTACCGAGACCAAGGCTAAGCTTGATAAATACTATGGGGACTCTGCACCATCGATTTCAATGGTAAAAAAGTGGTTTACTGAATTTCGTTGTGGCCGTACAAGCACTGAAGATGCCGAACGTCCTGGACGCCCAGTTGAGGTCTCTACACCCGAAACAATCGAAAAAATTCACGATATGGTGTTGGCCGACCGAAGATTGAAAGTGCGAGAGATTGTGGAAGCCGTAGGGATCTCGCATGGCTCAGTGGTTTCAATTTTGAATGATCACTTGGGCATGAGAAAGCTTTCCGCAAGATGGGTGCCGCGTTTGCTCACAGTCGACCACAAACACATGTGCAGTTGCCATGGCAAAAATCCATGAATTGGGCTATGAATTGCTCCCTCATCCACCCTATTCTCCAGATTTGGCTCCGAGCGACTACTTCTTGTTCCCAAACCTGAAGAAATGGCTTGGTGGAAAAAGATTTGACTCCAATGATGAAGTCATCTCGCAAACAAAGGCCTATTTTGAGGACCTCGACAAATCATTTTTTTTGGAAGGGATAAAAAAATTGGAGAAGCGTTGGACAAAGTGTATAGAGCCCAATATCTGTGTTTTAATCCAAAAGTCACGGACTTATTGACCCGCCCTCGTACTATATCTTGTTGTACTACAAATTTTCTGTCAGTTGTAATACATCAATGTAGTAAAAAAATCACGAGAAACAGAATAGAATCACATATTCTTCCAGTATTTCTATTGTACTACATTGATGTATTATGTATTATGAGTAAACGGCTAAATTCTTCAAATTGATACATATGATGACCGAGGGACTCAGAGTGCATGGGGTAAAGAGGTATCTCAGTTTTCTCTTATTTACCAGTAATTAATCCCAAGCGCAGTTCGAATTTAAGCATGGATTTTTATTTTATTGAAATGTTTCCGTATGTGAACTCTCTATTTAAATAAAGTGGAAAACGTTTCACAAAAAATCTAGTTTCAACCTGAAATTTAAATTAACAAATTATCAATATATTTTCTACGGTTTACGAAAAATTAACATTAATGATTTATTCAGTCATCTTTTCTTTCCGTTTAAAGGAAATACTTTAAAAGCGTTTTAAATATTTGATTTCCTAACAATATTTGTTCCTTAGTAGAAGAGTCACGTAGTGCTCATTTATTTTTTATTTGAGAATCACTCCTTTTTTAACTTCCAACGTGTTCTACACTTCTCTGTACATACTCGTGCATCATGTGCATATGGTTTTTATATTATAAATATACTAGTACGTATACGAGTACATACGAATATGTATATGTCTACATGAACACCCTGGTTTGAAAATATTCAAATCGTACAAATTATGCAAATAAAGTCTTGAAATAAAATTGCATTAACTGAAAAAAGGAAAACTATAAATTTACCCATCCTTTAAACTTCTGAAATTTTTGCTAAAAAGAAAAACTTATTGATATTCCTTAGCATCCATCGGTAATCCTTATCCATTTAGACCCCAAATAACATTCTGTAATAGGATTTTACTAGTGATGCTTTGAAAAATAGGAAGATAAATAAAATAGGAAAAGGGAATACAATTTTAAATAATGCTCTCTATTCGACTAACTAACATAAATTTGTTAGGCTCTCTTAAGCGTTGGTAACGACATACGTTCTAATAAAAACATTGCTTTTATAATTGCTTAAACAAGAATTTCTATTTTGATGAGCTCTTACACTTAGCTGAGCATTTGCTAAAAACGATATTAAAAAAATGGCCCATTTTCAATCCAAAATATAGAAATAAATTCTATTCTAAACAATTTCCCTGTTATCTTCAATCAAACAAAATAAATTGATATCAAAACGTAAAAATTCAACAAAATGGATCTGAAACATAGAACTACAATAAATGCAAATTATCTGCACATGGCCTATGTTTCCCAAATTGAAGAAAATAAAAAAAGGGGATTAATGTCGATTCCACTTTTTTCTTCTTAAAATGTTTATTTAGGGCAATCTTCATTATTTCGATAAAAGAGAAATCGTAAAATAGCAAATGTTTTCTTTTTAGGGTTTCGTACGTCCGAATGAAAACCGGAACCCTTGTAGGATCTCTCCTGTTTCTTTCTGTCTGTCTGTCTGTTACATCCGATTTGCTCCGAATCTACTAGACCGATTAAGTTGCAATTTGGTACTTCTAAGGGTAGTTTTACACCTGGTTTTTTAGCGATACAAAAACAAAACGGGATCAATTTTCATGTTTTTTTTTTATTAAATGTTTATTTTGACAGCGGATTTATGAAAAAGTATAAAGAATGAGTATTTATAACTAGCCGATAGCCCTGGTAGCTAGCGCTGTATCATATAGATTAAGATGTAAATTTATTTATGTTTTAATAAACAATAATAATAATAAAGTATTTATAATAGTTTCTAAGCTTTCAATACTGAAAAAAAAAAGTTTTAACAAATAAACCTCTACAGGTTTTTTTTTACGCAATCAAGTCGACTTCTTATATTTTTTTTGTAATCTACCCAAGAAAACGAACAGATTAAAAACATGAAAATCGGTATAGTTTTGGATTTATAATCGCTAAAACACATTTGCCGTTTACATGTATGGGAGAACAATTTTTTTTCATCTAGAATGTTAAGTTTGTTCTTGGGATAAATTATTTTATTTAATACAAACAAATTTAGATCAGATTTAAAAAAAAACAACATAGTATGAAATTCAACGTACGGAACCCTCTCCACGCGAGGTCAACTCGCACTTGTCCGCTTGTTTTTTGTTATAGTTCTTTGTTTCTTGCTTTTGTTTTAAATTTTTAATTATTTATAAAAAAGATGTCAACTAAATTTTGAACTAGAATTGATTGCTCCCTGTATTAATAACGTAATCCTAAATTTGGTTGGTAATACGTAAATTTGTGTTTGAAAGTCAAATAAAACAGATCCGTTGGCTATAACCCTTGGAAATACTCAATAAAAGTTGTATTTTCTGTTTTACAAGTGTCATCAAATCACACGTTCAGCAACCCTTGGCATTGAAAAGAAAATATTTATTGTAAAAATGCAATTTTGCATTACAAATTGTAAAATTTGTAAAATGAGTGGAGCGTTAAATTCATAGGCAACAATTTGTTGGCGACTAAAGCAATCGACGGGACTAACTTAGTTTTCATTTGTCAAACCAATTTTTAGTACTGACTTTAAAAAATACACTTTATATGAGTATGTTTCTTGCCTTTTTGTAACCCTTAAAAAAGTTTTATTTTCAAATGAATGCGATCAAAGACGACTTTCCCAGTACTCTACTTTACCATGTTCAGAATAACATTTAATATTCTGTTAGCTACACCATACTTACGGAGGAGTATTTCCGCGTTGAATACAGCACCTCATATTATTTCAAAAAAATTAACATAACATGGTTTTAATATGTTCATACACCAAAAACCTATAATGTATTGCACTCAGTACTAAAAAAGATGTTAAATCTTAATGTACAAACCATTATAATGAAATAAATGAAATGAAAATGAAAAATGTAGGGGGTTTTCATCACTGTTTAACGAGTGATCAACATCGCCTGGATTTTATATTATTGTCGGGATAGATCACCCAGACTGAAAACACTTCAAAGATCTGACTCTGATCTCTGATGACTCGAAAGTAGAATTTTAAGTAGAATCTTGCCTACTTGCCGAACTTCTTACGAACAATAAGAGCATACCGAAAATGGGAAATTTCCTACCAACGCAGAAGAGTTTTTTAATTTCAAAATCTGAAGGGCAGAAGCACCACTCGAAAAAAGCTGGGTATTTTTATAGAAATTGAGGGTGCTTTGGACAAAGCAACATTTATCGACATACATATGTAATACAACGTGGAGGAATTGCACATTTTGTGTATAAGAGCACTACATCATTAGTTTATTTATCACTGAAGAGTTTACTTTCTCAACATTTATAGAAAATATTCGGTCAACGACTTTGGAATTGTTGTTAAAGACATAGCATGGAAAACCAAAAAGGTAACATCCATTAAACCATATCCGAAAAAGGACTAAGATACAAAAAAATGCTACAGCTCACAAACTATAAATTGAGAAAAAAATGGTTTATATGGGTGTAATCGTACCTAAAGAGTTCGGTAAAACAACAAAAGTTTTATTACGTATCCTACTGCGCCGCAAAAAGTACAATAAATCCTCCCAGGCGAAAAAATCATAATTAGATAAAACCTGCAATATTAACTATATTCTTACCACATAAAGTCAATTAACCATTTCATTCCTTGAAAAAATAACTTACTTTAAGCAAACTATTTTTTCAAAATGTAAATATTGTAGTTAAGGCCACTACCTTCATACGACCATTGTCACCAAATATCTTGCCACGGGCCCAATATATTGTATATCCGCGTTTTTATGACTTTGTGTACCTACTTATTTGTGTCTTAGAGTGAACCGTTGCCATGGCTTCATCTGGGTAAACTTCAAATCACAATACATATTAGGAAGGTTGAAATGAAATTTCTCAACTTTTTCTATCGTTTGCATGTAAAATCAGCTACTTTCTGTTCTTAAATCAGCCTATGAATCACAAAGTGTGTATGTACATATATATTTTAGCCCGCTGTTTGTTTTTTTTTTTTTTTTTGAAAAAATGTTATTATAAAATATAACACAATAAAACCGAACCATACCTAGATGATAGCGAAGTCCAGTAAAAACAACAGGCAAAATGAAAATAAAATAGCTTACTCGTAAATATAGATTGTACTTCCTGTACTATACTGCACTTACCATAACTTCATGATAATAATGTATTAACATTACTTCAAATTACTCTACACTTTCCCTATTGTTAGAAAAGTATCTTTATAATTATATAAAAATTAGTTGGTGTCGGTTCGTACGCCCACAACTCGGCTGAACATCATCTAATTTGCATGGGTATTTATTGTTGGATTTGTATTGAACCAGATAAATACTCGTACATTAAGGTGGCGAAAATTGGAAATTTTGAGCGGAAAATTATTACTACAACATTTTTTCACTTTTAAATCGACGAAAGTATTATTGTCTGTAAGCGACGGGATTTTTTACAAGAGAACAGAGTCGATCGTATGGAAACAGATCGTGTAGTAAGAGCTATCTATCGTACAAATGATGATCAAGATCAATGCAACCTTAATCAACATGAAGAGCGAAGAATACATACGCCACCTATTCAATATAAATCGAGCTGCATTTCGCTATGATTCCACACTCGCATGCAATAATATTTCGTGCGTTAATATTGGTTCATTGAATGTAGTTTGTCAGCTTAGCAATGCATTTAATTTCTCAACAGAAACGCCTGGGTTGGGCTGTGCCAGAGGAAAGGTCAGGTTACCAGTTTTATTACTGCGACGGAAGCCATTGCTATTTCCTTGGGAATTGAAATGATGAACTCAATTAGCGTTGTGCGATTTTTCATGCGATGAAACGTGAGATCATTGAACAACTGCAACAACTCCTACACGAACGCAATGCGTAGGTTAGAGTGTTAAAAACTGCATTGAAAGCGATGCCTTTTGATCATTACAAAATCATTATCAGCGCAGACAAAGACCATGTACCAGAATTCAGTGCTCCCACAATTGACGGAATTATAGTGGTGATTGTTGGCGGAAATATGGAGTCACTTAATATACCATATTACTTAAGCGACGTAATAACGAACAGTTTCAACGCGTTATGTGGACTCACCGCTCATACGACGCATTACCTATTATAGGTAATGTTTTGGGAAGGCGACGATAGCTATAACTTTCAAATGAATGGTAACCCCATTCATCGATTAGTTGCTGAATTTTCTAAAATGTCTTTATCACCAACTAACAATAAGATTATCTTTCAGGCTATGAAACAAATAACAAGTTCAGCAGCATAAGCTTCTATCCAATACTGCACATTTCAACAGTATTACGTCGACATGTGCTATGTACATGTATGTACATGGAATGACAGCCCCCAATTGCTCGATGAACGATGTATCCAATCGAGAACTGCAGCGCGATCGAGTTTTCGCCCGAAACGCTTTGACAAAATGCTGCCCAATCTGGACAAACTGAAACTGTGCAATGGAATCAGATTGACTGAAAAAATCATAAAACGCGTCATTCAAGCCCCCTTTAATAACTTGAACTTGCAAAGGTGAAGAAGTTCTCATTCTAAAAATTCCGATGATGACGACCGACTTGCCGTTCGAGTTTAAGCGCATTCAATTTCCCTTTCGACTCGCATTCGCCATGAACTTCATCAAATCGCAAGGCCAATCGTTGCAAGTTTGTGGCCTTAGTATCGAATTTCCCTGCTTTTCGCATGGATAATTGTACGTGACATGTTCGCGTGTCGGAAAGCCGTCTACATTGTTTGTTTACGCTCGAACAATAAATCCAGCAGCGTTGCAGTGACCTCAAATCCATTTTCCGACTAAATAAAAAAATTAAATTCAAATTAAATTCATTAATAATTTTATGCGAAACGAAGGTCACCGGGTCAACAAGGTTAAGTAAAAAAAAAAGATTTGATATGACTGAATATTGTCGATATTTACATATGTGCAAGAAACACAAAAGATGTTTCGATTTGTTAGAAAAGTATATTCTTACATGATGCTCGTAATAATATGTTTTTTAACTTATGCCAGATGTATTTTAGAGCAATAAGTTCAATCTAACTCGAAATTTAAATTAAATAGCGCAAAGCTCATTGTTCCTTGCTCAGCCTGTTTTATTAAAATAAAAAAAATACAAAATTAGAATATCATAAAACTGTTTAAATGTTTAATTTTTTCCAACTTCACATACAAACCATAAGAGGAACATCGGGTATAGATATTGATTTAAGGCGGGTGGATATTGATCAATGCCCACAACGCAATACTCCAGGAGCAATGCAACCCTTGAACATTTTTGCCGGAACTGATAAATGTAAGCAACGGACAACAATGGTAAGTGCTTTATCATTTAAATATCAGTGAGCATAAAAAATAAAAAAATAATAACATCATACAATTGACCTACACTTCAATATAATATGTAGTTTGAATTTGACATGACTTGATATATTACATCTTTATGTACTTATGTATTTCTGGTTTTTAGATAGAAAAAAATATACTCTTTCTAGTATTATCATCGTAACACCCTTGAGTATTACTATGTGTATATGTTTACGTAAATTCCATTTGAATTGTAGAAAAATACATTCAATGCGTTTTGGTAAAGATTTTAAGCACTTTCAGCAAAATTTTGACAAAACATTCACGCTGCCAAAATTAAAGGAAACAAGTGCTAGGTATAGGTATAGTTTTTGTATCATAAATTAGTGAACTACTTATTAGCCAGTATCATGATATCCAGTTATCTAAGTTTTCCCCATCTAAAGAGAATAGAAAGAATGGTTAAATTTCATGTATGCAACACTGCCTTGGGAACGCGCCCTTAGAAAAATATTAAGGTTTAGCCAGAAGTCTTGGCAAAAAGTGTGCTTAAGTTAGATATTTTCATCACATCTCTTATACTGCAGCCTTCGACGGCATGTGCAGCTAAGAAAACACGCAGCAGAGAATATATTTCTTTTGAAGATTGAAATACGGTTAGTACGAGTATACAGATTTGTTTGATCTGTATAAAACAAGCGGCCAAAATGCAATGGCAAGGAAAAATTAAAGTTTGTTTTCAACAGCCTATGGTGTTGCCTATCTATAACATCTATACTCTTTTTTATCACGAAAGCCCAATTTTTTCTCTTTAAAATACTTGATATTTTTTTTTAACAAAAAAATTAATTTAAAATTATTAAGAAAATAAAAACAAGAAAAAGGAAATTAAAGAAATAATAAATTGCGCTTTCATAACAAAAAAAAAAATACTTGAACAACTTAGTTCTATTCGTACTACATGTACGATACATGTATACGTCTTTACTCCAGCTCAATAAACTATTTCTTATTTTTTACTTCAAAAAGAACACCTTTTATTATAATAATAATAACGTGCAATCAAAAATCGGTTGCTGTTTGGCAAAGAAAAAGCCAGTTAAAAGAAACGATGCCAAAAATCAAAAAACCGTTATAAGTCGAAAAGTAAGCGAAAACAGGAAAATCACCTCTTAAGTTTTTTGACTTAAAATGACCTCAGGAACCCATGGTTTTCGTATGCGGCGGTGACTGTTGAACACCCAGTATATACGCCAACTTTGTCAAACCATACTCGCATATATGAGTACATATTGTCGTATACTCTAAAAACGGGGAGTGGATTCAAAATAAAACTACTCGTTGTTCATCATTCTAACAAATTGTTTCTCAGACAGATTTTTAGATAGTTTTAAAAGAGATGTGGGCTTTCAACTCCACAGAATCCTATGGAGTTCAAAGTTTTCAATGAATTCTGTTGGGTTTCGGAATACATCCCGCCAGCAAAATGACTCGCAGACATGCAATTGAATCAACCAATTTTGAATACACAATGTTATTTACACTTTATAATTTTTCTTGGTTGATGGAATTATAAGTTAATTTGTCCAAAAACTCAGGAAACAATTCCTTTTCTTTCATGTATTGTACATAAATTACATTTTGACATCACTCTATCGGCAGACAATAGCATCACTTCGAAAGCAAAATGCCTTTTAAAAAAGTGGATCATTCTCTCGCCGTGCGGAAAGTCATTCATTAAATTAATAATAAGAGACAAATTCAATTTATTCTATAAATATATATGTTCCCAAAGAGAAAAGTCTATATACTTTAACAAATCCATTTCTAATTATTTAAACTAAAAACAAATTTAGTTTCTTAAATTTGGTTTTGTTTTCGATTTTTACAATAGTGTGAAGCCCTTAAAGGACTCGGCTTTAGACGAGGTTCATACAAATGCATCTGCAGAAGGGGATTTTATTTTCCAGATACACTTTCTATTCAAAAATTCTTCAATGGCAGTGTTTTGGAAGAAGAATATGAAAAGCTTATGCTGGTAAGTAAAGTCAAAATTATTTCTCAAAACAAGCAAATATTTGCATTACAAGACTTTTAACATGTCAATATATTGTATTACTCCAATTATCAAAAATAAAATAGTGTATATTCATTATTTGGATTTTTACGCATTAAGATGTGTTGAAAACAATTTTAAATAATAAAATGACACAAGGTAAAAAACTAAGATTTTATTTGTTGTTCTGTGTTTTTTTTAGGGAAAAAACTCAACATATAACATAGTTCAAGAATATGAATGCCTACCATGTGCTGAAGGATGTGATTCATGCGAAGATAATTCACCATGCATCGCTGCTCTTAATTGGCCAATGCGAACAAGTATCCTAGTGCTGGCATGTACTATTATTGGATTATTACCACCAGCTGCGTGGTTCACATTTCGTTATCAGCAAGTTAAGGTACGAGTACATACATATGCCTCCATTACATTAAAATCTGTATCTTATAAAGTCTGTTCAATTGAATTGCAAGTTGTTGTTGTTACTTCGAATTAAGTTTGTTGTCTCTTAAGTAACTTATTTTACATGATTTGTTCTCTCTTCCCATCAATGTTGTATTTTACTAATGAAATTTAAGTCAATAGCTAAGAATGAGATGTTCATTTATATTATGTGTATTATAGTGTTAAAATAAATATGTTTTTATTTGTTTAATGGTGCCGAAACGGGTGTGACCCATGAGAACTTCCAAGAACTTCCTGATAAAGAGAATTTGTGGTATTCTCCGCTTTTTTTTTTTGATATTTCTTATTCTGTTAAAACTGAGATCAAGTTGATTCAAAAATGGTCAAAAAACAAGTTAACTCTGATCGGTTTAGCTTGAAAAGTTTAGGAACATTACCCCTTGTTTGCGTCCAGTAAGATTGTTTTTAGTCTTCTTTTGATGAAAGTAGTGTATGGGGGATTGTGAGATTTGTAATTGGTTTTGCCAAAGGTGATTTTAGTTTTTAAAATAAAAGACGTTAGATAGTTAGCTTGACGTTTCAGTAATGAATCCCATTTTATGAAGCTTGCACTTCTTATTCTATTTAAAAAAAAGAGAATTAAATACAGTTAAAAAGTTGAGATTCGTTATTTTCACGAAACTGTTCGTTGTACCGCACTTCCAAATTTAAATTGGAACTATTTTAGTACCACAAACATCTTGACAAGGTCCTCTATTTTTAAGAAAATATTGATTGCAAAAAAGGAGTGGTCGCAATTCTGCATGAATACCCACCATCTGACTGATCGGAGGCTATAAGCTTGAGGCATACGGACACACACACATATATATAGTACACATTCATTTTGTTAAAACCTATCTAAAAACAAAAAGAACGGCAAAACTAAAAGATATAATCTACAATTTTCGTGGTGAATGCCAGAACTTCCCTTCTTCTTCTTCTTCTTATCCTTTTATTAACCCTTTCCTCGTTATACGAACTTATGCGTAACGAGTTTCCCATTTTTACTGCATCGCTGCTGCTCCGCTTATGGGGTTGGCTAATGTCGCAGACCGCAGAACGCGTCTACATAATGCTCGGTCCTGGATCGCTTCAGTGGTTAACCCCAGACGTTGTTGCGCATTTGCCATCTGAGAAATCCAGGAATTCTTTTTCCGACCTCGTTTTCTTACAGTTGGAGTGACCGTAGTTGATAGTGCCTTTTTAACCGGATTTTCCGCAGATCTTCTTTGAACGTGGCAATACCAACTTATTCTATTCGCCTCAAGCTGTTCGGTTACCGAATTCTTTATATGTAGACTTCCTCTTATACGCGTAGATCTAATGCAATCGCGTTTAGTGACTCCACTAGACATCCTTAACATTTTCATTTCCGCTGCCGTCATTTTGTTTTTAAACGCTTCGTACATTGTCCAGCACTGTGAACCGTATATAAGAGCTGGTCTAACAACCGTGGTGTAGAGTTTCCCCTTTAATTTAAGTGGAAATTTTCGGTCGCAAAAGATTCCCGAATTTTCCCGCCATTTCATCCATCCCACACTCACTCTGTGGTTTACGTCGTCGTCACATTTTGCTTCCATGTTAACGATTGATCCTAAGTACTTAAAGATAGTGCTTTTCGGAAGAACTATTCCGTCTAACATTATATCCGGAACAGGTCGCAACGGATGCGCAAATGGGCACGTCAAATGCTCCGTCTTTGAACGACTTATTTTAAACCCGTTTCTCTCTAGCACATTTCTCCATGAATCTAAAGCGTTCTGTAAATCTTCGACTTACTTATCGCTAAGTATAACTGCGTCGTCGGCGAAGAGAATTGGCGTTACATTTGCTTCGCGCATGCAGTCTTTTAAAAGATAGTCGAATACTACGTTAAAGAGGAAAGGGCTAAGTACGCTTCCTTGATGCACTCCGACATTAACTGGAAATTCTCTCGTTAGTCCAGCAGAGCTTTTAACCGCAGTTTTCACGTTTCCGTACATGTCTTGTATTATTCTAACATACGTTTCCGGTACGTTTTGAGACCTCAGCGCGGCCCATGTGAGATCCCTAGGCACTCGATCGAATGCTTTCTCGAGGTCGATAAATACCATGTGTAAATCCTTAGACGAATCTCGGTGCTTTTCCATTATTATTCGTAGGCTTTGGATAGCGTCCACCGTCGATCTTCCTTCAACAAATCCACACTGGCTATTATCGAGCTTTATTATTTGCCGAAGACGTTCGTTTAAGACTCTTTCGACGATTTTCATTTTGTGTGACATAAGCTTGATTGAACGGTAGTTGTTGCATTCTCGAGTGTCGCCTTTTCCTTTGTATAATGGAACCAAGAAGCTACTTCTCCATTGATTCGGCATAGGTTGTCCACATTTTAATTTATTTAAAAGTTTCGATAGCCAAACGCTGCCGATCCCCTCCAACTTCGACCAAAACTCTGATGGAATGCTGTCTGGTCCCGCCGCTTTCCCCCGCTTCATTTTTCCAATTGCTATACTTATTTCTTCGATTGAAAAGTCCGAAACTTCCTCCTCGAATAGACCAGCTGTCGGCACGATATCACGTGGAAACTGTTTGTTAAGCAACTCCTTGCAGTATTCAAGCCACCGGTCACAAATTTCCTTTTCATTTGTTAATAGGCGACCGTCTGCGTTTTTGATGTATTTCGGCGAGGTTATTTCCATTGAATTTTTTCTCCTCTGTGCAGCGAGCTTAAAAATATTTGGCATTTTAGTACTGTACGACGTTTGAACTTCTTGGATAGCTTGTCTTCTATCCGCCGATCGTGAGGATATTTGTTCCAACTCCTGGTACAGGTTTTCCGCTTCTGCCGCTCGAGTTCGAACCAGGACTTTCTTTGCGATCTTTTTAAGACGCTCGTATTCGAGAGCCAGTCGAGCTTTTTCAATATCGTCGCTCCGATCGCATTTTGTCTACGCTTGAAATGCACTCTTCTTGTCGGCCACAGCTCGTTTGGTTTCGTCATTCCACCACCATGTTTCTTTGCCGACGTAATGGTATTTCGATATAGTCCCCAGATGGGACTTTGCGAGTGTTATGCATTCCTCGTGCATGCTGTTCCACATTTCTTTCGGGCTAAGTGAGTCTGCTATACCATTTATATTTTGAAGTACTTCTTTAGCCAGTGCGATAAATCTTGCGCTTCGTTCCTTCGATAGATTATACCACCGGATTTTTGGCTTTCCAAACGATGCCCGTGTTTTCGGTGGTTCCGCTGTTAAAAATTCTGTAATGAGCAGACGGTGTTGGCTTACTAGCGATTCTCCAAGTATTACTTCACAGTCCTTAACACGGTTTCTCATCGACATTTTCCAGAGGTGATAATCTATTTGCGTTTCGTGGCCTCCGCTGCTATGGGTGATGAGATGTCGTTGATGTTTGATAAACATTGTATTTAAGACGGTTAAGCCGTACGCCCTACACGCTACAAGGATGTCTTCGCCAGCTGAATTTCTGGTTCCAAAGCCTTTACCGCCGTGGCAGTCCTCATAATCAACATTTGTTTCTCCGACGTGGCCATTTAAATCTCCGCCTACGAAGAGCATCTCATCGATAGGTATATTTCTAAGCAAATTACCGAACTCTGACCAAAATTTATCTTTTTCCGATTGGTCGCATCCATTTTGTGGAGCGTACGCGCTAACAATGTTCCACGTTTCATTGTGTATGACGAGTTTAACACTCATCAAGCGGTCGCTTATTTTCAAGATACCAACGATGTTGTTTAGAAGATCCGCTGCAACAACGATTCCAACACCGTTTCGTCCATTGACTGTTCCATGGTAGAACATCTTAAATGCCTTAGTTTTTAAATCTAGAAAACGCGCTTTATTTCCTGTATTACACCACTTCGTTTCCTGTACGCACAGGATTTGTAGAGTTCTGCGACGCATAATCGCTTCCAGTTCTAAACTTTTTGAGGTCATCGATCCGACGTTCCAACTTGCAAACCGAAGTTTAGGAAAATATTTTGGAAACTTCATTTTGCCCGCCCCCGGAATCCGTTGGGCTCTAACACAAGCACTTCTGCTTGCTCTGGGATCACCCGAGTGCGTTGCAACCGTGGTGCCCAGCGGGGTAGTGCTATTAATTGCGATCATTTCCATGAAGTTTAAAGTTTGAGTGGTTTGACACTTGTATGCTCATTTCAAATTGATTGACTGTTCTTTTACCCCACCGGTAGTCTCCAGACGTGGGAACCAACTGATTGCATACAAACTTGTGGGAAAGTTTTAAGGTGTTAAAGTGTCACAGGCTCATTTTTGGTGTCATAGTTGCCTGTATATGATTGGTGTCCCATTTAGTCGCCTCTTACGACAAGCTGGGACGCACTGCGGCACTATTCTTTATCCGATGCCGCACGGATCAATGCAATGCAAGAACTTCCCTATTAGGAAGACAATAAAATAACAAGGGTACGGGTTTATTATTTGCGCAAATTGCTATATTAATATGACAAGGTTGTCCCCTTTATATAACTTAATAATAAGAAAGTATGCAAGAATAAAAACCTATTTTCTATCCGACACTATTATTCATAGAAATAAGGAACTCGTAAACGTATAAAGGCAACACAATATCGATTTAATATGCATCATAAAGAAAAAACAAAGCAAAACTGAGGCTGCTTATTGTTAAATGCCATAAGACAAGTTGGATGTGGAATAATTTTTAATTTTGAAGAAAAATCTAATAAAAGTGCAAAAATTATCCAGTGTTTTGAAAAGTATAAATAGCAACCGTGTAGTTAGGCAACTAATCAGTAAATGAAAACGAAAGGTTTTTTAGATATAAAATTATTATGATGAAAGTATGTACCTATATGATCAAAAGCATTCTGAACTGTCTTCTCCCCCAATTAAAAGAACGTAAAGTGTGTAATGGGTTATCAATAGTGGATTCGACCATATCTGAGGCCTGTTTGTCCTTCATTATTTTCATCTTTTTTCCATAACCAAGCAGTTACCCGGCGCAACCCGTTTGGGGATGTGGGCGCTGCCGTTGGTCTATTAAGAGCTGTTTCGCCACGATCACTGCTTTAAGACTCTGCCTAATTTTTGGAAATCCTTGCCGACCTAAGCTCCAAATATGTCGGAGTACCCCGTATAAGGTCTCGTTTGTTTTGTTCTGGGATTTCACTTCACGGATGATTCCTTCTGGTGAATTCATGCCCTATCCCATTTATATTCCCGTTATTTTTGTTTGCTGGTCAGTACTCCCGCTTACAAGTTTAGGAAGTCGAGTCCAGACGGACATCGACCAGTTACCTGGCGGAGGTAAAATAAGTACAATTGATGTGTAGAAACAATTGCAACACTGTTGACACCTCTCAGCGTCTAGGTAATTTCTACAGTACCCAAACAGGTAGTCCATTTCACTTGCGTGCGCCACAGGAGTCGCAATATTTCGGATTCGAAGATGATGAAATATATTGGTTGTTGTACTAGAAGTAATAAAAAAAATATATTACATCGTCTGAAATCGAAAGGCTATTAATGTTTGATAGACAACAAACGATCTAGAGAGAAGTAGGCATACCAACAGAAATATCCACATTAGAAAATCCTTAGTGGAAAAAATTGCATGCTAAGCGAATCAGCGTTTAAGTGATAATCGCTCTTGCATCCCGTAAAAATTCATAGGTTCCGTCTCTTGTGTAGAAAAACCCAATATATGTATGTGTATGATTACAAATATATACACTATATATAATATATATTACACTTACTAAACTATGTAACACACGAGCAGGTCAGTCTAAGTCCAAGTAGTTTAAGATTTGGTTTAAAGTATTTCTAAGCAAGTATGTTTTTACACCAAACAAATAACATAATTTTCTTTAATTTTAACACTTACTCGTAGGCAGGTAAATTAAATAAATAAACTAATTAAATTACGTCGAAGACAAGGAATACGTTTTAAGTTTATCTTAGAGCATCCCAAAAGCCCAACAACTTATACCAAGATTAGTTAAGTAAGTTAGCTAATTTTCAAAGCTTTTTTGCATACCTTTGAGTGTTACTTTGAAAATAAAAATGATTTAAAATGAAATGAAAAGTGAAACTAAACTGGTCTGGACTGTTGCCTTAACAATAATATTTATTAATTTTCAAATCAACAAATTAAAGTTATATATACTTACGCATAGGCACATTGTTTTAACGGAACTTCTTTGAACTTTGCAGGTAGTTCGCGCAGCCAGTCCTGCTCTTTTACGAGTCATCGCGATAGGTGCATTTTTTATATACTGCACGGTAAGTTTATTATTATTATTTTTGATAAAATTATTATTATAATGATCAAATATAGTTATTTGTTATTTTTCAAACACATTCCCCTAAAATTTAAAATAAATAATTTAATATGTGAACAACTACAAGGAAATATATATGATAATGATATATATGAGAAACATCAAATAGCATCCTTGCAAATGGTTTCAATTGTTCTCCACTAAGTCATTAGGCAATGAGCCAATGTACCCATGCTTTTTTACACTTTTCAAAAATATTATACTAAAATTGTAATAGCTTAGTAAAACAGAATTTTGTTAATAAAGCGAAAAATATTACCAATGGCGATTTCTAGGCTTTTGAGTGTAACGCGATGTGCGTCAAATTTTTTTCAATAAATTGTGATATTACTGCCAGTATAATCCCAACAGGCGATGGCGATGGCGCGATAGTTAGCTCATTGTACTATTACGCAGACAGTCTGGGTTCGATTCCTGGCTGGGTCACCAACAATTTTTCAAATCGCCATCACCCTTTCGGCGGGCAATGGCAAACTCCCAAAAGTAAAATTGCCTACGAAAAGCTTCTAATGAGTGCCGTTCGGACTCGGCGATAAACCGTAGGCCCCGCTCAGATGTGACTAAAATTACAACATGAGCGACACAAATGAGTGTCAAGAAGCTAAGCCATGGCCAAACCGGGCTACCAGCGCCACAGTGTTTTTTTTTTTTTTTTTTTTTTTATAATCCCAACAAACAACGGACAAGATGTGTTTGTTTCTAGAGCTGCTGTTCATAGCTGTATAACTTTGTTAAGGAATATAATATGTATATATAAACAAATATAAGAAAATTGCTTAGATGATCGGTCATTTTCGGGTTGAGTTTCGCAGTCTCTTTGTACGTTGTTTACTATTTTACTATGGTATTTAAGATTGGGAACACAAAACTTTCCATACACAATATAAGAGCACATACATATATAAATGTATGTATATAAACAGATGATATTGTTCTATTCCTAGAATTTATTCACTTTCTTTTAGGAGGTATATTGTCCTGTTTTGATACCTACACAAAATGAACCAATGATCATTGATAATGATCTTGCCTCGGTCCCAAGTGACAAGGGAATCGTTGGGATTTAGATGAGCCACTAATTTTGATGACCAAATTTCATAGAAATTCATATGGCTGCCTGTGTCCGCCGTTAACGTTCCTTAGTCATTGGCGAATTCAAATTAAATAATCGATTATAGTCGATTATAAATATATCTCGAGATATTTCGATGCTTTGCATAAAATCTTTAGAATGCATTCGTTTTTTTACTTCTCTCTTACTTGCTTACTCTTCAAATTTAAAAATGCCGTATGCTCATGGACGCATTGTGGGGTGTGTGGATGCGTATGCGTGGCCAAAACATATGTACCAATACAGTAGAACCTCGATTAAGCAAAACGCTGGTTAATCGAGTTAGAACAAATTCGGATAATTGAGGTACCGGGTAATCGATTGGCGGATAATCGAGGTTCTACTGTACCAAACTGGCTGGCATGATGTAAATCTTATATGTTTGTGTTGCGTTATTTTTCTCTTATGGCTGTACTGACGTAGTGCGCCATACAGTCTGCAATGTTTCTTCTCTTATTTAATTTCATAACCCACTTTTCATACTCGGGGCACAATTCTATTCCCTTTCTGTGGTCAATCGCATTTCGTAAGTGTATCTTGAATAGATGCATATTTCGAATGAAAACTAGTCGCATACCTCGAATTGATCATACGAGAACACAGTGAGTGAGAGCTATTCGAGAACTTCTCGATATTTTTACTTGTTGCGAAATAATACGAGGGCGGGTCAATAAGTCCGTGACTTTTGGATTAAAACACAGATTTTTTGATAAAAAAATAATTTTATTTTTCAACGTAGTCTCCCTTGAGCTCTATACACTTTATCCAACGCTTCTCCAATTTTTTTATCCCTTCCAAAAAAAATGATTTGTCGAGGTCCTCAAAATAGGCCTTTGTTTGCGAGATGACTTCATCATTGGAGTCAAGTCTTTTTCCACCAAGCCATTTCTTCAGGTTTGGGAACAAGAAGTAGTCGCTCGGAGCCAAATCTGGAGAATAGGGTGGATGAGGGAGCAATTCATAGCCCAATTCATGGATTTTTGCCATGGCAACTGCACATGTGTTTGTGGTCGACTGTGAGCAAACGCGGCATCCATCTTGCGGAAAGCTTTCTCATGCCCAAGTGATCATTCAAAATTGAAACCACTGAGCCATGCGAGATCCCTACGGCTTCCACAATCTCTCGCACTTTCAATCTTCGGTCGGCCAACACCATATCGTGAATTTTTTCGATTGTTTCGGGTGTAGAGACCTCAACTGGGCGTCCAGGACGTTCGGCATCTTCAGTGCTTGTACGGCCACAACGAAATTCAGTAAACCACTTCTTTACCATTGAAATCGATGGTGCAGAGTCCCCATAGTATTTATCAAGCTTAGCCTCGGTCTCGGTAATGGTTTTTTTTCGCAAGAAATAATGCTTAATAAGCACACGAAATTCACTTTTTTCCATTTTCTCCTCAAATTAGTGAGTAGTCTGATAAAAATAGCTGTCAAACACAAACTAACTGACGCAGCAAGTTTAAATTTTGACAGGAGTCAACTGACAGATGCCTGTTGACAGGAGCAGTGTTGCTGTTTCAGTAAAGAGGTCAGAAATTCAAAAAGTCACGGACTTATTGACCCACCCTCGTATAACGAGAAGACGACTTCTATGGACAAAGCTGTTGATTTTATATGTATTTGGTTGCAATGCTTTTGATTTTATTTACATACCATACGTAAGTATATTTATTTTCTTTCACAGTGGTTTTATTAGTTTCATTTTTGGAGTTATAAAATTAAAAATGCTGTATTAAGTTCTTCTTCTTCTTATCCTTTTATTAACCCTTTCCTCGTTATACGAACTTATGCGTAACGAGTTTCCCATTTTTACTGCATCGCTGCTGCTCCGCTTATGGGGTTGGCTAAAAAATGCTGTATTAAGTTTTCTGTTAAAATTTTCTTTTGTGGAAAACATCTTTTGGGTTGAAAGATAACGGGAGGAATTCACAAAAATGATTGCAGGAAGAGCTTATGAGTCTCGTTAGAAGCCAGAACATAACCACAGCTCATTCGAAAACTGTTAGTTTCATAAGAACAGTGGCTATAGAAGAAAGATTGTCGGGCTCTTTGGCTAATATACAAACAATATTTCTAACTACCATATCAACCATAGATGCCACGAATAGTGATTTAGCCGAAAACCGAATATTCGGCGACGCTCTAGGCCAAGTGTACGGGAAAGAGTATATACGAGCATGTACGTGCTACGTTACAAGTTGCAACCTGTCTCATTGCTGTGTATGCATGCCGACAATTCGGCAGCCGTTCGTTTCATTTGCGAGTGGATCCCATCGCGAGAAGCATTGTTTGCTCATTATACATTGATTGCATCACATTGTATTATCAAAGTGGTAAGTTGACACTTCCAAGCTAGGAGAAGAAGTAATTTTTTGCTACCAACAAATGCTGAAAAAGAATATCGAATCGCAGCCGAATATTCGTGGCATCTCTAATATCAACCGCAATTTGAAAATCCCCTGGCAGCCCGGTATGGGCCATGGCCTAGCTTCTTGACACTCATTTGTGTTAATTATGTTGTCATTTTTTTCACATCACTCCTTAGAAGCTTTTTCATAGGCAACCATTTTTGCGCAACTAGCAAAACGCTCAACTTCGTATCCTCCACACGCGAAATCCATTTGACACCTGCACAAACAAGCTGCATTCCCATGGGAGGAAGCTAGATGCAGAGTAATCATTGTTAATGCATAAATATACCTGTGGAATAATCGGAATATACTATTGTCAGACGTAAACTTATTTTAAATATATAAATATATAGTTTTTTGCTCCAACGATCGAGCAAGTTGCTGCGTTCCTAAAAAGTCTGCAAAATTCGTTTTTCAAAATAAAATGTTATATTGATACTAGCTACATCGTACAGTGTTTTAATATAATAGCTTAGATGACCTTTACCCAGTGAATACCGGATTTAATTAAAGTTTTAACGATTCAAGTCTAAATATCTGAAGGAAATTATACAATTTAAGTTAAGTTAAATTTCATTGATCAAAAATGTATAGTTATTATATGGTATACATATACAACGGTCAACCAAGTTGAGTAACATTAAAACTATATAGGCTAATCTAATGAACACAATATAACATGAGGACGACCTTCAGAGTTTTATGTTCGATTTCCGATTTTTTTTTTATATATGACTAAGAACTTAAGGACATTTAATTTCAGTAAATTCTAACTACAACCCACAGGTCTCTCCTCCTTGCTCGATTTTTCTACTCCCAAGTTTACCAAGTCTAGATAAAGTTTAGGTTACATTTTAACAAAAATTGTTAACACCAAATAACCTTCGTATTTTACTTACAAACTTACAAAATACACACGCAATGTTTTGTATATCTGTAATTATGTAATTTTTAGAAAACATACGATTTTTGTATGGATATCAAAGCTACGCATCGCCTTTAAAGCTTACTCGGTGTCATAAGTGGCCTTGATATCTGTGAGGTTTTTACAGACTTATAAAGAAATACAATTTTCATAATATTTGTATATAAAAATAACAGCTGCTCTTTTATTCAATTAAAGAAAAGCTAAAAATTAATAACAATAAAAGAAGGAGAAATAAAAAAAGTGCAAAACTGGACCGCGGTATTCGGTTAAGTGTTAAAAATGTACTTTAAATGTTTAATGAATTTCATATTTATTTACTATAGCTTTAATTATATACCTTTGTATCTTCTGAATTATTTATATTTTTTGCTTAACAGACTATCGTAATGTATCCAAATCCATCTCTATACACCTGCACAGCGAGGATATGGTTAAGAGAAATCGGGTTTTCCTTAACTTATGGTGCCTTAATGCTTAAAACATGGCGGTAAGTAGACAAGTGAGCAAGTTTCCGAGAGCATAATAATAAAAAAAATTTATTAACCGGAAACAGGACAATGCTGTTTTATCTTTACATTTTATTTGATAAGATTTTTTTTATGCCTGTGGGTGTATTTTATTTTACACTAGATGTAACGGTTTTCTATTCATTGAAACATACTCCACTGCATAAACATACATATATCATATGTATGAAGTAATTATTAGTTTTAAGCTTTATTATCAATATGTAAGCAGGTACGAGTATATTGAATAACAAACTGATGAACAAGTTACTGGAACTAAATACTAGCTGTTCACAGAACTAGACATTCGTATGTTTTAACGAACATATAGATATTGTTCTGGTAAAAGCAAAGTACGCCTTTGCAGTACACAGAAACTGTCCCTTATCAGACCATGTAACAGATCATTAGGATGTCCCACGGGGTTCAACGTCGGATCAAGTTGATCAGTTTAACGTCAGAGAAAGTTAAGCAATTATTTAGAATGCTTGCCTTCGCTTGTAAAGAACACTATATTCGCAGTAAATGAAATTCTCTTCAAAAGAGATCTTGTATAAAGCGGCATATACGAGAACATTGGTCAAATTCTCATCAAGCATGTGGGAGTGTATTAATGAAAATGAGACACACATACGTTGTGTGTTTGCTTGAAGCAAAATCAAAATGTTTGGATTTTTCGTCAATCAGGTAGCCATGCTTGATATAGGGTATGTGCGTCCTCATGCATTTGCTCATTTTCGCCTATACACCGACGAGACAACATCGCTGGCAGGCAGCCAAAGTATTTTTTAAAAGGTTTAATACTCGTATATTCGAAGATGGAGGAAAATTGTAAATTTGTATTTTGGAATTTTTAGAAGTTTATCGTTCTCTACTTGAGTTGTGGAACGTAAAATCATAACAATCTAAAAATCTGTATAATTTTGGGTGTTATAATTTGAAGAAGTAAATCATATGCCTGCCTCCTCGTCCATGTGGAGGAAATTTACAAAATCAATCGGTGAACATAATTTTAGCTCATTCAGGAGATTTTTGTGGGAAAAATATTTTTTTTTTTCAGCCATTCTTTCATTCATCCGTTTCTTCCGAATCCAACCAGTTATATAAGTATATATATTTTTAACCCACCCCCTTCAAAACAACAAAACGACTTGTATAGCTTTCTAGAGGTCATTTTCAATTGTTTATAAGTATTCTTTCTTGAAGTTTTTTTGAAAAAAAGGTGTGTGCCAATCACCAAAGAACAATTTCTGAACTCAAGGTCGCGCTATTCATGAAGTTGGAACGTCACTATGCCAAAAAAGTAATCGAAAATTTCTTCAACAGGCCCAACGTATATTATTAGTCAATAGGCGGCAGTTTATCTAATATTGTGTTCCATATACAACCTCTATATCTACACACTTCGTTAAAATAAAAACATCAGAACTGTGTTTTTTTTTAAATTTTTAAAAAAATGTCAAACACTACTGTGTGCTGCAGAATATGCAAGATGCATTAAAACGAAATTTACAATCTGCAGCAAATCATTTTAGCTAATGAAGTATGCAGACCATATTTCCACAGGAAAAACGGATGAACTGGATAAGGCTTAAAGCAAGCGAGAATAAAACCAAGAATTTATTATAAACGAGTAAAGAAACCCACCGCACAGGATAAATATCACGGCTTAAAATACTAATTTGGATATAGTTAGCTTCCTCTAAGTGATCATCAATATAAGTATTAAAACTCTAATTTAAAGTTTAACCTGTAGTTGATACCAGTACATTGTGCGGATAACTATAAAAAGTGTAGGTGGGATGCAATAACAATAACATCTTTTTAAATTAAATTTACTTTGTAGATAAATATGTATATTCCTATTCCAATTTAATGGAAACCATTTCTGAAGATTTAAATTAAATTTACTTTGTAGATAAATATATTCCTATTCCAATTTAATGTAAACCGTTTCTGTAGACTTTTTAGTTTTTACAAAGTATTATTTACTTTCTTTTTTGCTATGGTTGAGATATTAATTTTAGTAACAAATTATAAAGATTCTATTATTTTAGTTAATATGTATTTATCTATTACTCTGATGTAACCGGTCCGAAATTCTCTTATCGTACTTTACTCTCTTTGACTTTTTACCCAGGATGCAATTTTTTTTATTTATTATTTTCTTCAAAACTAAAAGCCAATATACAATTTACTTAAGAAAAATCATTGTGATCAATCCGTAACTTCGAAGTTAATGTGGAATGACACCACCGATTCAATTAGCAATATAAGTATAAATTTGATGGAGAGAGACATCGGTTTTTATAACATTATTGTTCTTGGACTTCATAAAAAATATCCGTATAAAAATTCAAGGAAATCAAAAGAGGAATTGAGAAAAAATAAATTAATTTAATAACTAGAAAAATTTATTTTACAGTTAATTAATAAAATGACATTTTAAACATTGACTTGCGCTGATGATTAGAATAGTTGATGATATTTAAGTACCGATTTAAGGACTTGATAATTTATAATAAATAATCAATTTTTTACCTTTTTTAAGAATAAATTGAAATTTATAGCTGTCCGAACAGAAAACTGTAACTTATTGATCATTAAACAGGCTATAACGGTGTAGAAGTAAGTAAAATGGGTTTTGTACGCGGTTGGAATATTGACAATATGCATGGTGTTTATACGAAGATCATGAAACTGTAAAGTTCTACTAGGAATATTATCGCTTCGTTTAAAATATTCTTTTCGTACTTTGGAAATGTAAGGGTGTCTTTTGGTAAAATATGCATGTCTCTAAATAACGGCCAGCTCTGAGTCCAACGATTTTTTACAAATAATTATAATTAAGTGTTTCTGAGTTATTAACAATGGTCTGAAAGAGTAATTATAACAACCACCCCAACATTGCATATGCATGTGTACACCAAAACCTAAATACGCCAGTAACTAACAGAACTTAGCCTATATTATGTACTCGTAATTTTTTTATTTAAATAAATCATTTCTTATCAGTGTATGAATAACATCTTTTTCAGAATATCAGTTATATTTCGGGTTCGATCAGCGAAAGCAGTTAAAATAACCGATGCGGCCTTGCTAAAGCGATTAGGAGTTATATGTGCAGTCATTGGAACATGCTTATTAGTGCGTACATTGGTTTCACCGCCCGAAGTAGTTGTTGGTAAAACAGCTGATGATTTGAAAGCATTTTTGTGCAAAACGGATTGGTGGGATTACACTTTCACATCCAGTAAGTAACGGCAATTCTTCAAGTCAAGTTTTGATTTATTTATTTTTGGAGCGCAAAGGTAGGCCGTGTCTTAAAGAGTTGATTTCAAATCATGTTTTTATTTGGTCGAAAACCGTTCGAACAACGTAATTAGAAATAAATATTGAATTACAACGTGAAACTCGATAACTTTAAAGAGCACTAATCTCCAAATTTTTTTATATAAATAACAATTTTCATGCTTCCACCTTTTTTTGTTCAAAAAAGATATTCAATTTAAAATTTTAGTACCTATTTAGAAAAACGGAAAAAGAATTATTGTGATCCGGTAGGAATTCAAATTGAACTTTTTCATAAATTTTAAGATAATCTTTATTTCTGAGTGCTAAAAAAATAATCTGGTGAAACAAAGACTGTATATGTTTCCATGCGTGTAGAAACACATGTCGTACGAACAAATATATTAACAAATGGCCGGTTTTTTAAAATTTAATGTAAAGTTAACAAAAAGCGTAACAGCATCTTGCACTCATAAAATTAATAAATCTTCACTCTCTGGGAGTATTGTACTTAAAATGTAGGCTCTAAGTAATTAGACTATTTTAAAATTAACACATACATGTGTATTCAATCAAAGGATTTACCTTTACATCATCAAATTAATATTACTTAATTATTTCGAAAAACCATTACGGAAACGTATTTTTTTTACGTAACTTAATAATAATTTTACATTTTTATACATACATACTACTAATTTTTTACTTTTTATTTCAATTCACAGTGGAAGTTCTGTTTCTAGCATGGGGTGTACGACTCTGTATTATGGTACGAAAAGCTCCATCGGAATTCAATGAAAGTCGATTTATATCAATGGCTATATACAATGAATTTTTACTCACCTGCTTTTTAAACGTCTCGATGTATGTGTTTTATATTTGAGTATGATTTATATGATATGATTTTATGTATGATAAACACAGATATGAATATGTACACACAATTATATCAGATACATAACAAATACACATTTACTCCTTTCCTTAGGTTATTTTTGCAATCACCAGCGAACCCAGATCTACTGTACATTATATTTTTTTGTCATACCCAGTTGACTGTAACGCTGCTTTTGGGTCTGATATTTGGAAGCAAGGTAAACGCATTAAAATATTTAACACAACTAAAAACAAAATTAGTAATGTCATTTTACTTACACACTTAGCATATAATAAAATAAATTATCGTATTTCAAAATTTCTATCAACTTCTAAAACTTACCAAGGGAATAATTTTATATCATAATTTTTTCATATTCATTTATTTTTTTCAATTTATTTCAGGTTTATATTGTACTTAGAAGTGGAAAATCACACCAAGAGTCAATTGGTATGGGAGCTAAATCATCTGGTGCCAAATTCAATTTTCGTCCACAAATTCGAACTTTTGCTAACCCTAGTTCGGCAACTACTTCTACCGCACAATTAGGTAAGCCAATCGAGGGTAGTTTTTTCTTTTAACAAGATTTACTGTTTTGTAATTAAACAAATACCATATACAAACCAATGCGTTCTTTTTAACTAATAATATCGTTGATGAGAGGGTATTGTTATTTATATGTTCCAAAATAAAGAATGTAAGGTTCTAAATTTTAATAAAAAACTCAATTTTGTTCATCTCATCTAGAACAGTTTAAAGCCCTTTTTGATCAATATGGTACCAATGAGACCTTAAATCTCAGTTCATATACAATATTTGGACTGATTCTCTTCAATATAAATGGTGAGCACGGTTTTAAGAAATCGCGTTTTTGTCGAAGTTTGAAAATATCTATATCTCTTTTGAAGTAACCCATTTTATAGAAACGATTCATAGTTTTACTTGTATTTTAACCATTATCTTAAGATATTCTTATTTCTATGCGAGATACAAATATAATTTCTAGAAGAATGTACAAGAACATTTCCAATACAAACTTAGAGCTTCATTGCAGCTTTATACTATTATACTGTTTATCTTAACTCTTAAACTCTTTCATACAACATATTTGCCTCAAGAGCAATTTTCAGTCGATAATGAAAATTGCAAGTTGTTCATCAGAGACTATAACTATGACTTTGTGACGATGGTATAGAGAATGTCGAAGAAATAATAGGCGCCGGAGTCCTTTTGGCAATACCAATTCATCTCTCATCTTCACCATATGAAAAATTATTATATTTATAGATACTAAGTTATAACATTGATTTTTGTTACATTCGTCCTTATGAATTAGTTCATAGTGATCAGATGGCTTACACCTATTTAATCATTATTGAAATTGAAAATCAACACGGGTTCTCAAATAGTAGATCTACTATAACAAACCTAACAGAATTCGTATTAAGTACTCTGTGTGCTATATAAAAAAGAGCGAAGACATCATCTAAGTTCTGAACAAAATTTCGCATAAGGTTGTTATCCTCACACTTAAAGCTTTTAGCTTTAAATCTAATTTGATGTTTTGGTTTCATGTCTGTGACTTCCTACTTAGAAGAAATATACTACAGTGTCCTCTTTAGGTTCGTTTTCATTGTGAGAAGGTATGTCTCCGTATTTGCTTGGGAAAAGTTACCCTCAGCTTCTCCATTGAAACTCTGCAGCAGGATAACGCTGCAGTTGTGGTATAAGATAAACTCGTTTATCACTAGCAGTGATTTTATCTCGCTGGTTAAAAAAACTAAGTGCCAAAAATCCCTCGCGAAGAAATTACTCATCACACTGTAGTTTTTGGAAAATGCAAATGTTTTTGATACAAATTGCAAGATTTGCATCTTTATTATATCAAATGTAACTAGTACTCGCTTATATTATTAAATTATTCATTTGTTTGTTTTAAACTTATAAAAGAAATTGCTTCTCAAAAAAAGATGATTGACTTATCAAAACCTGATGATATCTCGGAGATACACCAAATTATCTATGATTCTGACTCAGATGATTTTCATGACGAGAGCGGCGAAGACCAGATTTAAGAGATGAATTTGAAGTAAACAAGGAATGTGATTTGGAAGACATATGTTACAACTCTCCTAGCCCAAATCAACATCGGTTTACATCGTTGACCGAGAATGAAGGCCACTCAGTGTCTCCTTCTCCTCTTTTCCATCCTCTGATTCTTCAACTGATGTGCCGTTGTCACAAATACAGCGCACGGAACGAGACAAAGCTAAAATTTTGAAGGTTCCCGCTAAACTAAAAGGAAAAAATGTATTCGAATGGTCAGGAGTTAAAGGTCAAGTACGTCGTACACCAAAAAGAAATCTGGTTCTACTCGTAAATTTGCCTGGAAATAAACATGAATCCAAGTAAATAAAATCAGGAATAGAAGCGTGGGAATTACTTTTCACCAGAGAAAATCTTGAAAAAATTACAAAATATACTAACAAAGAATGGACGAAACGGTGTTGGCATCGTTGTTGCAGCGGATCTTCTAAACAACATCGTTGGTATCTGGAAAATAAGCGACCGCTTGATGAGTGTTAAACTCGTCATACACAATGAAACGTGGAACATTGTTAGCGCGTACGCCCCACAAAATGGATGCGACCAATCGGAAAAAGATAAATTTTGGTCAGAGTTCGGTAATTTGCTTAGAAATATACCTATCGATGAGATGCTCTTCGTAGGCGGAGATTTAAATGGCCACGTCGGAGAAACAAATGTTGATTATGAGGACTGCCACGGCGGTAAAGGCTTTCGAACCAGAAATTCAGCTGGCGAAGACATCCTTGTAGCGTGTAGGGCTTACGGCTTAACCATCTTAAATACAGTGTTTATTAAACATCAACGACATCTTATCACCTATAGCAGCGGAGACCACGAAACGCAAATACATTATCACCTCTTCAAAATCTCGATGAGAAACCGTGTTAAGGACTGTAAAGTAATACTTGGAGAATCGCTAGTAAGTCAACACCGTCTGCTCATTACAGAATTTTTAACAGCGGAACCACCGAAAACACGGGCATCGTTTGGAAAGCCAAAAATCCGGTGGTATAATCTATCGAAGGAACGAAGCGCAAGATTTATCGCACTGGCTAAAGAAGTACTTCAAAATATAAATGGTATAGCAGACTCACTTAGCCCGCAAGAAATGTGGAACAGCATGCACGAGGAATGCATAACACTCGCAAAGTCCCATCTGGGGACTATATCGAAATACCATCACGTCGGCAAAGAAACATGGTGGTGGAATGACGAAACCAAACGAGCTGAGGCCTACAAGAAAAGTGAATTCCAAGCGTGGACAAAATGCGATCGGAGCGACGATATCGAAAGAGCTCGACTGGCTCTTGAATACGAGCGTCTTAAAAAGATCGCAAAGAAAGTCCTGGTTCGAACTCGAGCGGTAGAAGCGGAAAACCTGTACCAGGAGTTGGAACAAATATCCTCACGATCGGCAGATAGAAGACGAGCTATACAAGAAGTTCAAACGTCGTACAATACAAAAATGCCAAATATTTTTAAGCTCGCTGCACAGAGGCGAACAAATTCAATGGAAATAACCTCGCCGAAATACATCAAAAACGCAGACGGTCGTTTATTAACAAATGAAAAGGAAATTTGTGATCGGTGGCTTGAATACTGCAAGGAGTTGCTTAACAAACAGTTTTCACGTGATATCGTGCCGACAGCTGGTCTATTCGAGGAGGAAGTTTCGGACTTTTCAATCGAAGAAATAAGTATAGCAATTGGAAAAATGAAGCGGGGGAAAGCGGCGGGACCAGACAGCATTCCATCAGAGTTTTGATCGAAGTTGGAAGGGATCGGCAGCGTTTGGCTATCGAAACTTTTAAATAAATTAAAATGTGGACAACCTATGCCGAATCAATGGAGAAGTAGCTTCTTGGTTCCATTATACAAAGGAAAAGGCGACACTCGAGAATGCAACAACTACCGTTCAATCAAGCTTATGTCACACACAATGAAAATCGTCGAAAGAGTCTTAAACGAACTTCTTCGGCAAATAATAAAGCTCGATAATAGCCAGTGTGGATTTGTTGAAGGAAGATCGACGGTGGACGCTATCCAAAGCCTACGAATAATAATGGAAAAGCACCGAGATTCGTCTAAGGATTTACACATGGTATTTATCGACCTCGAGAAAGCATTCGATCGAGTGCCTAGGGATCTCACATGGGCCGCGCTGAGGTCTCAAAACGTACCGGAAACGTATGTTAGAATAATACAAGACATGTACGGAAACGTGAAAACTGCGGTTAAAAGCTCTGCCGGACTAACGAGAGAATTTCCAGTTAATGTCGGAGTGCATCAAGGAAGCGTACTTAGCCCTTTCCTCTTTAACGTAGTATTCGACTATCTTTTAAAAGACTGCATGCGCGAAGCAAATGTAACGCCAATTCTCTTCGCTGACGACGCAGTTATACTTAGCGATAACGTCGAAGATTTACAGAACGCCTTAGATTCATGGAGAAATGTGCTAGAGAGAAACGGGTTTAAAATAAGTCGTTCAAAGACGGAGCATTTGACGTGCCCATTTGCGCATCCGTTGCGACCTGTTCCGGATATAATGTTAGACGGAATAGTTCTTCCGAAAAGCACTATCTTTAAGTACTTAGGATCAATCGTTAACATGGAAGCAAAATGTGACGACGACGTAAACCACAGAGTGAGTGTGGGATGGATGAAATGGCGGGAAAATTCGGGAATCTTTTGCGACCGAAAATTTCCACTTAAATTAAAGGGGAAACTCTACACCACGGTTATTAGACCAGCTCTTATATACGGTTCACAGTGCTGGACAATGTACGAAGCGTTTAAAAACAAAATGACGGCAGCGGAAATGAAAATGTTAAGGATGTCTAGTGGAGTCACTAAACGCGATTGCATTAGATCCACGCGTATAAGAGGAAGTCTACATATAAAGAATTCGGTAACCGAACAGCTTGAGGCGAATAGAATAAGCTGGTATTGCCACGTTCAAAGAAGATCTGCGGAAAATCCGGTTAAAAAGGCACTATCAACTACGGTCACTCCAACTGTAAGAAAACGAGGTCGGAAAAAGAATTCCTGGATTTCTCAGATGGCAAATGCGCAACAACGCCTCGGGCTAACCACTGAAGCGATCCAGGACCGAGCATTATGTAGACGCGTTCTGCGGTCTGCGACATTAGCCAACTCCATAAGCGCATAAGTTCGTATAACGAGGAAAGGGTTAATAAAAGAATAAGAAAGAAAATACTAACAAAGAATGATGACAAAGTCGCCAAAGCTCAGAGAAAACAGACCAACAAACTTTCGAGAAGTGTTTGAAAGATCCATAAATAAGTCGAAAGAAATATATACTCCATCGAAAACCACCAAGATTGATGAATAATTAGTTGGTTTCCGAGGTCCATTTAAAATGTAGACTCCATCAAAACCTGACAAGATATTGACGTGTTACGATGCTTAAACGGCTCTTGTACTCAACGCTGAAATTTAAACAGCCAAGGACTCCACACTACGCGATGTTTTGGTTGCCCAGTACTATTGTGACAAACACCCACACAAACCTGACTATGGATAACTGGTTAACAACAGTTCAGACTATCAGCGTCTTTTGAACAGAAACATAGCCGTAGTGGACACCATGAGAAAAAATAATAGACGTGTTTATTCTGCCATGTTTTACTATAGTAATCCACTTACTCTGTTGTCTTACTGTCCACCAAAAACTAAAAAAAAAATTTATTAATGCTTTCTACAATGCATAAAAGAGGTGATGAACCGAATTACCAGAAATCATTCAGTTTTATAATGCGACAAACGGTGGAGTGGACACCTTTGACCAGCTATGTCACACTTATTCTACAGGTAGAAAGACGCGCCGCGTTGGCCACTTTGCTTGTTTTATAATTAGCTCAAAATTATGGGATACCACTCGATGATCCTAATGCTTTCTACAATGCATAAAAGAGGTGATGAACCGAATTACCAGAAATCATTCAGTTTTATAATGCGACAAACGGTGGAGTGGACACCTTTGACCAGCTATGTCACACTTATTCTACAGGTAGAAAGACGCGCCGCGTTGGCCACTTTGCTTGTTTTATAATTAGCTCAAAATTATGGGATAATACTCGATGATCCTTTTGCGTGGTTCTTACGCCCCAAACAAAGAAAAATTAGAAAACCCAACAACATACCTAAAAAAAGCTAGTACTAGATTTAGTAAGAGCACATACAAACTCCAACTTTGAGACGTAAACTCCGCCAGACAATTATGCAATGTACTTAAAATAACCCAAGCAACAGAAGAATCAACAAGGCCAGCTACTACCACGGGTAGGTGTGCATTTTGTCCAAGAAGCCAGGATAAAAAATCGAGCGCTCTATTCAAAAAATTCATTTGTTTACTTGCACCAAAATAAAATACTTATGCAAAATTATTATTATTTTATTTTGTAGTATCTTGAAAAAAATCACATTTGGGATTTTGGTAACAACATTTTTTTTTTTTTAAAAATGTTTCCTTTTTCTTTGGGGTACGACGGTATCCCAATGTAGCATAGTAAGTCTTGCAAAAGAGAGTAGCATTTCAGGGTTAAGCTTGTTTTACTTAGAAAACTCAAATCTTGTTTAGTTGATATATGAGTGATAGAAACCAGAGAATACTCTACTAATTTTTGTACAATTGGATAAACTTAAAGATCCCTTAAGAATGAAAGGTTTTATATAGCAGATGAGTTAGGTTTCCAAAAACATTTGTGTCATTTATTTGTATTATGTTATGATCCATTTTCTTTAGAACTAAAATTTGACTGTTTTGTTAAAGAAGGGCCTGATTTAGAGAGCCAAATACATACATACATATATGTCATTTTTAAGACATTTTTAACATGAAAAATTAAATATTATAATACACATACCCGTTAACATTTTGTTGTTGTGTGTTGACGCACAACCCTAATAAATCCCAAAAATACATTCAAGTAAATTCTAAACCGAAAATTTATATATGTATTTAATTTTCTCACATTTGCAGAAACAAAACTATCCGACCAAGAAGCCTTAGAAGAAGTTCGCTTATTAAGCGTGCAACTGCAACGTATTCAAGAAATGGCCCCTCCAAAAGGAATTGCTGTAATGACAATATCACATCTGCTAGATGGTATCAAAACGACGCCTAGCAGCCAAATGCAAACATCTACATCGAAATCGCAGCAACAAACTTCAACTTCAAATTTACCCATATTTTCAGTAAACAATGACATACAAAAGTACCGAGAAAATAACAATTTCACAGTACTAATGCCGGTTACGGCAACGAATAATAATCCTCTTATTGTAAAACCAGTTCCTGTTGTTGAAAAATCGATTAATACGTCTATGACAGGTGAAGATTTTTTAAAAGAGTTGATCCTTAAAAATGAAAATTTTAAGTGCAGTCATTGTGCAAAACAAGAAAATAATTTTGCAAAAGTGTTATCATGCCAACAACTAGGCTCACCACAGCCAGAGGGAAGTATAAGTTTCTCTGATATTAAATTAGATTGCATGTGTTCACATCCAAGTGACTTGGACCGTATTTGTGGGAGTGATGGAGAAACAATATTAAAACAGCAGCAACCAGTTACGATAGCAACAAGCGCGTCGAGTACAACGTCTTCCCGCAGTGGACGACGTGGCTCAAAAAAAAAAATCAAAACATCAAAGTATTATAGTTCTTCCAATCTTGGCGTCGCAAAACCAGCTTTCACAGGAAAAGCAATAGCTGGAAATAAATTAATTGGCGACGTTGTTACTAGCGCTATCAATTGTGATAATCATAAAAAAAGTGAACACTTTTTAATTTGTGATAGTTGTAGAAATAAGTTAAGTAGCAGTCTAAAGAAATTATCTTCCTCGTCTTCTGGCACAGAAGGTACTAGACTTGTAACACATCGAAGCAACGAAGTATTAGATAGATCTGCGTGCGAAGGACTATCTGTAATTATGGGTAGTTTTAGTAGCACAACAAGTACAATCGGAGTATATGGTGGTGTGACGAATAGCGTAGGTGATCTAAGTATAATTCATAAGAAAATTCATTCCACCGATGATGTGACTTTTTATACAACTGATGATGATAGCGGTGAAAAAACAGATGGCGAAGTTAGTAAAAAAGTTTTTAAAAATACGAAGACAGACATCAAATCAACATCGTCGTTGTCAAGTGTATTGGCTGCAAATATTTCTGCTAAATGTCAACAAAACGCAGATAATAATGGTAGCCAGAATAATTTATCATCAGCTTCAAGCAGTGAAAAACCAAATAGTGACGCCGTTCGTGTTTCACGTCGACCAGATAAATTGCTATTGGATTTAAATGATCGTTCAAAATACACTAAAGAAGTTTCTGTTTAAAGCAAATGTATATTAATTAAATAATGAACATACTTCTTTAAAAAAGACCACCAAATTTTAAGATTTAGGTTAGCAATATGTTTACTAGTGAGAATATTTATTCTATAACTACAGTAATTTCTAAAATACCTTTAATATGCATATACATAGGTAAATATAAACACTCGCTCCACCGATCACAAGTTTACGTCTTTTCCATTCTATTTTTAATGAGCCCCACGAACACTTTGTGGTTTGTGGAATGTAAGTGTTTTAATGTTTAAAAACGAAAAAGGAACGAAAGTATTTAAAATTTGCATATCCTTTCTAACTATTATACAAAAAAAAAGTTAATATAAATCAAATTCAAATTTCTTTGCTAATTAATATTAGAAAAAACATCTATCGTAAGACATAGTTTAAAAAATAGATTCAATTTATCGAAAATATCTTAGATATATTGTCATAAAAAAGTAAAAAGACAAAACTGAAATCATTACATTTCTGGTGTAATTTTTAAAAGTGATAAAGAGAAACTGTTTAAAAGAAAGTTTTGGATAAATAAATATATAGTTTAGTAAATTTGTTAAACAAGTTTTCTTTATTTTTTTAGTAAACCGCTGCGTGCAAAAACTACAATATAAAACATATTCCAAGAAATAATAAGCGTTAAATTTCAGAGATAAATGAATGAATAGTAGCGAGTATTGGAATTCCATCAATTTGAATTCCCAATATAAGTATTTTGTGTGCTCTAAAACCAGGTTAGTAACGTGTTAGTTGTAAAACAATTTAAGTAGGGTAAATACTGAGGAGACCCTCTGAACTGCGCCAACTACAGAGGCATCAGTCTCCTTAACATCGCATATAAGATCTTATCTGCCGTATTGTGTGAACGCCTGAAGCCGTTCGTCAACTGATAGGTCCATATCAGTGTGGCGTCAAACCAGGAAAGTCCACCATCGACCAAATATTCACACTAGGGCAGATCTTAGAGAAGACCAACGAGCTTCAGATCGATACACACCACCTATTCATCGATTTTAGGGCCGCGTATGACAGCATCTATAGAAACGAGCTATACAGAGCAATGTCTAGTGTCGACATCCCTGCCAAACTCGTCCGTCTGTGCAGGATGAAGATGGAGAATGCACGCTGCTCCATCAAGGTCGGTAAAGATCTCACCGAGACCTTTGACCGACACGCAAGCAATTTTATCACTGCAGTTTACTTAATAAATTTTTTCAAAGAAATATAAATTTCTGTGTTCGAATATTTTCCTTATGTACAATACAAGAAATAAGAAAATATATCAGAAGCTATTTGAATCTTATTAGACCAAATAAAAACACATGCACTCTCTAAGTTGAAAAGCTCATTCATTAGTGCAAATTTTACCTTTTGTTGCAAATGCAACAGAAATGAACAATATTACAAAACAAAAACTATGCCTTTATGTCAACAGCATACTCGTAGACAGATAAAAGTGCAACCTCTAAAAATAGTCCCAATTTTTTGAGAAGATCTTTGAGCATGTTAGTATTATTCCAATTTACTTACTCACTTAGGTAGCCACAGTTTGGGGTAAACTTTGCCCTCAGTTAGTAAACCTCTTCAGAGTCTTCCAATGCCACATTGTCCCTCCGGCTTAGATTCAATTTTCTGCAGGCCGCAGCATTGGTGTCCATTCGCTTCGTATGTCCTAGCAATTTAGTGTCGCTGTACAGTGCATTTAGTTCGACGTTGAATACTATCATCCAAAGCCCGTCAACGAATACGGGACCGAACATATTTCATATGATTTTTCTCTCAAAATGACTGAGGATATCTTTATCCGCTTTCTATAGTGACCATGCTTCAACACCATAAAGCATGACTGGGATACTTAAGGTCCCAAATAGACTCTCCCTAGTTTTTCGGCAAAGGGCCTTTTTATTCAAATGCCCCATTTTCCCCAAAAAAACAACGATTGCTTAGAATGATTCTTCATTTCATTTCTGGAAAGGTGTTGTCGGCAGAATTTACAGCAGATTCAAAGTCTACCTTGAAACTATAGCCGTCAACTGTGGCGTTGCATATACTATACTTGGTATTGTCCTCATTTACCACTAAACCCATTTTGGCAGCTTCTGGTGACAGCCCTCTGTGTTATTGACGAGGGGTTTTAGCTGTTCACACAATATAGCAGATAAGATCTTGTACGCAATGTTAAGGAGACTCAAGGGACTCCATTCATCAGGCACAGACTCTTCTGACTAGATTTCAGGTACTAAGGTCATTACCAGCGAAATTGAATACCTCAACCTGTATATTGTCAGGTTCATCCGATTTTTGTTTTATTTCAGCTTGGATATTGGATTTCAACCTCTCACTTCTCGTACTTCTTTTCTTCTTCTAGAGAAGCCATTGTTCTTCCCGTCTCTACTACTCGTAGAGCTCACAAGCTTCTCCGCTTTTTCGTTTTGCGCCGTTTTATATGGCGCTTGTTTATTTTTCCTGCCGGCATTCTAAATGACATTGTTCCTGTTGACACGATGCAACTGGTCTTCAATACTTGATGAAGGCATTTACTGTAATGCGGAGGCGTCAATTAAAGTCTGTTTCCAGTGCTCGTCATCTTCAAGAAGTCCTTATTCTTTGAACTCTGCTTGATATGTTGATTTAATTTCTGTGTTGACTTTTCTCAGCATTTCAAACGCACATTGTAAAGAACAATCCAGAAAAAACATTAGACAACATTTAAATGAATTTTGTACACTCAACCAAGAGTACCGTCTCTCTTTTTCCTGGTTGCCCTTGAAGTACTTGTCCGCGCGTGCGACTTTTAACTATTTCATTGTTCTCAGTATATTAGGGGGGAACATCACCACATAAAAAAATTTTGGTGAAATCATCTTCCATGCGAAGCCTAAAGAAACCATATAGCGTGGTTAGTGGGGGATTTTGCGCTACTTGTTGAGAATGAGTATCATTAAAGAAATCGAAATGCTAAACTAAACAACTAAATGTTTAGATAACATTCAAGAATGGTTAGTTCGAAATCTGTTTTTAATGTATATTGTTTTTTCTATATCACACAATTTTATATTTATCTGTTTATGCATGAACGAAAGAAAAACCCGAAACAGACAAACAGAACTCGCAGACTTACTTTTTATTTGATTTCTCTATAATACCTATATGTATCAAAAATCATGAGGTACGATTTTTTTCGAATGCAATAGTTGCCCTATACTATAATACAAGTGGAAGTAATAAATAACAAAGCTCCTCAATTCAGTTGATGAAAAGTGTTTATTACTGCAGTATTTTGGATTGCTTTAAAGTTGGTTGACCTCAAATAAATTTGCTGATATTTACAGATTTTCCTGGAAATACAAAAAAAAAAAAACCTTCACCCGTTAGATAAAAATAACGAATAGTATACAATTTATTTCACGCTATTCGGTTTGGTATTTTACGAAATTACATCAGGATAACGATTTTTCATATTTCGTCTTTAGTTCTAATAGTAACGATTACGTATTTTTTATTATTTACTGTAAACCTCTCCCGACCGTTCAACTTACAATTCAAAACTAACGAAATGCGAAAAATATGTTTCTTCTTCGGCCAGTAAATGCAAACTGAATCTTTATCGGAAATCCGAAGAAGGAAACATCGTAGTAGAGTGGCAGTCGATGCTGGAGATTTGCAAAGAATATTTCTGTAGACTCTATAACGAAGAGGACAATCCAAATATCTCCGTCAGACAGAATGAACAATTCAACCTAGATGATGTAGACCAAGAATTCCGTTCACTTGACCTAGATGAAGTACAGGTAGAAACAGGAAAATTGGCATAATAAACATATTTCTTGAAAACAACCATTGATTTTATGATCTTAATAAAAAAAACACATCATAGAGTGTACTCGTAACACTCTATAGATGTTTGTACGGCTATACCTCCGCCTCAACAAAGTTTAAACCCGTAAATCAAGTCTTCCAGTATTTCCTTGTATGGCCTCAAACGTTATCTATTTCACTTCAATTTTTATTGATTTTTTTTATAAGAAAAGGAAGCAAATGTGCTACAACCCATAAACATTCTTTTATGGCTTGATATCTTCCTTTCTGGTTTAATCGGAAGCTGTTTATGGTCTTCGTTTATTTTTGATATGCAAAACCGGGAACAGATGTACTCGTACACTTATTTAACACATTTTGTATGGTTCGCTGAGGAATATTTAATGAATATTAATATTCATATGTAATTATATAAATTATTATATCACAATTTTTAATAATAAATACATAAGTTTTAAAATAGTCAATGTTTTTGTTTTTAAAAACAAATCAAAGAGATGGTGTCAAATGGATACTTTCGTATACTCGTAGAGTTCTTCTGACAATTGAAATCTAACCCGTCAGATAGTTTTTATTAGTAATCGGTTCTTAGGTTTGCAGTTGAGTTAAGGAAAATTATGATAAAGAAATTCCGTTAAACTTAAAGATTTGTTGACTCGTATACGTCGACGCCCCCCCCCCCCCATCACTTTTAAAGCCGCAGATGACAGAATCTATAATATCAAATTATACAAAGCCATGTGTAGCTTTGTAATTCCTGCCGAGCTCATTCAAGTAGTAGTAATTGAGTAGTTATTACCTCTCTTAAGCAACCAAGATTCACTTGTTAATTTTTCGATACTGCTGGTAATAATGGAGAATGGAGAAGAGGTTTCAACAGCGAAATGTACAGCAAGTTTGCTATGAATTTGAGACTTTACATCTTATTTATGCAGATCTCTAATTCCACAGTGCAGATTCCTTAATCCCACAGTGTTTTGTAGATAGAATCACATCATTTGCAGATTACCTAGCTAGCAACACGGAACAATAAGACCACAGAAAGCCCATTGACCTTAATTGACAATATGAACAATGATGTTTGCTTTGAAAAGCTCGGGAGTCAGGCCGTCCGCTCCAGCAGGGTTTTTTGGGTTTTAGCTTAGATAGATATGACTATCTTCACTTTATTCAGGTCAGGTGGGCGAAATTATTGCTCTAATGTTCGAGGTTAAAGGATTCATCACGTGAAGAGATATCATATTCTTTACGCGAGTTGCTGCATGTACGCAAATAACTGCAGTAAAGAGTGAGAATTTTCAGCTTTTTTCAACTTCCTGAGTGGAACAGTGTGGACTAAGGAAGTCTACAACAGTTAATTCTTTCTTATTAAAGAATTCATATTCATGCATTTTAGATCGATATATGTACATTACAATTTAACGGACGTATACGACATAATTTTCAAAGACGAGCTATACAAAGATATATTGGCATTTCTGCCAAACAAATTTGATTGTAGATGATAGTAATAGAGCAACCACGTTGATCCATTAGGATATGTAAAGATCTCACCCTTGCTATCAATAAAAAATGGAAGTAGGTCGAAAACAAAAATCTCTATTTTTTAAAATATACATAACATTTAATATAAATTCAGTAACGTGTTAGTTACGATCTGCAGCAACAGCCAAGATCAGTCCCGCTGTCAATGAGAGGCAAACGAAGTTTATATTTGTTGTTGTTAAATTTTTGGTGGCTCGCATTACTCGCTAAATGGGTTTCACTCTTTTTTTTGCAGGGTTTTGCCGCTCACGCCACTTCGTCGCTCCGCTAAGGGTATGTCAACAACTGACAGGCAGGCGCCTAAATGTTAGATTTTTCTAAGCAAATTACTATTCGATTAAGTAAGGCAATAGGGAATTTTGTTTAATTCAATGAATGTCAACACGAACGAATTCATGTATGAAATATTTAATATGGCAAAACTCTCACTAGAATTGTGTGCATAGTCTTAAGTCGAATTATTTTTTTTAAATAAAGTAATTACACATTATTTTCGCAACAGAGGAGACTTTGGGGAACCAGCTTACATTTTTTTCGATTTATCTGAAACTCGAGTTTATATTGCTTTACAGAATAAGTTTTCTAAAAATATTTGTTAAACAGGCTTATACTTGCTGTTTGGCTAAGCATCTAGAAAAATTCATAGTGCAAAATGCACCTGTAATAGTCATTTTGCCACACGAATTCCAACCGAGAGCGTTGAAGAAAATTAAAAATTCGACGAAACATACTCTAAAAGCTTCTTGAATAGCTGTCGATTCCACTGAACAAAACATGATTCCAGGCTCGTTTTATATTTGTCACAAAGCGATGTTTCGGAAACGGAAGAAAACTCAAAAATTATATACAGGCTGTAAGCATGCGATATCAAATTAGAAATTATCGGTTATCATAAGCCATTCACAACGTTAATTAACGTATAAACATAATAATACCCAAAAAGAGCTTAGTGAAGACAACAACACAAACTTTACATTGGATTTCGTTAATGTCATTATTGCTTGTTCCCAAACTCTTCTTTTCTTATAAGCATTTCTCTTATATTAAAACAAAAAAACAAAAGTAGCAACGAAGAAAGCGACGAATAGCACTGAATCGTTAGCAAATGCATGAGATTGTACAGATATAATGAGAGACTTTGCATGGGTTATCATTCATCCGTATCCGAAGCCTGTTCATGTTTCGGAACTCTTATATTTTTCTGCGCAGTTACCCCGGAGGCACAACCCCCAAACTGGAGGGCCAGTTCAATTTTTAATACCCCTGAGACGAGGGTTAGACCGAAAGCCAGTACCCCGTTCTGAGATGTGAATGCTGCCGTTAGTCCATTAAGAGCTCGTCCGTCCCCATCTTACCGTCCTGAACTTCAAATATGTCGGAGTAGCCTGCATAAGGGGAATTCATCGGCTGTCCCGTTTATAGTCCTCCTATTTTTGTCTTCAGGTCAGCACTTTAGCATCATTCTTGGAAGAATAGTGCAAAACCCACACAAGAAGTACAATCTTTCAAAATGTCCATCCAGTTACTCGCATAAGCCGACGATCTGGCTTTGCTATAAATTCAGGCAACGACACCAACGCATCAAACGAATCACTGCTTCTTTGGGCTAAGAGGGCAGTTGACTAACAAAGCCCTCTCTCGGACAACAACAGCTGCCCTATATATGACCTTAATAATCCCAGTCCTGCTCTATGGCAAAGAGGCATGGACATTATCAAAAATGGATGAGGTAGCTCTTGGCGGCTTTAAGAGGAGAATTCTTTGAGTGATTTTCAGTCCCGTCTGCATTGAGGATGAGCTCCGGTCCGAAAAGTCTTCGAATCCGCCCCCGAGGGACAGCGAAGTAGAACAAAACCGAGATTGAGGTGGCGCACGCAAGTACAAACGCTCAGCCAACTTAGCATGCGAAACTGGACGCAGCTAGCAAATGATCGAGCTAGCTGGAGACATTTGTTGACTGAGGCCCAGGTCCACCCTGGACTGTAGCGCCACCTAAAGTAAGTAAGAGAAGAGGGACTTTTCGAAAAGAGAAGTAGAATTGATAAATCAAACTCTACAGGGACAAGGGACAACAAACTCCAGAGAAAACAAGAAAAGAAACACCAGGGGTGCTGTATGTAAATCGGTGAACTTTCGAGGGCCGGAAGAAAACGAGGAAGAAAAAAGGTACGAAAAAAACTTAGAGATAACGCTCTTACGTACAGAGCTCGAGCAAATTAAAAACAGATGTTCCACAAGTTATGAGGATGTGCTTAATACTCGTACGTACAGTTCCAATGTTTAGAGGCAAAAACGATTATCCTGTGAAAATATAGATCAATGATTTTGAAGCTGTCGCGAAAATGTTTTCTTAGGGAGATAGGTAGAAAGTCCTTTTTGCCAAGCGGATTTTGACCGATTCAGCGAAAACAGCTCTGCGCTCTCAACCTAGGCTTGTAAAATGGGACAATTAAAAAAATTTTGATGAAAGAATTCGGTGAAATCATACTAGCTGCAGACATACACAAGCTAATGAACAACCGTAAGCGGAACAAAGACGAAACACTTCAAGACTACTTCTTCGTTATGCGTGAACTAGGGGCAAAAGGTCATCTTGAGGGGAAAACAGTGATTCAGTACGTTATCGACGGAATAGATGATAAGCCCAACCACAAGATGCTGCTTATGTACCATGAAGGAATTCAAAGAGAATCTAACTAATATTCGTAATAAGCCCTTTAGAGATAGTTTTCCCAAAGGAAGTAAATCAGAGTATAACCGACGTCATAATGAAAACTCAAGAGCTATTAAAACCGGTCAAAATATAAGTAGCGAACGAGGAGCACAACGATGTTACAATTATGGAAAAATGGACCAAAGTGTTTTCCATGCAATGAGTTCGGACACAAGTCAAACGATTGTACTTAGAAGAATGGACACAAAATAGAAGGGTAAATTAAGCCGGACACAAAGAGACAATGAGAGGTTGGAATTGATATTGTTGCTGATGTCGACACAGGCAGTACTATGACTGCAATTCGGTACGACGGGTACATCGAAATGAGCCTTCCAAACGAAGTTTGATACTATGTCCAAAGAGCCTGCAAAGTCGCCGGGCTATTTCGAAGGAATCATAAGGATTGATGGACAAGACTACAAGACCCGAATTTACATTCTATCTCGAACTGACATGAAGCAACCTATGATAGTTGGAAAAGATATTCTGACAGGAGCAACAATTAACGGGGTTGTTATTTTTAAAGCAGACACATATGGACTTGAGTGCTTCAATCCCTCAAAGTTGCTTGATGTTGAGTTAAGTTCTGTCAATCTGAAATATGGAAAAGAAATTAGGGAATTAGTTGAACGTAATGTTACTATGGTCAGTAAACTTACCAATGTCGAAATGAAAATAGTTCTAAGAAACTTACCTGCAATCTACCAACGCTCAAAAAGATTAGCACCCCTCGAGAAAAATATCGTGAACAAGCAGAAGAAAGTATAATAAGGCCCAGCGGTTCGGAGTTTGGAAGTCCAATAGTACTAGCGAATAAGAAGGATGATACGAAGCGACTGCGCTTGGACTATCGGAAGATCAACCGAGAGATCATACGAAATCGTTGTTCGATGCCACTGGCAGGCGAACAAATTGACGCGTTGAGTAAAGCTTGGGTATTTTCAACGCTCGATCTAGAAAATGGCTTCTACCATGTCTCGGTAGCAGACGAAAGTAAAAAGTACACATCTTCCGTTACTCCATCAGGGCAGTATGAGTTCAACAGGTGCCTTTTGGATTATGCACGTCTCCTGCGGTTTTCCAAAGTCACGAAACCAAATTTTCAACCCGCTGCTTGAACAGCGATAGTTATGCTCTATATGAACGATTTGGTAGTGCACGCCAAACGTGAAAAGGAAGCACTGGACAACATAAAACGTGTACAATTGAAATGAAGGAAATGCCAGTTCCTTTGCTGGCGAATCGATTATTTGGAACTAACGATTGAGAACGGATGCGTTATGCTAGCTGAAGCAAAAACAAAAGCGGCGATGAGGTTTCCGGAACCGAAGATGAGACAAATGGTGCAAAACTTTTACGAGTAGGTCGAAAATTTGTGCCCGGCTTCCCGAGTTCGTGAGTAGCTTCAGGGGTTAAAGTGCGCGTGGTTGTGGCAGTTATTAGGAAGATTGAACAATGTTAGAGAAACATTACATTTGGGTGCGTAGAAATTGTTAATACAAATTAAGGAAATCATATTTTTAGATTCCAAAATGCCACCGAGGAAACCTTTAACTGAGTTTTCTTTGAGTAAGAAAGGAGAAGTTTTACAAGAACTAGAAAGAGGTACATCACAAAGGACTGTCGCCGATAAATTTGGATGAACATAAAATTGAAAACTTTCATTCCCACAAATGGGCGGTTGGAATCTTTTTCGGAAAAGGAATAATATCCAATTTCGAGTATTGTGTAGCGAATGTGCTAATGTGGACCGTGAAGCTGCAGGCACTCGGAAAACGAAGTTGCCTCAATTTTTAAAAGACTTTCCGTCATAAGAGCAGTTCAACGCAGATGAACCAGGATTTTTTTACTCCCAACAAAAAGTCTTGTTGCTTAAGGGGAAAGTTACAAAAGTGCAAAGATGGCGAAAGAAAGGTTTAGCGTTCTTTTTTGTTGTAGTGCCACAGGTGAGAAACTAAAGCTCCTTATTATTGGACCTGCTGCCAAGCTAAGAGTTTTTTGACAAAACAAAATCGATCCTAATAGTTGTATGGTCACGCGGGTACACAATAAAAAAGCATGGATGACAATCGTAATTTTCAATGATTGGCTTTCTTCTGTTAATCGGCAAATAAAGCTGTAAAAAAAGGCGAATAATTATCCTCAGACAAGCTTCAAATTGCAGATACCATCGCTAGCTTGACTGAAAATATAAAAACGGAATTGATATGAGAATGAGATAATAAAAGTGGATGAAGGTATAGTTGTACACGAGATTCTGGACCAGTCACAAGCCGAACTAATGGAACAAGTCCTACAACAATTCCAGACTGCTGACCCGGGTGATATAAGTGAGGAATCGGAAGAAGATGAAGATGTGGACTTTCAACCCATTACAATTAATGATGCTCTTAATAATATTAATCAGCTGCTTCTATATGTATCATCGAACCAACCGAATTTGATGTCAGATGTTCTTAACATAAAAACAAATATCGAGCAACACGAGCAAATGCAAAATCATAAAGCAGGAAACGTAATTTAAATTTAAATTGAAAATTCTACATAATAAATATATCTTCTTATCCTCTTATTAACCCTTTCCTCGTTATACGAACTTATGCTTAACGAGTTTCCCATTTTTACTGCATCGCTGCTGCTCCGCTTATGGGGTTGGCTAATGTCGCAGACCGCAGAACGCGTCTACATAATGCTCGGTCCTGGATCGCTTCAGTGGTTAGCCCGAGGCGTTGTTGTACATTTGCCATCTGAGAAATCCAGGAATTCTTTTTCTGACCTCGTTTTCTTACAGTTGGAGTGACCGTAGTTGATAGTGCCTTTTTAACCGGATTTTCCGCAGATCTTCTTTGAACGTGGCAATACCAGCTTATTCTATTCGCCTCAAGCTGTTCGGTTACCGAATTCTTTATATGTAGACTTCCTCTTATACGCGTAGATCTAATGCAATCGCATTTAGTGACTCCACTAGACATTCTTAACATTTTCATTTCCGCTGCCGTCATTTTGTTTTTAAACGCTTCGTACATTGTCCAGCACTGTGAACCGTATATAAGAGCTGGTCTAATAACCGTGGTGTAGAGTTTCCCCTTTAATTTAAGTGGAAATTTTCGGTCGCAAAAGATTCCCGAATTTTCCCGCCATTTCATCCACCCCACACTCACTCTGTGGTTTACGTCGTCGTCACATTTTGCTTCCATGTTAACGATTGATCCTAAGTACTTAAAGATAGTGCTTTTCGGAAGAACTATTCCGTCTAACATTATATCCGGAACAGGTCGCAACGGATGCGCAAATGGGCACGTCAAATGCTCCGTCTTTGAACGACTTATTTTAAACCCGTTTCTCTCTAGCACATTTCTCCATGAATCTAAGGCGTTCTGTAAATCTTCGACGTTATCGCTAAGTATAACTGCGTCGTCAGCGAAGAGAATTGGCGTTACATTTGCTTCGCGCATGCAGTCTTTTAAAAGATAGTCGAATACTACGTTAAAGAGGAAAGGGCTAAGTACGCTTCCTTGATGCACTCCGACATTAACTGGAAATTCTCTCGTTAGTCCGGCAGAGCTTTTAACCGCAGTTTTCACGTTTCCGTACATGTCTTGTATTATTCTAACATACGTTTCCAGTACGTTTTGAGACCTCAGCGCGGCCCATGTGAGATCCCTAGGCACTCGATCGAATGCTTTCTCGAGGTCGATAAATACCATGTGTAAATCCTTAGACGAATCTTGGTGCTTTTCCATTATTATTCGTAGGCTTTGGATAGCATCCACCGTCGATAATAAATATATATGTATGTATTAATGAATACAAAACGTTAACACATATCCATGTACGAAACCTGTCTTCTATTTTTATTTGAAAAAAAAAACCACGCCCTTATAAGTTGGCCACCTCTTTAAGTTGGCCAAAAATTCCTGCACAGCAGGCGCCCAACTTACGCAGGTTTTACTGTACTAGCTATTGTATCTGCGGTTAAAAAGCTTCGCCATTATCTTTCAGAAATCAGCGCAGGGACATACATAAGTCCCTTTTTTTTTTTTGAATGAATAAGGGACTTAGGTCTCACCCCATCGGGACATAAGTACGACATTGCGTACGGTTAGCATCTATTTAAAATAAAACATTATGCATTAGGCATCCCAAAAACTACTCAAAAATAGATATTTTCATAAATATCTTTATTATATTATTCAATTCTGATTCGTTCTTTTTTTATATATCCAAAATTGTTTTAATTTTCTTTTACTTGTGAGGAATGATACTCGTATTTTTATTTAATTATTCTAATTTTTAATATATTAATCTTTTTGTTTTCGTTAAATATTTATTTCGTTTATTAATTTTATCGCAACAATCGTCCTTGACTTTCTTCTACTCCTATCACAAATCAATTGTTTGGTAATTACACAAATTACGCCTCATTATAATGCATGCTCTAATAAACTTTTTGTTGGACTAAATTGTGCTCTCTCTTACGTATGTGTGTATATACGTACTCCTATGTATCGTGGAGATTGATAAATGGCTTCTGGTTACATTTTTAAATAAATGTTTACCTCGCTTTTAAATTAGCTGCATTATTAATTTGAATATTCGTCTGAACAGGTTAACACTTAAATCAGTACTGTTATTTGTCTAAAGAGGAGAATAAATTCAATCACAATCGAACAGAATTCAACACGAAGAAGGCTTTTGTGAGTTTGTTACCTTATTTTCATAAAAAAGCACGCTACTAGAAAAAATATATTCGCTGTATAAAGCTTTTCTTAAGTATTATAATACAAGACAACTTGGAGCAAGTTCTGTATGAAACACTCCAAAGAGCATAGCAAAAAAGAAAGTTCGCCGCAAATTCAATAGTAACTGATAGATTGGTTTGTTTTTTATTTTTATTCAGTTTAGTTCGCGACTAGTGAATGGCTTTGCGATCAGTATATTTACGTTATTCACAGGATAGACTTTTAGACAGCAGAAGTTGTAGTTTGTGATACAATTGTATAGTGTGTGCTCATAATTGTAAATATCATTTAAATATAAGCCAACGGGAAGAATTTTTTATTGTTAGTTTTTGAAATGAACACTCAATTCGACAAGGTAAGATTAAATTAAAACAGAAGTTTTTTTGAAAGTTTACACTTTCACATACGTGTTTACGAAAATAATGATAAACTAACCTCCTAAAGAGTTTATTGAACTTTCGTTCACACCCCGATAGAAGTGTGTTTTATTTATCAATTAATGTTCAATTTAGTGATTTTTTTGTTTGGTTACCAAATCTGATTGAATATAAGACTAAGATAATTGCGGTTTTTTTTATACATTTTGTTCCTTTTTCATGTCTTTGAGAAAACTCAGACAAAATCTTTAATTAACGACAACAAACCAATTATTTAAACTGCTTATAAGTCATTTATTTAATTACAAATTAACATCCTTATTTAACTCATATATAAAATTTGAAGAGAATAAATTAACGTGTTAAGGTTACACGTAACCCCATTTAAATCTCGTTTCAATAACACCAATGCGTAAGTACAAAGAGAGACTTATTCGTTTTATATGTTTCTCTCACATATGTTTGAAATATAACTTTATTAAGTTTCATATCGACACCCAAAATTCTAGGTAAGATATATGAGTACTAAAATATTCGATCGATTCTTGCAGTATGTATTTATAATTAAAAATAGCTTTGAACATTTTAAAACATTTAATTAAATGTCAATTTATGTAAGAAAGATTTTAAAGTTGAAGGCTTTTCCGCATCGTATACAATCTCGGTTAGTAGGTTCATCTCAAAAACCTTACTTTTAATTTATTCTACTATTTAAAATCAAACATTATTTGAGCCTGTTTATGTAACAATAGTGAGTTAGGTTTTCTTTAACTGTTAGATACATTTGAGTAACACACTTCTTAAGCCGGTTGACCTTTAACTTGAACTAGAAATAAATCAACACTCAATGCAGTGGCATTGTCATTTATAAAACACGACGCACGAGTTGTCGGTAGTTTGGTCATTGGCATATGATTTTATGTAAACATGAACATTAGTTGATAAGTTGTAATATTTAAATAAAAGTTATGAGTAAAGCATTTCAATTTATGATAACGAAGAGAGTAAGATGAAACATTAACAAATTGGATATTTGCCTTAAAAAATTTATGAAAAAATATTATTTATTGTACAATTTACTCTTATCAATGCAAATTAACACGATTACCCAAATTTAATAATAACTTTTATTATATTACCTAAGAATAAAAAGAATTAGCATGAAATAAGTTCAATGTAGTGAGAAATTTTCTAAGAATCTTAATATTAAACTACCTTTCCAATTCAACAAAAGGTAAACTTAAACGGTTATTCATACACATACGTTTTGTCAAAATATAACCGGGGCTGAGTCATTCAAACACCCTTGGTTCATGGTTTTTTTTAAAAACAAATGTTCCTATGTTGGTACAACTACCATACGCTGAGTTCAGGCGTATGTTGTCAATATATAAGGACTTTAGTTAATCTAGAATGTTATCCAGAGTGCCACCCTTGTGACTTTATCGTATTTCCGAAAGTCAAATAAATACTTCGTAGAACCCGTTTTCAGTCCATTCAAGACATAAAGAAAATTTGCTAAGATAACTTAAGGCGATCCCGGTATTTACCTGTAAAAAATGTATGGAAATTGATCGTTGGAAAAAATGTACCGCTTTAAATGGATCCACTTTTCAAGCACATAAAATAAATGACCTAGTCCCGGTTATATTTTGACCGAATTTATCCTATGAATATGACAATTCCGCATATTTCTACATAAGTGTATATACATACGAATATCTATATGCAAATATATGTGTATAATTATAGGTTCCTAAAAGTATTTTTTACTATTGATTAACATATTTATAAAATATGTAACTAAAATAGGAAGCGTTTTTTTAATGATATATTATTCAAATGATGGACATTAAGACTGTTTCTGATCTACCGTTTTCACAGGAAATTTGCAGAGGGCATGTAAAATATACGCTAAAACTAAAATCAGGTTTTGTTTTGTGATTGCCTTATGTAATATGTTCGCTGAAATATTCACTTTCTTTTAATATGTAATAAAAAAAGCGTTCTTGTTTTGCATAAATTAATTGTTGTATCAATTTCGATTTAGACTGGCTTTACTTTTACTTTTTTCTATCTCCAAATAAACCACAATATGGTTTGAACATAGTATGAGCATAATATGTGTTCTCGCAATTTTTACACGATTGACCACTATTTTTTATAAAAAGCCTCCACCAACTCCATGTATGCAGGGAAAAACAAACCTTGTTTATAATTTGTTATTTTTTATCGAATAAAAAGTGTAAGAAAAAAAAATTTTAATGGTTTTGATCGTAAAGTAAAGTGTCTTTATTAAAGCCAACTCCAAGTTTTGGTTCTTTATATAACACCAATATCAAAACCAAGTACATACACCAGAACAAGGTCAAGGACTAAGAAGAAAACCACTACAAATATAGAAAGTGATAGTTACAATTACAAAAAAAACAACTTATTTTGTATTCTCCAAAATTTGAGCAACCGAGTCAAAATAATTGATATTTTAAACATTATTGTTTGGTTGTTTTTTGACCTGGTACAGCTCTGATCTTAACTATCAATATGTAATAACATGTGTTATGTAGTCAATCCCACAAGGGTACTGGCAACAATGCTGATATGTGTTAGAAATTGGTAGCGTGTATTACAAGTTAAACTGAATCATGATCAAAGATTTTTGCTTCCGAATGTAGATAACCTATAGCATTAAGGTATTAAATATATGTGAAATAGACCCAAGCGAATAAGATATTAATTTTTATTTAAAGATATTACGCGTGTAGCATGAATGCATCGAAGAAAAAAATTGGTTAATGTGTATTGTAAAAATAATATGTAAATACGTAAGAGTATGTACATGCAAAATAATGTTTTACCTACTAAAATAAAAACAAAAATGTTTGGAAGTCCAGTGTATAAATACATCTAAGATTTTTCTATGCATGTATACATATACATTCATATATATAAATATTTGTATTCTCTTGAATTTACCTTATGAACAGGATTATCAAATTTAGATTAAAAAGTATATTATGCAAAATAAATCATGATTCTTTAAATACCTATATACGTATTATAGATAGAATATTTAATTCCTTTTTATAAACCCGGAACACAAAATAATTAGAGAATTAGGCATTTAGTTGTTTGAATTTACTCGAGAAAATGATTATGAATTCAAAGCAAGTCAGAATAGCTAAAAATAACTGTAAGAAGTGAAAAACGTCATTTTATTTAGTACAGATAAGTATATATGTATGTACATAGCATTTACAACATTACACGATGCAATTACAGAATAAAAACAAATGCTCATTTTATATCAGTATTTAAAGTGTTATATTTCATAGGTAAAAACAAATAAGAAATCATTCAAAGTTTGGTAGAATCTGATATCAATTGACATTATGGAATAAAATCGATTTAATTTCTGGGTGATATCTTTCCTAAAAATCAGTTCAGTTTGATAAGTAAAGCTGCCACTTTTCTGCATATTCCAACATAAACATGAACCAAGGCATACATCGACATTGACGGAAATTCGGTCTATTGCAGTAAAAAATTTACTTCTTGGGGCTATATATTTTCGCATATTCAATATGAAAGCATATTTTTTTTTCTGATCGGATAATTTCGTTCTACGTTTCTTTAACAAAATATTAAATAATTCCACATTCTCTTTGGCGCAATGGCGCTGAAGGTAAGCCTAAATGTATCGACGCAAAATAGATTTACCACGAGTATGTTTAAGAAAATAAAGAATTTTATTTTTTAAAGACAATAAAAAATTTTCCCTTTTAATGTTTTAGTTATCTTGTATTAAGCTTCTATGTACCTTTTTCCTCACTGCGAGTACTTACTTTGGATACATACAATATAATAGGAGTTTGAATACAGAAAATTGTAACTACATTTCTTAAACTTTTAAAAAAGCTCAAAATCCAAACAAAAATAACTCAAAATTACATTAAAATCCATTTTACATTTATATTTATTAGTTCTTTTTTATTTCTATTTCAGTTTTTTATTAACGTTATGGATAGATTTGTTTGGCTTATTCTGTTGACAGTCATGTCATATCTAATTGCTGATTTTACCAAAACAACCGGCTACAGGCGTGTTTATCGTTCTGATATGATTCCTATAAATGAGGTGTCAACATTAATTTTTTCTAATTGAAACAGTTTTATAGTGCATTTTTACTTTTATATTTCAGTCTGTGTTTATGAATTTAGTAGAACTGTCAGATATGCAACAGTCTCCTAATCATAATTTAGATATTCGTGTTATACAACAAGCAACTCAAGAAGCAAATTCTGCAAACGGTGAGGAGAAGACTTTTAGCTTACGTCCATTGATAGACAGTATTTTTGAGGTAAATATTTTATTGCATTGTAAACCTTGTTTTATTTGAAAATTTGTTTGAAGATTCCAATTTCAGCATTGAATGCTGTAAATAAGCTCGTACAAAGGCTTACAGGGAATTACTATGCAACAAGTACGATAGTTTATCCAGAAAAATCAACATTGAAAGAAAAAAATTCTTAAAATAGGACTGACTGCAAAACTATCTACAAACTTATACATAAATGATTTAATTTTTTAAGACAATGCACAAATATGCAAGGGACTTGTTTTAAAGTTACTAAAAAAATTATACAGCTGTCAGGAATTATTTATATTTAAAGAATGTATCTATTAATTTTTTTGATTTTACTTTTTGTAACTGTGTTTGATTTTATTTTGTTTTAAGTGTGTGATATTATTGTTATGTTATTTATGCATTTTATACCAATTCTTAAAATAAATCAAAGTGATTTAGAATACTTTTTTTCTAATTCGCCCTATTACTAGAATGATTTCATTCCGCATTTACTAAACTGAATTGTGTATCCGATTCGATGACCTCAAAAAGTTTAGAACTGGAAGCCATTATAAGTTGCAGAACTCTACAAATCTTGTGCGTACAGTTACACACAATAAAACGTGGAACATTGTTAGCGCGTACGCTCCACAGAATGGATGCGACCAATTGGAAAAAGATAGATTTTGGCCAGAGTTCGGTAATTTGCATAGAAATACACCTATCGATGAGATGCTCTTCGTAGGCGGAGATTTAAATGGCCACGTCGGAGAAACAAATGTTGATTATGAGGACTGCCACGGCGGGAAAGGCTTTGGAACCAGAAATTCAGCTGGCGAAGACATCCTTGTAGCGTGTAGGGCTTACGGCTTAACCATCTTAAATACAGTGTTTATTAAACATCAACGACATCTTATCACCTATAGCAGCGGAGGCCACGAAACGCAAATACATTATCACCTCTGCAAAATCTCGATGAGAAACCGTGTTAAGGACTGTAAAGTAATACTTGGAGAATCGCTAGTAAGTCAACACCGTCTGAATTTTCACAGCGGAGCCACCGAAAACACGGGCATCGTTTGAAAAGCCAAAAATCCGGTGGTATAATCTATCGAAGGAACGAAGCGCAAGATTTATCGCACTGGCTAAAGAAGTACTTCAAAATATAAATGGTATAGCAGACTCACTTAGCCCGCAAGAAATGTGGAACAGCTTGCACGAGGAATGCATAACACTCGCAAAGTCCCATCTGGGGACTATATCGAAATACCATTACGTCGGCAAAGAAACATGGTGGTGGAATGAGGAAACCAAACGAGCTGTGGCCGACAAGAAGAGTGAATTCCAAGCGTGGACAAAATGCGATCGGAGCGACGATATCGAAAAAGCTCGACTGGCTCTTGAATACGAGCGTCTTAAAAAGATCGCAAAGAAAGTCCTGGCCCGAACTCGAGCGGCAGAAGCGGAAAACCTGTACCAGGAGTTGAAACAAATATCCTCACGATCGGCAGATAGAAGACAAGCTATACAAGAAGTTCAAACGTCGTACAATATTAAAATGCCAAATATTTTTAAGCTCGCTGCACAGAAGCGAAAAAATTCGATGGAAATATCCTCGCCGAAATACATAAAAAATGCAGACGGTCGCTAATTAACAAATGAAAAGGAAATTTGTAACCGGTGGCTTGAATACTGCAAGGAGTTGCTTAACAAACAGTTTCCACGTGATATCGTGCCGACAGCTGGTCTATTCGAGGAGGAAGTTTTGGACTTTTCAATCGAAGAAATAAGTATAGCAATCGGAAAAATGAAGCGGGGGAAAGCGGCGGGGCCAGGCAGCATTCCATCAGAGTTTTGGTCGAAGATGAAGTGAATCGGCAGCGAATGGCTATCGAAACTTTTGAATAAATTAAAATGTGGACAACCTATGGAGCAGCAGCGATGCAGTAAAAATGGGAAACTCGCTACGCATAAATTCGTATAACGAGGAAAGGGTGAATAAAAGGATAAGAAGAAAAAGAAGAAGAATTGTGTATCCGAAAGGATCTTTTTGGAAGGCTCCAATAATAAGACTGTTTATTTTTTTCAATCCCTTTAAAACTGCTCCAATACTTGACAATTCAACATGACAAAATATCAAAAACTTCTTAAACACCCATTTCATTTTATTAGTATCGTTCTACACTTGTAAAAACGCTTTCTTATAAGTATTATATTCAGCCTTAAAGTCAAACAACATCATTTCGCAATATGTATTATAATGGTTTGTATATTACTTCAATAATTTATTCAATACAATAATAATAATTTATTAAATTAAATTTATTAGAGGCAACCAATATGAAAGATACTGTTATGCTATATAATGAATAAAAATATTTAATACTACACATACATATGTATATAAGATGTATACAAACCGACTATAGGCAGGTGTTATGCAGTTTACTGAAATTACTTTCCATTTACATGAAGGCACTATTATAAAAATATATACACATATGGTATATATGTATATAACTTCTTTTCCATTTGAAATTTCTTTAAACGGTTTTCGTGAGTAGTTCTCTACTATTAAGGAACATATTTATATAAAAGACAAAGTACCTATTTTTCGAAATTTATGAAAGCGAATACCCATTTCATTTGGATTAAAGTACAAACATATTAATATCGCAGATCATTCACCCCTGCGTTTATCGTTTTCGACTAACAATCGACTTGATTTCGAACGACCCGAAACATTCCACATTCCATTTGGCGTATATGTATTTTGTAGTAGAATAAAACGTCCACTACGGCAATAACCTAGTTATCCCGAAAACATTGTATAGGTATGAAGATGCATGGGGATCAACCCGTTTTCGCTAACACTGTTGTAGGTGCAACATCCCGTCTTTTGGCAATGGAAAGAAAATTCTCTAGAAGAATATTTGTTATTAGGCCACATGCGTAAGATACCAACGTAAGAGATTTCAAAGCCTAATGTTTTCTACCTAACACACCACGCAGTACTTGAGCCCGCTGTCCGACAACGAAGCTTCGTGTTGTATTCGACGAACCGTCGAATGAAAGACTGATTACCAAAGGATCGTCTGGCGAAAATCGGAATCAGATCCCATTGAACATTATCGGTTATGTACGGCCACTTATGGAACCTCGTGCGCACCATATCTTTCGGTACGCGTTTTAAAACAGTTGGCACGTGATTATCAGAAAGAATATCCTATCGCCACAGAGATACTCTTGAATGATTTTTATGTTGACGACGTTGTATCAGATGAAGACACTCTCACTGGTACAATGTTAACGAAAAAGCGCCTAATCGAGCTCTTTTGCAAAGATGGCTTAAAACTCATCAAGTGGCAGAGTAATTGCAATGAACTTCTGCAAGACCAAGGTGAACTCATTCAAAACAAAATCATTTCTTTAGACAGTGATGCAGATTCTTTTGTGAAGGTACTCGGTTTGAATTGGAGCGCTAAAATCGATTGTTTTGCGTTTCGCTTAAATTTAACAACCAACGGACCTGAAACTAAACCCCAAATTCTTCGTGAAGTTGCTGGAGGTTTTGATCGTGTCGGTGGTCTTTGTAGGAAATCGGACTTCTGAGATTCCGAATACCATTCGCCGAAACAGATGGTTCTACATTAGATCTGAACAGAACCCAGCGGACTGTGCTTCTCGGTGTATTACACTATCGAATCTAGTTCAGCACCAAATTTGGTACACCGGTCCTCATTGGTTGAGGAAAACTGAAAACCATTGGCATGTAGAAAGTAACTTTTAAGAACACCCAGATTGTAAACAGAAAGAAAAAAAACTACACCAGCGGTCGTGTTTAGTCGTAAAAGCGAATCATCCATTCCACATTGCTGTCAACTACCATCAACGCACGGTACATCCTGGTGTATCAGCATTATTCGTTTTGATCCGTCAGGAGTTTTGGATCATTGGCTGCAATAACTTGCTTCGAAAGATAACGCATGATTGCATCAAGTGCTTTCGCCAGAGGAAAGCTACATCAACACAAATCATGGGAAATCTTTTTACATCTTCGAACCTTTTTACATCGCATCTCAATAAAAACAAAAATCGGGAGGAAAACCTCTCAAACTAAAGGCTACATATCCGTATTAGTGTGTCTTGCCTCAAAGGCAATACACTTAGAGCTAGTAAGTAATCTTACTACGGAAGCATTCCTCGCGGCTCTTCGCCGTTTCATCGTACGTCGTGAAAAGCCATCGCACATATACTTCGACAATAGTGCAATTGCCAGAATGCATTAGTAGAGGAATCCCTTGCACGCGATTCCATCACCTGGCACTTTCACTTGAAATCGTCCAAAATCGTCTATCTTCTTGGAAATCACTGCAATCAAAAATACAAGGCTACTGCAGAATATTTAACGATGGTAGCACCCATTACGCGATCTTCAAGTAATCTTTTGCAACAAAAAGCATAGCTTGGCCTACATATAAGGCCCTCGGAACAGTTTTGCCCTCGTAGCACATAGTTTACTGTCATAATGTTTTATCATCTACATATGTCAACCATTTTATACTATTTTATAAAAGCAATTCACCAACAAGTTCTAAGTAAGAATTAATAGTATGTTTACACCCAATTCTGCCGTATATGACATATAAAATTGTATTCACAGCCAAATTTTCCGTCATACCGAAATTTCAGCTCATAGAACTCCGAACCCGCTCATTTTAAATTCACACTACGTATCAAAATCTAACCCTGTTAATTATAAAGAAATTTGTTAAGCCTATATTTATGCAATATATAATAGAAAATGGTACGGCAGAAATTTCAAAAAGGCTATTTATTAATGAGTAAACGTCAATTCACTTAAAATAAGCCCAGTCCATAATTATATTGAGAATGCGCCTAAAATTATTTATTTAATTTCGAACCATATCTATGTACGAATGTACTTAAATATTTACAAGTTGTCGGCTAAATACTACAATAAACTATGATGCAGGTATAAGAGCACATCTACAATAGAATCCTCTGATTGTTACATACGAGTATGTGGCTTCCTAACTCGCTTAAATACGTAAAGCAATTATAATTTTTCAGATATAAGGTTAAATAAATTACACTAGTCCAGCTTGGTTGTTTTAGGTTTAATCCCCTATAAGAAACTCTGAAGAAACTTTTTTAAAAATCCTGTAACTTAGTTGGTGTTGAAGATAGACTCGCCCTTCCCATATAAATTTTTCATAACATGAACCAATAAATCTGATTTTCAAAATATCTGTTTCCCAAACTCAACAGGGTGATATAATTCTTTATAAATTACTTTGAGTTCATGTCGATTAAAAAAGATCTGGCGAAGACTGGCAAAAGCGGTATGATTACAGCAAGAAATTCTACGCTGAAAGCATTCGAGTGATGAATCCAAAGATTTTGAGGGAACATAATCAAGTTGACGACAATTCACTTAATCGACTACCCTCAAAAGAAAGAAAGGATAAATATTTTACAGTGGTATGAAAGGGGAACACATCCTTGTAGTATTTAATAATGTTTGGTAATAATATGACAGAAATAAAAGAAAAATTAATAACATTTTTGATGGTTTTGGCCCCTATTTCTCGAATATGTTGACCAATTTTGTTTTCGACCGCCTAAATCGTTTCTGCATTCTTCTCATAGCATCCATCTTAAATGGCACTGTACAAAAACAAAACGCTAACGGCGTCAAATCACAGCTCTTCACAAACTTTCGTACGTACAGCTTCGAGGTAAACTTTCGTTAGGCGTCGAGGTAAACGCCAAAGCCGTCCAAACTAGAGGTTAAATGGTTAACAGTGGTGAAAATAATAGAAAAGGAGTGTATTATAAGTAGTACTCGCAATAAAGTCTACGTACTGCTGGATTTTTCGACCACGGTTCGAGCACGGATGAGCAAAAGGAGTATTTGCTGACTTATCTTCTGACAGAAAAGTGCCCGTTATTCTTCATTTAAATGAAAACGGTTCAGTTATTCATCGATATTCATTTGATTCCCTTCAAAGTACTCTCTATTCTAACGCTTCCTCCAATCTTCAAAACACTTTTTATAGGCGGATTTCGGAATCGCCTTCAGCTCGTTTTACGAGTTCTCCTTGATTGCCTTAATCGTCTGAAAACGCTTTCCACAAAGTGGTAACTTGAGTCGTGGGAATAGGCTCACTTATTACTCCTTATTTACTGTCTGGCATGGCAGAAAAAATTCGGAATGTACCACACCACGATAATCCATGAAAACGGTCAACAAGGCCTTGATAGACAGACCCATGTTTCGTCATCGAAAGCATTTTGGCCCAAAGTAAGCATTTCTTTAGCGACATCAACGCGATGCTGTTTCTGCAACAAATTCAGCACTCTCGGCACAAACCGCGCTTCAATTCAGCTTGGGTACTTTTTGATCAGAAGGTATATGGAAGAAATTATTGAATTTGCTCGCGATAGGTTTGTTTATTTAACCAATATTATGTTTTCTTTTATGCATACATCTAACTCTACTTTTTAATGCAGATTGGAATCATCAGATAGGGCGCATTTAAGAGTCACTAAATGACAAATGCTTTATACTAATTTAAATGCCTTAGAATGTGCGTGGAAAGATGTCAACCAATGGCGCAAGAATTGCATTAAGACTTCATGCCTAAGCGCGGGAAACGCCAGAAAAGGCTTCCTTCCAAAGAAGCGGAATTAGATTAGGCAGCTTAGTCCGTATGGAAAGCACATAGTTTCAATATAAGCTTCCACTGCAGTAAGCGGGACAGGTGTTTCGAAGCTGTTTAACTTACCGCATGGTAAGCATTTTCGAATGGTTTATTTAGTGGATTTTTAACAAATTCAAGGAATACCTATTCCTAGTCAGCCATCACAAGCTTCGGGGATTGTGGAAGCGTAAGACGTTGCCTCAGCTATTGGACTCAGTTTGATTGCTGATGCAATGCCTGTAACAGAGGTAGCAGGGCCCTCTTCTGAAATTTCTATATGACCAACAACTTGTAAAATGAAAAAGGCGACATCGGAGAAGCATCCAGAGGTATATTCTACTAAGAAGTGCAAGAGAAATCCTTTATTTGGAAAACAGCATATGAGCTTAGAAAAAGAGAAGTTTCACTTGAAGAAAAAAAGTTTGAATTTGAAATGAAAAATAAACAATAAATACATTTTTCTTAATAAATATATTTTTCTTAAAATAATTAAAAGTTTGTTTCAATTATATACTACCTTCTTATCTGTCCTTGTCTTAGCGTATAAGCGTGCGTCGTCCGCATGAGAAAGTTGTCCATGGATATAGAGGCATGCGCGCATATCAAGCTAATGTTGGCGAATTTAGCCTTGATGCGGATTGCTACGAGGCGCTCGCTCACATGCCGGAAGCTGATGACTTCTTGTCTTAGTCTGCCTCCGACAACAAATCTGCATCCAAATAGCCGCTGGTATTGTCATCGATGACAATCGCCGTAGTAGGCCCCCCGCTAGTTATTCGGTTGCTCGTGGTCTGTTAAGGGACCTAACATTTCACCTGCATGTCCAAAGTTTGTTGTCCTTTAATCGTGTGCATGAGTTGTCAACAGTGGATCCATCCGTATCCGTTGCTTGTTGTTGCTTCGTAACTATTGCATTTTTTCTAAGGGCAGGTAGCTACCCAGGCGGCACAACCCCCAACCTGGAGGGCCATTTCCATTTTTTGATACCCCTAGGACGAGGGGTCGGTTGGACCAAAAGCCAGTAACCCGTTCTAGGATGTGAGTGCTGCCGTTAGTCCATTAAGGGCTCTTCCGCCACCATCTCTTTTCTAAGACCCTGACTTAGTCTCAGGCATCCTTACCGGCCTGGGCCTAAATATGTCCGAATAAGGTCTCATTTGTTTCGGGATTGTTTTCACCGTTAATTCCATCTGGGGAACTCATCCGCTGTGCCGTTTATAGTGCTGCTATTTTTGTCTGCTGGTTCAGTCCGGATGGACATTGACAAGTACACGGTAGTTACCACCTGGAGGTATTATAAGTACAATTGATGTGTAGCAGATAGTTGCAGCACTGAATATCGCCCGGTTGACATCTCTCAGTGCCTACCTACCATATTACAGCAAGCAACGCTATATAAAAAAAACTTATTTAAAAAGCGTATACCATGAACAAAACTACAAGTATCTCTCTCATTGACGCCATGCTCAGGAAAGCATAATTTTCTTTTCTTATCAACTGTATAAATAAAACGTCCTAATAACTTTAATATCTAGTTGTCGCGTTAAATTCTCCATAAATAATTGTAAACAAATACTGTATACGACTCTCTGTCTTTGGTGTAGACAAGTAATTCCAAAAACAAAAATTACTTTCAAATAAAATTGATCTTAATCATGAAACACACCCTGTACAATAAGATCTGTAATTTGTCGTCGAAAACAAAACAAAATTAATAATAACACTAAATAGTACAACATATAAAACAATAATATAGACGAGTACATATGTATACAAATAGGAATTACACAGTGGAACTATTTCAAGTAATCCAACTTTACGAGTTGTTTAAATTACTGCGAAGTGATATCTTGAAAATTATAAATTCTAATGGGTATTCAAAGCTTAACACATATAACATTTGCATAACAGAATTAGGTAGAAAAGCAAATAATTTTAAAAATAATTCCAATACTAAATTCATATTCCAAATCAATTCAATAAGCCTAAGCCATCTGATGGAATGATTCATAGCATTCGTTTAGATATTCAACGAGAAACGTGTTGGAATTTTCAACAGAGTTACTGTCAAATATGCAAATTGTTTAAAATAAAGCATAATAAAAAGTTCAATTACCTGCGTTGAAAAAGAAAAAAGAAGATTGACCGTGCCGTTTGTTTTTACTATATTCGAAATTCAAGTTCCAGTCGATGTTGAAGGAAGGGTTCTCTTGGAATGAAGTCCGTTACCTCTTTTCGGATAAAAAGTATTAAACTTAAAAAAAATTGATGCGACGCATCGAAATGTAAAGAATTAGCTTCTTCTAATACAATCAAAATATGAATTAAAGAATACTATAGCTACAGCTAGTGTTCGTTAAAAATAGTAAAACCGCTGCACACGACTTTTTATTAATCTTACTTCTTACTTGGCGATGGCGCGATAGTTAGCTCATTGGACTATCACGCAGACAGTCTGGGTTCGATTCCTGGCTGGGTCACCAACAGTTTTTCAAATCGCCATCACCCTTTCGGCGGGCAATGGCAAACTCCCGAAAGTGAAATTGCCTACGAAAAAGCTTCTAAGGAGTGCCGTTCGGACTTGGCGATAAACCGTAGGCCCCACTCAGATGTGACTAAAATGACAACATGAGCAACACAAATGATTGTCAAGAAGCTAGGCCATGACACATACCGGGCTGTCAGCGCCACAGTGTTTTTTTTTTGTTTTTCTTAGGAATCTAAGAAATTATCAGATTATAAAATACATGAAACCCAAAAATTTTCTATCATCGGTACATATGTTAAAATGAAAGTAGCATAAATTCGATGAAATTCAAGTATCCTCTCAGCAAATAGTCATGCGGTGCCAAATCACACGATGTCGGAGGGCAGGCTCCATACTCATTTCGAAAACTAGAATTAACTGAGGGTACACCTGCAGTATGACTTGTGGCACCACCCTGTTGAAACCAAATATCCTCCAGACCATGTTCACGCGTTTTCGAAATGAAAAAATAGTTGATCATAGCTCTGTAACCCGCGCCATAGATCGTGTCATTTAATTTTAATTTTTTAGCACGGCCCGAATAAATTTTTTTCTGGATCCATAAATAGCTGATATATATATGATCTTTAGACTTTCTTCGAAAGAAATGAACATCATCACTAAACAAGTTCAGTTTGAGCGCACAATCAGAGAAGTAACGACGCAAACAATAATCGCCTTCCTTAATTGATACTTGCAAGGGTGTAGACTAAGGTTCTTGTGCAAAATCGTTCACAAGGTCGATGGACACAGGCCAATATATGTTCATGAATAAAAAAAACAACACTCAACAGCACTTTTTTTTTTGAGCACACTGTAAAATACTCGTATGCTTGTCAGTAACTTTTCAATTTTTTTGAAATCGCTGGCTCACTTGCCGTAGCGTTCTATAAACATTTTCTTCTGAACACTGATTTTCAAAATAAAAAATGTTTGTAAACGTTGCTCGTTTGATGTTATTTGCACACCTCTTCTTCTTATCCTTTTATTAACCCTTTCCTCTTTATACGAACTTATGCGTAACGAGTTTCCCATTTTTACTGCATCGCTGCTGCTCCGTTTATGGGGTTGGCTAATGTCGCAGACCGCAGAACGCGTCTACATAATGCTCGGTCCTAGATCGCTTCAGTGGTTAGCCCCAGGCCTTGTTGTGCGTTTGCTATCTGAGAAATCCAGGAATTCGTTTTTCGACCTCGTTTTCTTACAGTTGGAGTGACCGTAGTTGATAGTGCCTTTTTAAGCGGATTTTCCGCAGATCTTCGTTGAACGTGGCAATACCAACTTATTCTATTCGCCTCAAGCTGTTCGGTTACCGAATTATTTATATGTAGACTTCCTCTTATATGCGTAGATCTAATGCAATCGCGTTTAGTGACTCCACTAGACATCCTTAACATTTTCATTTCCGCTGCCGCCATTTTATTTTTAAACGCTTCGTACATTGTCCAGCATTGTGAACCGTATATAAGAGCTGGTCTAACAACCGTGGCGTAGAGTTTTCCCTTTAGTTTAAGTGGAAATTTTCGGTCGCAAAAGATTCCCGGTGGTATTTGCAGACCATTTTTTTAAAAATCCAATAAAAATATAATAAATATTACAAGTTGTTACGTCGCGTGCATCAATTTAAACAATTTATTTTTGTAGCTTTCTCTACTTTCAAATCAATTTTTAAAAAACATTTTCTTATTTTATTAAAACATGCTTATATACACTTTCAAATAAAAGGAAGAAAATATATGTTTAAAAGAAAATATTTTCATAATTGGAAGCTTAACTTTATTGCAACTACTTCTTTATTGCAACTTTTATATTACGGAATCCCCAAGCAAATACAAAATTTCTATGTGAACAAATATTATACATAAGAGAATTGCGAAGATGTAAATGTAACATAATTAAAAATTCAAACGATTATGTTTTTATGTATGTTTAAATTTAACTTCCTAAGCATGCAAAGTATGTAGTGTAATTTTATTTTTTTCAATCGGTTAGTATATGTGTAAAAAATTTATCAATCTGAAATTAGGACGTAACTGATTAATAAGTGTAATTGCAACTACCTTTAATATAATGATATTATAGTTACTATATGTACGTCTAATCAAACAAGGTTTCATTTCGTATCAGACTGAAATACAAATTGCACTTACTTTAAGTATAATGAAATTTATCTCCACAATATCATTAATTGCGATTGCTTTAAGCTCTATTTCGCAGTAATAAAATATATTCATCAAAAGCTTTTTGTTTTCACATTAAACTTCAATGGTAAATAAAGAAGACTGTGTACCAGCAAAAAACGATATGTTGAACTACCGGTCTTCTTACTCATATCTTTCAGGTGGTGTAAAAAAAAGTTTATTCATTGGTTGGAAGTAAGATTTCTTCCCTCAGTTAAGTTTTAATTAACGAAGGTTATCTTTTTACTTTCAGTTAGTGTTGATCATTCGAACATTCGGCATCTGAAAGAAATCATTTTTTTATCTGACTAAGTATTGGTGATTTTTATCTTAAACAGCTCGTGAAATAGTGAAGTTTGATTTTTATTAATTATACTTATTTGACTCGCAGTATTTGATGTTTAAACTATAAGCAAATATTGTGTAAAACTGTACAATAAACGTTAAAATTAAACTATAGAAACAATATATATCAGGATAGTCTACAACTATTAACAATGATTTTTTCGCTTTTTATATACACATTTTTTGTCAGCACAACCATAGCGACTCCGCAGGTAATGCATACACAAACGCTAAATCCTTTTGTGGCTTTTCTTGTGTCATAAAATTGGTTTGGAAACCAGTATATATTTCACAATTTTAGATTTCATATTTTCATCTACTCGTACTCGCATATTGACTATTAGAATATAGTATTTGATGTAAGGGAGCATATGTATAATACATATGTGGAAAGATTGACTAACAGCTATGATTCAATAAGAAAACTGTTGGATTTGTATTTATAGTACATTATATGTGCATTAAATAAACATGTTCATGTATTCATGCACATGTATGTTTATAACTATATTTCTATAGAGTACAGTATTGCGCATTTATTTAGTTCAAAATTTAGAGTGAACGTGCAAAAAATTTAAAATCTAATTGAAGCGAAAATAAAAAGCTTTGTTTTTTCATCCTTACGCTGATATACATATGTTTGAAGAGATGCATGTGTCTATAAAAAAAAGCAACAGACAAAGTTCCTTTATACTACTTAACAAACATAAAACACGTAACTTGTTTTTTAATCACATTTTTGGGGTGCTGTAATAAAAATATAACCACTTAAAGTCAGTAATAGAAACTTGTTGCTTCAGTCAGTTATTGTTCAATCAAGGTTATTTTTTACTCTTTCTTTCAGTAAATGTTGATCATTCGAATCTTCACCACCAAAAGGAATAACTTATCTGTCTGATTTTAGTATACGTTTATATGGAATTAATGTTTTTATTTGAAAAAAATAAATACACCCTGTTCAATGTTATAAATAGAGTTAATTCCTAAACTATTTTATATCTTTCTTTTATTGACATTCGAACTACACTTAAACCATAAGTTAACTTGAAATAATATTCAATACACGTTAAATTATTACTATCGCTTCCCCTTTGCATTAGTAATGAGTTTTGCATTTTATGTTCAAGCATACGAGTAAATGCCAGATTTTTTAATTTCCTTTTCTATCATTGCTATGTTAACTATATATCAATACATTTTGCAATTTCATCCCTATTAATTACGTCTTGAAATTAGGACAGAGTTGCAAAAGGCAGAACTGTGTATTTAACTTGAATATAGATACAATAAAATGATAAAAAAAATCAGTTTTGTAATGTTTAATGTAATCCTTTGTGCATATGTACGAGTATCCATGATTACTATTTTTAAAGAGACATGTACAATATAACAGGCTAGTAAGATATCAAAAGTAAGCGAAGCAATATGTTAGGCTATGACAATAGAATAATAAAAACATTATTTTATTTGTGGTTTTTGTTTACCGACTTCCGAGTACAAAGTTAAATTAATTATTATTTAGAATAATACATTTTTATATGTAGTATATTTCTTAGTACAATCTTCGTATTTTTTACGGTTTATGTGAGTTATCTTTATCATTATTTTCGATTACGCAAAACTGTAATATGCAACATTCCATTCTCAATTAGGGACAAATAAAATCGGATAACGTGTTATTGTTCTCAGTTCAATGTTGTTATATACCTAGAAGTTACACTTGAGCTGCTCTTGTGCTTTTCTTTATGCAAAAGCAGTTTACGGAAATAACATCCGCGCAATTTTTTTTTTAAATTATTATATTACAATAATATAATTCAAATCTGAAACACTGTACAATTGTGATAGTTATTACCCGATATTAAATCTAGCTGAATAAAATTTCTAGGCTTAGAATTGAATTTATCTCACGCGTTAATTAACAAAGCATAGCGCTTTTCCTCAGAACCAAGCGAGAATTGGTATATCGGTTAACATTTTTATAAAATGATTCATCATAGTTTGATACATTTTTATATGACGATCACTAATTTAAGGCTATGAATATATTCATATTAATATAAATATACATGGGAATATATGTGCATAAGTGAGACAGGTAACAATCAACAATAATGAAAACCTAATGTGCTACGAGTATAAGATATTTAACTATTGTATTAGATGTTAATATAAATTTCCTACAAACTGCGAGTTTTTCATACCAATAATCTTGACACAACTCGAATTATATTATAATTAACCTGAAGGAAAACTACTGATTAAAGATCGTTTATGACGTGAGATAATAAATGTTGTTTACTGACTTGCAAAAAATGATATAATACATCATAAGATAATTGATTCATTTAATTATTAAAATCTCGAATACATTTTTAATGTTTTGTTATTCTGAATATTTCAAGTATTTTCTACATCTGAGTGCCGTGTTCGGATACACCATTGTGATCATAATTGAAAGAGCTTTTTTTTAACAAAAATTTACAAAGTTAAAACACGTACGCTTCAAAATCTTTTAAGAACAGGTCAAAGAAATTAATTGACTCAATTTACAAACGGGTATTCATTTAACGGCGATTTAATTATATAACTATAAACGACGTTTATTAGGAAATGTCTGGAAATCGAAAAAGTTTTTTTTTTTAAGTGTAAATTCTTATTTTATCCAGTTTAATTTACTGAATACTTATAATTAACCAAAAATTGTCTAATGTGTTTACAGAGAATATTCCAAAACGTTTCATGGTTTTTCATGAATATTGCATATTTATGCAATTAGTATCTAAACACAACTTCGAGTATATGCCTACCACCGCTGCACTTGATGAATGTCATCTGAGAGAAAAGTTTTCATCTACTTTTTCATTTGTGTCTTTAATTACACGAATAAAGTTGAATTCCAATGCGTCGATTATTTTTGGCTTTTTCAGTATATTCTAGGGATTTAACACTTCCCCAAAAGAACTAATCTGTATTCGACAAATCACAGGATCTTAGAGGCCAATTTACATGCCCATTACGCAAATTTATGTGTCAATTGACTGTTTTTCTCCATAAGTCCTCCAATGTTTCATAAGAGACATTCAATCGGGGAACGAAAAACTCTCTAATCACGACTCACAGCCAGCTTTACTCGTATTTTTGAAAAAATATATTCCAACGTCTCCATCAGCCCACAGACCGCACCGCATTTTTCAGAATGTAACGGCGTTTTGGTTATTATATAGATTTTCGCTCTGAATGCGACAATTTGCTTATTGACACGACTATTGAGCCCATAAAGGTTAACTCTGAACACAATTTTTCAATAAAACAGCGTATCCAATGCCAGTTGATTTTAAGTCTATTCAACGAAATTTTTTACGCAAACGAAGGTCATTCGTCTCCAAATTTTGCATGAGCTGCATCTTGTGTTTTTAACATTTTTAACGCATTTATGTCGTCCCGATAAAATTGCAAAGACTACTGCCTTAAAATGACACTGACAGATTGCAATGTTTGACAGATATAAATTTCTGAAGTAAGTACTGGGTTTAAAAAACAGCCCTTATTTTTGCAAAGGGTTACTCTGGTCTTGGCCTCTTTAAATTTTCCCTTGTTTTTTCATAGATTTCATCGATATATGTCTTTGTATCTGGCAATCATCGTTCGTTGGATGAAAATTGAGAACTATTTTTAGCAGATTTATTAAATCTTTTATTTGTCCATTTTCTCCTTTCCATTCTCTATTCTTCCTCTCATAAAATTGTTGTTTACTTCCAAATTATTTTCAATTAACTTCTTCACTGATTCTATCATATTGTTGGTTTTGCTCCTCTCTATGACATAGACCACAATGACTTCCTCTGTGTTTGTGGATTTAGCCTGACTGCATACTTACGTGAATTGGTGAGGTGTTATCGAAACAGGGTACGCACTGAGAGATGTCAACCTGGCGAAATCCAGTGTTGCAACTATCTTCTACAAATTAATTGTGCTTATAATACATCTACGTAGTAACCGCCGGGTACTGGTCAATGTCCATCCGGACTGAATAGCAGCACTATAAACAGGACAGCGGATGAATTCCCGAGACGGAATCAACGGTGGAAACAATCCCGAATCAAATGAGTTTTTATCCGGGCTACTCCGACACATTTGGAGCTCAGGTCGGAAGGATTTCCGATGCTAAGAGCCCTTAATGGACCACCGGCAGCACTCACATCCCAGAGCGGGTTACTGGCTTTCGGTCCAACCGACCCCTCGTCCTAGGGGTATCAAAAAATGGAACTGGCCCACCAGGTTGGGGGTTGTACGACCGGGGTAACTGCCCGTCCATGGAAAAAATTAAGAAGTTACGAAGCAACAACAAGCCTCGGATACGGACGGATCTACTGTTGACAACCTATGCAAACGAATGAAGGACAACGAACTTCGGATATGCATGTGAAATGTTAGGTCCCTTAACAGGCTACGAGCAGCCGTACAACTAGCGGAAGCCCTTGACTGCGAAAAACTGCGAAATCTACTACGGCGATTGTTATCGACGGCAAAATCAGCGGCTATTTGGATGCGGATTCATTGTTGGAGGCAGACTTAGGCAAGAAGTCTTGAGTTTCCGGCATGTGAACAAGCGCCTCGTAGCAATCCGCATCAAGGCTAAATTTACCAACATTAGCCTGATATGGGCGCATGCCTCCACAGAGGAGAAAGATGACGAAACCAAAGATGCCTACTATGAGCTCTTGAACAAGACCTACGAGCAATGCCCTAGCTATGACACTAAAATTGTCCTCGGTGATTTTAATGCAAAGCTAGGAAGACAGGGTATCTTTGGTGGAACAATCGGAAAATATAGCCTGCACAACACCACCTCCGATAACGGATTCAGGCTAATCGACTTTGCGGCGGGGCGAAACATTGTCATGGCTAGCACGCGGTTCCCACATCTCGACATACACAAGAGGACTTGGAGAACTCCTGATCAATCAACAGTCAACCAGATTGATCACATTGTGATCGACGCAAGACACTCCTCCAGCATTATGGATGTCCGTACGTTCCGAGGAGCCAACATCGACTCGGACCATTACCTTGTTGTAGCCAGGGTACGGTTGCAGATATCCCAAACTACGCCAAGACAAACTAATGCTGTGAGAAAATTCGACGTCAGACGGCTACAATCGCAAGAGATCGCCAAGTCCTTTTCCGATCGATTGTCTCTTAATCTCTTAAGAGGTCCAATGCCGCCAGCATCAAGCATCGAAGACCATTGGAAACACTGCCAAAACGCCATCAGAGATGCCGCTTCTGATGTGCTGGGTTTCACTCGTCCACCACAACGAAACCCCTGGTTCGATGATGAATGCCGGCAAGCACATGCAGCTAAGCAAGATGCATATAACGCGGCGCTGCTTAGAAAGACCAGAGCTGCTCATGAGCTCTATGAGCGGAAGAGGAGAGACGAGCACCGGCTTCTCAGGAGAAAGAAGAAAGAGCATGAGAAGCGGGCGATCGAGGAAATTGAGAGATGCTACTCCAGGAATGAGGTTCGGAAGTTTTACCAAAAGGTAAAAATAACATGCCGTGGAAACAAACCCCGAACCGAAGCCTGTAGAGATGAACAAGGGAACATCGTAGTAGAATCGCAGTCGATGCTGAGGATTTGGAAAGATCATTTCTGCAGACTGTATAACGGCGATGACGGACCAAATACCGCTGTCAGGCAGAATCAACCTTTTAACCTGGACGATGATGACCAACAATTCCGTCCACCCGATCTGGATGAAGTGAAGATAGCCATATCGAAGCTTAAGTCCAACAAAGCTGCTGGAGCGGATGGCCTGACTGCCGAGTTCTTCAAAGCGGCAGGCGATGACTTGGTAAGGAGCATACACCAACTCATCTGTAAAATATGGTCGGACGAAAGTATGCCCGATGAATGGAACCTCAGCATTGTTTGTCAAATTCTCAAAAAAGGAGACCCTCTGATCTGCGCCAACTACAGAGGCATGAGTCTCCTTAACATCGCATATAAGATCTTATCCGCCGTATTGTGTGAACACCTGAAGCCGTTCGTCAACAACCTGATAGGTCCATATCAGTGTGGCTTCAGGCCAGGAAAGTCCACCATCGACCAGATATTCACACTACGGCAGATCTTGGAGAAGACCCATGAGCTTCAGATCGATACCCACCACCTATTCATCTAATTTAAGGCCGCGTATGACAGCATCTATAGAGACGAGCTATATAGATCAATGTCTAGTGTTAGCATCCCTGCCAAACTCGTCCGTCTGTGCAGGATGACGATGGAGAATGCACGCTGCTCCATCAAGGTCGGTAAAGATCTCACCGAGACCTTTGATGTCCAGAAAGGATTTAGACAAGGCGATGCGCTGTCATGCGATTTTTTAAACATCATACTTGAAAGAATAGTGCAAAACTCACGAGCAAACACAAGAGGCAGTATCTTTCAAAAGTCCGTCTAACTACTCGCATACGCCGACGATATTGACATAATCGGGAGAAAGTAGCATGATGTCAGTGGCGATTTCGCGAGTATTGAGACGGAAGCGGCGAAAATGGGTTTAGCGGTCAATGAGGGCAAGACCAAGTATATACTGTCAAGCGAAAAGGACAACCAACACCGACGTCTCGGGCAGAACGTCACCCTCGACAGATAAAACTTTGAGGTAGTTAAGGACTTTGTCTACCTAGGCTCTGCTATAAATACAGACAACGAAACCAGTGCTGAGATCAAGCGAAGAATAACTCTTGCCATCCGCTGTTTCTTTGGGCTAAGAAGGCAATTGAGTAGCAAAGCCCTCTCTCGGACAACAAAAGTCACCCTTTATAAGACCTTAATAATCCCGATCCTGCTCTATGGCGCAGAGGCATGGACATTATCAAAAATGGATGAGGGTGTTCTTAGTTGCTACGAGAGAAAAATTCTTTGAGTGATTTTCGGTCCCGTCTGCATTGACGGTAAGTGGAGGAGAAGATACAACGACGAACTGTATGGACTGAACAGCCCCATCGACCTAGCCAGAAGAGTCAAGATCCAACGACTAAGACGGCTGTGTCATGAAGAGCGGATGAACACCAACGCTCCGGCCCGAAAGGTCTTCGAATCCGCCCCTGAGGGACAACGCAGTTGAGGAAGACCCAGACTCAGGTGGCGCACGTAAGTGGAAGGGGCACTCAGCCAACTAGAGGCAGCTAGCCAAAGACCGGGCTAGCTGGGGACGCTTGTAACAGCGCCGAAGTCCATAACCGTTTTGGTTTTACAGATTGACTAAGCAATAGCTGTTTCTGCCTTCAGTCAGTTTGGAGTATTCATTCTAAGCCTAATCAAACTAGTTAGGCTTCCGTTAAAAATAACTATCTACAAGTATATAGTAAGCAATTTTTTTCTCTAACATGCAAAGGAATGCTTACCAATTTACACACCAATTTTACTTCTAAAAATTCGAGTTACAGAAAGTTTTGCATTTAAATAAATGTTTACTACAATATGTTAGTACGGCTTCCAATACAATAGCGCGTTTATTATTATAAGTAAATTGTTGTTGGCAGCAGTGGAAACTTTAAATGGCAAAAGCATATACAGTCTACTAGGTAGATATAACCGTGCCAATGTTTTGCAAATAACAATAGATGGGAAAATAATACACACGCGTATTAAAAACAAACACACCTTTTTACTTAAAGAATGTATTTATTAATGTGACAAAGTTTCAGATAGATTAAGATGTATTTGAAGGTTTTTTTATCATAAAGATATTTCTTTTAAAATAATTTTGTTTTGTTTTGCAATAAGTACACTTCAATATCGCAATTGTAATACAGTCTGTTTGATAACATCGTACACGACAAAAAATAAAGAAGAACTTATAATAATACAAAAAAAATCAATTATACTGGTTTATTTTGTTTATTTACTTGAATGCTTTTCAATTAATATGTTGCCCACTCTCCTCCATTATCAATAATTGCTTGGAGTCTTCAACGCATGCTTTCTTCTAATCTTATAGCATATTGTTGAGACAAAGATCTCCATAAAACTCGAGATCTTCTTTCCTTGGAGCTTTAGCTTCATGAATGCCCAAACATTTTTAATGGGATTTGCATCCGGCGGCTGTGATGGCCAATCTAAAACATCGACGTCATTTTCTTGTTTCCCCGCACTGCACAAACGACTGCGATGTTTCGTGTCATTATCTTCTTGCAGTAACCAATTCTCATTCCTTCTTTAAAACCACCTTTGGGCAGATGGTAATAAAGCCTTCTTATAAATTTTGACCATGTTGGGTGCGTTTAGGTTATTTGTAAACATGAACAAATTGCCAAATCCTTGTTTTGAGAAGCATCCCCAAACGTGCACCTTTGCCGGGTGTTTGACGGTCCGCTGGGTTAATTTTATTGGATTGTGTACACCAGGTATGAGTGATAGGAGACCATGCCCAGAAAGAAACTTCATCCGAAAAAATAACGCTGTTCCAATCTCTGTCCAAATTCTCCTGGGCCCAACTGAGTCGTTTTTCTACGTGTTTTTTGACAGTAGTGGTTTATTTTATTATTAGCTGCTCCGTATGACATTTTCGGTCCTTTTGGATGCGTACACAAGAATACTGCTTCATAACATGATGCAAACGCGACACTCATTTTAAAATACATCCGTCCCTGACAAAAATTTAACACTCTTTAAATTTTTTGATTCAAAACATCTTAGCAGAAGTATTTTTTTACCTGTTAATGCTAATGCCACTTCCAAACCGGTTTTCATAAACGTGTTTTGCCGTATACGATCTTATCAAACGGACTGTAAATACACTTTAATATTATAATAAATTCACTTTTACTTTAGAATTTTATCACTCTTTGTTAACGACTTCTTTATTACTAAAATTAAAAAGTGTTCGATCCCGTTTTTGTTCTCTGATTGAACGAATCTGTGTAATGATTTATGCGCCATCTGATAACTTAACTTACAATAAAAACTAAGCTTGCATTGCTAGTATTAATTTAATGCTTCATGATTATTTTATACTACAGTTTATACATTTTTTTTCAAATACTGATTGAGCGACTCGTATTTAGTCGAAATACATAGTTTAGATATTTACTTACGTTTCAGTTGCCACTAAGTTAGAATTAATGCAGTTAAAAATGCAGAAAAATCCTTATTACAAGACGCATAACAAAAAGAGGATTCCCAAAATAATGAATATGATGAAAAAGATAGGCATGCACGAAACAGAAAAGATGACTACTTGGTTGGCAGAGGAACTACAGTCGTAGTACACTGAAGAGACAATCATCTCCTTATCCAAAAGTATTAATCCCGAAAAAATAAAATAGTTCTACCATTCTAATCGTGTCATGCATTTTTCTCAATTTTGCTATTATTGATATACGAGTACCTTATTTGTACCGACACTTCTTATGCTTATATTTGTTTATATTATGTATTCCAGTAAATTCACCTTTATATTTTATTTATGTTATATACATAAATGGAATGTATATAAAATGTTAATTTCGATTAAAAATGTTTGAAATAAAACACCTCCATGTTATTATAGTAGGTATGTATAAATGTTAATCATTGGGCTATTTGTTGTGGTTTTAATTTTTTCCTTTAAAATTTAACAATAACACGGAAGAAAATAAATATATGTAAATACTTACCGAAATACATATAAAATTGTCTTTTAGTTTGTAACTTTTAAAGACGGAAAAGTTGGAGTTAATTTCGGTGGATATACTGCAGAAGCAGGCCTTGGTAGCTTTTTAACTGGAAACGCCGCGCATGGTGGTTTAAGTGCATCTGCAGGAACTCCTCATGGACAGAGAGCAGCTGCTGGGATTGGGGGGCTAATTAATGGTAAAAACGAATATTTTACACTACAATTCGAATGCATACAACGGATTCATATACGATTTGTCTATTTAAATAGTTTACACAGATAGCTTATTAGTTTCAATATCTTAATATTTTAATAATATTTAAACCAAAAATACTTTCAGGGAATGCAGCAGGAACGGCATATGCTGGAGCCCAGGCAACCGACTCCATTGGAGCCAGTGCTATAATTGGGGGCTCTACTGGCCCTCAACAACGTGGTTTAATTGGCGCTGAAGCTCACACTAATGGCAAAACTGCAACAAAAACGATAACAAGTGGTACACAATTGGACGGAAATATTTCAGAGAGTATTCCGGAATTACAGGTTCCTACTGAACTTCCCAAAAAAAGTACTATCCAAAAAGTTAAGCCACCAAAAAAATACACAATTTTAAGTAACGTTGAAAATGTACGTATAAATTAGCTTTAGAGATTATACTTATTTACTATTTTAGTCCTCGAAAGAGAATTAAATCATAATATTTTTGTCAAAGCCATCGACATCACCCATCTCTGATATAATTATCACCTCCACAAGGACTTTTCCCAAAGGTGCTTATAATGCACGTAGTAACAAACGCAATCGGCCAGCTACGCGACGACATATTCATTCACATACTCGTAAACAAATTTTGTTCGCACCACCTTTAAGCGAGGTACGTTTCGAATATAACAAAATTTGGTACATTTTATGGGCAAACTTGTGTTGAATGACATAATTTGAAATAATTAAAAGTTTGGAGTTAATTGAGAATTTTTGCAATTGAAGTCACACGAATCCATTTTTATATTTGTATTTTGTATTAAATAATTGTATATTTAAATAGCTTCGAATAATTTGCGCCTTGAGTCATTGTTTTATTACAAAAAAAAGTATCACTAAAATATACTCATTCAAGCAACTTCAGTTTTAATTTTTCAAAAATTCAGCGTACAATTTTGCTTCAATATTAATTATAAATTTAATTAAACATTACACAAAAGATGTCACAATTCATTCAAACAATTTGATATAAATATTGAATTATGAAATACATATACGCAAAGGAACAAAACGCAACTATATATAGAACTATATTTGAGGGAGCGTAAAAAGTCGCAAGGAAAAAAAGAAAGTATTTTATTTTTTCAATTTTTATGCATAGAGAAGAATCGAAAGAAAAAATACGGAATGAAACTAAAAGCACAATAAACAAAGAAATATTTGATATTTGATATTTGATTTCGAACTATTAAAGAATGTTGGCTAATTCTAGTCTAAATCTGTAAAGTGTATTGAACAATTTTTGTTGTTACTCGTATGTAAGTAAAATAGGTAACTGCTTGGCTGATCAATAGTAAGTGACTAGATGATGAGGGGTTAAATATTGCATGAGTGTTTGGATAGTTGATTGTTGGCTGGTGGATTTGTTAATTGTGGATAAGAAGATAGATAGTGACTTTTTCGAAAAAAATTCAGATTTAAAATGTATATTTTAGAATTTGCATAATTGGAATATTTTGAAGTAAATTTTGAAATTCTTTTGAAACTATATATTGAATTTAAGAAATTCGACGGTATTTTCAATCACGAATAAGAAAAAAAAATTGACGAAAGATAGCTGCCGTTTCCATCAATTTCATTTTATTCATTAAAGTCATGATATTACTTAAGTGCCTTGAATATTAATTAATCTTTACATTTAATCCAGTTTTCCTACTACAAGCGTTTTAAGTATTATATATCAATTCTTTTTCCAATTTTTCTTTAAAATCTTGAATTCAATTCAAAATACCTAATTTTCACAAAATTTAAATTTTCATCATACCTCTGACATAAATTAATTCAAACAAAATTTTAAAATATTTTCCAAAAACCAATTCTTTTATATCAACCTACCATCTACCCAGCATTGAAAAAATGCAGATATTGCTTTTGCCATAGTGTTAATTTATGTAATTAAATAAGTAATGCTTTTAAGAAAGTGCAATAATTTATGGTTTACCTTTATTACATTGTCATTTGAAAAAAGGCAATTGGGTCAAGAAATAATAGGCAATGATGAAACTAATATTAATTATTTTAAACAGCTGCAATATTATATCTAACGTAATCAAATTCCCAAAGTTACGCATAATTCTCTGACAATATTTTATTCGAGATCGGTTTTAGAGAAAAAAATTATTCATATTTCAATCTTAATTCCCCATTTTGCCCGATATACGTGTTTATTATTTTTTTTTATAATTATTATTGCCAGTTTTATGGATTTAAATTACAATTTAAGATATTCAGTAATAACATTAATATTGCAAAACATATTCTAAAAATTAATTCAAAACAGTATTCTAAAACCCGGAATTAAATACGAACTATTCACAAACATATTCACTTTAAAAAGAATGTAATAAGCAAATATTATTCCAAATTTATTCTACTAAAAAATGTAAGGATCGAGGGAAAATTTTACTTTTAAGTAAAAAATAACAAGAGTGCAAACATGCATACATTCAAATATTTTAAAAGTTAAACTTGATCTTGTTTTGCACTATATGACCAGAATAATTAAAAGTAATATGTTCTAAATTCAAAGTATTTAGTATGTATTTTCCCCAAGCATAAATAATAATACAAATATTAATAATAGTGTTACATACTATTAATTTTCTTATATTTGTACAAATAAATGTATAATTACAGAGATTTGGAGGCGAAGAACAAATTAAATCAATAAATAATATTAATAAAAATGGAGAAAACCCGAATATTGGAACGGAAGTAAATGCCTCAAGTGGTCAACACGAACAACATGTGGTCGAAAAAGACGTTCAATTAAATCCAGGAGCCTTGAACCAATTTTTTAATGTAAACCTAATCTCAACAACTATTTTTTGACTCATATGTGTATGTATTTTTAAAATTAATATTTTTAGATTCCGATAGGAATTCTGCAAGCAATCAGAGATAATCTTCAACCAATAGGAGCCCAAAAGCATGTTTCTTATTCAAATTAAATATAAAGACAAAAAGAAGAAGACAAAAAACGTGGTAGTGATTTAAAAGTGCAATTACTTTTTTACTTATAAATATATTTTATACAGATCTGTCGAAGCTCGATTCTATTAAACGATGTTATTGAATATACATATTTTTTTTCATTTATTATAAATTTAATGAATAGATTTATTATAAATTCTTGAACAACTTAATCTTTTTAAATATTGCCGTAAGCAACGTAAGAACACGGCCAAAAAAATAAGGCTGTGAACACAAAATGTTGCTCTTATTTTATTATAAAATATATATATAAATAATCGATTTTAGAGCTGAATCTGAAAATGGTTTCACTATATCCCATTTAGATCCATTGAGAAAAATATTTCAACAATTGTTAAAAATGTGTTAAAAAGAGTTACAAATTATATTGTACAATAGGCTAAACTGGCCTATTTACGCCCTGAAAACGTGCCCCTTTTTTAATAAGTTTTCAAGCAAGTTTTCGACAAGTTTTACCGCACTGAAAGCTCTGCACTTTGTTCTTTGTGCGCGTTGGTTCTGAACTTAATGCATACTGGATTTGGAAACAGAGCTGATAGAATCCTGAATTTGCCGTTTTGCTAAAAATTTCGCAAAAAATTATTTAATTCAATTACGCGCAGGTACATTGGAAGAAGCCCCGAAACATTGCTAATTTATCTGCAAAACAACAAATTGCCTATTTATCTGAAAAACAACGAATTTTTACTGAAGCAAATATTTTGCAAATTTTGATTCGCTATTAAATAATTGCCTAACCGAATTTATTTTAAAACACATAGGCGTACATGCACTGGGCTTCATTAGGAAAACAATGTGAATACCTTAAATAAAAGAAAATATCAAATGAAAGAAAATTTTTGGATTAGTATAATATAGAACCTAATATTTTTCAAAACACTGACTTTTTTAGTACATTATTCGTAGACAGACAGTGAAGATAACTAAGATTGACGATAATATCAATAAAAGGATAATGGGTGATTTTACGATGATCTCTTAACTTACGCGTATATGAATATATACGTTTTATATAAAAAAATAATAATAAATCCTCAGATATGGTACTTTAGTAATTTCAAGTAGCAAAATATTCATAATTAATTGAAAATTAGATGTTATAATATGTAGTGCTGGTAAAACTTTATTATTATTAACTTTAGATAATTATATAATTTTTGGGTAATTACGTTGTTGAACCCATGTTCCTCCAATTTTCATAAAGCAAAAGGAATTTCAACTCTCTTTCCACAAAGTTCAACCCCTCACGCGACTTCGTCTCTCCGCTAAGGGTATGTCAACCACTTTCAGCCTGAAGGCTATACCTACAATACCTTATGATCATGAATCATACCACTAAACAGTGTAATATGTATTAAGTAATATATTGGATACAATATAGCATGTTTGGCACTTTTAATGTTTTAATACCGTTTTGATGGTTTTAAAACTGTCAACGAAAATGTTTTATTTGTTAATTTTCCTACCTCAGCGAAAAAAACCAATCAAATGACTTCACTTGAATTTTAATTTTTAACGATAACATTTTCGATTACATCAAGAAGTGGTTGAGAAAAACTCGGAAATATCACCGACCTCGCAACTAATGATATTCACTCAGATGGAATTTCAACAAAGGTAAATTAAGAGCAATAGCAGCGAACAAAGACATATGTAGCCTTGAGGGCTATTCTGTTCAGCCGTTTATATTCAATTATTTGAAGTCGAACTATCACCAACATATGTACTTCCAAAAGCAGTGTTGTCAAAATTAAATAGTAAACTATGGAACTAAACATTTTTTGCGACCTCTTTATAAAGATGATACACGAAAAGCTGGCCTAGCGTTTACACATGCGTGTTTGACTATGCGGTAGGGCTTACGTGTGTTAGAGTACCTGTATTGAAAGAGCAAACTGGTAACCATCTAGTAGCTTTAAAAACACATTAATTTTGCCTGCGAGTTTGCTATTATTTTGAAGTTTATGCGTTGGTTTCTCCTTTTCACTACTATAGGTGTTCTGTCTAATTTCAGAATTCTCTCTTTCAATTAGAAGGTATATTGCACAGACAATTTTGTTTCACTTTTTGGATATACTCGTAAGTTTAATATTCTTGATGCAGGGTGGAATTTTTTTTTTTTAAAGAACTTAACACTCAAGTGGATATGAATACACTTATAATGCCTAGGCTCGTGTTAAATTTTTGGAAAATTGGACAGAGAGAAAAAAAGATTTTTGGACTCAGTGGTTATTTTGCTCCATGGGTGGCATCGAACATTTAATGGGGAGACTAAATTGTTAGTGAGAGCTGGCTTGTTGCTGTATTCTAGTCACTACACATCTTACTTGATTTTTGTTGACTGAAAAAATGCAAGTCTTTCGGGCACGGCTGGGATTTGAACACCGAACCTTCCGGTTTGGATCCATTTATTTTTATTGATGGCATTTTATTGTGTTATGATTTTTTTCGCTTTTCTCCCGTTGCTGGTAATGACATTTACAGAACAAACTTACATGCTATTTGACTAAACGCCAAACGACTTTATTTTTATAAAGCCCGTTATTGAAATCCCGCTTTTTATGATCCTGTTTTATTTTTAAAATAATTTAAAATAAATTAAATAATGAGCGATTTTGTTTAAATGCATTTTATTGCAGCTTTTAACAAATATTACAAATATCTTAATAAAGTATAAAGTGATGAAGTCGATATTCTGAAAAAGAAAAAAAAAATTTCAAGCCATTATCAAAATAATACTTTTTACATTTGTACCTAATTCAATTGTATATAGTTTTACGCATTTTTTGTATGTTTTCATAATTCTTTTTCTAGCGCGCGATTTTATGCTTAATGCTCTTTCAACGTGTATCACCTCGAAGTGAACTTCAATTATTCTTAGAATATATATACATATATACATACATGCAAAGTGGAGCAAAATTAATCATCCAATTTTGTTTTTGAATTACTTCTTTACTAAATAAAAGAATGATTTTGAGTAATGGAAATCTTTATTTGGACCTTTTACATTTTTTTCTTTTAAGTGGAAAAGATGATATCCGCAAAGTGCCTGCCGCCAGTGTTGATACACATTTGTGCCCTACCTATCGCATTGTCCATGACATTCCGCAAGATTTTCGGTGATAACTCTGCGAATATTTTCGCAATAAAAGTCTTCTCCGAAACATCAGAAGGAATTCTGCTAAAAGGATACACCAGCATATGGCAAGGCATGGCTGCTAACCGCAGACCAGCATGGCTGCGTGTTTCAGGAAAACAACATAGAGCTCGAAGAACAATAAAGTATTCAACACGAATATTTCGAGAAGAATTATTTCAACGTCATTCGAGAGGGACATCAAAGAATCATTACCATACTTAAGCCTCTAATTGATACGAAAGCTGATTCGACGGAACAGCAGAGTGTTCCACAATAGCACTCCACAGCAGAGTTCCCTAAATTAAAACAAAATTAGCTGAAATGGCAGCGCTCAAAAGGATCCTTAGGAAGTAAAAGAGGGAGTTAGACCAAGTTCACACGAAACCTGCACTAATAGCGAGATCTTCCGGTCTTACTTACTTTACTTTAGGTGGCGCTACAGTCCGGGTGGACCTGGGCCTCAGTCATCAGGCTTCTCCAGCCAGCTCGATCCCTGGCTAGCTGTCTCCAATTTCGCACGCTAAGTTGGCTGAGGTCCTCTTCCACTTGCGTGCGCCACCTGAGTCTTGGCCTTCCGGTCTTACGCGGCACATAATAAGGTTGGATTGTTACAGAATCTACATCTCACAGCAGTGCAAAATTTCACACATCGCAACAAAATCATCGTTTTCATTATGGACAAATTGGTTAGAAAATTTTGGGAAATGAAAACCCATGATAGTCCTTCGCAAGTCATGTCGGCAGAGGAAACGGAATGCGAAGAACTTTTCGTTAGAGCCACCAATAAATCCTCAAGCAGACAATTTATAGTCAAGTTATCATTCCAAGAAGATCCATTGACAGACCGAAATCGCATTACATAGCTCCTTATTGCTGTATTATCAAGTTGGATAGCTCCACAACTAATCTTAGAGGATGCATCAGCGAAGACTACCTCAGGCTGCTCACTCAATGACATATTAATGGTTGGTCCAGCTGTTCAGCCTGATCTTTTCACAAGATTACATTACACAGATACTTGTTTTTACAGCGGGCATGAGTATAATATATCGGCAAGTATTGCTACATACATATGATCGACCATATCACCTCATACTTTGGAGATCGCAACCAGCAATGGAAATTCAATCATATCAGCTCAATACCAATGCGTATGGAATAGCTCCAGCAGCATTCCTAGCAACCAGATGTCTCGTTAAGTTGGCGAACGACAACAAAGAACGATTTCCCACAGTATATGAACGATATGTATGTTGACTATTGTCTCAGTAAACGTCGATTGCATACTAAAATTAGGTCATTTCGAACTCAGACAATTTTGCCCCAATCATAAAAATATATCAAATTTAATTCCTGAGAAAGCTAAGAAGTTGGTTACTCTGCAACAGTCAGAAGGTAAAAACATTAGGACTCATTTGGGATTCAATACTCGATCCATTCAAGTTTCGATACCAAGCGGATAAAACAAATACGATGAACATATCTAAAAAAAAAACAGGTTGAATTCGTAAACGCAAGATTTGCAAAGCATAAGGGCTGGCCAGAATGTGAATCTTTATCTGATATCGAACTATCAAAAGTTGAATACATGTATAGCCATAAGCGCCAACACAATGCGTATCGATTGACGTTTCTTTGTTTGGACTTTCCTCACTTTGGTTTGAGAATTTAACAGAATAGACGTGTAAAAATTTATTGAAGCGTTGCGGAATGAAGAATCCTTGTAGAGTTTGGCAAATCCTTAGTACAGCTTCCATTAAAATATATTCATTCATTTACTTTTTACAAAATTGTTTATATCTTTCTTTTAAGTTAAACAAAAATGTCATTCAAATTCTCTGCCTTGATTTCGCCTCCATACAAATATGAGGGACTAAATTTAATGTTTTTTCTATTATTATTATTATTATTATTTTATGACTAGACACATTAGATTACCTTCACTTCTTCGAAAAAACCATTGAAAAATTGATTGATTTTTACCTTCATGGACTACATACTTAACTGTAAATTAGAATCAATATAAACAACCTTGCTTTCAGTAGTATTCCTATGGGGAGAATTTTTAGCTTCAAAAAGCCCTTTGTTTAGAACTCAACATTCGCATATATAAAACATATTCAATTCCAACAAAATTATCATGTAATCAATTCATATTTGAACTCTATTATACACATTACATTTGTCTGAGAATTATTGTACTCTTATACTCTAATTGTAACTCAATTTTCTTTTACATTCGTTTTATCTTTGCTATCAATACTTGTATAACAGTTTACGCTTGCTTAGAATTGTTCAATAAATTTTCTCTTTCACTTGGATCAAAACCACAGAAGGCATCTCACCAGGAGAAAACAAATAAGTATCAAATTAAAATTGTACACCTATAAACTGAGTTATTTGTTTGTTCTCATTTTCCTTTCTTTTTTTTTTTTCATTTACTGGGTATTTTGTTATTACAGCAATATTGAGAAAGCTTTGTCAAAGCAGATACGTAAATAACCATCCAGTCAAATTACGTAAATTCAATAGAAACCGCCTTGCATTCACTCATATTCCTATTGGGAGAACTTTTAGTCTTAAGAAGCTCCTTTTACCATACTATTAGTAGAGTTTTCTCTTCCTATTTATAACCGAACATCAATCAACATCATTTTCAGCTTGAAAATGTGTCAGACGAAGCTAAATGAAACATAGTTTTAATTAATCTTCTATATACTCTTATATTGGATCTAAGAGTTTGGATTGGATGTTCTCTTTTTAAATGCACACTTTTGTTAGACATATTCTTATGCATGATGTAACATATAAATACATAATAAACTATTCTAAATACCTATGAAAATCGTATCTATTTATCAGATCCGTCTGCTTGTCCATCTGTGGTGCTTATAAACTACCTCCAGTTTCAATATATGGATATCAATGGTGAGCTGTGGACGGCATATACTACTATCCAACTGAAACTAAACTCAAGGGACACTAGTTGTAAAACTGGTCTTCGCTTATCATTAAATACAAAAGGACAGTCAGGCATAATAAAGACTGCATAGTACCTTCGAATGCGCCTCAATGTTAAAGCCCAGAGTAAGGGGCATTGACCATCGAGACATGCGAACTTATAAAAAAAATATGCAATGCCAGGCGCGGCTTGTAAATTTCTGCTGAAAATAGATGCGATCGACAAAAACTAAATGGCAACTTACAGTCCAAGGTCTAATTTGAGACATACATATAGTGTAATGAAGCAAACTCATCACAATCATACTTTTTCGAAAGTCCTCTTTTTGCTGAAAATGCTAAAAAATTTTGTACTTAAATCTTCATTTAGATAACTCATCATGACGTTTATGTGTTCAAACTAGAGTAGAGAATTGCGGCATCACATAAAAATCTTACCTTATTATGGTACGCCAATCGTTTTCATTTGTTATCCAATAAGTTTGTTTTTGAATGCTGTTTATTCTGAAGAGAGCATTTGTTAATAATATTAACATGTATTGCAGTTGATCCCACTTGGAAAGAAAAATTAGCTTGAGTCAAATTGCTTGGACAAGTACCGTAAATACCTTAGCTCTTTCCATACAGTTGGAGGCCACGTATTAAGGCAAACACCAGGTTTTATTTCAATATGTGCAACATCCCTCACTTAGTATTACTGGTTCCCAAAATCTTAATTTGATCCCTAAATAGTAAAAAATTTTGTCAAACATTGAAATCTTTAACTTTAATTTATGAAAAGTAGTTACACATTTAATAAATATAGCAATGAATTAAAGAATGTCTTAAGATTTATTATACATATTTCTTAAATTTATAACATATTTTATTTTCTATAGTTATCAAACTCTTAAGTAAATTCGTTTTTATATTTAACGATTTACTTTCAATTTATTTTGGTTTTGATCAATGTGTCATTTCATCTTAATACAAAATATTGTAAGGGTACGTTAAACGTAAAATTTCGTTAATCACGAAAAATATTTTTTATAGCAACTTTTAAACTATATCCTTTTTTAATTTAGTTTCCATTTTTTCAGTTTAACTTTTAACTTAAAAATTTTTAAAAATAAAATATAAGATTTATTTTATAGTGATTACTTTTCATATAAAATTTTGTATTTTTTTTCTACTTAAACAAGAACTACATATACCCAAAACATTTTTATATATCACTTCTTAAACTATTCCGATAATTCAAAATACAATACCTCTAAACACAAGATTTTCTTCTTTTATTTTATCTTTTTATTATTAATGCGGTAATGTCAACAATGTTGATTTTAGTTTTATTTTTAACTTTATTCATTTCAATTCATTTGTAAATGTGTATTTAAGTTACCACTTTTGATAATTCATTAGTTTGCAACACATCTCTAAAATCTCCATTATAGAAACATTTTAGTTTATATTCTTCTAATTAACCCAACTGTCTAAAGTTCTTTTCAATCAATTACTCACCATAATTTGTTCCGAATCACATCTGTACACACAATATTTGACACACACCCTTAATTCTAAACAAATTCATTTAACCTAAAACAAAACCATCAGATTTAGAAATGTCACTTCGATATGGAAACAAATTACAAATTTGGAAATAGAAATAGATTTAGGAAGAAGAAATATTTTTGAAACATTAATGATTATAATTGAAGAAAAACAAAAAAGAAGACACTGAAATGTGAATAAAATGGAGACGGCAAAAAGAAAGCATCTTTGTATAAATTAGTATGTAAACCGAATCTCAGATTCCTTTAAAGAAAAATACGAAAATGTAAGTATTTGAATATGTATTGGAAATAACGGATGTTATGTAAGTAAAAGTTTTTTTGTTCGTTTGTTTAATTGTTTTTCGTGTAACATCATGTTTCTTTATGTAGGTTTGTGAAGAGAAAAAAACATTGAATTACTTATTTTTGACGATAACTGTAATGAACTATGTATTGAAGTGTAGATAGTGTTCCAAAAGAGTTGCTGGCTGCAAAGTTCATTTCTGATTATTCTCGTGTTTTTTTTTGGTTTCAACTTATGTAGGCACTAATGATTCGATGTCATGTTTGTTTTTGAAGAAGTAATTGCAAGACGAACAAATACGGCAAACTTTAAAATGGACAAAAAGGAGGTAAATAAGAAAGCGTTTGTATATAAATTTGTACAAATGAATGAAGAACTGTCAAGAAAGGGAAAATGTAACTACTTATTTGAATATGAACGAGAAATAACGGATGTTATGTAAGTGCAAGTTTTTTCTTTGTTTAATTGTTATTCGTGTAACTTTATGTTTCTATATGTGGATTTATGAAGAAAAAACACAAAGGTACATTAAATTATTTAGGTTAGATTTTTTGCATTTAGTTTTATTTTTGTCGGTTACTGTATTGAACTATGAACGTAATTCATGTACAGGTATGTATGTTCCAAGAGTTGCTGTAAATCTCTGTTTCTGATATTTCTTGTAGTTTTTTTTTTTTTTTTTTAATTAAATAGGTACCAGCGTCTTTACCTGGTGGCGAAACTCGTAGCGGTAATATAGGTAAATTGAAATTATTCAAAACATTTCACCTAACTCCTAATTTTCATATTTCTGTTATCGTTCATAACCTTCAGGTCTTCTCTTACCATGCATACTTTCGAAATCTTATTTTCATGATTTAAAATGACGTTGTGTCATAGAAAATAATTTGGTTTTTAGAAATTGTTTCACAGTTGATTGGAATACACATGTCTTGATTATGTGCAGAAACAATTTTGTCTGACAATGTAGTTTTTGTCTTTTAAAGGACAATTGCACACTTTTAAATACATTCTGTGGAAGACAAAATGTACATACACTGGGAAGCAAAACTGTGGCGGATGTTTTGCATCTCCATGGTTATGTAATCAAAATAAGTAAACCAATAGCAATTTGAAATTCATTTTAAGTTTATTTATTCAGTTAAATATTTTTTTAGTTATGGTTGCCTTATCGCCATCATTTCATAAAACTAATAGTTTGCGGAAGTTTTTTGTTTTTTTAATATGTTCTTAATTCCTTAAGGCATACTTTCCACCAATTTTTCTATGATTTTGTGTTCAATATTTTGCCATTGCCTTTTCACTCTTTCCCAAAGTTCGTCGACGGTTTTCGGTGAATTTTCAAATACACCCAACCTTCCGTTTTACTGAAAAACAATTTCTTCCATCTGGGTACCCGCACTCATCAACAAAATCAGGTAGATAAGTTTGCAGAATGTTTAAATAATCTTCTTTTTTCATAATCCCTTAGATTCTTGCCAATGGACCCAAGTACCACCAAGTTAAACAGCCCTAAACCATTATCTGCGCCACCGTGTTTCATGGTTTCCCTCACCTGATCCTTTTGAAGGCGCTCGTGAGGGTGATGTGAGTAGAACTCCTTGCTATCTGACTCTTAACGGTTAACTTTAGTTTCATTGGTCCAACTTACTCGTTTCCAGTCATCTACAGTCCAGTCTTTAGGCTTCTTACAATTCAAGCATCGTTGGACACTTTTATCTGAAAGATCCGACTTCTTTTTTCTAACGCTTGCGATCAAACCTATTCTTTTTAGCTCACGCCTAGCTATCCAAGTACTGGAACCTTTTTTTTATAGCTTTTGTAGCATTTTCTGGTGTCCAAATATCGTTCTTATCGAGCAATTGCTTCAACGCAATCGGAAATGATTCTTGGTCGGCCTGTAAGGTTTTTTTCCGCGTTTTTTTATATTTTTAACTCTTGTTTTACCTATTTTTAATAGCTCAGCAATTTTACGACACGAATAATTTTTTCACAGTTAATTTACAACACTATTTTCTTTATCTATTGGTATTTTTTTCATTAAAAAAGAACAAAAAATACTCAGTAGTATAAGAAATTATGCATTAAATACAAAAAAACTTTATCAACATCAAAATGACAAATTCTTGAGGTAAAAATAACGTTGTAATTCATGAATCCAAGAAATATTGTTTTAATCCACTTTGTTGGAAAGTGTCAGAAAAGGGAATTTTTTGTTTTTTGTTAATTTTTTTTAATAAAAGAATTGTTAGCTGGTTTTTATAACTGAATTTTGAAAAAATATTCAACTGAATAAATAAATTTAAAATGAATTTCGAAGTGCTATTGCCTTATTCATTTTGATAACATTACCACGGAGATCCAAAACATCCGGACAGTTTTGCTTCCCACTGTATATGTATATTCTCCATCATTATTTTCGTTACCTCAGAATGTACTTATTCCATCCTATTTTCTAAGTTGCATATTCACACCAGAAACTGAAAGGGTTCGAACTGATTGTACAAACATCGAGTACTCGTTCGAAAAAAGCGACCGCAAACAGAATCCACACACACCACTGCATATTGAAGGGTAGTTTCTGTTTAAGAGTTTTATAAACCGTGAATCAAATCTCAAATAAGTATGGATTCTTGCGAGTTTGAATACAAACGAATTTGGGTATATTGGGAAAAAATTAATCGCTTGCAAACATTTGAGGGGTTTGGGAGTATAAGTATATGGTACATACATAAGTGATGTTTGTGCATGGAGGTATTTTGGCTGGCAAGTGAGTTTTGATAACTATAAAACTGTAGGTTTGGAACTTTACGAACCCATTACATGGAAATCAGTGAATAGCCTTCAAGGACTTTTGTTTCAAAATATTTCTTTATAAAGCAGTAATAATATAATCAGATTTTCTTTCTCTCTTGGCATTATCTATTTTTTCCGAAACACTAAAAAAAAAAAAATTGTATATGATCGTGAGTGTTAAAAACTGTTGCTTGTTGGCGAGTATTCCAACAAACCAATACCTACTATTTAGCTCACGAATCATATTGCAAATGAATCTAGGAGAGTTTTGTTTACGAGTTTGATCATGCTGGATAGCCATACTCGTGGGTTGTTGTAGACCAGAAGTCATTTCATTCATTTCATTTCATTCAATATCGAACGAATAAAATAAAAATCGATGGACTGTTTGAATACGTTCGAACATACTCATTTTGATCTCTGGCTCACACATTAATTTCTCTCTATTTGCATGGTCGCTGCAGCTACACAGTTGCAATTGTATGTCATCTAAATATTCTAGTTGCAGTAATTAATTACTCATAAGTTCTTAATACAGATCTCAATTATTAAGCCTAGGGCGAAACTAATATTTATGATTAATAGATAAATTAAATTACATTTTTACTAAATGTATAAAAAAAAACTTTATTTATTTTAAATACTAGCAGCGATTTTGCCTATAACACAACTAATGATTTAATGATTCCATTTTCTTAAAATCTACATCTTAAATACTATTTTAATGCTGACACAGAGGTACTGGATGAATGTTGTGCTCCCACAGGTTGATCATGTTGCTTGGAGTGGGTGCTAGCTGAACGTGATGGAATGCGGTTGTTTCAGGTGGATGGAATGAGTTCTGGGAAATTTGATGAGATGATGAAAACAAGTGCAAACATGTGCATTGGAAGTGTCGTGCACATTTTGATATAATTTTGTGTTAACTCCTCCGCCCTTAAATGCCAACGTCCTCGTTTGCAGGTAAACTAAAAGAACGGAATTTGGCTTATGCGAGATACTTTTGGTGAAGATTTTTTCTTCTGGATATTTTGGGATGACTCAGCTTCTTCGATTTTTTCTTCTATGTTTTCTGCATGGTCTTGAAGTATTGGTTTCTGTTTGTTCGATTTGAACCGTCTTATACTGATGATTAAAATTAAACTTCCTAATAACGATAGTATGACAATATCAGTTATGAATCCCTTGGTATTTTGTTCTTCTATTTTCTTGATCGTATCAGTGTTTTTGGCATTTATTTCTTTTACTAATTCTAGCGATAGATGTTCTTGTGTAGGATAGGATGGAGCGTCGGGCTGAACTATTGCTGGTAAAGGTTTTGAGTCGGTCACCTCTTTTGAAATAAAGGTCTGATTAGATACTTTTATGGTGGAGTTATGGTATTTAATAAGGAAGGTTCCTTGTAAGTTTAAGATGTTGTCATCAATTTGGACTGGACCGCTAAATTCATTGAGTAATAATGTGTCTGGGAGTATTTCTTCGACCTGGGGCACGTGTTGGTTATTGATCTTGGTACAATTTGCTGGTCGGCTCTTAAGTAGGTTTGTAGTACATGTGTCATTCGATAAGTTTATTACATTATTTTTATTACATATGCTTAAATCAAATAGAGTTTTACATTTATTTATTATTCCTAAGATAGAATTCTTACAATATAATATATTCTCGTGTTTTATTTTGTTTACAAATTTATTTGTTTTTACTGCCTTTAACAAAAGTGATTTACATGTTTCTGGATTAGTTGTAGGCATATTAATTATATATATAATAGTTGAGCCATTTGAGGCTATTTTTACGTCAGCAAATGCAATTGCTTCATCAATATTAAAAAAAGGAATATTCTCATTACTTAAATGCTTAGTTACAATATTTATTTCCTTATTCGATAATATAAAAGAATTAATTACATTATTTTTTGCCCAATTTATGGCATATTCTATGTTTATTATTTCTTCTTTGATTATTTCAATTTCTGATTTTATTCTTAATATTAACTCATTTTTTTCATTACCAATATTAGCTTCACTTGATATTTTAATAATTTTGTTTGTTATGTTTCTTAATTCCTCTATTTTATTTAAAGTGAGTTTGTTAAGAATAACTTGGTTATTATTATTTTGTAGGACATTATTGATTTTTCCTTTTATTATTGCAAAGTCTGCGTGATCGGGGTTACCGGCAATCCATTTCCATGCACTGCCGATGAAGTTAAGGGATCTTTTATTTATTTTTGTTTTTGGAAAAAGTCTACCTAAATGATTTTGGGATAATTGAATTTGATACGTTAGGAATGGGTAAAGGGAATGCTGGATGTCAACTTCTTTTTGTACTAGTTGCTGGAGTTCGTTAAGAGTTTTTTCGTATTGTCCAAGTTCAATAATGTGAATTAGTCTAAAAGTTCCGGTTTGAATTTTGGCCATTCCTGTTTCTACTGCTATTAGTTGAGAGTTCGTATAGTCAAGTAGTTGGGTCTCGGCGTTGGCACATTGTAGTAAGTACCTGTAAAAAATTTAATGTCAGTTACGTATATGACTTTTGTGAACCAATCGGCCACTTTCTGTCAGAATTGTCGTATGTCTGTTTTCTTTTACTATTTCTTTTTTATATCTATTTGTAAGTTTTGAACCAATTCTTTTATTTACTCTTACATGAATTTCTTCTCCGGGTGTGTAATTTTTCAAAGCTTGCCTGTTTTTATTATGATTCGTTAAATCTACTGCCTGTTTCTTTTTTATCTTTTCCATATTTACTTGTCTAGCTTTTTCAAGCTCGTCGGAGTTAGAGGTAATTCGATTACCAAAGAATATGTCGATGGGTTTTTTTCCTGTGACGGAATGGACAGATGAGTTATACTCATGAACAGATTTTCCCAAAAGTTCTTCAAAAGTGTTGCAGATACCTTCTGCCTTAAGGCATCGCATTATTTCAGCCAAAGTGGAATGAAAGCCTTCAACTTGGCCGTTAGCTGTGCTGGTATAAGGAGGTGTTGTTGAAACTCTTGTTCCTAGTTCGTTTTCAACCATAAAAGTAATTGATGAAGAGTTCAGTGCTTTCTCGTTGTCGACCACTATGGTTTTCGGTATTCCGAAAGAATAGAGTATGTCTCTAAGTGGTTGTTTTATATGTTCCACGGCTCTAGAACTTATAATTTTAGTTTGGGCATATTTGGAAAACTTATCCAAGGCGGTAAGAACAAGTTTACCTTCAGTAGAAAAAATATCTATGTGAACTATTTGACCTGGAAAATGGGGAATTTCGGTCGGTTGAATTTCAGGCTTGTTTGGGTGTCGGTCGTATTTGTTCTCCCTGCAAACACTGCATTTTTTTATAACATTTTTTATTTTCTTGGCCATACTAGGAAAATAATATTTTTCCAAAATTTGTAATCTATTTTCTTTTTCATTTCTATGGGCCCGTTTGTGTGTATCAATTATAATGTTCTCTTGATCATTTTCATTATATATATCTTCAACTTGCAACTGGGTAAATCTTATTTTAAGTGAGGCAAAATGTAATGGGAAAATTTCTTGTATGATACCCATAGTTCTTTCGTTGGTTTTAATACAGTTAATAACTGATGGGTTTAGGACAGACTTAAGAATTCGAATAAGGTTTGTGGTATTAAAATTTGGCTCTGTTATAATATGTCGATGATATCCGGGAAAAATTATTAAAAACTCTCTTGTTGAACGTGCGTCAAGATTTAAGAATATCTGGCTTTTAAATACGTTTATTGGTACTTCAACACTTGGGATGCGGTTTTCAGAAGAACTTCCTTGACTGTGCACCGTAGAAGTCAAAGAGTTAATGAAAGTGTTGGGTGGAGCTCTGGAAAGAGCGTCAGCAACAATATTGGTTCTTCCAGGCTTGTAAATAATTTCGTAGTTATATTCTTCTAAAATTGCCTTCCAACGTTTCATTTTGCTGTTATTATTTTTATTGCTTAAAGCATACGTAAGCGGTTGATGGTCCGTATAAATTTTCACTTTTGCTGAACCGTACAGGTAATTCCTAAGTGAATTCAAAGACCAAATGATTGCCAGCATCTCTTTTTCGTTTGCGGCGTAATTTTCCTCTGATTTATTCAGAGTTCTCGAAATGAAAGTAATTGGTTTATCATCCTGAGAAAGAACTGCTCCGATTGCGAAGTTTGAAGCATCGGTTGTGAGCTGAAAGTCCTTGTCAAAATCAGGGTACATGAGGATAGTGTCCTCTGAAACGAGTGCATTTTTAATTTTCTTGAACGATTCAATTGCATTTTCGTCGAATGTTATTTGTTTTTTGCTGGAGGTATGCCTGGACGTACGTCCGTCTTCCCCTCTTAAAAGATTTGTTAGAGGTTTTGCCAATTTGGCATAATCTTTTACAAATCGTCGATAGTAGCCCGATAATCCTAAAAAGGATCGAAGTTCTTTTAAAGTCTGAGGGCATGGAAAGTTTACTATCGCTTCCACTTTAGATGGGTTTGTTTTGATGCCATCTTGTGACACTATGAAACCTAAAAATTCGACTTCTGATTTAAAAAATTCACACTTGTCGAGTTGAACTTTCATGTTCGCGTTTTCAAGTGTTCGGAAAATAGTTTGGATGTTGGACAAGTGCGTGTCCTCATCCTCGCTGAAAATTATTATGTCATCTATGTATACGAAACATATCTTTCCGATATGTTCGCGAAGTATATCGTCAAGAGCTCGCTGAAATATTGAGGGCGCATTTTTTAAACCAAATGGTAATCTAGTGAACTCGTATTTCGCATTGTTCACTGAAAACGCCGTTTTCTCAATATCGGTTTGTTTAAGTGGAATTTGATGAAATCCACTCATTAAATCGAGCACTGTAAACCATTTACTGCGTCCTAGTTGAGAAAGGACGTTGTTTATTTCCGGTATTGGATATCTGTCCGCTATAGTAACTGTATTGAGCTTGCGATAGTCGATGACGAGTCTGTATTTCTTAGTTCCAGAAGAATCTTGCTTCTTGGGTACGACCCAGACTGGTGAATTATAAGGAGATCTGGATGGTCTTATAATGCCATCATGCATCAATTTGTTGATTTGACTCTCGACTTCGTCTTTAAGGGCCATAGGGTAAGGATAACACCTAGTATAAATAGGTGTGTCAGTTGTAGTTCGGATTTCTCCTACAACCTTAGTGGTATAGGTCAGCCTTTCATCAGGTTCACTGAAAAGATTTGGGTGCTTTCGCACAGCGGCTTGAAGATCCTTTTTTGTTGTAATACTGAGGTGGTCAGTCTTCAGACTGATGTTATTTATGTTTTGGGAAACACATTGCTTTATGCGAATTTTAACCTTATTCTGAATTGACATGTAGTCCTTGTTGATGTGGATAACTACATCTAATTCTTTTAAAGTGTCGTGGCCTAGTATCCCGTGAAAGGATTTGAGAGTTGGGAGAAGGAAAAATTTAATACGAGTGTCTTTAAGATTAAAGAGATTGATGTAAGTATGATGACTTACTTGTATACTTCCGGCTACAGAGTTAGCATAAAAGATTTGTTCGTTTGGGATCGGATTGGTAACTAAAGAAGGTTGGACGTAGTTCTTGTTAGAACCTGTGTCGATTAGGAATTTTAAAATTTTGCCGTTCTTCCCTCTACACTCAAAGTACGGAAGGGAAGAATTTGTTAACCTAAAAAATGGATATCCGAATAGTCCATTGGTTGCTGATTTGTTGGCTGAGAGAATTCGGGTTGTCCTTGTGCGTATTCAAAAAGTGATTGGTCATATGTTTGGTCTGTCTGTTGTATCATTTGATTGTAAAGTGTCTGGTCATAAACTGGGTCTGGTTGTTGAATAGAAGGATCATTTGAAACAGTTCCTTCCTGGCCAGCTTCGATATGGAAGTTACCCTGGAATTTATTTGAAGTGAGATGTGGTTTTGATATCTGCGGAGGTCTAGTCTGTTGACTATTTGGATTGGCAGGTTCCGTTTTAAAGGCGGGTGCCTTGCCAGAAAATTGTTGGGAATTATTTTGATGAACTTGTTTACTTTGAAAAACGTTTTGACTCGGATTTTGGTGAAAATTTTGTCGTGGTATGAAGTTTTGTTGCGGTTGCCTTGGTAAAGAATTGTGCTGAAATTGTTGAGGCACGAAATTTGGATTCCATTGTTGTGGTGCAATATTTGGATGATGTTGTCGTACATTATTGGGATTGAGATAAGGCTTTATCTCGGTAAGTCTGAGTTAGGAGTCTCATTGATTCTGTTCCGATGTTCATGCAACTAATTTTGTTCAAAATTAGTGTAAGTTGCGAATACACTATTTGGTAGAATGTTTGGATTGTGTCACTTCCTTGAACTAAGGAAGTCATTTGATATTCTAACGTGGTGACATCACGCTTATCGGCGTAATGCATCGTTAGACATTGAAGGATACACTCCCAATTGAGGGGCGTATTGTACGATTCTAGTGCAGCATCGGCTGGACCAGTAATTTTATTTCTGATAACATTGAGGATACCGTAGTATCTAGGAGAGCCACGAGTGTGTTCATATAAAGACAAAACACGTTCTACACTTTTCTTCCACGATGAGAATTCACTTGAATCCCCAGAAAAATTTCTTAAACACCGAACTATATCTGGAATTCTATCCAGATCCTCTAATCTATCGCGATGTTCAGGGGATATACCCTGGTCAGTTCCCGCGAATCTGTTATAAGCAGGATTGAGAGCATTACTAATAAGGGTTTGGCCTTGTTGCTCGAAAATTCTTTTAACAATTGAGGTCACTAAAACGTCTAGTTCGGGGGTAGATCTCACATCCTGGTGTGTATCTGAATGAGAGGTGGTTGACTGGAATGAATTATTGATCTCTCCAGCGGGAGGTAAATCTCTGAGATTAATAGGATGAGCCGAAGGGTTAATAGATGGGTCGGATGACGAAGTGGTCGCGTTAGTATTTGAGCGAGTAGTAGGCATTTTTTCAGATTCTAAGCACTTATCGAAAGAGAAAAAGGAAATCGAACATACAAATCAAGGAGGGAGGAAAAAAAAAAAAAAAAAAACAATTGTTCACTTTAAATAAACTATCTTTCAAATATTGGTAATTGGCACAATTTAGATATTTTGTTTAAAATGATTATATTGCTTAAAATATTTTTATTTAATTTGGACTGGACCGCTAAATTCATTGAGTAATAATGTGTCTGGGAGTATTTCTTCGACCTGGGGCACGTGTTGGTTATTGATCTTGGTACAATTTGCTGGTCGGCTCTTAAGTAGGTTTGTAGTACATGTGTCATTCGATAAGTTTATTACATTATTTTTATTACATATGCTTAAATCAAATAGAGTTTTACATTTATTTATTATTCCTAAGATAGAATTCTTACAATATAATATATTCTCGTGTTTTATTTTGTTTACAAATTTATTTGTTTTTACTGCCTTTAACAAAAGTGATTTACATGTTTCTGGATTAGTTGTAGGCATATTAATTATATATATAATAGTTGAGCCATTTGAGGCTATTTTTACGTCAGCAAATGCAATTGCTTCATCAATATTAAAAAAAGGAATATTCTCATTACTTAAATGCTTAGTTACAATATTTATTTCCTTATTCGATAATATAAAAGAATTAATTACATTATTTTTTGCCCAATTTATGGCATATTCTATGTTTATTATTTCTTCTTTGATTATTTCAATTTCTGATTTTATTCTTAATATTAACTCATTTTTTTCATTACCAATATTAGCTTCACTTGATATTTTAATAATTTTGTTTGTTATGTTTCTTAATTCCTCTATTTTATTTAAAGTGAGTTTGTTAAGAATAACTTGGTTATTATTATTTTGTAGGACATTATTGATTTTTCCTTTTATTATTGCAAAGTCTGCGTGATCGGGGTTACCGGCAATCCATTTCCATGCACTGCCGATGAAGTTAAGGGATCTTTTATTTATTTTTGTTTTTGGAAAAAGTCTACCTAAATGATTTTGGGATAATTGAATTTGATACGTTAGGAATGGGTAAAGGGAATGCTGGATGTCAACTTCTTTTTGTACTAGTTGCTGGAGTTCGTTAAGAGTTTTTTCGTATTGTCCAAGTTCAATAATGTGAATTAGTCTAAAAGTTCCGGTTTGAATTTTGGCCATTCCTGTTTCTACTGCTATTAGTTGAGAGTTCGTATAGTCAAGTAGTTGGGTCTCGGCGTTGGCACATTGTAGTAAGTACCTGTAAAAAATTTAATGTCAGTTACGTATATGACTTTTGTGAACCAATCGGCCACTTTCTGTCAGAATTGTCGTATGTCTGTTTTCTTTTACTATTTCTTTTTTATATCTATTTGTAAGTTTTGAACCAATTCTTTTATTTACTCTTACATGAATTTCTTCTCCGGGTGTGTAATTTTTCAAAGCTTGCCTGTTTTTATTATGATTCGTTAAATCTACTGCCTGTTTCTTTTTTATCTTTTCCATATTTACTTGTCTAGCTTTTTCAAGCTCGTCGGAGTTAGAGGTAATTCGATTACCAAAGAATATGTCGATGGGTTTTTTTCCTGTGACGGAATGGACAGATGAGTTATACTCATGAACAGATTTTCCCAAAAGTTCTTCAAAAGTGTTGCAGATACCTTCTGCCTTAAGGCATCGCATTATTTCAGCCAAAGTGGAATGAAAGCCTTCAACTTGGCCGTTAGCTGTGCTGGTATAAGGAGGTGTTGTTGAAACTCTTGTTCCTAGTTCGTTTTCAACCATAAAAGTAATTGATGAAGAGTTCAGTGCTTTCTCGTTGTCGACCACTATGGTTTTCGGTATTCCGAAAGAATAGAGTATGTCTCTAAGTGGTTGTTTTATATGTTCCACGGCTCTAGAACTTATAATTTTAGTTTGGGCATATTTGGAAAACTTATCCAAGGCGGTAAGAACAAGTTTACCTTCAGTAGAAAAAATATCTATGTGAACTATTTGACCTGGAAAATGGGGAATTTCGGTCGGTTGAATTTCAGGCTTGTTTGGGTGTCGGTCGTATTTGTTCTCCCTGCAAACACTGCATTTTTTTATAACATTTTTTATTTTCTTGGCCATACTAGGAAAATAATATTTTTCCAAAATTTGTAATCTATTTTCTTTTTCATTTCTATGGGCCCGTTTGTGTGTATCAATTATAATGTTCTCTTGATCATTTTCATTATATATATCTTCAACTTGCAACTGGGTAAATCTTATTTTAAGTGAGGCAAAATGTAATGGGAAAATTTCTTGTATGATACCCATAGTTCTTTCGTTGGTTTTAATACAGTTAATAACTGATGGGTTTAGGACAGACTTAAGAATTCGAATAAGGTTTGTGGTATTAAAATTTGGCTCTGTTATAATATGTCGATGATATCCGGGAAAAATTATTAAAAACTCTCTTGTTGAACGTGCGTCAAGATTTAAGAATATCTGGCTTTTAAATACGTTTATTGGTACTTCAACACTTGGGATGCGGTTTTCAGAAGAACTTCCTTGACTGTGCACCGTAGAAGTCAAAGAGTTAATGAAAGTGTTGGGTGGAGCTCTGGAAAGAGCGTCAGCAACAATATTGGTTCTTCCAGGCTTGTAAATAATTTCGTAGTTATATTCTTCTAAAATTGCCTTCCAACGTTTCATTTTGCTGTTATTATTTTTATTGCTTAAAGCATACGTAAGCGGTTGATGGTCCGTATAAATTTTCACTTTTGCTGAACCGTACAGGTAATTCCTAAGTGAATTCAAAGACCAAATGATTGCCAGCATCTCTTTTTCGTTTGCGGCGTAATTTTCCTCTGATTTATTCAGAGTTCTCGAAATGAAAGTAATTGGTTTATCATCCTGAGAAAGAACTGCTCCGATTGCGAAGTTTGAAGCATCGGTTGTGAGCTGAAAGTCCTTGTCAAAATCAGGGTACATGAGGATAGTGTCCTCTGAAACGAGTGCATTTTTAATTTTCTTGAACGATTCAATTGCATTTTCGTCGAATGTTATTTGTTTTTTGCTGGAGGTATGCCTGGACGTACGTCCGTCTTCCCCTCTTAAAAGATTTGTTAGAGGTTTTGCCAATTTGGCATAATCTTTTACAAATCGTCGATAGTAGCCCGATAATCCTAAAAAGGATCGAAGTTCTTTTAAAGTCTGAGGGCATGGAAAGTTTACTATCGCTTCCACTTTAGATGGGTTTGTTTTGATGCCATCTTGTGACACTATGAAACCTAAAAATTCGACTTCTGATTTAAAAAATTCACACTTGTCGAGTTGAACTTTCATGTTCGCGTTTTCAAGTGTTCGGAAAATAGTTTGGATGTTGGACAAGTGCGTGTCCTCATCCTCGCTGAAAATTATTATGTCATCTATGTATACGAAACATATCTTTCCGATATGTTCGCGAAGTATATCGTCAAGAGCTCGCTGAAATATTGAGGGCGCATTTTTTAAACCAAATGGTAATCTAGTGAACTCGTATTTCGCATTGTTCACTGAAAACGCCGTTTTCTCAATATCGGTTTGTTTAAGTGGAATTTGATGAAATCCACTCATTAAATCGAGCACTGTAAACCATTTACTGCGTCCTAGTTGAGAAAGGACGTTGTTTATTTCCGGTATTGGATATCTGTCCGCTATAGTAACTGTATTGAGCTTGCGATAGTCGATGACGAGTCTGTATTTCTTAGTTCCAGAAGAATCTTGCTTCTTGGGTACGACCCAGACTGGTGAATTATAAGGAGATCTGGATGGTCTTATAATGCCATCATGCATCAATTTGTTGATTTGACTCTCGACTTCGTCTTTAAGGGCCATAGGGTAAGGATAACACCTAGTATAAATAGGTGTGTCAGTTGTAGTTCGGATTTCTCCTACAACCTTAGTGGTATAGGTCAGCCTTTCATCAGGTTCACTGAAAAGATTTGGGTGCTTTCGCACAGCGGCTTGAAGATCCTTTTTTGTTGTAATACTGAGGTGGTCAGTCTTCAGACTGATGTTATTTATGTTTTGGGAAACACATTGCTTTATGCGAATTTTAACCTTATTCTGAATTGACATGTAGTCCTTGTTGATGTGGATAACTACATCTAATTCTTTTAAAGTGTCGTGGCCTAGTATCCCGTGAAAGGATTTGAGAGTTGGGAGAAGGAAAAATTTAATACGAGTGTCTTTAAGATTAAAGAGATTGATGTAAGTATGATGACTTACTTGTATACTTCCGGCTACAGAGTTAGCATAAAAGATTTGTTCGTTTGGGATCGGATTGGTAACTAAAGAAGGTTGGACGTAGTTCTTGTTAGAACCTGTGTCGATTAGGAATTTTAAAATTTTGCCGTTCTTCCCTCTACACTCAAAGTACGGAAGGGAAGAATTTGTTAACCTAAAAAATGGATATCCGAATAGTCCATTGGTTGCTGATTTGTTGGCTGAGAGAATTCGGGTTGTCCTTGTGCGTATTCAAAAAGTGATTGGTCATATGTTTGGTCTGTCTGTTGTATCATTTGATTGTAAAGTGTCTGGTCATAAACTGGGTCTGGTTGTTGAATAGAAGGATCATTTGAAACAGTTCCTTCCTGGCCAGCTTCGATATGGAAGTTACCCTGGAATTTATTTGAAGTGAGATGTGGTTTTGATATCTGCGGAGGTCTAGTCTGTTGACTATTTGGATTGGCAGGTTCCGTTTTAAAGGCGGGTGCCTTGCCAGAAAATTGTTGGGAATTATTTTGATGAACTTGTTTACTTTGAAAAACGTTTTGACTCGGATTTTGGTGAAAATTTTGTCGTGGTATGAAGTTTTGTTGCGGTTGCCTTGGTAAAGAATTGTGCTGAAATTGTTGAGGCACGAAATTTGGATTCCATTGTTGTGGTGCAATATTTGGATGATGTTGTCGTACATTATTGGGATTGAGATAAGGCTTTATCTCGGTAAGTCTGAGTTAGGAGTCTCATTGATTCTGTTCCGATGTTCATGCAACTAATTTTGTTCAGAATTAGTGTAAGTTGCGAATACACTATTTGGTAGAATGTTTGGATTGTGTCACTTCCTTGAACTAAGGAAGTCATTTGATATTCTAACGAGGTGACATCACGCTTATCGGCGTAATGCATCGTTAGACATTGAAGGATACACTCCCAATTGAGGGGCGTATTGTACGATTCTAGTGCAGCATCGGCTGGACCAGTAATTTTATTTCTGATAACATTGAGGATACCGTAGTATCTAGGAGAGCCACGAGTGTGTTCATATAAAGACAAAACACGTTCTACACTTTTCTTCCACGATGAGAATTCACTTGAATCCCCAGAAAAATTTCTTAAACACCGAACTATATCTGGAATTCTATCCAGATCCTCTAATCTATCGCGATGTTCAGGGGATATACCCTGGTCAGTTCCCGCGAATCTGTTATAAGCAGGATTGAGAGCATTACTAATAAGGGTTTGGCCTTGTTGCTCGAAAATTCTTTTAACAATTGAGGTCACTAAAACGTCTAGTTCGGGGGTAGATCTCACATCCTGGTGTGTATCTGAATGAGAGGTGGTTGACTGGAATGAATTATTGATCTCTCCAGCGGGAGGTAAATCTCTGAGATTAATAGGATGAGCCGAAGGGTTAATAGATGGGTCGGATGACGAAGTGGTCGCGTTAGTATTTGAGCGAGTAGTAGGCATTTTTTCAGATTCTAAGCACTTATCGAAAGAGAAAAAGGAAATCGAACATACAAATCAAGGAGGGAGGAAAAAAAAAAAAAAAAAAAAACAATTGTTCACTTTAAATAAACTATCTTTCAAATATTGGTAATTGGCACAATTTAGATATTTTGTTTAAAATGATTATATTGCTTAAAATATTTTTATTTAATTGCTTTTGTTTTATCAAACAAAATTAATATTGGTAATTGGCACAAAAAATGTTTATATTGCTTAAAATATTCTATTTAATTGCTTTTTAAAGAAAAAGAAATTATTAACGAAACTTATTAAAACTAAGATATATTTAAAATCTTTAAACCTAATTTAAGCACTTAATAAATTCACTTTGATTAAATTCTAATTAAAAAAATGATTCTTCGCTTACAATAATTTATATTTTGTTCTTTAATAAAACTAACTTATACTAACTTACAATACTGTAAACATTCCCACGCCGGTGAGCCGGATTTGTCCTTTTTGTCCGTTGCACATAACGGTGACTCAGGATCCTGCACTGCACTCTTTAACACGCGGGTCACTTAGGGCGTTCTTAGGACCTTCTAAGCGACGTTCACAGTTCTGGACCAGTGCCCACACGATACCGAAACCGACACGCACTAAGCTACTTGAGGTTTTGACGGACGGCGACGAGGATGCCTCTGAGCTACTTGAGGTCTTTTGGGCTTTTTATAAAAAGTTAATTTCAACCCCGTTATTCACTAAATACCGCGCACGACACTGGTCCCTGCTCGGGCGCCAATTAAATTACATTTTTACTAAATGTATAAAAAAAAACTTTATTTATTTTAAATACTAGCAGCGATTCTGCCTATAACACAACTAATGATTTAATGATTCCATTTTCTTAAAATCTACATCTTAAATACTATTTTAATGCTGACACAGAGGTACTGGATGAATGTTGTGCTCCCACAGGTTGATCATGTTGCTTGGAGTGGGTGCTAGCTGAACGTGATGGAATGCGGTTGTTTCAGGTGGTTGGAATGAGTTCTGGGAAATTTGATGAGATGATGAAAACAAGTGCAAACATGTGCATTGGAAGTGTCGTGCACATTTTGATATAATTTTGTGTTAACTGATACAAACCTTTTTTTCCTGCGCAAACAGATTCTTAAATACTTAAGGTGAACCTAAAGAGCATCAATTGAAACTACCTGAACAGTGAACGGGTCGGATTCCCATGTATCAAAACTAACAGTAGCCAAAATAAAAGCCAGATAAATATTTATACAATCACACACACTGGCACCACACGAATAAAAACGCAGTAGTACGGAGCTCTTCGTCATCACATAAATGTGAGTGTATGTGAACGCATTACCCCTCCGGCTACATAACAGATAAATTATCCTAAAGCGAATACAAATATATTTTTGAAAAATATGAATTTAAACTATTAGACTTTGCAGATTATTGCGCTTCATACATACATATGACACTTAAAATGGAGCAAAAAAATTGCAATTGTAAACCTATTTTCAACTACAACCCAAGCGGTTGCAGAAGGACGTATATTATCTGAAAACCAAATTCTTGTTTTATTTTAAAATAACAAACAATAATATCGGTTAGAAAAATTATAAGATACATAACCATCACTTTAAAATAATGTTCGCAAACAAATCCTTTGTAAAAAAAAAATGGAATCAGTTGATGAAGAACAAAACCGGTTGATCGTTGTCTTTTTGTCTTTGAGCAGAATTTTACAAGTTCACTTGGTCTTTTTGTATTAATCCGAAGGGGAAAGTTTAATAAGATAAGTGAGATATGTGACGGGTTGCAAAAACCATGTTTCACCTGCCAAAGTGAATTGATGGATCCACAACGCAAACCAAAATTAAAAAACAATGATGTTGAAAGTGAATTATGCGGACAAATTTTAATGAACTTATTTTGACTCATATCGAAATTCCACATTTTGATTGCTCATAAACAGAATGGCAAGAAAAGTCTGTATTACCTATAAAAAATTGTAACAACATTTAGAATTGGATTCTAAGAACTGGGACAAAGTTTACCAGACGGTCACAAGTGGATATGGTATGTATAAAACAATGCACTTTTTATATTGTATACTCGTTATTTATTAAAGCAACTGGTTTCTTTTTAAATGGATATTATAAACATTTGTACACTTGTTGCCACGCCATAAACGCAACTCGGTTTGGCAGTGGAATAGGTAGTTGTAATAGAACTGAGAATTTAACTGTCCAACAAATTCAGAAGTTCTCATAAAAAAAATATATATAAATTTAATTCAAACTATATAGGTAATACAAACTAGTCAAATTTCGAGTAGTGTACGTATTTTTATTTATAAAAAGGGAGTGCGTGTCAACATAAAGGAAAATTAAGTGGTTTCTGCAACTGTTTGTGCTTAGTACGCCAAATAAGCGTGGGAAGCTTACAAAACTACGAGATGAATGAACGCGTGCCTGCATGACGACGAAATTCAATCAAATCCAAGGACAAAAGAAAAGATTTACATTTATCTATTCGTATATTATCGAGCATGCAACTAGTGGATATTTCGAGCTGAATTCAAGTGAAGCAGTTAAGGATTTTGAATCATAAGTAACTAAATTTAGTACTCGTGCGCCTTGCAGTACGATTAATTTATCCTTAATTATCATATTTATAAATGCTGCTTTTAAAGTGTTAAAGAATTTTCAAATACAATTTCGACTTTATTGCTTTACATCAATTATGCTATTTCTGCTTATATGAGTGTCAGTGACTCAAACAAAATGCAGCGTTAATAACCGACTTTCGACAACTTCTACGCTTATCGGCAATGTTGACTTTGGATTGGTCTATCTTCTCCGGTTTATCGGTGATGACTGTCGACTTTAATAAAAAGGTGTTAAATCACATTATCATAGAGGCCAATTAGCTGGTGAAATTAAAATGAATCCAATTAGATTCCCTTTTCGAAGAACCACAGTTGTGCTAATTATAAAGAATATATACAAAAATGGGTTGGTAATAATCTATATATAATTTTAAAAATCAATTGACACAATTTTATTTTTAATGAAATAAATAACACGTACTGTTTTATGATTAAATCACAAACAAATATTTACCTTTTCTTAGCCCAGAAAGCGGAAAAATCCAGCATGATGTTTTCGACATACAACCAGAACCGTCTTGGGTGCCTGGTATTCAACAAATGCCATAAGTCAAGAAGGACTACAAAAAATGTTACATCGTGTAAAAATCGTTACCAAGATAAACAAAGAACTAATAACTAGTTAATTTAGTTATAAACAAATTTAATTGTATGAACTAACACTCGTTGTATGATTGAGGGCGCATGTAAATTGTGTATGCAAGTCATAAGTTCGCTTTCACTACACTGTTATATATAAACACGATTCTATTCGATAAAACATTTTTTATTTTTCTAGTATATATGAATAAGATACGTAAAAACAAAAATTTAAATAACGAACATTTAAAAACGTAACTAATTGTCATTGAATTATTAACCACAAATTTAATACTGTGTTTTTCTTCTGAAATAGAGTGCTTAGCACAAATAATTGTTTGTATATCCATAGAAATAAAATCAATTATACTTACTTATTAAAACAAGTAACATATTTACAAGATCAACTAACTTGTGTATACATAAATCATATTTCTACTGATTCAAATTATGAAATGAATGTTAATGTAAATGATAACAACAAAAATGGTGGCGATCGGATTTTGTAAACAAATTTCTAATGAAGTTGCCGAAAGGGATGAATATAAGGAATCATCGAATCTATAAATAAACATACACAAACAATTTATAGAGAAACATATAAAGTTTGTATGTTTTTGTTTTATACCATAAAAATGAGATTTACCAATACGTGAAAATGTAAGCTGTTTCAGTATACAATTGCAACATATTTTTAACTTACATTTCTCACTTCCGCGTTTCTATCAGCTTAATAGTAATTATGATTGTAAATAAGTTTCAATCTTCGTTGAATTCGACAATTTTCCTCCCTATCAAATATCAATAATTATCATATATTCGCGAAATCGAATACAATTCTCCTGAAAAGGAGATCAAAATAAAATTGATTAAAATACCTTACAGTATTCAAATAATAATAACACTAAAAACGTTTTAATGTATTACAATATTTTATCTCATATGGTACACATCACATGAAGATATGGATGTGTGCACAAGAGAAAACAAGATGATATTAATTGCAATCATTCATACTTAATTCAATGTATTATTTTATTTCATACGCTAATCATAACTTGAGATATGTATTTGTGCAAAAAAAATAACAAAATATTAATTTTAACAGTCATACAATATTTGATAGACTTTTAAACAGACTACTTTCTTCCATTCTTTTAAGTTTAAAATAATGTTTAATTTTCTGCACGGAAAACACAATAATGCACACATTTGTGTAACAAAATAGTTTCTTGTACTTATTCAAATCAGAATAGCCCAGTCCGACAATCCCATAGCCATCCATCACACATTTTGCTTTATCTGCCCTGAAGAGTTTAATTTAAAGTTGGTTTTAGCCCAGGACTTTAAAAAGCAGTAGTCCATTTCCTTAGCAATAAAGGTAGTTTAAAAGTCGTATAAAAAGTAAGTATGATTGTTTTATAAAAATAAACGTTTATAACACCCGTAATGCATGTTATTACATGTATATATATAGTAATTCTTTAGATTAAGGTTGCTACGTATGTATTTATGTAGTTGGATTAATGAGAGGCGGGGAAGGTTATAGATTCTTGGAAAGTGGTTGACGTACCGCATGAGTATAGTGAGTTTTGTAGGAAGTGCTGAAGGAATTTTGACAGTGCTCGTTAGACTGAAAGGGATAATAGTCAGTTAGTGAGAGAATAGTATATTGCTGGACCGGTGATGCGTGGGATCGAGTGATACTTCTTTACTTCGTAGCTTCCGGTAAGTGGGTAGGTTGAAAATGAGTTGGTAAATGGTGTTTTTTTTTTTAATGATTCGATGTCTTATTTGTTTTTGAAAAAGAGATACCAGCAAAAATGACAAACTGGAAAATGGATAAAACGGAGCAGATAAGAACAAAGCATTTATGTGAAAATTATCTAAACTGAATAAAGAACCTTGTCAAGAAAAAGGAAAATTAAACTACATACATATTTAAATATGTATGAGAAATAACGGATGTTATGTAAGTAAAAGTGTTTTTGTGCGTTTAATTGTTTTTCGTGTAACTTTGTTTCTTTATGTAGATTTGAGATGAGCAAAAACCATTATATTACTCTGGTAAGATTTTTTGTATTTATTTTTGACGATAACTGTTATGAACTAATACAAATGTAAGTGTACGTAGTTTTTCAAAAGAGTTGGTGTAAATGTTTATTACTGATATTTCTTGTGGTCTTTTTTTTTTCATTCTGTGTACTAATGATTCGATATCACATTTGTTTCCGAAAAAGAAATACTAGCGTCTTAACCTGGTCGTCGAACTCATAGTGGCAATATAAATTGAAATTATTCAAAACACATTTTATCTAATTCCCATTTTCGTATGTTTGTTAGCGTTCACAATCTTCACGTGTTTCTCAACCATGCATATGTTCGATTTTCTATAATTCCGGTTTTAAATGGTAAACATTTCTTGCATGTTTCTGTTACTTATAAAGGTTATCGATCATGTGAGATTACAAATTTTAAAATTGGTGTTGAACCTTTGTTTCTTTATTATGAAAATTCGAATAAAAGTACATTAGAGCATTTACTTAGAATGCAGTCGTATGTCATCTGAAAATTCTAGTTACTGGTTAGTATTTCCTCATAAGTTCTAAGTACAGATCTTAATTAAGCCTCGGATGAAGCTAATATTTGTGATAAACAGATACAAATTTGTGTTTTCCTACGTAAACTGGCTCTTAAATACTAAAGGTCAGCCTATAGAGAATTATCACTAAAATCAACTGAGACTACCCGAACCTTGGACGGGTTACCATGTATCAAAGCTATCGGTAGCCAAAATAAAAGCCGGATATATATTTATACAATTACACACATTGACACCACAAAATGAAAACGCAATAGTACGAAACTTCGTCATCACACATAAATATGAATACCCCTATGGGCATTTCTAAACAACGGAGAAATTATCCTGCAGCGAATAGGAATATTTTTTTGAATGATATAAATTACAACTGTTAAATTTCAATAAAATAAAAATATAAAGAAATTATACTAACGTTAAGTTATAAAATTGTGCAGATTAACACATTATTACGCTGCAATTGTAAATATATTATCAACCGAGGTTAGCCTCAATTTTCAACTACAGCCCAGGCGATTGCAGAAGGTCGTATATTATCTAAAAACCAAATTCTTGTTAGTTTTGAAATTACAAACAATAATATCGGTTACAATTAATTAAATACACAGCCATAATTTTGATTGATGTTCGCAAATACTTGTAAAAAAAAATTAGAATCAGCTGATGAAGAACAACATTGTCTTTTTGCCTTTGAGCAGAATTTGAAAAATATTTGAGAGTGTGCAAAAACCGTATTCACTCGCTGAAGTGAATTGATGGATCGACAACGCAAGCCAAAATTAAAAAACAATGGGTTTGAAATTGAATTATACGGGAAAAATGAACTTATTTTGACGAATACCAAAATTCCACATTTTAAGTGATCATAAACAAAATGACAAGAAAAGTCTGTATTGCCTATACAAAATTAATCAATAGCTCGGTTGTTACAACATTAGGAATTTTTCTAGGAACTAGCACAATTTACAATTAACAAAAGCTACTGTTTTCTTTTTAAAAGAAGATCATAAACATGCGTTCCCTTGTTGTCACCCCATAGATTCAGTTTGTTTTGGCAGCGGTGTATTAAAAATGAGAATTTAGCTGTCCAACAAATTCGGAAGTTTTCAGACGAAATATTAATATAAACTTAATTCAACCTAAAACGAATAGTGAAATGTCGAATTGTGTTCGTGTTTTTGTTTGTAAAAAGGGAGTATGTATAAACAAAGGAAAATTAAATGACCCCTGAAACTGCTTGTGCATACCACGCCAAATAATCGAGGGAAGCTTATTCAATAAAGAGATGAATAAACACGTTCCTGTGTTTTCTGCAGGCGACAAAATTCTATCAAATCCAAGGATGAATGGAAAGATCTATATTCATCTATTTGTATATTATCGACTATGCAACTAGCAGATACTTTAAGCTGAATTGGTGTAAGAAGTGCAGGGTTCTGAATCATAAGTAACTAGATGAAGTATTCACGCGGCTTGCAGTACGTTTTAATTACTTAAATATCATACTAATATACGCTGGTTTTATAGTGTTACAAATTTTTCAAATATAATTTCGACTTTATTGTTTCAGATTAATTAATCTATTTCTGCTTATAAGAATGGAGCTGGCTCAAACAAAGTGCAGCGCTATAAACCGACTTTCCACAACTTAAACGTTTATTGGCAATGTCGACTTTGGATTAGTCCATCATTTCTGGTTTATCGTTGTTGACTACCGACTTCACATATCTTCACAGAAATTAATCGAAAGGTGCTTAATCACATGATCATAGAGGCCAATTAGGTGGTTCATTGAGCATAATTATGCGCCCTCATTTTTCAACCCCAACTCTTCTACATTAATGCCATTCAATTAAAGAACGAACACGTTAGCAAAATGTATCTTTAGCGCTCTACTTTCAGTGTAAGGTTCTGACCGCTACATATTTTTATAAAAAAATAGGATGCACTAATCTACCAGTCCACACAACACAAAAATATGTAACCTCTTTTGAATGCAACGACGTCTCAATAGTGACCAATTGATTGTCTTCATCCCTTGAGGACCTATTTATTCACCAACAAATTAGAGTCGTCACTTACCACTTTGTGGTAAAAAGTAAAATTGACAACAATCTTGCTTTCGGCATATTCACATGACGCACGACGCACACGATGGTCAAACGCAGGAAGAAGTAAGTATATAAACCAAAAGGAAAATTAAAATAAATCCAGTTTGAGTCCTTCCGGATTGTATAAATTTTGCTTGTCTAAATGGTAATAAAGAAAAGTAGAACCGTGGTTGTGCTTAGTGTAAGGAATATATACAATATACGAAGTTTGCATACAAATTGCATTGGTTTATTGTGTTGGTTCGCGTTTTTGTCGTTGGAAATATGTTATATATGAGTTCTTAAACCAATTAACAAAATTTTATTTTTCGGAAAATAAATAATTACCTGCCTGGTATACAACAAATGCCTTAAGTCAAGGAGGGCTACAAAAAATGTTACATCGTGTGAAAATGGTTGCAAGGATAAACAAAGAACTACTAACTAGTTAGCTTAGTTATCAACAAATTTAATTGTATGAACAAACATTCGTTGTGTAATTGCAGGGCACATGTAAATTGTGTATGCAAGTCATAAGTTCATCCTCACTACACTGTTATATATAAAAACGATTCTATTCAATAAAACATTTTTTAATTGTCTAGTTTATATGAATAACATACGTAAAAACAAAAATTTAAATAACGAACATTTAAAACTTGAACTAATTTTCTTTGAATTATTAACCACAGATTTACTACACTGTTTTTCTTCTGAAATACGGTGAATAGCACAAATAATTGTTTGTATATCCATAAAAATAAATTCAAATATACTTTAGTAGTAAAACAAGTAACGTACTGACAAGATCAACTAGTTAGTGTATACATAAATCATACTTTTACTGATTCAAATTATGAAACGAATGTTATCGTAAATGATAACAAAAAAGGTGGCGGTCATATCTTTTAAATGAATTTCTAATAAATGCGCCAAAAGTGATGAATGTAAGGAATCGTCAAATCTATAAATAAATATGTTTAAAGAATTATCATAAGACAAATTGTTAAGGAATATATAAGGTTTGTATGTTTTTGTTTTATACCATAAAAATAAGATTACTAATACTTCAGGATGTGAGCTGTCTCAATATACTATTGCAGCATGTTTCAAACTTATATTTCTCACTTCCGCGCTTTAATCAGCTTAATATTAATTATGATTCTAAATAAGTGTCAATGCTTAGATAAATACGACATAATTTTCCTATATACTGTTTCTCAAATCCTAAATTTACTAAAAAAAAATGAAAGCGACATCAGTTTTTTTTTTTCAATAAATTATGCATTAGTTTAGTAATAGTATTCTCATTATTTTCATCTTAAAAAATATGACAAAAAGTTACAGTTAAGGATCAATTTTAAATATGGAAGAAATGGTCAACTTAAGGGGAATATCATATGTGCATACATGACGATTTATAAGTTATAAGTAACAGTACTTTTAAGAATGCTTGCAGCCAAACGAATCCATATTTTTAAAGAACAAAAATGCCCATCAAAGAGAGACATCCATGAACTAACTATCCGTTAAAATGGCGATCAAATTTAATTTAACCAAATATAAAATTAAATTAAGGCAGACAAATTTACTTAAGGACACGTATCTAATATGAAATAAAACGGAACAAAGTCAGAGAACGCAATTTGTTGAGAATAATAACACGCAAAGGGAGCGATATAAACAGACTGTATAAGAATGATAGGACATTAGATAGAGTGTTTGTTAGGGCTTGAGCATAGGTTGTGAGTTAGATAGTAGCAATGGGTACTTGGACAGCGGATTGCCGACAGAGAGAGTAGGTCTATAAACAAACTGTATAGGGAATAGTTGGACATTCGATAGAGTGTTTACTAGGGCTTGGGCAGTGAGCTAGATAACTGTATAGGGATTAGTTGGACATTCGATAGAGTGTTTACTAGGGCTTGGGCAGTGAGTTAGATAATAGCAACGAGTGGTTAGAGAGTGGGTTGATTCTTTGGGTGGAAAATAGTTTGATGAGTACATGGCAGGTTAGTGAGTGGGTTATGTGTGGTTTGATAGAGAATTGGAAACTCATGGGATAATAGATTTGGACATTAATTTAGTTGACTTTTGATCGCCTAGATGGATGGACGGCGGATTGGAGACTGGTGGTAAGCAGTGGAAAGGTGGTGGTGAGTGATAAGGGTCGGTGGGTGGTATTGAGTAGATGGTAGGATAGGTGAAAAAGCGGTGAACGGATGGATAGGTGCGTATAGCGGCTGGATGGAGGTGGGTCTGCGGATTTGTTTGTAAATGATAGGTGGTAGTGCGTAGGTAGTTGGAAAGGGTCGGATGGGTGGGAATAATGGGTGGATAGGTGGAAAGGGTCGGATGAGTGGGAATGGGTAGTTACGTGGATAGGTGAAAAGGATCGGATGGGTGGATATGTGGAAAGGGTCGGGTGGGTGGGATTGATGGATGGAAGAGGGGGGTAATGGGTAGGGGGGGGGGGGGGGGTAATTGGCGAGGGGGGTAATTTGTAGAGAGGGATAATGGTTAGAGTTGGGTAATGGCAAGGTGGGGGGGTAATGATAAGAAGGGGGTAGCGGTTAGTCGTGGGGGAAGAGGGTGGTAACGGAAAGAGGGGGGGGGGGGGGTAATGGGTAGAGGGGGTGCGATGGGTTAGATAGGTTCGCAGAGGGGGGGGGGGGGGGGGGGGGTAAAGGAGTGGATGGGAGGTAAGCGCGAGCTTGTTAATTAAAGTCGAATGGATAGTTAGGTGTAGAAAGATGGCGACAATGGTGGAATGGGATGAAGTGGATGTTGGTAAAGCGTGGATAGAATGAAAGGGGTGGAAGGATGGTAAAAAGCGGATGCGATTTAAGGGGTGGATGAGTGAACGGCCGCAAGTGGGTGGGTGGTATGCAAACGTGTGATGATTTGATCAAAAACTAGGTACATCTTCTAAGCCAACTTCCATGTGGTAATGTCTAAAAGTCTCTATAATGTTATGTACCTACACACAAAGATGACATCCAAACAGCATAGCTATACAAACAACCCAGACGAAACACGTGATATTTAATGCAAGAATGTAAACAACCAAGAGAGTTCATTTACATGTATAACTACCACCATACATAAACTGCCTAATTCCGAACACAATGTAACTACAAATAAAAGATTTGCCAATCTATTCCTATAACAATTGACACAACCTAACCTAAATAAATACATACAAAGCTTCTCCTAAAAATACCGATAAAGAAGAACATACTAATACCACATACATTGGCATCAGTTTAAAAAATCTACACACCACCAAACTACTACGGGATCCAAGCAAGTCATCCCAAACAGAAAATACACTAACAAAAAATAATCAAACACACCACGCAAATACTACAAACGCACTAACAGAAAGTTCTTCATAACTACTCCATGTGTATTAAATTTAATTGCTATGCCAACAAAGCCAAAGCAAAATACAACTTAACCCATGAGAAAATACAATTAAACGAAAGTCTCCATACCTTCATCAAAAATACATTCAACCGACAACAAAAGCTGTACAAAAGATGCACAGTGAAACACTAACTACCGTCGCGCACACTCTATCAAATTCTTAACCTAATACAACTACAAATAAAAGATTTCTTATCATTCCCAATTAACACGACATTACATCTATCCATACATGCATAGCTCCATCTAGAAATACAAATGCTTAAGAAAAAACAAATACCACATTCATGGGCACCATATTTAAAACACCTACGCAACTCAAATTACTACACACAGCCAAACAAGTGAAACAAAAACAAAAAATAATAAAACACACCACGCAAATACGAGTACTACAAACGTACTAACAAAAAGTTCTTCATAACTAATCCATGTGTTTAAATCCAATTGCTATGCCAACAAAGTCAAAGCGAAATACAACTTAATCCAAGAGAAACTACAAACGCAAGTCTCACCACCTTCATCAAAAATCATAATCTTACTAATACATTCAACCGACAAAACAGCTTGCCCAAACATGCAAAATACAACTCCACCATTTTTTCAATCAAAATTGGCAAAATATTACCAAGAGGTGGAGTTTAACCAAATATCACACTCAACTAACAGTACCAGCCAATTTCAAACATAGAAAAATAATGGCGATCATAGAGGAATACCATCGTCCTAATCATGGCGACTTTCAACTGTCACTAAGAAAATAAGCTCCAAGGGTGGGGCTTAGAAAAACATGGGAGACAAACAGTTAATGATAACTCTAGTATGAAAAAATAATGGCCAACATAGATGGAATTAATGTATGTGCATAAATGGCCATTTCTGACTAGGACTGAAAATATTCTCTACGGGTGGGGCTTAAAAAAATGACAAAAAGTTACAGTTAGCGATCAATTTTAAACATGGAAGAAATGAACAATTAAGATGAATATCATACGTGCATACATGACGATTAACAAGTTATACTCAGAAAATATTCGCCAAAGGTGGGACTTAGAAAAACATGGCTGTAAGATAACAGTAAAAAATAACTTAAACATGGAAGAAAATGTAGAATTTCATATTTTCTGTACCGTTAACATTGCCACTTATAAGTAACAGTACTTTTAAGAATGCTTGCAGCCAAACGAATTCATATTTTTAAAGAAAAAAAAATGCCCATCAAAGAGAGACATCCATGATCTAACTATCCGTTAAAATGGCGATCAAATTTAATTTAACCAAATATAAAATTAAATTAAGGCAGACAAATTTACTTAAGGACACGTATCTAATATGAAAGAAAACGGAACAAAGTCAGAGAACGCAATTTGTTGAGAATAATAACACGCAAAGGGAGCGATATAAACAGACTGTATAAGAATGATAGGACATTAGATAGAGTGTTTGTTAGGGCTTGAGCATAGGTTGTGAGTTAGATAGTAGCAATGGGTACTTGGACAGCGGATTGCCGACAGAGAGAGTAGGTCTATAAACAAACTGTATAGGGAATAGTTGGACATTCGATAGAGTGTTTACTAGGGCTTGGGCAGTGAGCTAGATAACTGTATAGGGATTAGTTGGACATTCGATAGAGTGTTTACTAGGGCTTGGGCAGTGAGTTAGATAATAGCAACGAGTGGTTAGAGAGTGGGTTGATTCTTTGGGTGGAAAATAGTTTGATGAGTACATGGCAGGTTAGTGAGTGGGTTATGTGTGGTTTGATAGAGAATTGGAAACTCATGGGATAATAGATTTGGACATTAATTTAGTTGACTTTTGATCGCCTAGATGGATGGACGGCGGATTGGAGACTGGTGGTAAGCAGTGGAAAGGTGGTGGTGAGTGATAAGGGTCGGTGGGTGGTATTGAGTAGATGGTAGGATAGGTGAAAAAGCGGTGAACGGATGGATAGGTGCGTATAGCGGCTGGATGGAGGTGGGTCTGCGGATTTGTTTGTAAATGATAGGTGGTAGTGCGTAGGTAGTTGGAAAGGGTCGGATGGGTGGGAATAATGGGTGGATAGGTGGAAAGGGTCGGATGAGTGGGAATGGGTAGTTACGTGGATAGGTGAAAAGGATCGGATGGGTGGATATGTGGAAAGGGTCGGGTGGGTGGGATTGATGGATGGAAGAGGGGGGTAATGGGTAGGGGGGGGGGGGGTAATTGGAGAGGGGGGTAATTTGTAGAGAGGGATAATGGTTAGAGTTGGGTAATGGCAAGGTGGGGGGGTAATGATAAGAAGGGGGTAGCGGTTAGTCGTGGGGGAAGAGGGTGGTAACGGAAAGAGGGGGGGGGGGGTAATGGGTAGAGGGGGTGCGATGGGTTAGATAGGTTCGCAGAGGGGGGGGGGGGGGGGTAAAGGAGTGGATGGGAGGTAAGCGCGAGCTTGTTAATTAAAGTCGAATGGATAGTTAGGTGTAGAAAGATGGCGACAATGGTGGAATGGGATGAAGTGGATGTTGGTAAAGCGTGGATAGAATGAAAGGGGTGGAAGGATGGTAAAAAGCGGATGCGATTTAAGGGGTGGATGAGTGAACGGCCGCAAGTGGGTGGGTGGTATGCAAACGTGTGATGATTTGATCAAAAACTAGGTACATCTTCTAAGCCAACTTCCATGTGGTAATGTCTAAAAGTCTCTATAATGTTATGTACCTACACACAAAGATGACATCCAAACAGCATAGCTATACAAACAACCCAGACGAAACACGTGATATTTAATGCAAGAATGTAAACAACCAAGAGAGTTCATTTACATGTATAACTACTACCATACATAAACTGCCTAATTCCGAACACAATGTAACTACAAATAAAAGATTTGCCAATCTATTCCTATAACAATTGACACAACCTAACCTAAATAAATACATACAAAGCTTCTCCTAAAAATACCGATAAAGAAGAACATACTAATACCACATACATTGGCATCAGTTTAAAAAATCTACACACCACCAAACTACTACGGAGATCCAAGCAAGTCATCCCAAACAGAAAATACACTAACAAAAAATAATCAAACACACCACGCAAATACTACAAACGCACTAACAGAAAGTTCTTCATAACTACTCCATGTGTATTAAATTTAATTGCTATGCCAACAAAGCCAAAGCAAAATACAACTTAACCCATGAGAAAATACAATTAAACGAAAGTCTCCATACCTTCATCAAAAATACATTCAACCGACAACAAAAGCTGTACAAAAGATGCACAGTGAAACACTAACTACCGTCGCGCACACTCTATCAAATTCTTAACCTAATACAACTACAAATAAAAGATTTCTTATCATTCCCAATTAACACGACATTACATCTATCCATACATGCATAGCTCCATCTAGAAATACAAATGCTTAAGAAAAAACAAATACCACATTCATGGGCACCATATTTAAAACACCTACGCAACTCAAATTACTACACACAGCCAAACAAGTGAAACAAAAACAAAAAATAATAAAACACACCACGCAAATACGAGTACTACAAACGTACTAACAAAAAGTTCTTCATAACTAATCCATGTGTTTAAATCCAATTGCTATGCCAACAAAGTCAAAGCGAAATACAACTTAATCCAAGAGAAACTACAAACGCAAGTCTCACCACCTTCATCAAAAATCATAATCTTACTAATACATTCAACCGACAAAACAGCTTGCCCAAACATGCAAAATACAACTCCACCATTTTTTCAATCAAAATTGGCAAAATATTACCAAGAGGTGGAGTTTAACCAAATATCACACTCAACTAACAGTACCAGCCAATTTCAAACATAGAAAAATAATGGCGATCATAGAGGAATACCATCGTCCTAATCATGGCGACTTTCAACTGTCACTAAGAAAATAAGCTCCAAGGGTGGGGCTTAGAAAAACATGGGAGACAAACAGTTAATGATAACTCTAGTATGAAAAAATAATGGCCAACATAGATGGAATTAATGTATGTGCATAAATGGCCATTTCTGACTAGGACTGAAAATATTCTCTACGGGTGGGGCTTAAAAAAATGACAAAAAGTTACAGTTAGCGATCAATTTTAAACATGGAAGAAATGAACAATTAAGATGAATATCATACGTGCATACATGACGATTAACAAGTTATACTCAGAAAATATTCGCCAAAGGTGGGACTTAGAAAAACATGGCTGTAAGATAACAGTAAAAAATAACTTAAACATGGAAGAAAATGTAGAATTTCATATTTTCTGTACCGTTAACATTGCCACTTATAAGTAACAGTACTTTTAAGAATGCTTGCAGCCAAACGAATTCATATTTTTAAAGAAAAAAAAATGCCCATCAAAGAGAGACATCCATGATCTAACTATCCGTTAAAATGGCGATCAAATTTAATTTAACCAAATATAAAATTAAATTAAGGCAGACAAATTTACTTAAGGACACGTATCTAATATGAAAGAAAACGGAACAAAGTCAGAGAACGCAATTTGTTGAGAATAATAACACGCAAAGGGAGCGATATAAACAGACTGTATAAGAATGATAGGACATTAGATAGAGTGTTTGTTAGGGCTTGAGCATAGGTTGTGAGTTAGATAGTAGCAATGGGTACTTGGACAGCGGATTGCCGACAGAGAGAGTAGGTCTATAAACAAACTGTATAGGGAATAGTTGGACATTCGATAGAGTGTTTACTAGGGCTTGGGCAGTGAGCTAGATAACTGTATAGGGATTAGTTGGACATTCGATAGAGTGTTTACTAGGGCTTGGGCAGTGAGTTAGATAATAGCAACGAGTGGTTAGAGAGTGGGTTGATTCTTTGGGTGGAAAATAGTTTGATGAGTACATGGCAGGTTAGTGAGTGGGTTATGTGTGGTTTGATAGAGAATTGGAAACTCATGGGATAATAGATTTGGACATTAATTTAGTTGACTTTTGATCGCCTAGATGGATGGACGGCGGATTGGAGACTGGTGGTAAGCAGTGGAAAGGTGGTGGTGAGTGATAAGGGTCGGTGGGTGGTATTGAGTAGATGGTAGGATAGGTGAAAAAGCGGTGAACGGATGGATAGGTGCGTATAGCGGCTGGATGGAGGTGGGTCTGCGGATTTGTTTGTAAATGATAGGTGGTAGTGCGTAGGTAGTTGGAAAGGGTCGGATGGGTGGGAATAATGGGTGGATAGGTGGAAAGGGTCGGATGAGTGGGAATGGGTAGTTACGTGGATAGGTGAAAAGGATCGGATGGGTGGATATGTGGAAAGGGTCGGGTGGGTGGGATTGATGGATGGAAGAGGGGGGTAATGGGTAGGGGGGGGGGGGGGTAATTGGAGAGGGGGGTAATTTGTAGAGAGGGATAATGGTTAGAGTTGGGTAATGGCAAGGTGGGGGGGTAATGATAAGAAGGGGGTAGCGGTTAGTCGTGGGGGAAGAGGGTGGTAACGGAAAGAGGGGGGGGGGGGTAATGGGTAGAGGGGGTGCGATGGGTTAGATAGGTTCGCAGAGGGGGGGGGGGGGGGTAAAGGAGTGGATGGGAGGTAAGCGCGAGCTTGTTAATTAAAGTCGAATGGATAGTTAGGTGTAGAAAGATGGCGACAATGGTGGAATGGGATGAAGTGGATGTTGGTAAAGCGTGGATAGAATGAAAGGGGTGGAAGGATGGTAAAAAGCGGATGCGATTTAAGGGGTGGATGAGTGAACGGCCGCAAGTGGGTGGGTGGTATGCAAACGTGTGATGATTTGATCAAAAACTAGGTACATCTTCTAAGCCAACTTCCATGTGGTAATGTCTAAAAGTCTCTATAATGTTATGTACCTACACACAAAGATGACATCCAAACAGCATAGCTATACAAACAACCCAGACGAAACACGTGATATTTAATGCAAGAATGTAAACAACCAAGAGAGTTCATTTACATGTATAACTACTACCATACATAAACTGCCTAATTCCGAACACAATGTAACTACAAATAAAAGATTTGCCAATCTATTCCTATAACAATTGACACAACCTAACCTAAATAAATACATACAAAGCTTCTCCTAAAAATACCGATAAAGAAGAACATACTAATACCACATACATTGGCATCAGTTTAAAAAATCTACACACCACCAAACTACTACGGAGATCCAAGCAAGTCATCCCAAACAGAAAATACACTAACAAAAAATAATCAAACACACCACGCAAATACTACAAACGCACTAACAGAAAGTTCTTCATAACTACTCCATGTGTATTAAATTTAATTGCTATGCCAACAAAGCCAAAGCAAAATACAACTTAACCCATGAGAAAATACAATTAAACGAAAGTCTCCATACCTTCATCAAAAATACATTCAACCGACAACAAAAGCTGTACAAAAGATGCACAGTGAAACACTAACTACCGTCGCGCACACTCTATCAAATTCTTAACCTAATACAACTACAAATAAAAGATTTCTTATCATTCCCAATTAACACGACATTACATCTATCCATACATGCATAGCTCCATCTAGAAATACAAATGCTTAAGAAAAAACAAATACCACATTCATGGGCACCATATTTAAAACACCTACGCAACTCAAATTACTACACACAGCCAAACAAGTGAAACAAAAACAAAAAATAATAAAACACACCACGCAAATACGAGTACTACAAACGTACTAACAAAAAGTTCTTCATAACTAATCCATGTGTTTAAATCCAATTGCTATGCCAACAAAGTCAAAGCGAAATACAACTTAATCCAAGAGAAACTACAAACGCAAGTCTCACCACCTTCATCAAAAATCATAATCTTACTAATACATTCAACCGACAAAACAGCTTGCCCAAACATGCAAAATACAACTCCACCATTTTTTCAATCAAAATTGGCAAAATATTACCAAGAGGTGGAGTTTAACCAAATATCACACTCAACTAACAGTACCAGCCAATTTCAAACATAGAAAAATAATGGCGATCATAGAGGAATACCATCGTCCTAATCATGGCGACTTTCAACTGTCACTAAGAAAATAAGCTCCAAGGGTGGGGCTTAGAAAAACATGGGAGACAAACAGTTAATGATAACTCTAGTATGAAAAAATAATGGCCAACATAGATGGAATTAATGTATGTGCATAAATGGCCATTTCTGACTAGGACTGAAAATATTCTCTACGGGTGGGGCTTAAAAAAATGACAAAAAGTTACAGTTAGCGATCAATTTTAAACATGGAAGAAATGAACAATTAAGATGAATATCATACGTGCATACATGACGATTAACAAGTTATACTCAGAAAATATTCGCCAAAGGTGGGACTTAGAAAAACATGGCTGTAAGATAACAGTAAAAAATAACTTAAACATGGAAGAAAATGTAGAATTTCATATTTTCTGTACCGTTAACATTGCCACTTATAAGTAACAGTACTTTTAAGAATGCTTGCAGCCAAACGAATTCATATTTTTAAAGAAAAAAAAATGCCCATCAAAGAGAGACATCCATGATCTAACTATCCGTTAAAATGGCGATCAAATTTAATTTAACCAAATATAAAATTAAATTAAGGCAGACAAATTTACTTAAGGACACGTATCTAATATGAAAGAAAACGGAACAAAGTCAGAGAACGCAATTTGTTGAGAATAATAACACGCAAAGGGAGCGATATAAACAGACTGTATAAGAATGATAGGACATTAGATAGAGTGTTTGTTAGGGCTTGAGCATAGGTTGTGAGTTAGATAGTAGCAATGGGTACTTGGACAGCGGATTGCCGACAGAGAGAGTAGGTCTATAAACAAACTGTATAGGGAATAGTTGGACATTCGATAGAGTGTTTACTAGGGCTTGGGCAGTGAGCTAGATAACTGTATAGGGATTAGTTGGACATTCGATAGAGTGTTTACTAGGGCTTGGGCAGTGAGTTAGATAATAGCAACGAGTGGTTAGAGAGTGGGTTGATTCTTTGGGTGGAAAATAGTTTGATGAGTACATGGCAGGTTAGTGAGTGGGTTATGTGTGGTTTGATAGAGAATTGGAAACTCATGGGATAATAGATTTGGACATTAATTTAGTTGACTTTTGATCGCCTAGATGGATGGACGGCGGATTGGAGACTGGTGGTAAGCAGTGGAAAGGTGGTGGTGAGTGATAAGGGTCGGTGGGTGGTATTGAGTAGATGGTAGGATAGGTGAAAAAGCGGTGAACGGATGGATAGGTGCGTATAGCGGCTGGGTCTGCGGATTTGTTTGTAAATGATAGGTGGTAGTGCGTAGGTAGTTGGAAAGGGTCGGATGGGTGGGAATAATGGGTGGATAGGTGGAAAGGGTCGGATGAGTGGGAATGGGTAGTTACGTGGATAGGTGAAAAGGATCGGATGGGTGGATATGTGGAAAGGGTCGGGTGGGTGGGATTGATGGATGGAAGAGGGGGGTAATGGGTAGGGGGGGGGGGGGGGTAATTTGTAGAGAGGGATAATGGTTAGAGTTGGGTAATGGCAAGGTGGGGGGGTAATGATAAGAAGGGGGTAGCGGTTAGTCGTGGGGGAAGAGGGTGGTAACGGAAAGAGGGGGGGGGGGGGGTAATGGGTAGAGGGGGTGCGATGGGTTAGATAGGTTCGCAGAGGGGGGGGGGGGGTAAAGGAGTGGATGGGAGGTAAGCGCGAGCTTGTTAATTAAAGTCGAATGGATAGTTAGGTGTAGAAAGATGGCGACAATGGTGGAATGGGATGAAGTGGATGTTGGTAAAGCGTGGATAGAATGAAAGGGGTGGAAGGATGGTAAAAAGCGGATGCGATTTAAGGGGTGGATGAGTGAACGGCCGCAAGTGGGTGGGTGGTATGCAAACGTGTGATGATTTGATCAAAAACTAGGTACATCTTCTAAGCCAACTTCCATGTGGTAATGTCTAAAAGTCTCTATAATGTTATGTACCTACACACAAAGATGACATCCAAACAGCATAGCTATACAAACAACCCAGACGAAACACGTGATATTTAATGCAAGAATGTAAACAACCAAGAGAGTTCATTTACATGTATAACTACCACCATACATAAACTGCCTAATTCCGAACACAATGTAACTACAAATAAAAGATTTGCCAATCTATTCCTATAACAATTGACACAACCTAACCTAAATAAATACATACAAAGCTTCTCCTAAAAATACCGATAAAGAAGAACATACTAATACCACATACATTGGCATCAGTTTAAAAAATCTACACACCACCAAACTACTACGGAGATCCAAGCAAGTCATCCCAAACAGAAAATACACTAACAAAAAATAATCAAACACACCACGCAAATACTACAAACGCACTAACAGAAAGTTCTTCATAACTACTCCATGTGTATTAAATTTAATTGCTATGCCAACAAAGCCAAAGCAAAATACAACTTAACCCATGAGAAAATACAATTAAACGAAAGTCTCCATACCTTCATCAAAAATACATTCAACCGACAACAAAAGCTGTACAAAAGATGCACAGTGAAACACTAACTACCGTCGCGCACACTCTATCAAATTCTTAACCTAATACAACTACAAATAAAAGATTTCTTATCATTCCCAATTAACACGACATTACATCTATCCATACATGCATAGCTCCATCTAGAAATACAAATGCTTAAGAAAAAACAAATACCACATTCATGGGCACCATATTTAAAACACCTACGCAACTCAAATTACTACACACAGCCAAACAAGTGAAACAAAAACAAAAAATAATAAAACACACCACGCAAATACGAGTACTACAAACGTACTAACAAAAAGTTCTTCATAACTAATCCATGTGTTTAAATCCAATTGCTATGCCAACAAAGTCAAAGCGAAATACAACTTAATCCAAGAGAAACTACAAACGCAAGTCTCACCACCTTCATCAAAAATCATAATCTTACTAATACATTCAACCGACAAAACAGCTTGCCCAAACATGCAAAATACAACTCCACCATTTTTTCAATCAAAATTGGCAAAATATTACCAAGAGGTGGAGTTTAACCAAATATCACACTCAACTAACAGTACCAGCCAATTTCAAACATAGAAAAATAATGGCGATCATAGAGGAATACCATCGTCCTAATCATGGCGACTTTCAACTGTCACTAAGAAAATAAGCTCCAAGGGTGGGGCTTAGAAAAACATGGGAGACAAACAGTTAATGATAACTCTAGTATGAAAAAATAATGGCCAACATAGATGGAATTAATGTATGTGCATAAATGGCCATTTCTGACTAGGACTGAAAATATTCTCTACGGGTGGGGCTTAAAAAAATGACAAAAAGTTACAGTTAGCGATCAATTTTAAACATGGAAGAAATGAACAATTAAGATGAATATCATACGTGCATACATGACGATTAACAAGTTATACTCAGAAAATATTCGCCAAAGGTGGGACTTAGAAAAACATGGCTGTAAGATAACAGTAAAAAATAACTTAAACATGGAAGAAAATGTAGAATTTCATATTTTCTGTACCGTTAACATTGCCACTTATAAGTAACAGTACTTTTAAGAATGCTTGCAGCCAAACGAATTCATATTTTTAAAGAAAAAAAAATGCCCATCAAAGAGAGACATCCATGATCTAACTATCCGTTAAAATGGCGATCAAATTTAATTTAACCAAATATAAAATTAAATTAAGGCAGACAAATTTACTTAAGGACACGTATCTAATATGAAAGAAAACGGAACAAAGTCAGAGAACGCAATTTGTTGAGAATAATAACACGCAAAGGGAGCGATATAAACAGACTGTATAAGAATGATAGGACATTAGATAGAGTGTTTGTTAGGGCTTGAGCATAGGTTGTGAGTTAGATAGTAGCAATGGGTACTTGGACAGCGGATTGCCGACAGAGAGAGTAGGTCTATAAACAAACTGTATAGGGAATAGTTGGACATTCGATAGAGTGTTTACTAGGGCTTGGGCAGTGAGCTAGATAACTGTATAGGGATTAGTTGGACATTCGATAGAGTGTTTACTAGGGCTTGGGCAGTGAGTTAGATAATAGCAACGAGTGGTTAGAGAGTGGGTTGATTCTTTGGGTGGAAAATAGTTTGATGAGTACATGGCAGGTTAGTGAGTGGGTTATGTGTGGTTTGATAGAGAATTGGAAACTCATGGGATAATAGATTTGGACATTAATTTAGTTGACTTTTGATCGCCTAGATGGATGGACGGCGGATTGGAGACTGGTGGTAAGCAGTGGAAAGGTGGTGGTGAGTGATAAGGGTCGGTGGGTGGTATTGAGTAGATGGTAGGATAGGTGAAAAAGCGGTGAACGGATGGATAGGTGCGTATAGCGGCTGGATGGAGGTGGGTCTGCGGATTTGTTTGTAAATGATAGGTGGTAGTGCGTAGGTAGTTGGAAAGGGTCGGATGGGTGGGAATAATGGGTGGATAGGTGGAAAGGGTCGGATGAGTGGGAATGGGTAGTTACGTGGATAGGTGAAAAGGATCGGATGGGTGGATATGTGGAAAGGGTCGGGTGGGTGGGATTGATGGATGGAAGAGGGGGGGTAATGGGTAGGGGGGGGGGGGGGGGGTAATTGGAGAGGGGGGTAATTTGTAGAGAGGGATAATGGTTAGAGTTGGGTAATGGCAAGGTGGGGGGGTAATGATAAGAAGGGGGTAGCGGTTAGTCGTGGGGGAAGAGGGTGGTAACGGAAAGAGGGGGGGGGGGGGGGGGGTAATGGGTAGAGGGGGTGCGATGGGTTAGATAGGTTCGCAGAGGGGGGGGGGGGGGTAAAGGAGTGGATGGGAGGTAAGCGCGAGCTTGTTAATTAAAGTCGAATGGATAGTTAGGTGTAGAAAGATGGCGACAATGGTGGAATGGGATGAAGTGGATGTTGGTAAAGCGTGGATAGAATGAAAGGGGTGGAAGGATGGTAAAAAGCGGATGCGATTTAAGGGGTGGATGAGTGAACGGCCGCAAGTGGGTGGGTGGTATGCAAACGTGTGATGATTTGATCAAAAACTAGGTACATCTTCTAAGCCAACTTCCATGTGGTAATGTCTAAAAGTCTCTATAATGTTATGTACCTACACACAAAGATGACATCCAAACAGCATAGCTATACAAACAACCCAGACGAAACACGTGATATTTAATGCAAGAATGTAAACAACCAAGAGAGTTCATTTACATGTATAACTACCACCATACATAAACTGCCTAATTCCGAACACAATGTAACTACAAATAAAAGATTTGCCAATCTATTCCTATAACAATTGACACAACCTAACCTAAATAAATACATACAAAGCTTCTCCTAAAAATACCGATAAAGAAGAACATACTAATACCACATACATTGGCATCAGTTTAAAATATCTACACACCACCAAACTACTACGGAGATCCAAGCAAGTCATCCCAAACAGAAAATACACTAACAAAAAATAATCAAACACACCACGCAAATACTACAAACGCACTAACAGAAAGTTCTTCATAACTACTCCATGTGTATTAAATTTAATTGCTATGCCAACAAAGCCAAAGCAAAATACAACTTAACCCATGAGAAAATACAATTAAACGAAAGTCTCCATACCTTCATCAAAAATACATTCAACCGACAACAAAAGCTGTACAAAAGATGCACAGTGAAACACTAACTACCGTCGCGCACACTCTATCAAATTCTTAACCTAATACAACTACAAATAAAAGATTTCTTATCATTCCCAATTAACACGACATTACATCTATCCATACATGCATAGCTCCATCTAGAAATACAAATGCTTAAGAAAAAACAAATACCACATTCATGGGCACCATATTTAAAACACCTACGCAACTCAAATTACTACACACAGCCAAACAAGTGAAACAAAAACAAAAAATAATAAAACACACCACGCAAATACGAGTACTACAAACGTACTAACAAAAAGTTCTTCATAACTAATCCATGTGTTTAAATCCAATTGCTATGCCAACAAAGTCAAAGCGAAATACAACTTAATCCAAGAGAAACTACAAACGCAAGTCTCACCACCTTCATCAAAAATCATAATCTTACTAATACATTCAACCGACAAAACAGCTTGCCCAAACATGCAAAATACAACTCCACCATTTTTTCAATCAAAATTGGCAAAATATTACCAAGAGGTGGAGTTTAACCAAATATCACACTCAACTAACAGTACCAGCCAATTTCAAACATAGAAAAATAATGGCGATCATAGAGGAATACCATCGTCCTAATCATGGCGACTTTCAACTGTCACTAAGAAAATAAGCTCCAAGGGTGGGGCTTAGAAAAACATGGGAGACAAACAGTTAATGATAACTCTAGTATGAAAAAATAATGGCCAACATAGATGGAATTAATGTATGTGCATAAATGGCCATTTCTGACTAGGACTGAAAATATTCTCTACGGGTGGGGCTTAAAAAAATGACAAAAAGTTACAGTTAGCGATCAATTTTAAACATGGAAGAAATGAACAATTAAGATGAATATCATACGTGCATACATGACGATTAACAAGTTATACTCAGAAAATATTCGCCAAAGGTGGGACTTAGAAAAACATGGCTGTAAGATAACAGTAAAAAATAACTTAAACATGGAAGAAAATGTAGAATTTCATATTTTCTGTACCGTTAACATTGCCACTTATAAGTAACAGTACTTTTAAGAATGCTTGCAGCCAAACGAATTCATATTTTTAAAGAAAAAAAAATGCCCATCAAAGAGAGACATCCATGATCTAACTATCCGTTAAAATGGCGATCAAATTTAATTTAACCAAATATAAAATTAAATTAAGGCAGACAAATTTACTTAAGGACACGTATCTAATATGAAAGAAAACGGAACAAAGTCAGAGAACGCAATTTGTTGAGAATAATAACACGCAAAGGGAGCGATATAAACAGACTGTATAAGAATGATAGGACATTAGATAGAGTGTTTGTTAGGGCTTGAGCATAGGTTGTGAGTTAGATAGTAGCAATGGGTACTTGGACAGCGGATTGCCGACAGAGAGAGTAGGTCTATAAACAAACTGTATAGGGAATAGTTGGACATTCGATAGAGTGTTTACTAGGGCTTGGGCAGTGAGCTAGATAACTGTATAGGGATTAGTTGGACATTCGATAGAGTGTTTACTAGGGCTTGGGCAGTGAGTTAGATAATAGCAACGAGTGGTTAGAGAGTGGGTTGATTCTTTGGGTGGAAAATAGTTTGATGAGTACATGGCAGGTTAGTGAGTGGGTTATGTGTGGTTTGATAGAGAATTGGAAACTCATGGGATAATAGATTTGGACATTAATTTAGTTGACTTTTGATCGCCTAGATGGATGGACGGCGGATTGGAGACTGGTGGTAAGCAGTGGAAAGGTGGTGGTGAGTGATAAGGGTCGGTGGGTGGTATTGAGTAGATGGTAGGATAGGTGAAAAAGCGGTGAACGGATGGATAGGTGCGTATAGCGGCTGGATGGAGGTGGGTCTGCGGATTTGTTTGTAAATGATAGGTGGTAGTGCGTAGGTAGTTGGAAAGGGTCGGATGGGTGGGAATAATGGGTGGATAGGTGGAAAGGGTCGGATCAGTGGGAATGGGTAGTTACGTGGATAGGTGAAAAGGATCGGATGGGTGGATATGTGGAAAGGGTCGGGTGGGTGGGATTGATGGATGGAAGAGGGGGGTAATGGGTAGGGGGGGGGGGGGGGGGGGGTAATTGGAGAGGGGGGTAATTTGTAGAGAGGGATAATGGTTAGAGTTGGGTAATGGCAAGGTGGGGGGGTAATGATAAGAAGGGGGTAGCGGTTAGTCGTGGGGGAAGAGGGTGGTAACGGAAAGAGGGGGGGGGGGGTAATGGGTAGAGGGGGTGCGATGGGTTAGATAGGTTCGCAGAGGGGGGGGGGGGGGGTAAAGGAGTGGATGGGAGGTAAGCGCGAGCTTGTTAATTAAAGTCGAATGGATAGTTAGGTGTAGAAAGATGGCGACAATGGTGGAATGGGATGAAGTGGATGTTGGTAAAGCGTGGATAGAATGAAAGGGGTGGAAGGATGGTAAAAAGCGGATGCGATTTAAGGGGTGGATGAGTGAACGGCCGCAAGTGGGTGGGTGGTATGCAAACGTGTGATGATTTGATCAAAAACTAGGTACATCTTCTAAGCCAACTTCCATGTGGTAATGTCTAAAAGTCTCTATAATGTTATGTACCTACACACAAAGATGACATCCAAACAGCATAGCTATACAAACAACCCAGACGAAACACGTGATATTTAATGCAAGAATGTAAACAACCAAGAGAGTTCATTTACATGTATAACTACCACCATACATAAACTGCCTAATTCCGAACACAATGTAACTACAAATAAAAGATTTGCCAATCTATTCCTATAACAATTGACACAACCTAACCTAAATAAATACATACAAAGCTTCTCCTAAAAATACCGATAAAGAAGAACATACTAATACCACATACATTGGCATCAGTTTAAAAAATCTACACACCACCAAACTACTACGGAGATCCAAGCAAGTCATCCCAAACAGAAAATACACTAACAAAAAATAATCAAACACACCACGCAAATACTACAAACGCACTAACAGAAAGTTCTTCATAACTACTCCATGTGTATTAAATTTAATTGCTATGCCAACAAAGCCAAAGCAAAATACAACTTAACCCATGAGAAAATACAATTAAACGAAAGTCTCCATACCTTCATCAAAAATACATTCAACCGACAACAAAAGCTGTACAAAAGATGCACAGTGAAACACTAACTACCGTCGCGCACACTCTATCAAATTCTTAACCTAATACAACTACAAATAAAAGATTTCTTATCATTCCCAATTAACACGACATTACATCTATCCATACATGCATAGCTCCATCTAGAAATACAAATGCTTAAGAAAAAACAAATACCACATTCATGGGCACCATATTTAAAACACCTACGCAACTCAAATTACTACACACAGCCAAACAAGTGAAACAAAAACAAAAAATAATAAAACACATCACGCAAATACGAGTACTACAAACGTACTAACAAAAAGTTCTTCATAACTAATCCATGTGTTTAAATCCAATTGCTATGCCAACAAAGTCAAAGCGAAATACAACTTAATCCAAGAGAAACTACAAACGCAAGTCTCACCACCTTCATCAAAAATCATAATCTTACTAATACATTCAACCGACAAAACAGCTTGCCCAAACATGCAAAATACAACTCCACCATTTTTTCAATCAAAATTGGCAAAATATTACCAAGAGGTGGAGTTTAACCAAATATCACACTCAACTAACAGTACCAGCCAATTTCAAACATAGAAAAATAATGGCGATCATAGAGGAATACCATCGTCCTAATCATGGCGACTTTCAACTGTCACTAAGAAAATAAGCTCCAAGGGTGGGGCTTAGAAAAACATGGGAGACAAACAGTTAATGATAACTCTAGTATGAAAAAATAATGGCCAACATAGATGGAATTAATGTATGTGCATAAATGGCCATTTCTGACTAGGACTGAAAATATTCTCTACGGGTGGGGCTTAAAAAAATGACAAAAAGTTACAGTTAGCGATCAATTTTAAACATGGAAGAAATGAACAATTAAGATGAATATCATACGTGCATACATGACGATTAACAAGTTATACTCAGAAAATATTCGCCAAAGGTGGGACTTAGAAAAACATGGCTGTAAGATAACAGTAAAAAATAACTTAAACATGGAAGAAAATGTAGAATTTCATATTTTCTGTACCGTTAACATTGCCACTTATAAGTAACAGTACTTTTAAGAATGCTTGCAGCCAAACGAATTCATATTTTTAAAGAAAAAAAAATGCCCATCAAAGAGAGACATCCATGATCTAACTATCCGTTAAAATGGCGATCAAATTTAATTTAACCAAATATAAAATTAAATTAAGGCAGACAAATTTACTTAAGGACACGTATCTAATATGAAAGAAAACGGAACAAAGTCAGAGAACGCAATTTGTTGAGAATAATAACACGCAAAGGGAGCGATATAAACAGACTGTATAAGAATGATAGGACATTAGATAGAGTGTTTGTTAGGGCTTGAGCATAGGTTGTGAGTTAGATAGTAGCAATGGGTACTTGGACAGCGGATTGCCGACAGAGAGAGTAGGTCTATAAACAAACTGTATAGGGAATAGTTGGACATTCGATAGAGTGTTTACTAGGGCTTGGGCAGTGAGCTAGATAACTGTATAGGGATTAGTTGGACATTCGATAGAGTGTTTACTAGGGCTTGGGCAGTGAGTTAGATAATAGCAACGAGTGGTTAGAGAGTGGGTTGATTCTTTGGGTGGAAAATAGTTTGATGAGTACATGGCAGGTTAGTGAGTGGGTTATGTGTGGTTTGATAGAGAATTGGAAACTCATGGGATAATAGATTTGGACATTAATTTAGTTGACTTTTGATCGCCTAGATGGATGGACGGCGGATTGGAGACTGGTGGTAAGCAGTGGAAAGGTGGTGGTGAGTGATAAGGGTCGGTGGGTGGTATTGAGTAGATGGTAGGATAGGTGAAAAAGCGGTGAACGGATGGATAGGTGCGTATAGCGGCTGGATGGAGGTGGGTCTGCGGATTTGTTTGTAAATGATAGGTGGTAGTGCGTAGGTAGTTGGAAAGGGTCGGATGGGTGGGAATAATGGGTGGATAGGTGGAAAGGGTCGGATGAGTGGGAATGGGTAGTTACGTGGATAGGTGAAAAGGATCGGATGGGTGGATATGTGGAAAGGGTCGGGTGGGTGGGATTGATGGATGGAAGAGGGGGGTAATGGGTAGGGGGGGGGGGGGGGTAATTGGAGAGGGGGGTAATTTGTAGAGAGGGATAATGGTTAGAGTTGGGTAATGGCAAGGTGGGGGGGTAATGATAAGAAGGGGGTAGCGGTTAGTCGTGGGGGAAGAGGGTGGTAACGGAAAGAGGGGGGGGGGGGGGGTAATGGGTAGAGGGGGTGCGATGGGTTAGATAGGTTCGCAGAGGGGGGGGGGGGGGGGTAAAGGAGTGGATGGGAGGTAAGCGCGAGCTTGTTAATTAAAGTCGAATGGATAGTTAGGTGTAGAAAGATGGCGACAATGGTGGAATGGGATGAAGTGGATGTTGGTAAAGCGTGGATAGAATGAAAGGGGTGGAAGGATGGTAAAAAGCGGATGCGATTTAAGGGGTGGATGAGTGAACGGCCGCAAGTGGGTGGGTGGTATGCAAACGTGTGATGATTTGATCAAAAACTAGGTACATCTTCTAAGCCAACTTCCATGTGGTAATGTCTAAAAGTCTCTATAATGTTATGTACCTACACACAAAGATGACATCCAAACAGCATAGCTATACAAACAACCCAGACGAAACACGTGATATTTAATGCAAGAATGTAAACAACCAAGAGAGTTCATTTACATGTATAACTACTACCATACATAAACTGCCTAATTCCGAACACAATGTAACTACAAATAAAAGATTTGCCAATCTATTCCTATAACAATTGACACAACCTAACCTAAATAAATACATACAAAGCTTCTCCTAAAAATACCGATAAAGAAGAACATACTAATACCACATACATTGGCATCAGTTTAAAAAATCTACACACCACCAAACTACTACGGAGATCCAAGCAAGTCATCCCAAACAGAAAATACACTAACAAAAAATAATCAAACACACCACGCAAATACTACAAACGCACTAACAGAAAGTTCTTCATAACTACTCCATGTGTATTAAATTTAATTGCTATGCCAACAAAGCCAAAGCAAAATACAACTTAACCCATGAGAAAATACAATTAAACGAAAGTCTCCATACCTTCATCAAAAATACATTCAACCGACAACAAAAGCTGTACAAAAGATGCACAGTGAAACACTAACTACCGTCGCGCACACTCTATCAAATTCTTAACCTAATACAACTACAAATAAAAGATTTCTTATCATTCCCAATTAACACGACATTACATCTATCCATACATGCATAGCTCCATCTAGAAATACAAATGCTTAAGAAAAAACAAATACCACATTCATGGGCACCATATTTAAAACACCTACGCAACTCAAATTACTATACACAGCCAAACAAGTGAAACAAAAACAAAAAATAATAAAACACACCACGCAAATACGAGTACTACAAACGTACTAACAAAAAGTTCTTCATAACTAATCCATGTGTTTAAATCCAATTGCTATGCCAACAAAGTCAAAGCGAAATACAACTTAATCCAAGAGAAACTACAAACGCAAGTCTCACCACCTTCATCAAAAATCATAATCTTACTAATACATTCAACCGACAAAACAGCTTGCCCAAACATGCAAAATACAACTCCACCATTTTTTCAATCAAAATTGGCAAAATATTACCAAGAGGTGGAGTTTAACCAAATATCACACTCAACTAACAGTACCAGCCAATTTCAAACATAGAAAAATAATGGCGATCATAGAGGAATACCATCGTCCTAATCATGGCGACTTTCAACTGTCACTAAGAAAATAAGCTCCAAGGGTGGGGCTTAGAAAAACATGGGAGACAAACAGTTAATGATAACTCTAGTATGAAAAAATAATGGCCAACATAGATGGAATTAATGTATGTGCATAAATGGCCATTTCTGACTAGGACTGAAAATATTCTCTACGGGTGGGGCTTAAAAAAATGACAAAAAGTTACAGTTAGCGATCAATTTTAAACATGGAAGAAATGAACAATTAAGATGAATATCATACGTGCATACATGACGATTAACAAGTTATACTCAGAAAATATTCGCCAAAGGTGGGACTTAGAAAAACATGGCTGTAAGATAACAGTAAAAAATAACTTAAACATGGAAGAAAATGTAGAATTTCATATTTTCTGTACCGTTAACATTGCCACTTATAAGTAACAGTACTTTTAAGAATGCTTGCAGCCAAACGAATTCATATTTTTAAAGAAAAAAAAATGCCCATCAAAGAGAGACATCCATGATCTAACTATCCGTTAAAATGGCGATCAAATTTAATTTAACCAAATATAAAATTAAATTAAGGCAGACAAATTTACTTAAGGACACGTATCTAATATGAAAGAAAACGGAACAAAGTCAGAGAACGCAATTTGTTGAGAATAATAACACGCAAAGGGAGCGATATAAACAGACTGTATAAGAATGATAGGACATTAGATAGAGTGTTTGTTAGGGCTTGAGCATAGGTTGTGAGTTAGATAGTAGCAATGGGTACTTGGACAGCGGATTGCCGACAGAGAGAGTAGGTCTATAAACAAACTGTATAGGGAATAGTTGGACATTCGATAGAGTGTTTACTAGGGCTTGGGCAGTGAGCTAGATAACTGTATAGGGATTAGTTGGACATTCGATAGAGTGTTTACTAGGGCTTGGGCAGTGAGTTAGATAATAGCAACGAGTGGTTAGAGAGTGGGTTGATTCTTTGGGTGGAAAATAGTTTGATGAGTACATGGCAGGTTAGTGAGTGGGTTATGTGTGGTTTGATAGAGAATTGGAAACTCATGGGATAATAGATTTGGACATTAATTTAGTTGACTTTTGATCGCCTAGATGGATGGACGGCGGATTGGAGACTGGTGGTAAGCAGTGGAAAGGTGGTGGTGAGTGATAAGGGTCGGTGGGTGGTATTGAGTAGATGGTAGGATAGGTGAAAAAGCGGTGAACGGATGGATAGGTGCGTATAGCGGCTGGATGGAGGTGGGTCTGCGGATTTGTTTGTAAATGATAGGTGGTAGTGCGTAGGTAGTTGGAAAGGGTCGGATGGGTGGGAATAATGGGTGGATAGGTGGAAAGGGTCGGATGAGTGGGAATGGGTAGTTACGTGGATAGGTGAAAAGGATCGGATGGGTGGATATGTGGAAAGGGTCGGGTGGGTGGGATTGATGGATGGAAGAGGGGGGTAATGGGTAGGGGGGGGGGGGGGGGTAATTGGAGAGGGGGGTAATTTGTAGAGAGGGATAATGGTTAGAGTTGGGTAATGGCAAGGTGGGGGGGTAATGATAAGAAGGGGGTAGCGGTTAGTCGTGGGGGAAGAGGGTGGTAACGGAAAGAGGGGGGGGGGGGGGGGGGGTAATGGGTAGAGGGGGTGCGATGGGTTAGATAGGTTCGCAGAGGGGGGGGGGGGGGGGGTAAAGGAGTGGATGGGAGGTAAGCGCGAGCTTGTTAATTAAAGTCGAATGGATAGTTAGGTGTAGAAAGATGGCGACAATGGTGGAATGGGATGAAGTGGATGTTGGTAAAGCGTGGATAGAATGAAAGGGGTGGAAGGATGGTAAAAAGCGGATGCGATTTAAGGGGTGGATGAGTGAACGGCCGCAAGTGGGTGGGTGGTATGCAAACGTGTGATGATTTGATCAAAAACTAGGTACATCTTCTAAGCCAACTTCCATGTGGTAATGTCTAAAAGTCTCTATAATGTTATGTACCTACACACAAAGATGACATCCAAACAGCATAGCTATACAAACAACCCAGACGAAACACGTGATATTTAATGCAAGAATGTAAACAACCAAGAGAGTTCATTTACATGTATAACTACCACCATACATAAACTGCCTAATTCCGAACACAATGTAACTACAAATAAAAGATTTGCCAATCTATTCCTATAACAATTGACACAACCTAACCTAAATAAATACATACAAAGCTTCTCCTAAAAATACCGATAAAGAAGAACATACTAATACCACATACATTGGCATCAGTTTAAAAAATCTACACACCACCAAACTACTACGGAGATCCAAGCAAGTCATCCCAAACAGAAAATACACTAACAAAAAATAATCAAACACACCACGCAAATACTACAAACGCACTAACAGAAAGTTCTTCATAACTACTCCATGTGTATTAAATTTAATTGCTATGCCAACAAAGCCAAAGCAAAATACAACTTAACCCATGAGAAAATACAATTAAACGAAAGTCTCCATACCTTCATCAAAAATACATTCAACCGACAACAAAAGCTGTACAAAAGATGCACAGTGAAACACTAACTACCGTCGCGCACACTCTATCAAATTCTTAACCTAATACAACTACAAATAAAAGATTTCTTATCATTCCCAATTAACACGACATTACATCTATCCATACATGCATAGCTCCATCTAGAAATACAAATGCTTAAGAAAAAACAAATACCACATTCATGGGCACCATATTTAAAACACCTACGCAACTCAAATTACTACACACAGCCAAACAAGTGAAACAAAAACAAAAAATAATAAAACACACCACGCAAATACGAGTACTACAAACGTACTAACAAAAAGTTCTTCATAACTAATCCATGTGTTTAAATCCAATTGCTATGCCAACAAAGTCAAAGCGAAATACAACTTAATCCAAGAGAAACTACAAACGCAAGTCTCACCACCTTCATCAAAAATCATAATCTTACTAATACATTCAACCGACAAAACAGCTTGCCCAAACATGCAAAATACAACTCCACCATTTTTTCAATCAAAATTGGCAAAATATTACCAAGAGGTGGAGTTTAACCAAATATCACACTCAACTAACAGTACCAGCCAATTTCAAACATAGAAAAATAATGGCGATCATAGAGGAATACCATCGTCGTAATCATGGCGACTTTCAACTGTCACTAACAAAATAAGCTCCAAGGGTGGGGCTTAGAAAAACATGGGAGACAAACAGTTAATGATAACTCTAGTATGAAAAAATAATGGCCAACATAGATGGAATTAATGTATGTGCATAAATGGCCATTTCTGACTAGGACTGAAAATATTCTCTACGGGTGGGGCTTAAAAAAATGACAAAAAGTTACAGTTAGCGATCAATTTTAAACATGGAAGAAATGAACAATTAAGATGAATATCATACGTGCATACATGACGATTAACAAGTTATACTCAGAAAATATTCGCCAAAGGTGGGACTTAGAAAAACATGGCTGTAAGATAACAGTAAAAAATAACTTAAACATGGAAGAAAATGTAGAATTTCATATTTTCTGTACCGTTAACATTGCCACTTATAAGTAACAGTACTTTTAAGAATGCTTGCAGCCAAACGAATTCATATTTTTAAAGAAAAAAAAATGCCCATCAAAGAGAGACATCCATGATCTAACTATCCGTTAAAATGGCGATCAAATTTAATTTAACCAAATATAAAATTAAATTAAGGCAGACAAATTTACTTAAGGACACGTATCTAATATGAAAGAAAACGGAACAAAGTCAGAGAACGCAATTTGTTGAGAATAATAACACGCAAAGGGAGCGATATAAACAGACTGTATAAGAATGATAGGACATTAGATAGAGTGTTTGTTAGGGCTTGAGCATAGGTTGTGAGTTAGATAGTAGCAATGGGTACTTGGACAGCGGATTGCCGACAGAGAGAGTAGGTCTATAAACAAACTGTATAGGGAATAGTTGGACATTCGATAGAGTGTTTACTAGGGCTTGGGCAGTGAGCTAGATAACTGTATAGGGATTAGTTGGACATTCGATAGAGTGTTTACTAGGGCTTGGGCAGTGAGTTAGATAATAGCAACGAGTGGTTAGAGAGTGGGTTGATTCTTTGGGTGGAAAATAGTTTGATGAGTACATGGCAGGTTAGTGAGTGGGTTATGTGTGGTTTGATAGAGAATTGGAAACTCATGGGATAATAGATTTGGACATTAATTTAGTTGACTTTTGATCGCCTAGATGGATGGACGGCGGATTGGAGACTGGTGGTAAGCAGTGGAAAGGTGGTGGTGAGTGATAAGGGTCGGTGGGTGGTATTGAGTAGATGGTAGGATAGGTGAAAAAGCGGTGAACGGATGGATAGGTGCGTATAGCGGCTGGATGGAGGTGGGTCTGCGGATTTGTTTGTAAATGATAGGTGGTAGTGCGTAGGTAGTTGGAAAGGGTCGGATGGGTGGGAATAATGGGTGGATAGGTGGAAAGGGTCGGATGAGTGGGAATGGGTAGTTACGTGGATAGGTGAAAAGGATCGGATGGGTGGATATGTGGAAAGGGTCGGGTGGGTGGGATTGATGGATGGAAGAGGGGGGTAATGGGTAGGGGGGGGGGGGGGGTAATTGGAGAGGGGGGTAATTTGTAGAGAGGGATAATGGTTAGAGTTGGGTAATGGCAAGGTGGGGGGGTAATGATAAGAAGGGGGTAGCGGTTAGTCGTGGGGGAAGAGGGTGGTAACGGAAAGAGGGGGGGGGGGTAAAGGGTAGAGGGGGTGCGATGGGTTAGATAGGTTCGCAGAGGGGGGGGGGGGGGGGGTAAAGGAGTGGATGGGAGGTAAGCGCGAGCTTGTTAATTAAAGTCGAATGGATAGTTAGGTGTAGAAAGATGGCGACAATGGTGGAATGGGATGAAGTGGATGTTGGTAAAGCGTGGATAGAATGAAAGGGGTGGAAGGATGGTAAAAAGCGGATGCGATTTAAGGGGTGGATGAGTGAACGGCCGCAAGTGGGTGGGTGGTATGCAAACGTGTGATGATTTGATCAAAAACTAGGTACATCTTCTAAGCCAACTTCCATGTGGTAATGTCTAAAAGTCTCTATAATGTTATGTACCTACACACAAAGATGACATCCAAACAGCATAGCTATACAAACAACCCAGACGAAACACGTGATATTTAATGCAAGAATGTAAACAACCAAGAGAGTTCATTTACATGTATAACTACCACCATACATAAACTGCCTAATTCCGAACACAATGTAACTACAAATAAAAGATTTGCCAATCTATTCCTATAACAATTGACACAACCTAACCTAAATAAATACATACAAAGCTTCTCCTAAAAATACCGATAAAGAAGAACATACTAATACCACATACATTGGCATCAGTTTAAAAAATCTACACACCACCAAACTACTACGGAGATCCAAGCAAGTCATCCCAAACAGAAAATACACTAACAAAAAATAATCAAACACACCACGCAAATACTACAAACGCACTAACAGAAAGTTCTTCATAACTACTCCATGTGTATTAAATTTAATTGCTATGCCAACAAAGCCAAAGCAAAATACAACTTAACCCATGAGAAAATACAATTAAACGAAAGTCTCCATACCTTCATCAAAAATACATTCAACCGACAACAAAAGCTGTACAAAAGATGCACAGTGAAACACTAACTACCGTCGCGCACACTCTATCAAATTCTTAACCTAATACAACTACAAATAAAAGATTTCTTATCATTCCCAATTAACACGACATTACATCTATCCATACATGCATAGCTCCATCTAGAAATACAAATGCTTAAGAAAAAACAAATACCACATTCATGGGCACCATATTTAAAACACCTACGCAACTCAAATTACTACACACAGCCAAACAATGTGAAACAAAAACAAAAAATAATAAAACACACCACGCAAATACGAGTACTACAAACGTACTAACAAAGTTCTTCATAACTAATCCATGTGTTTAAATCCAATTGCTATGCCAACAAAGTCAAAGCGAAATACAACTTAATCCAAGAGAAACTACAAACGCAAAGTCTCACCACCTTCATCAAAAATCATAATCTTACTAATACATTCAACCGACAAAACAGCTTGCCCAAACATGCAAAATACAACTCCACCATTTTTTCAATCAAAATTGGCAAAATATTACCAAGAGGTGGAGTTTAACCAAATATCACACTCAACTAACAGTACCAGCCAATTTCAAACATAGAAAAATAATGGCGATCATAGAGGAATACCATCGTCCTAATCATGGCGACTTTCAACTGTCACTAAGAAAATAAGCTCCAAGGGTGGGGCTTAGAAAACATGGGAGACAAACAGTTAATGATAACTCTAGTATGAAAAAATAATGGCCAACATAGATGGAATTAATGTATGTGCATAAATGGCCATTTCTGACTAGGACTGAAAATATTCTCTACGGGTGGGGCTAAAAAATGACCAAAAAGTTACAGTTAGCGATCAATTTTAAACATGGAAGAAATGAACAATTAAGATGAATATCATACGTGCATACATGACGATTACAAGTTATACTCAGAAAATATTCGCCAAAGGTGGGACTTAGAAAAACATGGCTGTAAGATAACAGTAAAAAATAACTTAAACATGGAAGAAAATGTAGAATTTCATATTTTCTGTACCGTAACATTGCCACTTATAAGTAACAGTACTTTTAAGAATGCTTGCAGCCAAACGAATTCATATTTTTAAAGAAAAAAAATGCCCATCAAGAGAGACATCCATGATCTAACTATCCGTTAAAATGGCGATCAAATTTAATTTAACCAAATATAAAATTAAATTAAGGCAGACAAATTTACTTAAGGACACGTATCTAATATGAAAGAAAACGGAACAAAGTCAGAGAACGCAATTTGTTGAGAATAATAACACGCAAAGGGAGCGATATAAACAGACTGTATAAGAATGATAGGACATTAGATAGAGTGTTTGTTAGGGCTTGAGCATAGGTTGTGAGTTAGATAGTAGCAATGGGTACTTGGACAGCGGATTGCCGACAGAGAGAGTAGGTCTATAAACAAACTGTATAGGGAATAGTTGGACATTCGATAGAGTGTTTACTAGGGCTTGGGCAGTGAGCTAGATAACTGTATAGGGATTAGTTGGACATTCGATAGAGTGTTTACTAGGGCTTGGGCAGTGAGTTAGATAATAGCAACGAGTGGTTAGAGAGTGGGTTGATTCTTTGGGTGGAAAAATAGTTTGATGAGTACATGGCAGGTTAGTGAGTGGGTTATGTGTGGTTTGATAGAGAATTGGAAACTCATGGGATAATAGATTTGGACATTAATTTAGTTGACTTTTGATCGCCTAGATGGATGGACGGCGGATTGGAGACTGGTGGTAAGCAGTGGAAAGGTGGTGGTGAGTGATAAGGGTCGGTGGGTGGTATTGAGTAGATGGTAGGATAGGTGAAAAAGCGGTGAACGGATGGATAGGTGCGTATAGCGGCTGGATGGAGGTGGGTCTGCGGATTTGTTTGTAAATGATAGGTGGTAGTGCGTAGGTAGTTGGAAAGGGTCGGATGGGTGGGAATAATGGGTGGATAGGTGGAAAGGGTCGGATGAGTGGGAATGGGTAGTTACGTGGATAGGTGAAAAGGATCGGATGGGTGGATATGTGGAAAGGGTCGGGTGGGTGGGATTGATGGATGGAAGAGGGGGGTAATGGGTAGGGGGGGGGGGGGGGGGGGGTAATTGGAGAGGGGGGTAATTTGTAGAGAGGGATAATGGTTAGAGTTGGGTAATGGCAAGGTGGGGGGGGGTAATGATAAGAAGGGGGGTAGCGGTTAGTCGTGGGGGAAGAGGGTGGTAACGGAAAGAGGGGGGGGGGGGGTAATGGGTAGAGGGGGTGCGATGGGTTAGATAGGTTCGCAGAGGGGGGGGGGGGGGGGAAGGTAAAGGAGTGGATGGGAGGTAAGCGCGAGCTTGTTAATTAAAGTCGAATGGATAGTTAGGTGTAGAAAGATGGCGACAATGGTGGAATGGGATGAAGTGGATGTTGTAAAGCGTGGATAGAATGAAAGGGGTGGAAGAAGGATGGTAAAAAGCGGATGCGATTTAAGGGGTGGATGAGTGAACGGCCGCAAGTGGGTGGGTGGTATGCAAACGTGTGATGATTTGATCAAAAACTAGGTACATCTTCTAAGCCAACTTCCATGTGGTAATGTCTAAAAGTCTCTATAATGTTATGTACCTACACACAAAGATGACATCCAAACAGCATAGCTATACAAACAACCCAGACGAAACACGTGATATTTAATGCAAGAATGTAAACAACCAAGAGAGTTCATTTACATGTATAACTACCACCATACATAAACTGCCTAATTCCGAACACAATGTAACTACAAATAAAAGATTTGCCAATCTATTCCTATAACAATTGACACAACCTAACCTAAATAAATACATACAAAGCTTCTCCTAAAAATACCGATAAAGAAGAACATACTAATACCACATACATTGGCATCAGTTTAAAAAATCTACACACCACCAAACTACTACGGAGATCCAAGCAAGTCATCCCAAACAGAAAATACACTAACAAAAAATAATCAAACACACCACGCAAATACGAGTACTACAAACGTACTAACAAAAAGTTCTTCATAACTACTCCATGTGTATTAAATTTAATTGCTATGCCAACAAAGCCAAAGCAAAATACAACTTAACCCATGAGAAAATACAATTAAACGAAAGTCTCCATACCTTCATCAAAAATACATTCAACCGACAACAAAAGCTGTATAAAAGATGCACAGTGAAACACTAAATACCGTCGCGCACACTCTATCAAATTCTTAACCTAATACAACTACAAATAAAAGATTTCTTATCATTCCCAATTAACACGACATTACATCTATCCATACATGCATAGCTCCATCTAGAAATACAAATGCTTAAGAAAAAACAAATACCACATTCATGGGCACCATATTTAAAACACCTACGCAACTCAAATTACTACACACAGCCAAACAAGTGAAACAAAAACAAAAAATAATAAAAC